>CM069140.1:36456173-37056173 GCA_035221665.1 Okamejei kenojei
ATGGGGCGGAGAGGAAGAGGGAGGGGAGGCGAGTAGAAGGGGAGGGTCAAGGGAGGGGGATAAAGGGGGAGAGGGGCAGAGAGGGAGGGGCAGAGAGGGAGGGGGGTAGATTAAGGGAGGAGGGTAGAGAGGGAGAGGGAGGGAGGGTAGAGAGGGAGGGGGTGAGAGAGGGAGTGTAGATCTGGCAACTACCCCACCTACCTCCTCCTCTCCCTCAATCCCCCCACTCTCCTCACCTCCCCAGTGGCTCCATCATCGTGAGGCCTCACCGCTGCTGTCTCAATGTCTCCTTCATCGCCGCGGTCTTGATGCCTCCTTGATGGCCGCGTAAAACCCCAGCCGGGGTGTTGTGGGTAGAAGCCCGGGTTGGAAAAAGCGGAACTTTAAGTAAAATGCGGCCCTCCTCCTGATGTCACTGGAAGCTGGTGGCCGCCCACTCCCCCTTGGTGGCCCTCCTTTGTGACATCACTTGAAGCTGTTTGAAGGACGTTTGGCATTTAAAAATTTGGTTTTAGCTATTTTTAAAACGCTATAGATCATGAAATATAGCATGAAATATGAAGTGAAGCAGTTTATTTTGTCGACTGGGTTAATGTGATTAATAATCTGTGAAAATATCTGCGTTGGCGCGTGGCATTTTGCCGAAGGTAGAATAACACCCCCCCCCCATTAAAAACTTATAGATAGATTAAGGGAAAAGGGTAACCAGAGAGAGAATGGTGCCCTCAAGAATTAAAGCCTTGAACTCTGTGTGGAGCCACAGGAGACGGTCTTCAATGAGTATTTCTCCTCTGTTTTTACAGAGAAAGACATAAGGACCTGGGAACTTGGGCATGTCTTGAGGGAAGTCAGTATTATGGTGGAGGAGGTGCTGAAGGACCTGAAGCGTATGAAGGTAGACAGATCTTCAGGGCCTGTTCAAATATAACTGAGGACACTGTGGGAAGCTAGTGAGGAAATTGCAGGTGCCTTGGCTGAGTCATCATTAAATATGGATGAGGTGCTGGAGGACTGGAGGGTGGCAAATGTTGTGTCTCTGTTCAAGAAGGGCTGCAGGGAAAAGGCTGGGAACTACTTTCCAGTGAGCCTAATATCAGTGGTCGGAAAGTTACTAGTAAGTATTCTGAGGGATAAGCCATACATGCATTTAGATGGACAAGGGCTGATTAGGGATAATCAGCATGGTTTTGTACGTGGATGGTTATGTTTTATGAATCTGAGGATTTTGAAGATGTGACCAAAAAAGTTGATGAAAACAGAGCTGTAGATGTATATATGGATTTTAGCAAGGCATTTGACAAGGTTCTGAATTGGTAGCTAGCTCTGGAAGATTAGATCAGATGGGATCCAAGGAGAGGAGGTTGAGTGGATAGAAAATTGGCTTCATGGAATGTAGCTGAGGGTGATGGTAGAAGGTGGCTTTTCGGTCTAGAGGTCTATGACTAATGGTGTGCCTTAGTGTTTGGTGCTGGACCCATTGCTGTTTGTCATCGACTGTATATCAATGATTTGGAAGAGAAGATACAAGCCATGATTAGCAAGTTTGCAGATGACACAAAAGTGGGTGGTATTGTAGATAGTGAATATGATACAGGTTATGTGCCTTACTACATTGAAGCATATGACTCTAGTAAAGAGCTTCAGAAAAAATGTAAGGTGCATTTGGGGAAGTCTAACATGGGCAGGACCTACACTGTGAACGGTAGGGCTGTGGGGAGTGTTGTAGAGCAGAGGGAGCTTGGAGTGCAGGTACATAGTTCCTTGAAAATGGTGTCACTGATAGATAGGGTATTCAAAAAGGCTTTCGGCACATTGGCATTAATCAGTCAGTGTAGTGAGGAGAACAGTTACAGTTCATGGTACAGTTGTATAAGATGTTGGTGAGGTCACATGTAGAGTATTGTGTTCAGTTTTGGTCACCATGCTATAGGAAGATTGTTGTTAAACTGGAAAGGGTGCAGAACACGTTCATAAGGATGTTGCCAAGACTTGAAGGCCTGAGCTATAGGGAGAGGTTGAGCAGACTAAAACTTTATTCCTTGGAAAGCAGGGTGATGAGGGGCGATCTTATAGAGATGTCCAAAAGAAGGATAGATCAGTTAATACAGTCTTTTGCCCAGTAGGGGAATCCAGAATCAGAGGACAGAGGTTTAAGGTGAGGGGAGGGAAACATTTAATAGGAACCTGAGGGGTAACTTTTGTATAAAAGGGTGGAGGATGTATGGATCGAGCTGCTTGAGGAGTTAGTTGAGGCATACTATTGCAAAGTTTTAGAAACATTTAGACAGGACACATGGATAGGATAGGTTTAGAGGGATATGGGCCAAATGCAGACAGGAGGGACTAGTATAGATGGTGCATGTTGCTCTGCTTTGGGTAATTGGGCTGAAGGGCCTGTTTCCATGCTGTATGCTAAGGATGTTTCCAGGACTCGAGGACCTGACTATATTTTGAGAGGTTGAGCAGGCTAGGACTTTATTGCTTGGAGCGCTGGAGGACGAGGGTGATCTTATAGAGGTGTATAAGATCATGAAAGGAATAGATAGGGTAAATGCACGAATCCTCTATGTACACCACCCTCTGTGTGCAAAAGTTGCCTCTCAGAACCCTTATAAATTGTTCCCCTCTCACATTAAACCAATGCCTTGAAGTTTTCAACTCCATCTCCTTGGGGAAAAGACTGAGTCTATTCATTTGATCTATGCCCCACAGTCTAAGTGCCATTGTGATCTTCTCCGTGATCAAAAGCTTAATTCCCTCCTCTCTTGGTTACACTTTATTCTTCCTGTAGCATTTGTGTTCCAGAACATTGAGCTGCCAGTTCTATCCTTTCCTCAGCCACATTTCTGTAATAATTATAATATCCCAGTTCTATGTTCCTATCCATGCCCTGAGTTCATCGATCTTACCTGCTATGCTTTTTGTATTGAAATAAATGCAGTTTAATCCATCAGTCTTCCCTCATACTCTTATTTGTTCTGTGTATTGAACGCTCTCTTTAACTTCAATACTTGCCTCAACTGCCTCACTACTGCTTTAGGTCCCAGTCCCTGCTAGACTAATTTAAACTCTCCCAGGCAGCTCTAGCAAAACTCCCCACCAGGATCATGGTTCCTCTCCAGTTCTGTTGCAACCTGTCCCTCTAGTACAAGTTACCTCTGCCCCAGAAGAGATACCGAAGGGCAAAAAAAACTGATTCCTTGCCCATGCACCAGTTCCTCAGTCATGCATTCATCATCTATAACCTTGATTCCTATTCTCTCTAGCACATGGCACTGGAAGTAATGGCACTGGAAGAACAATCTTTGAGCTTCATTTTTTTTAATTGACTGCCTAACTCCCTATGTTGATTCTGAAGACCTCATCCCCTTTTCTACATATGTAATTAGTACCAATATATACCACAACTTCTAGCTGCTCAATCTTCCCCTTTAGAATTTTGTGCAACCATGCGGGGACATCTTTAACCCTGGAACCCAGAGGCAGCATACCATCCTGGTATCTCATCTGTGAGCACTGTGTCTCCTGTCTGTCTCTCCAACTATAGAGTATCTTGTTATTCTTGCTGTCCCTGTTTCCATCGTTTTATTTTGTGTAAATGAGCCATATGAGGTGCCACAGACTTGGGTGCTGCTGCTCTCCCCTGAAAGGTCACCCCCACAACAGTATCCAAAATTATATACAGGTTGTACATTGATATTCTGGCACCCTCAGTTCCAGAGCCTTTCTGGAATATCTGTTTTTCTGGACCAACAGAGGACGACATGATATTGAAATGACAATACACCCTTGGCCCGCCATTGACATCCCTCCCGTGTATCTGTAGCACCATGGAGTGACAGAAACTTAAATAAAACAAATATAAGATGTAAACTGAATGTGAATGGAAGGACCTGCCGAGCCATTCCCTGCTCCCATCATCTCCTCAGCAGTTTAGAGCCCTGGCTTCCGATCCCAATCCCGACTTGCAAGATGCATCAGTGAGCCCCTCTTATCTGTTGCTGTTTCTTGCTGTCGACGGTAGCGTTATCCACTCCCCGCTCCACCATTGTCCCCTGCTTCTCCCATCCCTCTGTACAGTTGACTTCTTCCTCCTCCCCTTGATGCTGCTGCCGCCGCTTCCTTATTCCCCAGAGTTGCCGATGTACTCTACCTTGGAGGCGACAGCAGGTGAGAGAGAAATGAGCTCCACGTTAAACTCAGTCTGAGGAATGGTCCCAATGCATCTATCCACGTTCTCCAGTGATCCTGACCCACCAAATGACACCAGCACTTTGTATCCTATTGTCTATTAATCATCATCTGCAGTAATTGGCAAACAGACACCACTTCCTCCACAATGGTCCCTTTACAGTAAACCCTGATTATAACGGACCATAGCATAACATAGAGCCAGGTTGGTGACTGGGAACTTGCATGATTGCCACAGCATCCATGGCATCTACATACACAAGCAGAAGCTTCCACCCCTTCTTTGTCTTCTAATCTAGGTTCTTAGTCAGACATAATCAATTTTTGCTCCCCATTCCTGCAAAACCAGAATAGATGTAAAAACTTGGGGCACAAAAGATGGAAGTTGATAATATTGCATTGGAAGAAAAGAAACTGTGGTCATGAGGAAAAGCGAGAGAGGAATGAAGAAAATATCAAGCAAAATCTGTGCAGTGCACTTTGGAAAAGATTTTCTGCTTTGTCTTCCTCCATTCTAGCTCACTGAAACTCACTCCCTGTGTCATTTTCTCACTCCTACACATTATCTCAATTAATTTTACTCGGAGGGAATTGCTTGGAAGTGATACCAGATGATTCATAGAACTCGAGGGAGTGAAGAGTGGGTGAATATGTGCTAGCTTCGTAGTGGAAACTGAGAAGATAAATACACATGGTTATGGAAGTGGAATTGAGACATTATTGCTTGTGCAAAATGAAGTCAGTAAAGGAGTACAGAAGGATGTTTAAGAATACAACAGAAACAAGATGTTCAACCCACCAAGTCTATGACCATCGGGTACGTCTCTTTCAGGCACGTGCCGTGAGTAATTACTCAGGGTAGGCAGTCAGCCGGCTTTTTAAAAAAAAATCCTAAACCACACATGCGCAGATTGTTATCTTCGTTAAAAATAAAAAATAAGTAACAATTCAATTTTCCCAAGGCTTCTCAATCTCCTTCATTTTTAAATTACTGAATGGGTGGGGGATGGAGGATGAAGACAGGTGGAGAGATGGTGGGAAAAATGGGAGCACACCGGGATGTTGAATCAGTTGTCATCTTATTGAATGACAATACTAATTCAAGGGTCCAATTGGAGGGAGAGTTCCTTTCACAGCGTGTGGAGAGTCTGTGCCAGGGGTTAAAGATGCGGGGAGGGCAGGAGTGTTGAGAAGGAGGGGGTCAGAGATCATATCAGTAACTCACTCACCGCTGCTACAGCGCTCTAGGCATGGATAGCAAAACTGGCCGCCACTTCAGGGGATAGAAGCAGCTTGGGTAACTGACTTTGAGCAGCCGCCAGGACCTGACAGCAGAACCGGCTGCCACTTCAGCGCCTTCTGCCGGCCCGCTCACCTCTGGCAGTGCTCTTCGTCTGAACATCTCTCAACTGCCGCTCGCCGGCTTCGCTCATGTCCCGCTTCCCGCAAATACTTAAATTTGCACAGCCAAGTTACCTCAACTGGTCCCGTGAACATGCTGTCGGAATTTAAAGATTTGCGGGAAGCCGGCCGGCAAGTGGCCCAATTAATGTTTTTTGTAATTGTACCACGATCTCTCTCAGAGCATATGATCTAAGCGCTTGCTAATTAAAGCAAACATCCTGTATGCTGCCTTTGTCAACCTATCTACTGTTGTTGCCACCCTTAGGGATCTTTTGGACTTGCACACCATGATCTCTTTGCATCCTACTATTCATTGCACATGCCCTACCTTTATTTGATCCCCATATGCATTACACCATGCTTCTTACGGCTAAATTCCATCTGCCATTGCTCTGCCCAATTTGCCATCTATAGTCTAAAGCTCCTTCAATTTTTAAAGCAGAAGCAGGTGTAGGCCAACTGACTCTCATGTCTCATCATGCCTCATCATACCTTTACTTCCTTAGAATATTGAGGAGATTTGGAATGGCGATAAATGCACTAGGGAACTTTTACACTTGTATGGTAGAATTGTGTCATATCTGATTTGGCAACTTGATAATTCAGGAACAATGGAGACTACACAAAGAAGTAGACATTGTCTAATCCATCACAGGTACTGACCTTCTCACCACCAGAGGAAGAGAGCCAATATCATCAAAGGCCCACATCAACCAGGCCACGCTTTCCATCAGGAAGATGATACGGGAGTTTGAAAACCATGACTACCAGGTTCAAAATCAGCTTCTTCCCCTCAACCATCAGGCTCTTGATGCACAACACTAACCACTACCTTAGCAATTATGATCTTCTAGGGACTGCGTTTTTGGTTGCATTGCAGAATTCGGTTTTGCACAATGGCGATGACTAAATATTGTGGTTATTTATTTTATTATTGATTATTAAATGATTATATATGTGCTATTGTGTTAATGGACCCGTTTAGCTGCACAAGGTAAGAATTTCATTGTTCTATTGCTGGTTTGTTTTTTACTCCAGGATCCGGCATCAGTTGTCTCTTCTGTCTCCAGGTAACACCCTGTCTATTGATTTTCAGACTATGGCAACCTTATTGCTTCCTTTTACGTGCAAGACTTCCCAGGATCTGATTTGTTCCAATTTAACATTTGCTCCCTTAATCACTTGGCTCATACATTGAGGGCCAGTAGAGTGGAGGCAGCCTGCTGCTGTCATCTCCAGGAGTAATGTATTTTGGGCTTCTGTATCTAGATCACCAGAATTAGGTGACAGTAGACTTTAAAGAAGCAGGCAGCAGGGACTATCTTTCTATTGTGCTACCATGAATACACCAGTCCCCTGTCACTGCTTATCTTAAGCACCAAACCAAGAAGTGAACGTGCATCTATCCAGGAGAAGCATGGTGTTAGGAAAGAGTAGGATGGCATGTATTCCTTTTAGACTTTCCTATATTTAAATAGACTGCCCCAGAATTTGTGATTGAGCTGATAATGTTCACAACTGACCTATAAAAATAAATCATACTCGTGCAATCTACCAAGGCTAAGATGTTGGATGAAAGTGGCTCCAAGCTCAGTGGTGAGGCAGGGCCTTCAGTGATGTCATTTGGTCAGACAGAGCACAATGCACCCACTGATTTTTACAAATGTTACAGCCAGCAGAATCACACTCCCTGGCATGGTGGATTGGTAAAATACTGTTGACTGGTTTAATTGAAGGCATATCTTCCTATGGCGGAGCAGTGAAAATAAGCAATATATGCACAAATGCAGAATTGGATAAACGCAGAGATGTTGGAGAGCTGCAGGGATGAAGTGATTGCAACACTGTAGTGGGATGATATCATGGAGAAATTTGAAAATCCAACAATGATTTTAATCACACATTGCCAAGCTGTGGATCCACAAAGGTGTAAAAAGAACAGGAGTTTTATGAATATGTCCTCATTTAAAACCGTTTAGTAGTGATCATTTAACATAGTTATAATGAAAGATTTCATTATTAATGACCAAAAAAAAGTGGGATTAATTTACAGATGGGATCCTTCATGAGTCTGAAGAAGTGTCTCGACCCAAAACGTCACCTATCCATGTTCTCCTGAGTTGCTGGTTCACTTACTGAGTTACTCCAACATTTTGTGTCCTTTTGTGTTTCTACATGTCTGAAAAGAAGTAGCCATCTTGTAGCATTTTGGATAATTTGCATATCACACATGATATTTTGGCCCATTAACTTTAATCTACTCCACATTGTCCTTTGATCAGGGAGTTGTGGGTTATTATTTTAGACCATATCATGTGCCTGTGCTGCAACAACAAATTTATTTTGCATTCCTTTAAAACAGTTGACAAACCTCCAATTAAATGATGACTTATAGTAAGATTAAACGAGAACTTACCAGTTCGAAGTTTGATCGTTATTTTATGAGGAGTAACGATGAGGGATTACGTGAAGAACCCCGCCTGGCGCTGGAACGGCATACTTCAAAGCAGCGGCATGAAAAACACAGAACACAAATAGCCGGAGTAAGATAGTAAGGCTCATCATAGATTTAGAACTACCAGATGATCATTTATTTTATGAGGGTGGGGAGTGGAGGGCACGTAATCCCTCATCGTTACTCCTCATAAAATAACGATCAAACTTCGAACTGGTAAGTTCTCGTTTAATCTTACTATTTTACTTCGGAGTCACGTGAGTGACTACGTGAAGAGTTTGAAGCTTTCTGTGTTTTACGTGTCGTAGAATTTATTCCATACGACAGTACGGCTCATTTAACACAATAACGAGCGAATAACACATTTTCCCCAAACATTGCCTCAAGTTATGTGATAAATTATTTCACATTATAAAAAATGAAAATAATGCCCTTTCCATTGAAAGGCAAGTTTATCACAAATACCAATTGATATATATATATTTTTTATGGCATGACACAGCAACAATTATAGAGAACCGAACATTGCGTGTCTAAATCTGACACCATGACTGGTTCCTTTTTACTTTAACAGTAATCTACAGCCTCCTGCGGCCTTGCATCTTTGCTCGAGTGGCTCATCCTGTGCCATTCCTGTGAATGTATTTTCCTCATTAACAGAGTGATTTTCCACCTTTCAGTGTCTAGTTCCTACTGAATGTATCCAATTTTTAACCATCTAGAAATACATTCCTCTATAAACCATCAGTTTTTACTGAACCCAATGTGGTTTTTGTGTGTAATAAGCAGTCTCATTGCCACAGAGACTCTTACCTACTGCAACATTTTCATCAATGTTCACATACACACACACACAACTTAAAGCCGGCAGGATATGCTTATAGGTTTACCTTCGTTTCAGGTCTTCTTGGTGTGCTTTGTTTGGTAGATTCATAAACATATATGATAATGCAATTTGTATCCACATGCAATTATAACGTAACATTTGCAATGTTTGCACTCTTATATTGATACTAAAGTTATCAGAATTATTATTTTCAATGTTTACGTTTTTTTAATCAGATAGAGTTAGAGTCCATTTCTTAAGGCATTTCAAGATTATTTATCTCCTGCCTTTAAATTTTTTACAATTTTGGACAGATTATATATACATATACACATATATACATATATATATATATATATATATATTCATATATATATATATATATATATTTTATATATATATATATATATATACACACATATATATATATATATATACACACATATATATATATATACATATACATATATATATATATATATATATATATAATATACATATCATATATATATATATATATATATATATATATATATATATACACACATATATATATCAATTATATATATATATATATATATACACACACATATATATATATATATATATATATATTTATTAACATTTACATATATATCCCTTTCCATATTGGGATATTATGAATGCATCTGATAACTTCTTGGTTAATATATTGTCCGTTTATAAGACGGTAACACTCTGAGCCCTATTATTGGCTCTATCAATTAGATACTTAGAAAATGCAATCCACAAGGAATTCACATATATCTAATATGATAAAATAACTTTACTGTATATACAGACCTCCAATTTCTTATAACAAAATATTGTTTTTTAGACTTATTTCTGCAAATTACAGGTATAACACTTTATACATAATTATTTTATTAATATATTGTTATATTGGTTAACATTCATAGACTTCTTTGACCATCAGCTGTTGTGATGGTCTGGTCAACCTGTAGATAGTCAAATTCATATTTTCATGTCATGGAGGTTTTTTGTACAACAATAAATTACTGCAGGGTTTCTCAAACCTGGAGATCCCAGTGGGTGCAGCAGCATCCAAAGAGCGAAGGGAGACAGGCAACGACCTAGGTCGAGACCCCTTTTTTGACTTCAATAAATTGCTGCCACTATGAATCATCACTAGCAGTTCAAAATCACACAATATTTATGAAACCATAAAGGACCCGTATTAGGCCACCAAAATGCCTCTGGCAGTGTCCCGCTACATTTTCATCAGACACTGCCCTATTAAACAAAAATGAGGAACACAAAGAAATCTTTTCCTCATGTAATTGGGAGAAAAGCATCCACCTTCACTGTTCTTGGTTTACCCACAAGAAATATTCGAAAGATCGGTGATTTAATCTGTATGCAATCAGATTAATCGTAAGTAATCCATATTAATGACAATATGTTTTTTCTCCCAAATTTGTTATCTTCCGATACCATTGTCTCTTCCTTAGAGATAAACAGGTGGACTAAACTTTAAAATATGCCACATCTGTTTACTTAGATAATCCCATGATTGTTATTTGATTTATCTTGTGACCCACAAGAAACATTTGAAAGATCAGTGATTTAATCTGTATATAACCAGATTAATCGTAAGTAATGCAAAATAATGACAATATGTTTTTCTCCCCAAATTTGACCATTGTTAACATATGCCACAGCCGTGGTATTGTTCATCTTGATACGACATGGACAGTTCCATAATAAAACAATCGATCTTTTTAATCCATAACTCCTTATACTTCAACAATTAACACGAATGTTTGGAAAATTTCTTAGGACAAACCATTTATGTTCGCCTGGTATTATTGTCTGCAGTCCGAACAAGAGACATATCAATTATTGTTATAAGAATAGATAATATTCTTATCTTTACCCAAACATTCACAGAAGCTGTACATTATCTGTAACACTTGCTTCAGTTTGCAACAGCTGTTAATCTTATAGTTGAAGCAGCTTATGAACCTTTTTTACATTACTTTACTAATGATAACGTATCATTTGATATTTTGCATAAGCCTCTTCACAAGGCATACATATTCTTATAAGCTTCTGTATTCCTTCTTTTGGAACTTTATTTATTTTTATTTTTTTACCTAACCTAATGGAGGGACAAAGTATGTCAACAACAATTAGACATATTTGTATCATGGAACAATTTTTCCCCCTCTCTTATGGTGCTTGAATTACTTCTAAATTCAGAATAGTAATTTATAAATATTTTATTAATGCCTAAGCATATGCTTTATGTAATGGGTCAGGTCCTTACCTGCCACCAGGTTTGTAATGGCAGGCACTAATTTGCAGCTGCTCTTATCTCTTCCAATTTAAATGTAATCGAGATAACCCATGACCATGACATCATTAGTGCAAGTGCTGATCTTTTATCAGTATAATTGTTCCTTCAGTGTTCGGTTTAACAGCCTTGAACTGATTGATTGTTTGGACAATGTTTTAACTTGCACAGCTTGACCCACTTTAATTAATTTCAAGCACCTGTAATATTGATTAACACTTTGTTAATCACAACAGTTTTTCCATGTTCTAGATGTTTCCATTTTCTTACACTGTGAAAGTGTAAATATAATGATGTTTTGTATGGTTTATACCATGAAATCTTTACACTGAGGTAATTTTATAATATACATGTACGTACCCCTTCTTATTAAAAATTACTTTTGAGTGCAAACCTGAAATCAATTTTAAAGTGTTCTTATACAGGTGAACCAATCCTTCCTTAGTTATATTGGTTAACAATCATAATACACCTGTAATCCCCATAATTGGAGATTTCATGAACTTATTTTGTAACCAGATGTTTGCACCTTTTCAACGTACTTCAAGCCTTCTTTTCCCCAATTATATAGGTTTAGATAAGGCTATGTTTGGATTATACCACTTCTGCCTTTGTTTTGATCCATTATCAAATCTTTCATTGGATCATAGTTTTTTCACCGCAAGTTAAAAAGATCTTTGCCTTTGTTTTGATCCATTATCAAAATTTTTCATTGGATCATAGTTTTTCTCCCCAAAGTTTAAAGATCAGTAGTCTGTTCTTTTGTAATTAATATCTTTGATTTATCATAAGGCAGGTTTATTCTATAATAATCAGGAGTTTAATATATCCTGATTTGTATTGATCTGCAAACCTATAGTGCAGATTCGGTAAATTATATATATTTCTTCCTATTGAGCTCCACAACTGATGGCAATTTATTTTATTTTGAAAGTATTACTTATTTGCACCGTTTTGAAATACTTTGAAATTGTATTTCTTATATCTCATATTATTTGAGACATGGATATTATAAACGGATTTACCGTTGATATTTTAATAAAACATTTAAAAGTTTTATCGTATTCTTGAAGTTGGTGAGATACCATATAATTAATGTTGGCAGCTAGGTTTCCTTCCATAGCCTCACCACTTCCTTTAGATATAGCAAAATCTTTTGCTATCTCAGGCACATCTGGCCTCACTTTTTTATTTGTGGTGTGCATTCATAATTCACATCACCACTTGCAGGGTCTGTCTTTTGCAGCCCTGATCCACTTGGAATTATATCCAAAGAGACTTCCTCCACCCTAATCCAGGGTTCAATTCTCAATTTGGCACATAGCCATATTTTGTATATTCAAGCCCCTCAGGGTCTTTTTTGGGCTGTTTGGGTACTGTGACCCTTGTCTCTTTTTTATATTTTGGAGTACTTTCTCCATATCGCGAATTTTATTAACTTTTTAAATTACAGCCTTTCTGACTTTTAAAATTTCCTGCCAAAAGATTGTGGAGCATTTTAACCTCTCTACCGTATTTTTAACGGTACCAGTATCGGAACCGGCCCCGTAATTAATCTCTCGTCCCGATCGCTGGGTATTCCCCTGGGACGTTCTTTTCAAAACTCCGTTGTTTTAACAGAGTATTTCTGTTCAATTTAAACTTTTAGTTTGTTTTTAAAAACCTTTAAAATCCTGGTTTCCACCAGGCACGGAGTTTTCCAGTCCTAAAAATGTTTTCAACTGCACTTACCTGCCGGTTCCGAACCTACCGCTGTCGAAGAGCTGTCTGTGCAGCTTCTGCTTCTGCCGTCAGCGTCGACGTAATGCCGTTTCCAGCGCCAGGCGGGGTTCTTCACGTAGTCACTCATGTGACTCCGAAGTAAAATGGAACTTGTTGTATGTATTTCCTTCCTAAATAGATGAAAATCTACAAAATTACAAAAAATCATTATTACTATTGTGAGAACTCCCTGTACTTAATTAAATCAAGACTTGATAAACAACCGGCTAAAATGTTATCACCTTTTAATGATTTTGTGCAATACATAATTGGATTTTATCAAAAAATATCTCTCTAGATTAAATGTGGCCCCTCTGTGTCTATGATGTGTATGTGCATGGTGTCACTGGGTATACATAATAATACTTAGCCTAGCATTGCTAAGAAACGTAGGCATTTTGATTCCCTTTAGCACAAATTTGATCTGTGTGTAAAAGGTGTATGAATGACAGAGCCTTTTCACCTGGGTCCTAACTGAAGGAGTGAGACTCTTTTATATATGTAGCATTTGACAGCATGGTCAGCTTTATTTCCAGTCCTGATTGCCCTTGACAATGAGCTACCAACTTAGTAATGAGCTACCGCCTTGAACTATTACAATCCTACTTACGATAACACATTCTTAGTCCTGTTGCATAGTGAATTCCAGATTTTGACTCAACTCCAGGGAATTAGTCTTTTGATTACTATTATCTGTTTCAAGGAAAGGGGACCAAAACTCTGCACATTATTTCAGGTTTGGCCTCCAAGTTCCTTAAGCTCCAACTTGTTGCATTAAAAGCCAAAATCTGGTTTTATTGGATCTGTCCTCAATTAGTTTGTGATTCATAAACTAGGACTTCAATCATTTGCAGTACTGGTGTTATCACGCATGATGATTAATGTTGAAGCCATTCAATCAGAGTGTGCCCTCTGCTCTCCTTTGTGATTCTTCCAACAAGACGGTCCACTATTCTATCATTTGAGCAAGGACAGTATTGTAGTTGGTAACCAGGAAGATGTTTCCTTACCCAAATGTAACTTGATGGAGTGAGACCATTGAATTCAGACTCTGAGCTGCTCCTGAACACTGACCACTCTGAAGGGTGCCTTGCCATGGTACACAACGTATTCAGGGATTGTGATGAAGTTTAATACATTGTTTGTGAGATGTGATTCTTTAAGAAGAAATATGTCAGTTTCACTTGATTCGCCTGTAAGACAGCAGTTATTGCAAGTTCGGTTATGCTTAGAATTTTGCCTGAACTTGGTGCATAAGTCAATGGCAAGCAGTTATCCAGTTAATCCATTTCATATTTTAATGCAGAGGCTGTGGAAGATCAGGTGTTTGTTGTCTATTTCATAAAGCAATTAAGAGCCAACCTTAGCTATATGTGGGGCAGATAATTACCTCCCCTACAGAATATTAGTAAACTTGGTACGTTTTCATGCCGATCTGGTAATTTAAATTCTATCTAGATTTTAGTTTAGTTTAGTTTAGAGTTATCGCATAGAAACAGATTATTTGGTCTACCGAGTCCATGCCAACCATAGATCACCTGTTCGCACTTGTTATATATTATCCCACTTTCTCATCAACTCTCTACTCACTAGGGGCAATTTACAGAGACCAATTAACCTACAAATCCACCATCTTTGGGATATGGGAGGAAACTGGAGCACCAGAGGAAACCCAGGCAGTCACTGAGATCACGTGCAAACTCCACACAGACAATACAATACAATACAATTTATTTGTTGTCATTTGAACTTCATTGAGGTTCAAATGAAATTTGGTTTCTGCAGTCATACAAACAAGAAAAAGAACCAAGACACAACACAATTTACACAAACATCCATCACAGTGAATCTCCTCCTCACTGTGATGGAAGGCAAAGTCTTATCTCTCCACTGCACTCCCCATTCTCCTCCCGATATCAAAGTCAAAGCCCCCGGCGGGCGATGGTAAATAAGTCCCGCGGCCATTAAGGCCGCGCCGGGCAGTGCAAGGCCACGCTCCGGGTCTTGATGTTGGAGCCCCCGGTGGGCACTAGCAAGTCCCACGGCCTTTAACGCGGCCAGACAAGCTCAGAATTGAATCTGGGTGTCTGGACACGTGAGGCAGCGGCTCTACCAGCTGGGCCACTGTGTCATCTTATTTTCCATATCTTTTTTATCAAAATAATGCCCGGATTAAAGGGTATTAACTACAAGGAGAGGTTGGACAGACTTGAATTGTTTTCTCTGGAACGCTGGGTGGTAAGGAGAGACCTGACAGAAATAAATACAATTATAAGATGCATGGATAGGGTAGACAATCAGAACCTTTTTCCCAGGATGGAAAAATCAAATACTAGAGGGCATAGTTTTAAGGTGAGAGGGGCAAAGTTTAAAGGAGATGTGCGGAGCTTTTTTTCACACAGGAGGATGATGGGTGCTTGGAATGCACTGCCAGGGTAGCAGTGGAGGCAGTACGATGGTGGTGTGTGAAAGGTTTTTGGTTTGGCACACATGAAATTGTAGGTAATAGAGAGATATTGATTATGTTCAGGCAAATAAGAATTTGCCTTGGCATCATGTTTGACACATTCTGTGCTGTACCATTCTATATTCTATTATTTTTAACTACATTTTGAATTCCACAATGGGATTTGAATTTGTGCATCTGAATTGTTAGTCCAGTTTTATGGATTATTATTTTGAAATATTAACTGTGCACCACCACATTTCACCTGGTTTGGTGATTTTCCAAAGCTAAACACATTTCATTATTAATGATGGAGGTGATGGATACAATCCCTTTATTCAGGCAGTGTGCAAGAATTCTACAGTAGCCCAATGTGCATTGGTTCTCTTACATGATTGAATTTTGCCTCTAAAAGAGTTTGTGTAAATTTACTGAGGTCCCATCCTGGCACTGCAACATCATGATAATGTAAACTTTCAGGGTGTAATATAATATTTAGTCACGTGTTTCTAAATATCTGGTATATAATTACTTTAAAATGAAATAAAGTTTGCAACTTCATTTGGTAATCTATCTGCTAAATTCTTCTGGCAGTTAGAATTTCTATTCCCCCGTAAGGACATTTCCTCCTCATTCTTCATTCCCAATTGTTTAAGTTTCAATAGTGTTGACATTTGCAAACTGGAAGAATTCCTTTTGTGACAGCACCCCTTCCCTCAGTGGCTGCTCTGATCCCTATCATTGGCTGACAGGCCAGTAGAGGCCAACCCCCGGCATCATTGGTAACAGCTGGGTCCAATTAGTTGACATCTGATTGGCTACTTGAATCTTGTCAGCCGACGCCCTATAAAACCCGGGCATGCTCTCCAGAGGAGAGGTGGAAGAAGGGGGTGAAAAGAGGGATGCCTTACTGTTAGCTGTGTTCCCTGTTGCAGGTTTGAGGAAGACTGCCACTGGGCCAAATCTTTGACCACCATCACCACAATGTGGTCAAGACTAGGCTGCTGGGAAGAAGCCCTAGACTCTACTAAGGCTAAGAATGAGTGGCTGGTGTAAGCTTAAGATGCCAGTTCTCTTTCTGCCTGCAGGTAATGTGGGGCTGTACTTCCCACTCCAGAAATCCTTGTTCCTATACTCCTTTTAAACTTGCTTCATGGGGAAATTTATTGTAAAACTATAGAGCCCCTAAGAAAAATGAATTGAAGTATGTTGAGATATTAATTTGGAAGATTAATCTGATACCACCAAAGGCATTTTTGGAGTATTGTGTTCAGTTTTGGTCATCTGTTATGGGAAGGATAACATTTGTTAGAAAGAGTGCAAAGAGGCATGATTTATGAAAAATTTGCCATGAGAGGGCCTGAGTTATAGGGAAAGAGTCAAGTCAAGAGTGTTTTATTGTCATATGTCCCGGATGGGACAATGATAGTCTCACTTGCTGCAGCGCAACTGAATATGTAAACATAGTACATAACGGGGGACGAGAACAAAGTTCAATAAATAACAAATATAGTGCTATAATATTTTGCACTTCAGAGCTCAGAGCTTATTTGTTGCTGTGTTTAATAGCCTGATGGCTGTAGGGAAGAAGCTGTTCCTGAACCTGGACGTTACATTTTTCAGGCTCCTGTACCTTCTTCCTGATGGCAATGGTGAGATGAGTGTGTGGCCAGGATGATGTGGGTCTTTGATGATTTTGGCCGCCTTTTTGAGGCAGTGACTACGATATATCCCTTCGACGGTGGGGAGGTCGAAGCCGGTGATGGACTGGGCAGTGGTCACAGCTTTTGGTTGTCTTTTTCGCTCCTGGAAGTTCAACCTGGACTTTTTGTCGTCTTTTTTGCTCCTGGATGCAACCAGTCAGAATGCTCTCTACCATGCACTGTAGAAGTTTAGGAGAATACCTCTTCGACATGCCAAATCTCCGTAATCTTCTCAGGAAGTAGTCGCTGATGTGCCGCCTTTATAATTGCATCGGTATGCTGAGTCCTGGAAAGATCTTTGAAAATATGCATGCCCAGGAATTTGAAGTTATTGCCTATCTCCACCATCGTCCCATTGATATGAACAGGATTGTGGGTCATCATCATTCCCCCACCAAAGTCCACAATCAGTTCCTTGGTCTTACTGATGTTGAGAGCCAGGTTGTTGTGCTGGCACCATTTCGTTGGTCGGTTAATCTCACTTGTGTATGCTGACTTGTCCCCAACTGTGATTCGTCCAACCACAGTGGCGTAGTTGCTAAACTTAGTGATGGAGTTCATATTATGTCCGGCTACGCAGTCATGTGTATAGAGTGAGTAAAGCAGGGGTCTGAGCACGCAGCCTTAAGGTGCTCCTGTACTAATTGTTACAGAGGATGAAGTGGTTCCTCCAATTCGAACAGACTGTGGTCTGTGGATGAGGAAGTCGAGGATCCAATTGCAGAGACCCAGTTCCGTGAGCTTGGTAACCAGCTTGGAAGGGATGATGGTATTAAACGCCGAGCTGTAGTCTATAAACAACAGCCTGACGTAAGTGTTTTTATTGCTCAAGTGGTCCAATGCAGAGTGGAAAGCCAGTGAAATTGCATTCTCCGTTGACCTGTGTGGTGGTATGCGAACTGTAGGGGGTCGAGGTTCTTGTTGAGGTAGGAATTGATGTGCACCATAACCAACCTCTCAAAGCACTTCATCACCACAGACGTTAGTGCCACTGGTCGATAGCCATTGAGGCATGTCGCCTTACTCTTCTTGGGCACCGGTATTATTGATGCCCTCTTAAAGCAGGTGGGAACCTCAGACCTCAGAAGTGAGAGGTTGAAAATGTCCGCAAAAACTCCCGCCAGTTGCTCTGCACAGGTCTTGAGAACTCGACCAGTATGCCATCGGGTCCAGGCGCTTTCCGAGGATTCCACCCCCCGCCCCCCCCCCCCGAAGGATCTTCTGACGTCGGCCTCTGTGACTGTAATGTTGTTGGGGCGAATAGGGGCTCGGGAAGGCACATCATTGTTCTCCTTATCAAAGCATACGTAGACTGAAAAGGTTGGGTATGCTAGGACTTTATTCCTTGGAGAGGAGGAAGCATGAGGGGTAATGTTATAGAGGTCTTTAAAATCATGAGGGGAATAGATAAGGTAAATGCACAGAGGTATTATACTTGGGATAGAATTTAAAAAAAAAACACGGGTCATGGGTTTAAAGTGAGAGGGGCAATATTCAATAGGAACCTGTTGGGCATTTTCTTTCGCTCAAAGGGTGGTGGGTGTATGGAATGAGCTACCAGAGGAGATAGATGAGGCAGGTACTATAACAACATTTAAAATACATTTGGGCAGGTACATGAATAGGAAAGGTTTAGAGCAGGGGTCGGCAACCTTGTTCTGCATAGGGGCCGGGACGCATGCCTGTGAGCGGATGGCGGGGCCACATCTATCATGTATAATACATGGATCCCAGCCCGGATGGCAGGCATCAAATTGCGTATACTCATAGATCCTGTCCCTTTGAGGACAGCACCCGGAGCACTGGCCCCTAGTTACTGGCAAAGATGGTTATGGGCACTCATGAATATGGCGGATCATTGCCTTGGCTCTGTCCTGAAGGCGGTGGCTCAAGTACTCATACTCACTCATCCCCAGCCTATTGACAACCCAGATTCCGTCGGTGTGTTTAAGAAAGAACTGCAGATACTGGAAAAATCGAAGGTAGACAAAAAAGCTGGAGAAACTCAGCGGGTGAGGCAGCATCTATGGAGTGAAGGAATAGGTGATGTTTCGGGTCGAGACCCTTCTTCAGACTGGTCTCAGAGCAGCGTCAGCCGCTTCTGAAGTAGGGTCTCGACCTGAAACGTCGCCTATTCCTTCGCTCCATGGATGCTGCCTCACTCACTGAGTTTCTCCAGCTTTTTTGTCTACCTCCGATCCCGACAGTGAAGCTCAGACACAGAAGGTGTGCTGGCAGCCTTGCGCAGGCTGCAGTACAGTCAGAGCTCGGCGCTCCTTGGGACTCCTCGGCAGCTCGCAGCTCTGCCATTGCGGCTGCCTGCGCAGGCTTCCTTGTGTCACCACGGCTGGGCACCGCGGCCTCTGGCCTGGGATGTACCGGAGATGAAGGAAGTCGGTGACCCAGATAAATACGGGACAGAAAATATGCCTGCGGGCGGGATGTTTTCGGGTTATGGGTCGCATTCGGCCCGGGGGCCGTAAGTTGCCGAACCTTGGTTTAGAGGAATATGGCTCAAACATGGACAATTGGGACAAGCTTAGATGGGGCATCTTCATTGTCAAGGATGAGTTGGACTGAAAAGTCTGTTTCCATGCTTTATAATTTTATGACTGACTCTATGACTAATTGCCAAGTGTGTTGGATTATTTAAGTTTTACCTTTAGCCACTTTAAGTCATTTACAGTATATGGTAATCATTATTATTTGATGCTGCCCGACCTGCTAAGTTACTCCAGCATTTTGTCTCTCTTTGGTATAAACCAGCATCTGCATTTCCTTACTTTTACATTAAGCCATTTATACTTGAATTTACTAATGAGACCGACTCCTCTGACTCTAGTACTGATGTTCATTCCTCCCTCCCTCTATCTGATTGTCTGCAGCAGCACCAAGATGATCAGCTGCATAATTACTTCTTGATGGGCCATGCAATATTCCCCTTCATACATTGATTACTGGATGCACCATCTCTTTTGGGCCCTTCATGGGTAAATTGTTAGTTATAAAGAAGCTCTGGAATGCTAGCTCCAATGTTTTGTCTCAACCTTTCGTCAAAGTTTCTCACTCCATCAGAAATATTCTCCATTTGACCCATTTCATTGCCTCAGAACTTGAGGACTCGGCGACCAATTTAAATGAGTATGGCATTGCCATCACATACTGGATTACTGAATACACCATCTCTTTTGTGCTCCTTCATAGGTAAATTGGTAATTGTAAAGTAACTGGACTGCTCGGCCCAATGTAACATGTTTTGTCTCAATATTTGTCTTAAGTATCTCCCTCCATCAGAGACATTCTCCACTTGACCCATGTCATTGCCTCAGAATTCATGGACTCGGCAGCCAACCTAAATGAGTAATGCTGTCACATACTTCATTGATAAGTGTGTGGAGGAACGTGTGCCAAAGCAGACCATACGGATGTTCCCCAACGATGGATAAACTGTGACGAGAACTTCAAGTCAAACAATCCAAAGTGGCTCAAGAAATGTACTTACGATCTTTACAAAGGCATTCAGGATGCTAGAGGGAATTTCTGACCAGGCTAGGGTCCCAGGATAATCACACGAACATCCATTGATTGTGGCAATGCTTGCAAGTTATATTACCAGACTACTGACAGTCCTCCCATAAAGTAGGGTGTAGTCCTGATCTTCCAAGCGACCCCAATGCTGACCTTTGACTTTTTCTCAGCAACGTAACCATAACACTATAATGCTATAAAGCAATACAGTCGCACAGCTGGTGGAGTTGCTGCCTCATAGTGCCATAAATGCAGGCGCTGTCTGTATGGAGTTTGTATGTCCTCTCTGTTTGCGTAGGTTGCTTCCGAGGTCTCTGGTTTCCACCCACATCCCAAAGAAATGGGGGTTTGTAGGTTATTTAGCCTCTGTAAATTTTCATGCGTATTTTGGGAATGGATGAGAGAGTCTAATGTAGAACTAGTGTGAAAGGGTTGGCATTCACTTGGTCAATGGTCAGCATGAACTTGGTGGGCTGAGGGACCTGTCTCCGTGCTGTATCTCTAAATTAAACTATATTCTGCATTCTGGTGTATTTCTCTTTGCACTGCCTGCTGTGAATGCTCCATGCTGTGGAACTTGGTTGTATTCCTGGATGGTATGATTTGACTGGATAGCACACAAACAAAGCTTTTCACTGCATCTTGGTTCACATGACAACAATTAATCAATTGCAATGCCTCCATCCTTCTGGGTATGCAACATATTGATTAAGAAAATATTTGTTAACATACTCCAGAATTATATGTACTTGATCCAATCACTATCCCATTGTCTTTTTCTTTTTGTTTTCACTTTTAATTTCAAATTGCAGAGACCCAGTTTCAAATTTTCGTGTACCTTGTGTGTTGTGACTGTTGGCAGACCAATCTTCCTTTGGGGATGAATAAGGTTTTATCGTATCGTAATATTGGAAGAATTACCGTCTTCTATTGTTGGCAATCTGAATCTTGAAAAAAACATATTTCCTTGCAAAACTGCTCTTGGTATAATACAAATAATCATTAACTTTGCTTGTTAAATGCAAGAAAATTTTATCCTCTATCCCTGAAGGACATTCTTCCACCATCTGGCACCATTACACCAGCCTTAAATAAAGGCTTCACTCCTTTATTAAACATTTTGTATTCAGGATTATTAAGCATCAAACCTTCCATGTTTTTCAGCCAGATGTTGGTAATCACATGAAATAATTTTTGCACCTAGATCTTCCTACTCTTATAACTATTTTTCATACATTTACACACGTGTAACAAAGCAAATTTATACTTCCCGTCAGTGCTTGAGTATAAACGTATGAAGGTAAAATTAAGTGGTGGAAACACTCGCACCCCTAAATCAGCAAATTACAGACTCGAGTGCAACTTGTAAGACGTGTACATAATAATTTGGGCTGAAACCCCCACCACACCAACAACCGGCATTTGGATCATTAGCTCATTCAAAATATGCAACCTCCAACAATGCAGCACTCCCCGGCTACACTGGAATCTGAATTAGAAATAATTCCTAGTAACATTACTTTTTGTTGCTTTAATTTCTGTTTTGTCCTCATCACTTGTCTAACGTGCCTATGTGGTTTCCCTGGATACAACGAACTCTAAAATGCTTATCTGGTGCATTTAAAGCTCTTCTCAGACATAAACACATCTAATCAAATACATTATACCATGATGACACATACATTTGGAAAAACTGAACTACATGAATAATCTTATACTTCCTGTCTTTTTCACCCACACCACACCACACCCCTCCCTCCACCCACCTACCAATGGGCACAGGTTAGCTAGAGTTGAAGTCTACCACTTGTAAAATATTCCTCCAGATTAACCTCTAAATCATGCTTGATATTGTTGCCTGGCGGATGACTGCTTGTGTGAAATCTAGTGATGACGTATTGGAATTTTCTCCCTTTGCTATTCAACCACAAGCTACTCTGATTATTGTTATTGGCTATCTGAATGGAGAAAGGAATTTCAGATTGTAGTGAAAGTGAGATGTGAATGTTTACATCACCTGTCGTTTGTATGTCAGCAGGAATCATAATCTACGGGAAGTATGAGAAGTGGACAGGATCTGTGATCAGATTATTTATAGTTTCAGCTGTGCCAATAGTCTCTGGCTCAGTAATGTCTGGTCTGGTTCTATCCATCCCCATTGGTGTAAGATATTGTAAAGATCAGGCAACACCAATACTAAAAGCAGCAGTGATCAAATGGACAGCAGCTTAATATGTACGTCACCTATTGCAAAATGTAATCGAGTAGTTGACGAGATTTGTCAAATGTATCTAATTTGTTGGGATTTATTAGTTAATCTTTGACAGCCCTAAGATCTGATTTGATCATAAGGCATTTGTTCCAGGTTTTCATTATACCCGGGGCTCCATCATGCTCAATACATGGGCCTCCTGAAGTAAGAATTAGGTGGTGAGGTGTCATAGGGCTTAACCAACAATTAGAATTTGGTTAGTGTATTGCTTGGGTCAATCCCCCAAAATGCAACAATAGTTTTTTGACTGGACCAAGGCTTCAGGTAAAGCCTTGCCATATATCAAAGTCAGCAAAGTTTTGAAAGAGTTTTTAAATGCCTCAGGGATGCAATAAAATGATGTAAAATAAATAACTTGATTGGTTCTCCCCCCCCCCCCTCCCCCCACTGATCTTCTTGTCTAGAATTCTCATTCAAATGATTAAGTATTCTGATTTTACTTCGGATTCACGTGAATGACTACGTGAAGAAGACCCCGCCTGGCGCATGCTCGGCATTACGTCGACGCATGTGAAGCACCGACAGGTGGAGAGTGCAGCTCCCACCAGCGGACGTTTAACCCGCAGGTAAGTCGCTGTTGAACTTTCTTGCTAGTGGGTTTAAACTCTAAGTCTGCAGAGCCAGCTACAGTGCTGATGTATTTTGAATTTTTTTTAAAAACTCTGTAACTCTGGCTCGAAATATGGAGCCAGCTAGAGTGAATGTATTTTTAAACTGCGGTAATTGAATAGAACTCGCTGGAACCACAGTTTCCGATTTAGATCGGATCGGGAGGTAAGGGCTGCTTTAAAAGTCGGCTCCCGCTATTTAGATTGGGTTTGGAGATAACGGCTGCGCTAAATGTCGGCTCCAAATACCCAGTAATTGTAAAATAAAGTCTGCTCTGAGTATATGTTACCAGATGCATTTTTCTTTATGGAAATGTATATAACCCTGTGTGATACTGAGGTTAATACAAATATTCTGCAAGCAGAATGTGCCTGTCAGAATTACAATTTTAAACATATATGGTTTATGCACAAATACAAAACAATAAAGAAGTAACTCTCCTCCAAGGGAGGACAAGAATGTGGGAGAGGCTGGAAATGGAGAAAATGCTCCACACTTGACTTAGTCAAGGGTTCTTGACCCAGGTATGCCTCCCTGTAAGGCAGGCTCCAAAGGAGTTTCCATACGCTGAGTATGGTGCCTATGAAAATGGGATTCTGATTCTCCAGTGCCTTGGTTAGGTCTGGATGAGATCCCGAGAGCAAGATAAAATGCTCCAAATTCTAATCAGTCAAGGGTTCTAAAGACCCATGAGATTCTAAGGCAGGCTCCGAAGGAGTTTCCATACACTGAGTATGGTGCCTATAAAGAATACGAATCTCACCAGTGCCTTGCATAGGTCTGGATGAAGTATTTAGAGCAATATAAAATGCTCAAAATTCTAAACAATTAACAGTTTTAAGACCCATGAGATTCTAAGGCAGGCTCCGTAAGGAGTTTCCATACACTGAGTATGGTGCCTATGAAAAATGAGAATCTCATTCACCAGTGCCTTGTTTAGGTCTGGATGAAGTCTCCTAGAGCAAAGACTCGGGAGTACCAGGGCAGGATGAAACTGACCCTGAAGCTGGTCTCCCTACTTATGTGTATACACCAGAGCACAATAGAAACGCTCCGGGTGTTCCCGATGTAGCACCAAGTTTTGCTATATCGGTCTGGACTGGTGAGGCTATGGATGAACCTGGCGGCCAACATTATTTGGTTTCTCACCTACTCCAAGAAACTGTTATGACTGAAACAGTAAAAAATATATAAAACACCCGTCTATTGTGCCTCGCTCAGGGTGCCAACAGTAACTCAGTAATTGGGCACCCATGAGTGTAATGATGCGAGGACAGGAAATGTGTTCCAGCATGTCCTCTAGCTGATATTCAGTTGGCATCACTGCATTTGGGGAAGACATACATGGGTCAATAATGTCCAATACTTTTAAGACATGCTTGCATTACTCTGCAATGCATATTCGAACCCAATTGTATGATGAAAATTGCCATTTGGCTAACATTATACCCAAAAAATGCAGGATTATGTGGGCAAGCTATAACCAGATTTATGATTGATGAAAAACTGCCCAAACAATTAAGGATATTTGCCTTATAAAACTTCTCATTCCTGCTTTGAGAAAACAAACAGGTTGAATACGAACCCCTATATTAAGAGAAGGAGATCTTATGGTTAATTTACGGAAGTACAGAAACGTCATTCCATCACACATGGAATTTCTGGGAAACAACCTCTGGTTGGTTGTAAGATTACAATTGTTTTGTAATTCTGCATTAAATCTGATCGGCTTGGTGTTTGAATGTACCAGGAACTCGTCAGGTAGAGATAATATATCCCAGACACAAGTATGGGGGTTGCAGAGTCATTCTGGGACACACAAACTTACATTTATAATTCAGTATAGGCATTTAAAAAAAAAAGTACACTTCAACACTGTAACTAAGTTGTTATCCCAAGGCTGCTATATAGTAGACCTAAAAAAGATGCCTTATTATTCAGGTACTTAATTTAATTGGATGGGTCAGCTGAAGGAATTACCTAATGGGTTAAATTCAGCCCTCGGATTGCTCACACAATTATTGAAACCAGCACTGGTGTTAATGAGGGCTCAGAATCACATTGTAATGACTTATCTAGAGGATATGTTAATTGTAAATGGGAGACAGCTGAAGAACTGGGTTCAGCAACCATAAGCCTATTGAAAGGCTAAGGATCTGTACATCCAAACAACATGTAAGTTACAGGCATCCCAAACAATTGATTATTTGGGGTTTGTCATTAATACAGTTGATATGTCAGTAACATTACCAACAATTAAGGTTGGGGATGTTACAAATGCCTGTACTTGTCTTGGTAAAAAACATTATCCCGCCATCCAAGCAGTAGCTATGTTTACTGGTAAAGTGATAGTGGTAAAGTAGTGATCAAATTCTGCAAAGACCAGAGAATAAGCGTAAAAAACGTGCAGGTCATTGATTAGGTCCATGCAGTTACCAACTAAAAAGGTTGTGCTGAATTGCAATGATGGATTCTCAATGTTGCACAAGTTACTAGAAGTAAAATGTGCTTGTTCAGTAGTCTTCAGTGGTATTACAGACTGATGGGAGTGCTCTCGGATGGGGAGCCAAGGACAGCGACACCAGTTGTGGTGGTCGATGGACTGTCCAAGACGATTCAATTCTCCAAACGCATGGTATGAATTATTTGGAGTTATTGGGGGCGTTTTATGCATTGATAGCTGTTTGTTCTACAATAAAGAACTTACATGTTCAATTATGAGTAGACAATACCACAGCTGTGGGAGAAGACAATATTGTGGTAAGACAACAGATCACGAAAGTTCAATGACAATATAGAATGAATGTTAAAATTCAAAAAGTTTAAAAAAGATTGTCAGACAGTATGAGTACCAAATGTTGATCTGTTGTGTCTGGATTAAATCTCCAGTGGTCTAAATGTGTCTCATGGAACCCAGGAGCATTAGCGGTGGATGCATCCTCGCTACATTGGGGAAGTATAGTCTTTTATGTTTTCCCCATTTTGCCTGATTAGGCAATGTGTCACCAAAATAGAGCAAGTCTCCGCCACAGGCATTTGGTGGTTCCAAACTGGTATTGCTTCTTGGCCTTTTGGCTAAGATCAAGTGTAGTATCTGTTCTTATCAGTTTAATATCTGATACGTTCCTTATCTAGGGACCATTACTACACAGCCATTGTTCCCATTGGTGCTCAGAATGATGATTCAGACATTCATGACAAATCCCAGGTGCAGTAATTGTTGGTTCATCCAGTAACAGCAGAAGTCATCCATTACATGACTGTATTAATTGCTAATCTGCAGGTTCTGATGGAATGTCGGATAGGATGTCATAACTGCAGCTTGGAGATATAGCACTAAGAAACAATATATGTTTCATATAAGGAATGGGAAATCTTTTGTATACAGTCAGATATATTTTATCATACTGCAAACATATCAGATGTATTGGAGTTCCTTGCTATGTTGCACCTGAGTTATAGTACCATTAATGGAGTTCGGAGTGCTTTGTCCTCCTATTTAGGACAATTTTCAGAACGACAATTTATCGGGTCTCATCCGTTAATATCCCGATTTATGAGAGGAATTTTAATAAAATCCTACCAAACCCAGATATACAGAAATCTGGGATGACAGTATAGTTCTCACATTGCTTCGGCAATGGACTCCAATTACGTCACTGTCTTTTCAGAATTTAATATTTAAAGTGGTTATGCTGACGACATTAATATCAGCACAATGAGTACAAACATTACAAATGTTGCGGTTACATTGTATGCAGTTGTCTGTAGACAAAATGACATTTTATGTCAATGATCTAAGCAAGCCAAGAAAGGCTGGAACCAATGTAATCTTGAAGACATACTCTGTCAACTAAACATTGTGTGTTTGGTTAAGCATCTGATTTAATATATATTGAATTAAGGGTCTCCGAGATTGTGAGACACCAATGTTCATTACCCACAAGAAACATATAAAAAAGTGACAGTACAAACTATTTCTAGATGGATAAACAGGTTCTGGATTAATTGGAGTAGACACTGATGTGTTTAAATCTCACTCCACAAGGGCGGTATCAATGTCCGCGGCAAAGGTGCAGGACATGCCGCTCGACCAAATTCTGGAGACCGCAGGATGGTCTAAAGAGGAACTTTTCTAGATTTTATGATAAACCTGTTGTCACAGTGCCAGGGTTGCACATGCTGTGTTGGGCTCTGTTCAAATTGTTTGCTTTGTTGCATATCATTTGTTGTAATTTCCCCTGGGATAGAGGGGTTATTACTTTTCTTTTTATTATTATTATTAAAATATTTATTGCATAATTTCAAGCAATATATTATTTACTCACTGTGTAAACTCAAGCAGTGTGTCGTGTGGAATAATCTACGGCATGGCAATCACAGAGCTTCAAAATCTTCACGTAGTCACTCGTGTGACTCCGAAGTAAAATAGTAAGATTAAATGAGAACTTACCAGTTTGAAGTTTGATCATTATTTTATGAGGAGTTACGATGAGGGATTACGTGCCCTCCACTCCCAACCCTCATAATATAAATGATCATCTGGTAATTCTAGTCTATGTAAGCCTTACTATCTTACTCCGGCTATTGGTTCTGTGTTTTTCACGCCGCTGCTTTGAAGTATGCCGAGCATGCGCCAGGCGGGGTCTTCTTCACGTAATCCTTCATCGTAACTCCTCATAAAATAACGATCAAACTTCAAACTGGTAAGTTCTCATTTAATCTTACTATTCTACACTCAATCGTGTTGGCATAGGTTTGTAGAAGCAAATTACTTGAGAGTGGGAAATCCCAACATAATCGGATTATGCTGCTGAATTTGATGTGGCATGCAGTGGACATGCAGAGAGAAAGATGCAGAATAACATTCACAGACCTTGTCCTAAACTTAAAAAGGTTCCATAAATGTCAAGGCTGTACTAAATTAGAGCATTTCTTTGGAACCACTTCCCACAGTCAGCTTGAAAATAGATCCATTTTGGGCTTTGATAGTTATTGTATAACTCGTGCAGTGTCCATTTGATATTGTTTTTAAATTAAACCAATTTCCCCAATGACATCCTTATGTTGAGAATTGAATCCTAAAATTCAAATTCCCCTAAAACATAGTCAAATATAATAAGGTGTTCTTGGTTTAGATTTTCTGTGACTCGTTGCTAGATTGCATAGGGGACACAGGAACTATTGCTGCTGGAATCTTGAGGAAAACACAAAGTAATGGAGGATCTCAGTGGATCAGGCAGCATCTGTAGAGGGAATGGACAGGTGATGTTTCAGGTTAGGTTCTTTCTTCAGACAGATTGTAGTAGGGGGAGAAAACTGATTGGCAAATGGGTGAGTGGGAGTTGATTAAGTTATCTGCTCCTTTCCCCTCCTTCGTACCCTCATGTCCAATCAGTGAATCCCTCATTTTCCTTTTATCCATCCTCTTTCCCCTCCTCCTGCCCCCTTCCATTTATATCCCACCCTTGGACATTGCATTTCACTCCACCTCCTTATCTGATATCCCTTTGTTTCTATTTCACCTCTAGTCTTTCTCACTCCATTCATCTGATGAAAAAAGGTCCCAACCCGATATGTCGCCCAACCATGTCCTCCAGAGATGCTGCCTGACCTGCTGAATTACTCCAGCATTTTGTGGTTTACTTAAAATTCCAGACCCTCCAATTCCTTGTGTTCCCCCTTACCTATATCCACCCATTACATGCCAGACTTTGTCCTGCCCCCACCTCTTTTCCAACTTTCTCCCCCCTATTTCAAATCTATCTGAAGAATCTGGAGATGGGTTCTAACCCAAAAGATTACCTGTGCATTCCCTCCACAGATGCTGTCTGACCAGTATATTCTTCCAGCACTATGTTTTACATCAGGAAGAGAGCTGTTAAATATGCAGACATTGCAAAACAAGATGACCAAATTATTTAGAATATTGAAAACAAACTGTTCAAACTGATCACTTCATCATTCTTTTCTCTCAATTGTTTGTATATGTGAAATGCTTAAAACTTCAGGATGGACCTCTTGCTATCCTCAACTTGCATGTGGTACATTTTACTTACACAGTTTAGTAAGGCGTTCGACAAGGTGCCGCATGGTAGGCTGCTCTGGAAGGTAGATCTCATGGAGACGTAGCTGAACGGATAGCAAATTGGCTCCATGGAAGGAATCAGATGGTGATGGTGGAAGGTTGCTTCTCAGAATGGAGGCCTGTGACTAGTGGTGTGCCACAGGGTTCAGGGCTGGGCCCGTTACTGTTTGTCATCTATAATCAATGATTTGGATGAGAACATACAAGGCAAGATTAGCAAGTTTGCTGATGATACAAAAGTTAGTGGTTTTGCAGATAGTGAAGATGGTTGTGAACAATTGCAGCAGGATTTGGATCGATTGGCCAGGTGGGCAGAGGAATGGTTGATGGAATTTAATACAGAGAAGTGTGAGGTGTTGCATTTTGGGATGTCGAACAATGGCAGGACCTACACAGTGAATAGTAGGCCTCTGGGTAGTGTTGCAGAACAGAGGGATATAGGAGTACAAGTGGATGGTTCCATGAAGGTCGAGTTGCAGGTAGATAAGGTGGTCAAAAAGGCTTTTGGCACTTTGGCCTTCATCAGTCAGAGTATTGAGTATAGAAGTTGGGAGGTCATGTTGCAGTTGTATAAGACATTTGTGAGACTGCATTTGGAATATTGTGTTCAGTTCTGGGCACTGTGTTATAGGACAGATATTGTCAAGCTTGAAAGGGTTCGAAAAAGATTTACGAGGATGTTGCCAGGACTGGAGGGTGTGAGCTATGGTTGAGTAGGCTGGGTCTCTATTCCATGGTGTGTAGGAGGATGAGGGGCGAGCTTATAGAAGAATACAAAATCAAGAGAGGAATAGATTGCCCAGATAGATAGGGGACCAGAGGACATAGGTTCAAGGTGAAGGGGAAAAGATTAAATTGGAATCAGAGGAGTAACTTTTTCACACAGAAGGTGATGGGTGTATGGAACAAGCTGCCAGAGGAGGTAGTTGAAGCTAGGACTATCCCATCGTTTAAGAAACCGTTGGACAGGTACATGGATAGGACAGGTTTGGACGGTTATGGACCAAGCATAGGCAAGTGGGACTAGCGACATTGTTGGCCGGTGTGGGCGAGTTGGCCAAATGGCCTGTTTCCACACTCTATTACTCTATGACTCTATAACAATCTGGGACCTTAACTGTTTCTCTCTCCACTGCCTCCTGACCTGTTTAGTATTTCCTGGATTTTGTTTTCATTTCAAATTCTGAGCACCTGCAGTATTTTTTATGACTCAATGCATATTTTCAATAAAATCCTAAACATCTCCACCCATTGAGTCTGTGAAACTCTTTCTCGAAAGCATTAAGCTGCCTTGCTGGATGATATTAGCTAAATCAGCAACAGCTAGAATCAAATGCTAACCTACTGTGCGTGGTTACTTGAATAACTACCTATCAAGCTATCAGGTGTACTTAAACTAGATGCTTACCATGATTCACTGGCCACACGTTTTCTCTTTGTGGGCAAGTTGGGTCGAAGGGCCAGTTTCCACAGTGTATGACCCTGTGACTCTGTATTGAGAGTTAAAAGATTGTGGGTTGGAGACTTATTAGTCTTTGAAGTTATTCATATATAGTATTAAACTGATAAATACGTGTCTTCTGATGAATAAAAATATCCCAATGTGTAAGTGGGCAGCACAGTGGTAGTCTTCTTCTTTCGTGTGGAGTGCGCAGCCTAAAGTTGTTGGGCAACTTGTTCTATTTGATCTTCCGTTTGTGCACGTCGAGTTGATTGCATTAGTCGAAACAGGGCGGACCACGCGAATGTTGCAATCGTCCACCCCAGCACGGTGGTGTAGAGGTAGAGTTGTTGCCTTGCAGCGTTTGCAGCACCAGAGATCCGGATTCGATTCCGACGACGGCTGCTGTGTATGGAGTTTGTACGTTCTCCCCGTGACCGTGGGGGTTTTCTCCGAGATTTTCGGTTTCCTCCCACACTCAAGACTTGCAGGTTTGTATGTTCATTGGCTTGATGTAAATGTAATTTGTCCCTAGTGTGTGTTGGATAGTGTTGGTGTGCGAGGATCACTGGTCGGCGTGGACTCGGTGGGCCGAAGGGTCTGTTTCTGCGCTGTATCTCTAAACTAAATTATTGAGGCATTTTCTTGGTGCCCGGCTAACCAATTACTCTGATGCTAATTAGAGTATAGAACATACAGCCAGTCAGCCTACAATGTCCCTGTCGAACATTATGTCAGGATAAACTAATCTCTTCCGCCTGCATGTGATCAATATCCCTCCATTCCCCGCATATCCCTGTGCCAACCAAAAGCCTCCTAAATCCTACTATTGTAGATGCCTCCACCCTCCAGCATATTAAGGCACCCATCAGTTTGTATGTAAAAAAAAAAAACTTGCCCCACACATCTCCATTAAACTTTGTCCCTCTCACCTTCAAGCTACTCCCTCTAGTCTTTGACATTTCCACCCTGGGGTTTGACAGCCTACCTTGACTAGACTGAGTACATTAAGGAGTACAGTAAGGAACTTGGCAAACTGATGTCAGAACAACAGCCTCTCCCTCAATATTAGCAAGCCGAAAGAGCTAATTATCAACTGCAGGAAGCGTGGTTGAGTACACATCGTAATCGGCATCAATGGTGCCTAAATGGTTGAAAGCTTGCTGTTAATATTATCAATGATCTGTCAGGGATCAACTAATTTTACTTCGGAGTCATGTGAGTGACTACATGAAGAACCCCGTACAGCCGTTTGTGCGTCATTACGTCAGACGCTTTCGTGCAGACGATTGTGGAGCACCGCAGCTCCTCCAACAGTAAGTCTAAACTTCAGGTAAGTGCTATTCCTTTCCTGTTGTAGGTCTCCTGCAGGAACCTCCGAGGTTTTTGCGGGATGTTCGCGATGGCCGACGAGGGAACCAGCCTACGGCTTTGGGGGAAAACCCTGGTCTGACCGCGGAGAGCTGGGAATGTCGGGTTCGCGATCGGAGTCACTGATAACACGGTCAGTGACTCCACACGTTGGGTTCCCGGGGAGGGGATACCCAAGAATAGTGCGGTTCCAGACCGCAGTAGTCCCTAGGGTATGGGGCTAAACTGGCCTGAACAGTCAGCCTGGGTTCCCGGTGGAGGAGAAACCCAAGTATATGCGGTTTTAGACTGCAGTAGACCCCAGGGGATGGGGTTAAACACATAAATGATTAGCCCGGGTGCTGGGAGGATACCTCAGGTGTGTGTGTGTGTGTGTATGTGTGTGTGTGTGTGTGTGTGTGTGTGTGTGTATATATATAATAATCCCCAGGATATGGGGACAACTGACAAAAGAGTCCGTACAGTTAGGAAAGATGTTGGGAGGTTTCCCCTCTGGGAATTAATTTAGAGACACTCCTTCAGCAGGAGTTGGGTCAGCGCAGCTTATTGTGAGAGCCATAAAGTTTATGGCAGTGTCAGCCTACTGGAGAGGCTGTGCCAGCAGCACCTTTGGTAGGGCTGTTCCATGGGGATGCCAAGTTATGGCAGTGCCAGCCTGGCAGGCTAGCCTATTGGAGAGGCTGTGCCAGCAGCATATTTGCTCAGGGCTGCTCATGGGGATGCCAAACTATGGCAGGCAAGCCTATTGCAGAGGCGGTGCCAGCAGTACCTTTGCTCAGGACTGCTCCAGGGGAATGCCAAGTTATGGCAGGCTAGCCTATTGGAGAGGTTATGCCAGCAGCACCTTTGCTCAGGGCTGCTTCATGAAAACGCCAAATCTATGGCAAATACTGGCCTATGGAAAAGGCCGCGCCAGCAGCACCTTTGTTAAGGGCTGCTTTATGGGAATAGCTGTTTAGTAGGATATTCCCATTTACAGTGATCATGGGGGATGAGGAGGCATTGCTAGGATAAGGCAATATAACAGATTGATGACAAAAAAGCATTCAAAGAAAACTATTCACCGTTCAAAAACACTGGTTATGTATGTGCTAAAATCCACTGTTAAGTCTCAAACTATATTTGAGAAATTGGGCTCCTCTATCCAGTTAGATTAAGTTCAAATAGACTTGTAGGACGTCGGGATTCACTTTTAGGTATTCAATTGGCCGTGACGCCGGCCTGGGCAACAGATTGCAGTCAATAGACAGTTGTTGCTATAAAACAGTTTTTCTAGTCGTTAGACTAATTGTTAATAGTATAGATGTGATTCAGCTGTGTAGTAGGACAGCTGTTATCTTGTTAAATGGTTAACTATTAAGTGCCATCTAGGTCATTGTTAACACACTTTATTATCAACAGCTGAAATTAATAAAGTCACAATGATGGACAAACAGTATTCATCCAGTAGTTGCTAGGTAAATCTTTCATTATATTGCAAATTTGTGCTATGGTCCTAAATGGGAAATTGTGTCAGCAGGGCTTAGTAGCAGGCCTGCTTAATGTCTCCCTCATGTTGGAGGAGAGCATGCTGCGTCAGTATTAATCGGACGTTGGGGCCATGGCAAAGTCGGCGTTTTGCTGAAGCTGCGCCAGTACACCTTGTAACAGGGCTGCTTAATGTTCTGGTTATATTTTCCATCTGGGTGAGAGATGGAAATATTATAGTTTCATTTAAACAGCATCACCATGTTTTACATCTATGTCATGACTGTATGCATTATGAATGTTTTCCCTTCATTTGTCAATGAAGCAGCTGTTGTGTATACGCGTTTAACACGGCATGAAATCACAGAGCTTTGAAATCTTCACGTAGTCACTCACGTGACTCCGAAGTAAAGATGAGGGACTACGTACCCTCCACTCCCAACCCTCATAAATGTCATCTGGTAGTTCTAGTCTTTTGTTCTTACTATTATACTTAGTTACTATTACCTGTGATTTCACACCGTTGTTTTGAAGATTGACGCACGAACGGCTGTACTGGATTTTTCACGTAGTCCCTCATCTAAACTCATAAAATAAAGATCAAACTTCAAACTGGTAAGTTCTTGTTTAATCTTACTATTTGAGGTCACATTACCACCTCTATTTCTTCAGGGGACTAAAAAAAATTACCATGTCTCCAACAGCTATTTTAAATTTGAACAAATGCATAATAGAAAGATGCTGTTGGGATGTATCACAGCTTGTTTTGGGAACAGCTGTGCCCAAGACCACAATAAATTGCAAAGAGTTGTGGATGTTGCCCAATCCATCACACAAACCAGACTCCCCTCCATTGAATCCATCTACATTTCATGCTTCCTCAGAAAAGCAGTCAAAAAGAAGTTACCAAAGACTTGTCCACCCTGATCATTCCGTCTCCCTGCTCCTGCCAGGCAGAAGATATAAGCATTTGAAAGCTTGCTCCGCCACTCGCAAGCAGCTTCTTCCCCTCTGCAATGAGGTTTCTGAATGTTCTTCCACAAGCTAGGGTACTATCCTTTTCACCTCTACCCCAGTGCAGACATTGGACTTTGTGAATGGAACTGATGCACTACAATGCATGCGAAATTGATGCTGAGAACTATATTCTGCATTCTGTATCTTCCCCTTTGGTCTTCGTATTGGCTTGATTGTATTTACGTATAGCATCATCTGATTTGATTGAATAACATGCAATATAAAGCTTTTCAATGTAGCTCAGTACACAGGACAAGAATAAATGTAAAGCTAAACAAAAAACGAGCATATTGGCATCCCTGACGCTGATCTCACTATCCTCCATAACCTTCTCCTTGGTGAAGAAAGATGCAAAGTACTCATTTAGCACCTTCCCTACATTCTCTGACTCCAAGCAAAATTCCCTTTATTCCTGAGCAGCCTACCTTTTCCTCGTTTATCCTCTTGTTTTTAATGTAGAAATAAAAAGCCTTTGGATTGTCTTTAATCAAATTTGCCAATGACATGTCATGTCTCTTTCGGCCCTTCTAAATGAATGCTTGATTTATTTCCTGCTTGCTCTATATTCCTCAAAGGTCCTATCTGATTTCATCGTAGGCCCGACCTGCTCATTGCAATTTCCTGTCAAACTTTGTTTCATTAGCGCAATGAGATTCCCAACAACTGCATCAGACTACCAGATCTTTTGTCCCACAGTAATCTGGGATACATTTCCACTGGCCCAGGGGATTTATTAACCCTTTTGCATCCCCTGATGTTTAACACCAACCTCCTTCATGCTGATCCGTTCCACATTATCTACGTACCCCATATTGAATAATACATTTTTTCCAATTTTTTTAAGAATACAGAGGAATTTGGAGAATACAGAAAATTCATTTAGGGCTCAGTTCTTACATAGATTATTACCCTTTTGCCCTCAATTTCTTTCAGAGAGTCATACAGTGTAGAAACAGTCCCTTTGGCCCAACTTACCCAAACCGGCCAACATGTTCCAGCTACACTAGTCCATATCCCTCCTAACCTGTCCTATCCATGTACCTGTCTAATTGTTTCTGAAAAGCTTGGATAGTCCCTGCCTCAACTATCTCCTCTGGCAACTTGTTCCATATACCCACCATCCTTTGTGTGAAAAAGTTACCCCTCAGATTTCTATTAAATGTTTTCCCTTTCACCTTGAATCTCTGTCCTCACCTACTCTGGGCAAGAGACTCTGTGCATCTACCCGATCTATTCCTTTCATGATTTTATACACCTCTATAAGATCACCCTTCATCCTCTTGTGCTCCAAGGAATAGTCACAGCCTACTTAATCTCTCCCTATAGCTTAGAATGTCTAGCCCTGGCAACATCCTCGTAAATCTTCTCTGTACCCTTTCCAGCTTGATAACATCTTTCCTATAATTGAACACAATACTCTAAATGCGGCTTCACCAACGTCTTGTACAACTGCAACATGACCACCTAACGTCTATACTCAATACTCTGACTGATGAAGGCAGAACTTTCTTAAGTACACAGTCTATGTTGCTCAGGAATAGGTGAAATTATGTTGTTAAGCAGGAAAGAGTGCACAGATGATTTATGAAGATGTAGCTAGGACTTGAGGGCAGACTGGGACTTTATTATTTGGAGCGCGGGAGATTGAGGGGTGATCTTGTCAAGGTGTATAAAATCATGAGGGGATAGATAGATTAAAAACACAGTCTATTACCCAGAATAGTGGACTCAAGAACTAGGAGAGATGGATTTAAGGTAAGGGGGGAAAGATTTAATAGGAATCTGTGGGGCAGCTTTTCGCACAGAATGGTTGGTATGTGGAATGAGCTGCCGCAGGAGCTAGTTGAGGCAGGTACTATAAGAACATTTAAAAGGCATTTGGACAGGTACATAGATAGGAAAGAGGGATATGGGCAAAATGCAGGCAAGTTGGACTGATGTGGATGGGACATCTTGGTCGGCATGGGCAAGTTGATCCAAAGGGCCCATATCTATGCTAAATGCCTCTACGAAGAAGAGAGTCGCTCTATTCCAGTTGCTATTTCCTTAAATATGTTTCATAACCAACTGTTAAATCTTTCAATCTAATTTTCCAGGCAGCTTAACTTTCAAACTGTATAATTCACATTAATTAATTAGGAAAGACGGAATACTTTAAATGGCAAGAAAAGGAAATGTGAAAGAGCAAACATTTTTAATTACTTTGATTTTTAAATATATATATTATTTATTATTACCCATATCATCCATCTGAGGTATGCTTTTACGAAATTATATTCCCTTCCTTTTTACTGCCAGCAGCGCTAACAGGGGAATATTTTCTTATATTCCCCTGTCTAGCGAACGCCTATGGACTTTACCTGTTTAAACAGCGGGGAATATAGTCTTATATTCCCCTGGTCTCACATCCGGGAACTTGGCAACGTGACGCTGCGTGACGGCTGCGTGACGGCAACGTGACGCTGCGTGACGGCAACGTGACGCTGCGTGACGGCAACGTGACGCTGCGTGCGAAATTTAAAATTTATCTTAAAAAAAAAAAAAATGGCTGCCGGTTGCGAGAAGAGGTTCGCGATTTAAAAGTTCGACCTTCACATTGTCACATAAATGAATTACATAAATTACATAAATGAAACATAAATGTTACATTCTTTTAGTACCCTTATTTACAATGTTGGAATGGTTTTAGTACCCTTATTTACAATGTTGCAATGCATATTGCAAAATGTATAGATACATTCATATCATATGAGATGTTCAGATTTTCCTCTAGATGTCTGATAATGGGTAATAATAACAATATTGACTGTCCTCTTTCGGGAGATACGACATATATTGCCCTCACTAGATCCATATTGCCCTCGTCTTCGACTCGGGCAATATGAATCTACTTCAGGCAATATATGTCGTATCCCCCTCAAGGCCAGTCAATATTCTATTAATATTTTATAATGAGATAGGTTGTGTTATAATTGTATAAAGCTCGGAATACACCACTCAAATACACTGCTCGATACACTGCTCAAAGAGTTCTTGACATTATGGATTTCCACAGCCACCTATTTCCAGAGACTGCACAGGGTTCATCTGTAATTACTTGTTTGCCATTTCTTCCCTTCTTTCTCTCATTTGGGCTACAGCAGTTGTACATCAGTCTATTAAAAGTTAAATGGGGTGCATTTCCTTAGCTATTTCAGTGTTTGTGTTTTGAGTCTGCTTAGCCATTTAGCTGCTGTGACTCCATTCCATGCATTTCCATACTTTACAGGCTACCCGGCATATTTAATCCAACTGGGTCTCCCAGCCTCTTAAAATGTAATTAAATGTTACGTGAACATTAATCCTGAAAATCCTGAATACTCGCACCAGTGTTTGTAGATATTATTGTGCTTGCTGATCTATGATTCTACCAATCCTTGAAGATAAAGTCCCTATCTTCAAGTCCATCCATGATCTCATTCCATCTCATCTTTTGTGCATTCATTTTATTCGTCACCACCTCCATCGGTGATTGGTTTTGATCATGTAGGCCCAAAGTTATGCCTTTCCACATCTTTTTTACTTTAAGAGATTGCTATTTAACTAACTCTTTGGAGATATGTGTTACTATCTCCTTTTTGGGATTGATATCATTTTTGACTGATTTGTCTTCTGTGGTGCAACTTGGCTGTATATAATGCAAATAGTGTTTTTAATAAGGATTTAATTTACATTTATTGAAATATTTGAAATCGGGCAGATGAAAGGCAAAGGAATGAAAATCGAAGGAAAGATGACTCCATCGGGATCTCATTTATGTTGTTCTGCTGAAGCAAACGTAGGCTCGATTTACCAGTTAATTTATCTGCAGAAACAAAGAAATGCAGATGCTAGTAGTCGGAAGAAGGGTCTTGACCCAAAACGTCACCACTTCATGTTCACCAGGGATGCTGCCTGACCTGCTGAGTTACTTCAATAATTTGTGTCCAGTTCATTTATGAGTGCCTGGAATGTGTTGCTGGGAGTGGTGAATATATGTGTTATGTGCAGGTAGATAAATGATGGATTTGGCATCATGTTCCGCACAGACATTGTGGCCTGAAAGGGCTGTTCTTGTGCTGTACTGTTCTATGTTCTATGTTCAAGCTAAAGCAAATGCTTCATACACATTACTTAGCCAGAGGCATGAAACAACAGTTCCATATCAAATGCCAATTGACCTATCCTTTCATCAAACTCTTAAGACTATTTGTGGTGTTGCGAGAACTAAAATCAGCAAAATTCATGACTGAAATATGGGATCTGAAGGGATGGTGACTTTATTTACTATCATTGATGAAGTGATAGGCATTTAGCTTTTTTTTCTCCATGTTTTATACAGTCATAAGACAGGAATAAATAATACCTGGACATGGCATAAAATTATATTCTAATTGTTGAATACATTCTTAAAAATAATTATAAAAAATGCAGGGTGCAAGAAGATTGCATTTAGTCTGGTTTTATCTCCGAGAAAATAAATGTATTAATAAAATGGTAGGGATGTCATTTAGGTGAATCTGGGACTGAAATATTTTCTAAAAATGCATCATAACTGCATGGTTTAGTGGACTATACCAAATCCCTCTGTCTGTGGGAGGAATGGAAGTCTAACCTAGTTTAGATTTCTCCCTCATTGTTATTTCTTGTCGGTTTCCTGGCAAGTGTCAATAATTAACATATGCTATAATATAATTTTACCCTCTCTGAAAATGAATCTTTCCTCATGGTCATGTGAATCTACCTTGTTCATTTCGATTTCCATAGTGGCTAATTTCTGCAGATAGACACGAGGAATAGATGTACTCAATTTATTTATCGAAGGATGACTATGATATTTGATGAGATCTCTTCCCACAGTTGATATTGGACAGGAAATCAATGCGCTTTTAATTCATGACTTCAAGTATAAATTATAAAAATGCTTCTGCTTTAATAAAATATTTTAATTCGCCAAAGATGAGACAAAAACATTGCGTTGCCATGAAGAGGCAGCAGGTGTCGAGAGACCCTTACATAATGAATCATTAAGGCAACTGCAGAAAGAACGTTAAAGCACTCCATAACAGTGACGTTTGGTGTGTGGGGGTGGGAAAGTGGGCTATATGTGTGTCGTGCCACTGATTCATTTTGCTGCAATTCTTTGGCTTTCTTTCTTCCTCTCAAAATTGGGGCATACCAATACTGTCAATTCTGTCGAGCACATGGCTTAATTCAATAGAAATATATGTGTACCTTGCACATGAGACCTTATCTGTTTTGTGGGTATAGCGCCAGGCAGATGCCCAAGAGATGGAGAGACTACAGCTATCGACAGACTTACTAGAAGTGAAGTAAAGCTGCTTATTGCTGAATCAGTGTTTCTCACAACTGGAATACTAATGGGCAATTATTCAACATTTCAATGTGAGTACGTAAATTAAAGCATTGATTTATGGTGCTTTATAATTGGAATCAATAATTTTTGATATGCGTACTAAAATCAATAAATTGTGACGCTTTGAAAATCTGGGTTTGGAAAACTGGTAACATAATTATTTTTGTACAAAGATACATTTTTGAATCGTGGAATAGAGATCTGAAAATCTAAGCATTTTTTGCAATAAATTGGGAGGTTTTAATGTTCCAATATATTTTAAGAACATTTAACAATGAAAAGATGTTGGATGCTATGAACTAGTTATTTATGCTGCTCGAAGATTGGATGTTACTCAAGGGTTCGAGTTGGCTTGCTAGCTGGTTGTGCAGTACATATAATTTTATAGCTAACATTCTAAAGCAGCTTCTACTTTACTATACTTTGTGCAATGTATCTGTTCCTTGGAGCTTTCAGCTTTATATTTGGAGGAGAGTGCTTGGATACATTTAATTGTTAGCAAGCAAATGATACCTACTGTGCAGTGAAAGCACAATCATGATATGATTCTGCATTTTGGATTGTGAAATTAAAGGCCCTGTCCCACGATGCGAGTTTACCCATGAGCTCTCCCGAGTTTAAAAAAAAATCAAACTCGTGGTACTTCATCACGAATTTTTTTTACTCTTGGAAATTTTTCACACTGTTGATAAAACTTCATGAGTGTCCGTGTTTCCCGAGTACCAGCCGTTAGCATTACGAGCCGCTACGAAACATCCACGAGCTCCGACGTACATTCTACGTACTTACCACGAGTTTGATTTTTTTTTTTAAACTCAGGACAGCTCTTGGGTAAACTCGTATCGTGGGACAGGGCCTTTAGGCAGATCAAAAACATGTCTTGACTTTTGAACAACTTGGCTTTGTAAAATTTATATCTCGGTCATCGTTGCTTTTACAACTTAATCTTTGACAAACTCTCCATCTCAACATCTGAACTATTTATTTCATACTTGAGAACTAGTTTTATTTTATAGGAGAGTGAAATTGAACAAAACTGAAATATCTTTCTTTAAGTTGGAGAAAATAATAGCTGCTTAACTGAATGATGTAATTATGAATTGATAATAATGCGTCTGTTTAGTCTTTGTTGCTATCCTTCTAGATGCATCATATTTAAATATCTATTCCAGCCTAATTTTAATGGGTCATCCATTAAGTTAAACAGGTTCTTGGAGTCTTCAACTATGTTACCGATTGAGCGCATATATATATCTATATAAATATCTGTATCTATATCTATATATATATACACACACAAATTAAATTGCCATTTTCCAAATTCATCCTTTGGAATTAGACTTCGGCAAAATGAAAAGTTCCTATTTCCTAGGCAAGATCAAAACTCAATTAATATCTCAGTATGTTGGTGTGGGTCTCGTCACATAACAGCAACTAAGGATGATAATTTTAATACCATAGACAATAGACAACAGACAATAGGTGCAGGAGTAGGCCATTCAGCCCTTCAAGCCAGCACCGACATTCAATGTGATCATGGCTGATCATCCCCAATCAGTACCCTGTTCCTGCCTTCTCCCCATATCCCCTGATTCCGCTATCTTTAAGAGCCCTATCTAGCTCTCTTGAAAGTATCCAGAGAACTGGCCTCCACCACCCTCTGAGGCAGAAAATTCCACAGACTCACAAATCTCCGTGAGAAAAAGTGTTTCCTCGTCTCCATTCTCAATGGCTTACCCCTTATTCTTAAACTGTGGTCCCTGGTTCTGGACTCTGCCAACATCGGGAACATGTTTCCTGCCTCTAGTGTGTCCAAACCCTTAACAATCTTACATGTTTCAATAAGATCCCTTCTCATCCTTCTAAACTCCAGAGTGTACAAGCCCAGCCGCTCCATTCTCTCAGCATATGACAGTCCCGCCATCCCGGGAATTAACCCTGTAAACCTACGCTGCACTCCCTCAATAGCAAGAATGTCCTTTCTCAAATTAGGGGACCAAAACTGTACACAATACTCCAGGTATGGTCTCACTAGGGCTCTGTGCAACTGCAGAAGGACCTCTGCCCCTATACTCGACTCCTCTTGTTATAAAGGCCAACATGCCATTCGTTTTCTTCACTGCCTGCATGCTTACTTTCATAGACTAATGAACAAGTACCCCCAGATCCCGTTGTACTTCCCCTTTTCCCAACTTGACGCCATTTAGATAGTAATCTGCCTTCCTGTTTTTGCTACCAAAGTGGATAACCTCACATTTATCCACATTAAACTTCATCTGCCATACATCTGCCCACTCCCCCAACCTGTCCAAGTCACCCTGCATTCTCATAGCATCCTCCTCACAGTTCACACTGCCACCCAGCTTGGTGTCATCTGCAAATTTGCTAATGTTACTTTGAATCTCTTCATCCAAATCATTGATGTATGTTGTAAATAGCTGCAGTCCCAGCACCGAGCCTTGCGGTACCCCACTAGTCACTGCCTGCCATCCTGACAATGTTTGTGAGATTAAAGCATTACCGTTTCATAGTTATTTCTACTTATTAATGGATCTTCAAATACTCAAACTGTCAATTTGGGATTTGACCTCAAATTCTCTGTTATTAATCCAGGTCTTTGAGTTTACGATCCATCAGCATTGTCACACCATGTGTACACTATATGGTACAGAGTTAATTGTCATGTTGTACACTTCGTTAGCCCAGACATTTGTACAGAAACTGATTCAAATTGGAATACAGTATCAATCAGATGTCCAATACTATCAAATGTGTTCCCTATTATTCATTCTTTCTTTCTGTAACTAGTCGCTGAGACCTCTGGGCAATCCGACCACAAGGAAAGGGCACATCACAGCTAAATTTTACCTATATCACATTCTCAAGGATAAACTTTCCATGAGAGGTCATAGAAAATGTTACAAACATTACATATGACTTTTTTCCTTATCATTTTTCAGGTCAATCATGTCAAGGTCGAATGTAATGCAGATGCTACCATCTTACTAACATCATCTAAGAACCAACTGCTAGTTAACCAGATTTGTATTCCTCCATTCTCTTTGACCACAAATGTTACACTAAATAAGATAAATATTTTGGCATATTTGATCAATGCAATGATGATTATTCCATTATCAGGAGCCTTGCAACATTTCTGTTTACAAGTATCTAACAAAATTAAGTTTCTGTGATCTTATCAAGAAGATAACGTGGTACCTACTAAGTCACTATTTTCTGGGTTTTTTTCATTATCTCTAAACTTTCATTAGGTTGTACAAAGAGATCAGAAAAATATGTTTGGGCTAACGGTTTTCAAAGGACATTTCTAGGTTCAAAATCTTACACAGACTCAATTAAATTGTTATGCAACCTGCCAACAACATGTTGGCGAGCCCACATTTGGAGTATTGTGTTTAGTTTTGGTCACCTTGCTATAGGAAAGTTGTTCTTAAGCTGGAAAAAGTGCAGAGAAGATTTATCGGGAGAGGTTGGGCAAGCTAGGACTCTATTCCTTGGACAACTGGAGGATCAGGGGTAATCTTCCAGAGATGTATAATATAATGAGCGGACTAGACAGACTAGATGCACAGAGTATTTTACCCAGAGTTGGAGAATCGAGAACCAGAGGACATAGGATTAAGGTGAGGGGTAATATTTAATAGGAATCGAAGGTGCAACTTTTTCACAGAGGGTGGTGGATATATATGGAATGAGCTGCCAGAGGAGGTAGTTGAAGCAGATACTAGAACAATATTCAAAAGACATTTGGACAGGTACATGGACAAAAAAGGTTTGGCGGGTAATGTGCCAAACGCAGGCAGATGGGACGAGTGTAGACGCTGCAGCTTGGTCGGCATGGGCAAGTTAGACTGAAGAGCCTGTTTCTGTGCTGTATGACTCTATGACTCTGACAAGGGAGGTGCTGTTGTAGACTGGCAGGCTGATCTCTATCATGCTGAGGCCAGGAGGCAGAACCCGGACATCCCCCCCCCCCCAAATCTATCCCTTTCCATGACCCTACAGATGAAAACAAGCCCACCATCACCCAGGCCCCAGAGCCTTACTGATCTCATCACCTCTGGTAATCTCCACTCACAATCACCAATTTTATGGATCCCCAGCCCTGTACTACCTGCTAATATTGCTTTCCCAAAATCCACAAATAGGACTCACCAGGCAGATCCATTGTTTCTGCCTGTTCTTGCCCCACAGAACTCATCTCAAAATATCTGGATTCCATCTTATCCCTCTTTGTCCAGTCCCTTCCAACCTACCTCTGGGACACCTCGCGTGCCCTTCAACTCTGCAATAACTTTCAATTTCTAGGCCCTCATTGCTTAATTGTTACCATGTCCCTTTACACCTCCATTCCGCACTAGGAAGGTCTCAAGGCCCTCCGGTTCTTCTCTGAACAGAGAAGAGACCCAATCAGTCCCCCTCGACTAACACTCTCCTCTGCCAGGCTGAACTTGTCCTGGCTCTCAACAACTTCTCTTTGCACTCATCTCACTTTCTGCAAGTTAAAGGCATAGCCATGAGCACATGCATGGGCTTCAGCTATGCCTGCCTTTTTGTTGGTTATGTCGAACCGTCCTTGTTCCATACATACACTGCCAACATCCCTCTTTCTCTGCAACATCTATGACTGCCAGTGGATGTAGTGTACCTGGACTTTCAGAGAGCATTTGATAAGGTCCCACATAGGAGATTAGTGGGCAAAATTAAAACACATGGTGTTGGGGATAGGGTACTGACATGGATAGAAAATTGGTTGGCACACAGGAAACAAAGTAGGGATTAACAGGTCCCTTTCAGAATGGCAGGCAGTGACTAGTGGGGTACCGCAAGACTCGATGTTGGGACCACAGTTATTTACAATATACATTAATGATTTAGATGAAAGGATTAAAAGTTACATTAGCAAATTTGCAGATGATGCAAAGCTGGGTGGCAGTGTGAACTGCGAGGAGGATGCTATGAGGATGGAGGGTGACCTGGACAGGTTGGATGAGTGGGCAGATGCATGGCAGATGCACTTTAATATGGATAAACGTGAGGTTATCCTCTTTGGTGCAAGAACAGGAAGGCAGATTATAATTTAATGGTGTCAAATTAGGAAAAGGGAAATACAATGAGATTTGGGTGTCCTTGTACATCAGTGACTGAAACTAAAAATGCAGGTACAGCAGGCAGTGAAGAATGCTAATGGCATGTTGTCCTTCATAACAAGAGGCGTTGAGTATAGGAGCAAAGAGGTCCTTCTGCAGTTGTACAGGGCCCTGGTGAGACCACACCTGGAGTATTGTGTGCAGTTTTGGTCTCCAAATTTGAGGAAGGACATTCTTGCAATTGAGGGAGTACAGCGTAGGTTCACAAGGTTAATTCCCGGGATAGCTGGACTGTCATATGTTTGAAAGAATGGAGTGACTGGGCTTGTATACACTGTACTTTAGAAGGATGAGAGGGGATCCTATTGAAACATATAAGATTATTATGGGATTGGACACGCTTGAGGCAGGAAACATGTTCTCGATGTTGGCAGAGTCCAGAACCAGGGGCCACAGTTTAAGAATACTGGATAGGCCATTTAGAACGGAGATGAGGAACATTTTTTTTCACCCAGAGATTTGTGAATCTGTGGAATTCTCTGCATCAAAAGGCAGTGGAGGCCGATTCTCTGGATGCTTTCAAGAGAGAGTTAGATACTCTTAAAGAAAGCAGAGTCAGGGGATATGGGGATAAGGCAAGAACGGGGTACTGATTGTGGATGATCAGCCATGATCACAGTGAACGGCTGTGTTGATCGAAGGGCCAAATGGCCTACTCCTGCGTCTATTGTCTATTGACCAGCATCTGCAGTTCCTTCCTACACATATGCGTGACAAATATCATTTTTTCACTATTTAACCACAGGCCAACCATTGGTGCACTCCAACCCAAGTAATTTATGTATTGCATTTCATTAATGACACAGCTAGATACTAAATATTGTTACCTTGGTACTTATATTTTTAATTAATGGAATTTGGGCCTTTTGCCCACACACAATGTTGAGTTAATAATTAAAATTTGTTGATTTTAGTAGTTTACTTCAGGATTGATTTCTTTGTTTAATTTGATACATTTTTTTCTGTACTGTTTAGTAGCAAAGAAACAAATCAAATGGCCTTGCAAAATCATGTCTGCAAATGTACTCATCATGAACTGGCCTGTCTTCTGTAACCCAACTCCATCAACCAAATCTTCTCTATTTTCTATATATCGTTTCTACGTTTCCACATATTTGGTACATGGATAGGAAAGATTTAGAAGGACACTAGACCAAATGGGACCCGTTGGGCCCTGTTCCTCCAATGCAATATTCCACCACTCACCCGTTCCCCCAACGCAACCCGTTCCCCCAATGCAATATTACACTACTCACCCACAGCCCCCAACTGCGCTGGCACAGCTCATTTCTCCTCATCCCCCAACACTCCCTCCCCCTCCTCATCACCCTCCCTCTTCTTTACCCTCTCCTCCTCCCCTCCCCGCTCCCTCCCCATCACCTCTCCCTCCCTCTCCTTCCCCCTATCTTCACTCACTCACTCTCTCCCTCCATAACCCCTCTCCCCTCCCTACCCCCCTTGATGTCATTGTGAGGTGGATCCTGTTTTTTAAAACATTTTTAAAAATTTAAATGAGATCCCATTGTGGTCATTGTGGGGTGGGACACTGCTGACAGGCAGTTTATGGAAATTAGATTATTAAGGAATGTCATAGCTGCTAACTGCCAATGCAGCTGGAAGAGATTTTTTCAAAGTGGGGTTTTGTGAAGTTAAAAATGTCAATAACTTGTAAAATATACAATTAATCGGGATGGCTTCGGCGCGCACCTCCTCCCCATCCCACCGCTTCCCCACAAGGTAAATTCTGGATTTTTTTTTTGTAAATGAAATCTCTCCCCTATTCCACCCCCCCCCCCCCCCCTACACACACACACACACACAATGAAAACCACATTTTTTTTTTGCAAATGAAACCTTCCCCCCCAAGAATTAAAATTGCGTTTTTGTTTTAAATCTCCCTCCCTCCCTCCCTTCATTACCCCTCTTCCCTCCCTACCCCCATTGAGGTGGAAGCTGCTGATCCCATTGTGATGTTATAGTGGGCTGGAACACTGCTCATGGGCAGTTTATGTAAATTAGATCCCATTGTTTTGTCATTTTTGGTGGAGCACTGAGTTAACTTGTGTTAATGAGATCTATGTTCTGCAGTTGAACAGGGCACAAATGAGATCACACCTGGAGTGTTGCTGGGCTGCCAACTCTCACGCATTGAGTGTGAGAATCACACATTTGGCCAAATTCTCACGCTGATCACAAATTTCTCACACTCTGTCGTGAAAATTCTGTGATCAATGAAAATTTGAAAACTCATATCAAGTGCATGGGCCACAGGTATTGGAGAGCTGGGGCTGAGGGAGGGATGGAAGCTGAAGCAGCGACGGGAGTAAATGTGGACGGGGAGCCAGGGCTGGCGAGTGTTTGCCGGGCTGGCGAGTCGCGCACTGCAGCTCCGGCCATGGAGCAGCCTCAGTGCAAGAGTCCCGGGCCATCAGAGGTGTCGGAAGCGTTGCGCGCTGCCGTGAGAGTCTCTGAGCCGAAATTGCCCTGGTGACCGGCATAAATCAGGCTGCGGCTCGGTGCATCCTAGAGGACAACCAGTGGCTGCTGGAAGTAAGTACCAAGCACTGGGATGTGCTTGCTACTTCACTGGATGTTTTCATGAGGCCAATTCACTGGATGTTTTCAAGAGAGAGTTGCATTTAGCTCCTGGGGCTAGCAAAATCAAGGGGTATGGGGAAGAAACAGGGAAGAGGTCCTGATTTTAGATGAACAGCCATGGGCATATTGAATGACAGTGCTGGCTCCAAGGGCTGAATGGCCTATTCCTGCACCTATTTTCTATGTTTCCATGCCTGTGTATATGGCAATAAAACTCAATCACTTGATTTTGAAGCATTCATGTACGGTGGAGGTATAATGTAATCATAGAGTGATACAGTGTGAAAACAGGCCCTTTGGCGCAACTTGCCCACACCCGCCAACATGTACCAGCTACACTACCTGCTTTTGGTCCAGTTCCCTCCAAACCTGTCCTAGCCATCTCTCAGTCTTACTGTTTCTTAAATGTTGGGATAGTCCCTGCCTCAACTACCTCCTCTGGTAGCTTGTTACATATACCCACCAGCCTTTGTGTGGAAAAAGTTACCCCTTAAAAAGTTTCCTCTTGTTTCAATGTTTCAAACAAAAAACATTGAAATTATATTTCTACAATGCACTAAAACATGATTTTAATGCATCAAATTTCAAAAAGTCCCTACCGAGGGAGCACGGACACCCCCCCATCCACACCCTCCCCCCACTCGGTTGCTCCACTCCCTCGCCAGGTACCCCCAAGGCCAGTGATCAGTAATCGCTCAGCCCCACCATTTTCAAAAACGCTCCTGGTTCAGATGGAGAACACTGCCAGATGTGAGCAGGGAGCTGAGGCCAGTTGTCCGTGATATCTGGATCACAATGCTCAGCGCTTCATGTTTCTGAAATGGCTAATGTTATTGATTTGTAATTAGCCTGATTTGTAATTAGTTGACAAGACCTTAATTTAGTAATCCGCAATATCCAGGAGGATGGGATAAGTGTAATATTAAAATGACATGCAAAGTGTCAGGTTGTCTGTCGCAACATACAGCCTCTATAACCCATTATTTCCTTCAGTTAAATATTGGGAAGGTAGCACTATTGTCATTTGCCACTCAGCTATTATGTTTGTTTACCTCATTGAGTATTTCTAAGCCCCCTCCCCCAAAATTCCTTTGACAGGTTGAATAAAAATGTCTCCAATCTCATTGTTTTATTAATTGAAAACGCAGATGAACATCCTCAAGGAGTGTAATCAGATGGAAACTGATTCAGATGCGATGTTTAAGAGCTTGTTCAAAGAAGGGGCATATTTTAAAGGAGTGACAGAAATACTAACAGGTTATTGTGTGAGGAGGTTATTATTTGTCTTTAGTTTTAGCATGAACCAGGACATCTGCAGATTCAAAGTTTAATATAGTAACTGTGCTGTTACTGACTCCAACCAACCACGTAATGAATATCATCCATTCCGGAGGTTTTATTTTTCTGATGCCATTTAAACTTCACTTGGATTTCAATCACTTCAATGTAAAAGTAATTGGGAATGGAGAGCATTGGAACAAAAATTTGCCTTCGGTACATAACTAATATAATAATGTATTCATGTTGGTAGGTGCAATCAAAACAAAGATGTTTTTTATCATTGTTGTGTTATGAATACTACAGAATCAAATACACAGGACTAGATGTTAAGAAGTCCCTTGTGCTAGTAGGTGGGGAGCATTTCACGACATTCATTGATTGCTGAGAGTGGTCGACGCTCAACATCAGTGGGGGGGGGGGGGGGGGGGGGGGGGTGTACGTATATGTATATCTTGGCCTGGGTAACCTTCAGGACAGTTGGGCACAGGACACATCATCAGTAGTGTACCCTTGCATCACTGGATGTTTCGGCCTTTTAACACTATACACCCTCCACAAGGGCGGCCCGCTGCAGGATGATCAGCCCTCAGCGCGTGTCCCGTGTCAAACTGCCTCAAAGATTCACCATGACGCATTAGGGGCCCAGCATGGATCTTTCCGCTTGAGCCAAATCCAACAGCTGCTTCTTTCAGCCGCGTCTGAGAGTGATCTTATGGTCTTCAGCAGAGCCTGACCGTGGATTCCAAGCTCCTTCAGCAGTCTGATGGTAGATGACGCAACAAATCCTCTGCATCCCACTTCAACTGGATAAACGTTGATGTTCCAGCCACGCTGCGTTGCCTCTGCTGCAAGCTCTGTGTAGCGCAGCTTCTTACGCTCATAGGCCTCCACAACAGGGTTCTCCCATGGAACTGTGAGCTCTATGATGTGAGCAGTCTTCTGTGAAAGGGACCAGAACACCAAATCTGGCCTGAGGTTGGTTGAAGCAATTTCAGGTGGAAAGATTAGTTGTCGGCCGATGTCCGCCAGCATCCTCCAGTCATGGGCCCTGCATAGGTTTCCTTCTTCTGATCTAGTGGAAGGATGTTTAGGTGTTTTCTGTCCTTCTCGGACAAAGATTGTCGCCCTTAAGTGGGAGGGGTTGCTTGCTCTCGGAGGCAAGGAGTTGGTCGCACACAGCCTGTTCTCAAGGGCTGTTGCCAGGCTTTTTAATACCTGATTATGCCGCCACGTGTATCTCCCTTGCGTGAGGCTGGTCTTGCAGCCTACCATGATGTGTTTGAGGGTCGCTGGAGTTGGGCAGAGGGCACAGGTTGGATCCTCGCCGTACCACTGATTGAGGTTCTTTGGTGATGGAAGGACGTCGTATGTCGCTCTGATGATGAAGCTGATCTTGCTTGATTCCATTTCCCACAGAAAATATTATGTACTCTCAAGATCACATTTAATAGAATAATATTGCTTAAATATATAGTTATTGGACTTTGCATTTCGGAAAAGTCCCAGCTGAGAGGAAGACAGCAAAATACTGAAAATATTGGGGATACAAATAACTTCAGGACAGTTTGTTAGGAAAATTAAGGAAATGCTAACAGAATATTTATACAGCTGAGTATAATTTTATGGATGAGAAATTGTGTTCAACCAATTGATGACTTCTTTGACAAAGTATCTAGCATGTTAGATAACAAGGAAGCCAATGGTTGTAGCAAATTTTGTTATACAAAATTTGGTCTGTGAAGTGCCCCATAAAAGATTGCCGCATTAGATAAGCACCTATGGACTCGAACGTAATAGGATAACCCAGGGGGTCAAATATGAGGCTTTGTGTGTGGGCCAGGTATATTATCAGTGCAGAGGGGCTAGGAGCAAGGCTAAGAGTGCATCCAGAGTCAAGGTCTGGAATAGTACTAGGTGTGCAGTCAAAGCTGGAAAAATGGGAGTGTTCAGCACGGGGAACCTAAGCAGGTAAGCAGCTATGATCAGGGTTGAATAGGGGGCCAGGTGTAAGGCTGGACTCGGGGTCAGGAATGAGAGAAGGTATGCAACTGGAGTCAGGGTCAGGAGTAGTACCAAGTGTGCAGTGAGACCCAGGTTGGTCAACATGGGCCAAGTGTTTGATTATAATCTGATTTCCGTACATGAATATACGAAGATAATTCATGTGCTGCACCTGTTGATCAGAGCCTGGCTCTACTGTGGAATGTAATTAGGAATGTAATTTAGCCTAACCTCATTCATAGCTAATCCAATTTAAAGCATTATTATTGCATTCAAGTGCAAGTTAAAAGACTCACTGCAGTATGCACCAGATTGCACAATTTCAAGCTGAAAATGCAAAAGCTCTGTACTAAATGCAAAAACTCCGCACGCTAGAGGCAGGAAACATGATGTTGGGGGAGTCCAGAACTAGGGGCCAAAGTTTAAGAATAAGGGGTAAGCTATTTAGAACGGAGATGAGGAAATGCTTTTTCTCACAGAGTTGTGAATGTGGAATTCTCTGCATTAGAGGCCGGTGGAGGCCGGTTCTCTGGATACTTTAAAGAGAGAGCTAGATAGGGCTCTTAAAGATAGCGGAGTCAGGGGATATGGGGAGAAGGCAGGGACGGGGTACTGATTGGAGATGATCAGCCATGATCACAATGAATGGCGGTGTCTAATGTCTATTGTCTATTTAAAGGCAAGTAGATGCATTTGAAATATCAGGGAATTTGAGGACAATGGGGTACTAGCCTAAGAGGAGATGAGGCCTGACGCACATCAGTCATGAATGTATTGAATGACAAGGCAGGATTGTGGGACTGAGTGACATATTCCTGCACCTATTTTCTTTTTTTTTTTTAAATGCATGGAGTGCTGGAGTAACTCAGCAGCTCAAGCAGCATATTTGGAGAACATGGACAGGTGATGTTTCGGATCGGGACCCTTCTTCAGACTGACTGTAGGGGGGGAGAAAGAAAGAAAGCTGGAAGAGAGGAGACACCAGTCATAGCCTGGCATTTGTCAGGTGGAGGAAGGAACTGCAGATGCTGGTTGAAACCAAAGATAGGCACAAAAAGCTGGAGTAACTCAGCGGGCCAGACAGCATCTCGAGCAAAAAGGAAAGCGCCCAAGAAGAGGTGTGGAGATGCAACACCTGTCCCTATATCTCCTCCCTTGACTCTGTGTAGGGACCCCGGCAGTCCTTTCAAGTTAGGCAGAAGTTCACTTACACCTCCTCCAACCTTATCTACTGTATCCGTTGTTCAAGGTGTGGACTCTAATACATCGGCGAGACCAAACATAGACGGGGCATTCGTTTCGCTGAACATCTTTGCTCAGTCCACCTGGGCCTACCTGATCTCCTGGTTTTCAAACACTTTAATTCCCCTTTTTCATTACCACATTGACCTTTCTGTCCTAGTCTTCCATCATCAGAGCAAGGCCAAACGCAAATTGGTGGAATAGTATCTCGTATTTCGCATGGACAGCTTACAACTCAGTGACATAAATATTGATTTATCTAACTTCAAGTAACCCCTGCATTCCCTCCCTCTCTATCCCACCCCCACCCAAGTTGTACCAGCTTCAAAGTTGTCTTGTTGAGAGTCATTATCTGTACTAGTTCTCACCTAACAAACAGCTAACAATGGCCTATTTCCTTTATCATTGTTACTTTTTCACATATCTTTCATTCACTTGTTCTATATCTCTCTTCATCACCGACTATATCACTGTCTGAAGAAGGGTCTCGACCCGAAACATCACCTATTCCTTTTCTCCAAAGATGCTGTTTAATCCGCTGAGTTACTCCAGCTTTTTGTGTCCACTTCACCATATATCAGGTGGGTACAGGTAAGGGGGTTTTAGATAGGCAGAGGGCTGCACAAAGTCAGAGATGAAAAGCAGAAGTTGTGAGGCAAAAGGATTGAAGATTTGCACATTCCTATTTTCTTATGTTCTTACCCAGTTCTTAAGTCAGTTTTTTAATTAAACTTTTTACTGACCATTTATTGTTATGGGCTTTGAATGGCATTTCTGGATTAAAATTGCTTGGTGCTTAGTCTAATAAGAATAGATTTGAGTAAGCAATAAAATATTTATGATTTGAAGGACACAGATTGGAGGCTATTAGAGCAAAATGGAAAAGCCACGCAAAGTTGATGGTTAAAGTCACAGATGATTTATTAAATCTGGTACAAGTTTAATTGCCGCACTTAAGCGTGAATGGTTCGGAAACCCCATGTCTCAGCATGACAAATAATAATGTGGGATCCTCTCGCACACATCATTTCCCCACCACATGTTTCCCGTGTGCTGTGTCATTTTCAAATGTCCATTTCACAGTTACACAGACACCCCAATCCCCCGTTCCCCAGCACCAAACTCCTCATGCTCCGTGATCTCTTTCGCCACAATGTCCGGTCGCAATCGCCTTCGGGGTTATCCTCTAATTGAACAGAGTGGTATCTCAAACACACTCACGCAACCAGGAACCTGATAGCTGATTGCAATCCAGTGGGGTATCCTGCCTACTACGTCAATTGTAGGAGCAAATGGAAAGGTCACGCGGTGTTGATGTTCGAAGTAATGACCGATTTATTAATACTGGTGCACCAAGAGGCCAGCCAAAGCTGACCTACCAAGTGTGACTTTGGTACAGCTTTTATTTTCTCAGATACACAAATAACTGTAAAACTAGGTCTTGATTACAGAATGGAGCTCAGTTGACAAGATGACACAGAAACTTTATTAACAGTAAAACAAGGGCAATTTTATCCTATGCCACTACACTGTGTAGGTTAAATTAATAATAGCTACAGCAGCTCAAAACTGGGCATGCACTTTGTACCAGCAGCTGAAGAAGAATTCCATCCCAGCACAATCTGAAACTGCGTGTCTCAGTTTGTTTTACAATGACAAAACCAAAACTAACCCTGGTATGTTGAGGATCTCAATAACGCACCAGACGCAGCAAGAGCCAGAACTAAAATTGTTTCAAACCTGGTGAAGCAACATGCATGCGAAGGAACAGAAGGAGTATGCAAGAGAGAGCTAAACAATTCCACAATAAATGGATCAGATCACCTTCTGCAGTCTGGCCATATCCAGTCATGAATGGTGATGACCAATTACATAACACAAAAAAAGTTTACATATGACTACAGCAATGACATCTACAAGACAAAGTAGAAAATTGTCCTGTGAACAAAATTCAGAAGGGATTTATTCTAATAATTTGTCCCATCAGTCTACTATCAAATATTAGGGTGTGATTGTCAGTTCTATCAAGTAGGACTTTAGTTTAGGTTAGAGAACAGGCCCTTTGGCCCACCGTGTCCGCGCCGGCCAGCAATCCCCGCACATTAACACTATCCTACACCCATTAGGGACAATTGTTACATTTACCAAGCCAATTATTCTGATTCTGAATTAACCCAACAAACATGTACGTCTTTGGAGTGTGTGAGGAAACCGAAGATCTCGGAGTAAACCCACACAGGTCATGGGGAGAATGCTCAAACTCCGTACAGACAGCACCTGTAGTCGGGATCGAACCCGGGTCTCCAGCGCTGCAGTCGCTGTAAGGCAGCAACTCTACCGCTGCGCCACCGTGACTGTACTCTTGAATAACTTTCTAGCTGGTGCCTCGTTTGGTCTGCAAGATTGTTCTGCTCTTGACTTATTAAAGCCTTGGTCAATTTGTGCTAGATTAGTGCCCGTCCAGCAAATATTCACTTCAATTTATGTTGATGCAGTTGTGCACCATCTATAAAATAAACCACTCACCCAGGTTTTTTTGGCAGTACTTCTCAAAAGCCTACCAGCTCAACCTATCGGGAAGGGATGTATGGGAATACGTTCGCCTCACCATTTCTTCAAGTCAATTCCTGTGCTATTAAACACACATACATCCTTCATCAGTGGATCAAAATCCTGTACCTTTTTAAGCACTGTGAAAGTACCCTCAAACCAAGTACTGCAGCAATTCAAGAAGGCAACTTATCTTCTTGGTCTTGTTCATATCTCTCATTCCCCTTTCCCCTCTCAGTCTGAAGAAGAGTCTCGCCTTGAAACATCACCTATTCCTTTTCTCCAGAGATGCTGATCTGATGAGTTGCTACAGCTTTTTGTGTTTATCTTCTTAAGGTTTCGTTTAGTTTAGAGATTCAGCATCTGCCCAGCGTGTTACCACTGACCATTGATCACCTGTTCACTCAAGTTCTATATTATCCCACTTTCTCATTCACTGTGCATTAGGTGCAATTTACAGAGGCCAATCAATCTACATGTGGGATGTGGGAGGAAACCAGAGAACTCAAAGGAATCGCTTGTGGTCACAGGGAGAACGTGCAACGTGCTTCGCACAGACAGCATCCGAGGTCAGGATTGATCCCAGATCTCTGGTGCTAAGGCAGCAGCTGTATCCTCTGCACATTGGGAAGAAGCGCCGAGGCAGTTGAGATGGGGATGACAGAGAACATAACTTAAAGTACTCAAAGGGGCTGCGGTCTGATTGGAAATTGTCACAATTTTCGATCAAGATAGAAGACATGGGTGTCATCAGGAGAAAAGATTTGGAGAAAATACAAACAGAGGAAAGATGGATGAGAGGGGTGGCTACAGGAAAGAAAAATTGGAAGAGATGATTGCTGGGTGGTATGATTTCTCTGTCCTCACCCTTATTGTCTCTTATAAATAGGCTCATTATTTAGTCTCTGAAGTCAGAGTTCAATATTTTCAGATCATGACCAGTGCCTATTTTCTCCCCCATTCAACAGCTGATTGTTGTCATTCTGCCATTCCCACTAACTCATCCTCTTGAACCACCTGTTTAAACATTGGGAATAATTTTGCCATGTCCATATTCAATGCCTAGATTAATGCTTGGTCAGTTTAACTTTCTTCCTTTGTTTCAACGTAGTCATTGTGATACAAGCGAGTATCAATTAATATGCTATATTAGCAGGCTTTTATCTCTGTAATGGAGTACAATTCTGCTGCTGAACTTCATCAATGACATAGGCCATACAACATTAGGACGTTCTTGGTAAGAAGACGGCTCTTCCGGGCATAACAGTGTCAGTTAACAAACTTTCATCACTCACTTTCAGCTTGCACCAGTACATACTATGAAATTCAGTGACTCTTGGTCTCCACCTTAATCTAGCCATTGGTTGTCTGCCCTACTCATCAACTTAAAACTCTTACAGCAACTGTTCAATTTTAAAATTTTCCTAGTTCTTATGAAAGGTTTCAAAGTGAAATGGAAGCTCTGCTTTTATCCCCTCAGATGTTATTTGGTCTGAGTAGTTCCAACATTTTCCATTTGCTTTTGGACTGTGTATGACTTTGTCATGTCCAAAGTTAGTGTATAGGCTGATTGATTTGATTAGCCTGTTTTTATTTTTATCACATTTGATGGTAACAAAATAATTCTCCGAACAACTTTAAGGGTAATCAAGGATCAGATACTTTGCTGAATTCAAGTCCTCCCCAGGTTATGACAGGGTTCCATTACTGAGAACAGTTCACAAGTCTGAAATGCGACTACTTGAGAATATATTAAAATAGCCAGCCAAGGGCAAGGTGTAATTAAACCAGGCCTTTCAATTCAGATTTAGATAATGTTGTAAATTTAATTCCCACTTAGCAGAATATGCCGGCAACTATGCAGCAACCATTCGATCTCTTAAACAGTGGTCTGTATGTACGGGCTGTATACTGGATGTTTGTAATCTGGGGAGGGTGTGTATACAGAAGTCCAGTATACCGAAGTTGCAGACTTCATTGCGTGAAAGATATTTATGAATCTGGTGAGTTTTTGAACACCAATCCAATAGTTTCAGTTAAAAGTTAAATTCCAATATTCTGGTAAAAATTGATTTTTTTTCCCCAGAAAGATTAGATACAGAACTACCAGATTGTCATAAATCCTTGTGACTCGTTAATATCCTTCAGATCTGTAGTTATTAACTGGTCTGTCTTGTATTCAATTCATGTTTGAATCTTAACTACTTCCTCAGTGTCAATTAGAGTGTGGTATTAAAAACATCTTCATCCCATGAATGGATAAATTAAAATTGATCCATAAATGATCTCAGTGCTTCCTAACTGTGCTTTCAAAAGATTTTGGTAGTTTATCAATCAGCTAGCGAAATGTATGCGTGTATCTGAAGTTCAGTATTATTTAGTTCCTCACGGCTGCCAAAATAAATCTGTGCTGGAAGTGTTGAGTATGGTTATCATCTTCACACCACCAGAGATGGCACTGAGGATAATGTTTCGGCTTCAGTTCTTAGTTTGGTGCTCAATAAGAGCTTTAAAATTAACTCTCTATTTAACTGCATTCTTCACGCACAGATCACTGAAATGTCATGTTATTTGTGTTACCTTTGTACTTTTTGAAAGAATATTTGGAGAAATTGAACTTACATTTTTTTTTCCTTTGCTACACGTTGCTATGCTTCTTATCCTCAATGACAAGAACAATTGTCTGCAGCTGAAAAGTGCTCACTCCAAGGAGTTGAAAATATCCTATTGTTCTCACACTGTCAAAAGCAACTTCAAGTCTATGTAGACAGATTGCTACACAAATGGGTGCACTTTAATATATGCAAATGGATTTTGCAGGCAAAAATGCAGAAAAGAGCCAAAACAACCAGATAATTTTGGATCAATTTTGGAGCAAAAATGGTATAAACAACTAATTTCTCATCTTCTACAAAATTGTCACTCCAGTCATATGCTGATAGTATACAAGTAGAATAAAAATTTTAGGTCAATATCTTGTAAGATTTTATAGGTAGCTGCATGGGAGATCCATTAATAAATACCAATGTTTTACATCTTCTGCAGAGTCAGCTCGCTCTTAATCCAAAATAATATTTTAAAGCTGAAAAGGTAACGCTGGTTGATTCCGGCACGCATAAGTATTCCCTACTAATATTAACTCAGATTTTTATTTTATGCCATTTTCCCATAAACCTAAGCAAAGCATTGAATATATTCTTACATGCCTCTGACAAAAACAGAAGCCATTCCACCCATCTATCTATATTCAATCTTTGGGTGTTAATGGCGGAGTAGCAAGATGGCTTCAACAGTGGCTGAAGGGGAGATGTCAGAGAGTAATGGTGGATGGCTGTTTGTCAGGTTGGAAGCCGGTGACCAGTGGGGTGCCTCAGGGATCTGTGTTGGGTCCACTGTTGTTTGTCATGTACATCAATGATCTGGATGATGGGTTGGAAAATTGGATAAGTAAGCATACTGATGATACTAAGATAGGTGGTGTTATAGATAATGAAGTAGATTTTCAAAGTCTACAGAGAGATTTGGGCCAAATGGAAAAGTGGGCTGAAAGATGGCAGATGGAGTTTAATGCTGATAAGTGTGAAGTGCTACATTTTGGCAGGACAAATCAAAATAGGACGTACATGGTAAATGGTAGGGAATTGAGGAATGTTGTGGAACAGAGAGATCTAGGAATAACTGTGCATAGTTCCCTGAAGGTGGAATCGCATGTAGATGGGGTGGTAAAGAAAGCCTTTGGTGTGCTGGCCTTTATAAATCAGAGCATTGAATATAGGAGTAGGGAAGTAATGTTAAAATTGTACAAGGCATTGGTGAGACCAATTCTGGAGTATGGTGTACAATTTTGGTCACCTAATTATAGGAAGGATGTCAACAAAATAGAGAGAGTACAGAGGAGATTTACTAGAATGTTGCCTGGGATCCAGCAACTATGTTACAGAGAAAGGTTGAACAAGTTAGGTCTTTATTCTTTGGAGCGCAGAAGGTTAAGGGGGGACTTGATTGAGGTCTTTAAAATGATGAAAGGGATAGGCATAGAGTTGACGTGGATAAGCTTTTCCCATTAAGGGTAGGGAAGATTCAAACAAGAGGGCATGACATGCGAATTAAGGGACGGAAGTTTAGGGGTAACGTGAGGGGGAACTTCTTTACTCAGAGGATGGTGGCTGTGTGGAATGAGCTTCCAGCAGAAGTGGTGGAGGCAGGATCGATTTTAACATTTAAAAGTAAAGTGGATAGGTATATGGACGGGAAGGGAATGGAGGGGTATGGTCTGAGTGCAGGTGGATGGGACTAGGGGAAAACAAATGATCGGCACGGACTGGAAGGGCCGAGAGGGCCTGTTTCCGTGCTGTAATTGTTATATGTTATATCTAGTCTATCAATTCTATTCTCCCTATTTCCCCATAACATATTCTGACATATATGCTTATTTATTCCTCTCTGATTCTCATTCAACCCATAAGATGAAATTATGCGAGCTAATTAACCAGACAACTGTTTTGAATCCTGATGTAATAAAAAGGAACTGCAGATGTTTATATCAAAGATAGACACTAAATGTTGGAGTAACTCAGTGGGTCAGACAGAATCTCTGAAGAAAATGGATAGGTGATGTTTCAGGTCGGGACCCTTCTTCAGACTGATTGTGAGGGTGGGGATTGGAAGTGAGGTTAAAAACAGGACAAATCAGTGATGGCAACAGTTGACCTCTGGCAAGGAGGTTCCATGATAGACCTGAGAGACAGGTGTGAGCCCAAGAAGGGATAAATAGTTGTAAACTGTGGAGCTGGTTAACAAACTTTTAGTGGAGGATGGGAGGAAAGGGGAAGGAAGAAGTTACCTAAAATGAGAGAATTCAACATCCATACCACTGGATTGTGCACTACCTAAGCAAAATATAAGCTGCTGTTTCTTCAATTTGCTAGTGGTCTCACTCTGGTAATTGAGGAGGCCCAGGACAGAAAGGTCAGTATGCAAATAGAAAGGGAGTTAAAGTGGTTAGCAACCGGGAGATCCAGTAAGCATTGGTGGACAGAGAGTAAGCGTTCAGCAAAACGGTCGCCGAGTCTACGGTTTGTCTCAACTATTTATCCCTCTTGGACTCACCGTCTGTCTCTGGCCAACAGTCAGCCTATCAGGGAACCTCCTCACCTGAGGTCATCATTAAGATATGTGTGGAGAACTGCATCCCAACAAAAACTTTCCGAGTGTTTACTAACCAGAAGCTTTGGATGAACCATGAGATCCGCACTCTTCTGAAGTCCAGATCCTAGGCATTCAGGTCTGGAGATAGATTTACAAGAAGTCCAGATACGACCTTGTTAAGGCCATCAAAAAGGTTAAAAGGGACTTCTGCTCCAAGCTGGAGGTTGAGATGGATGTTCCCCATATTCCCCCATAACATAGGAGGTCTCTAACATGGGAGGTCAAGGACACTGCTGGTGCCTCTGGCTGCTACAAATGTGAGAAGTGCATCCAGGTACAAATGTGGGGATGGAGAAGCAAGTGCTGAGTCGTTCCTCAACGGTGGTACTCTAAAACCGGTTCACCCACTTAGAAGCTGTCGGGACCGTGACTGAGCTGGCTTGCGAAGCAAAAAGGGCTGTTGAACCAAAACCAAAGAGGCCAATGTCAGGCAATGCCGTTGTAGTTGGAGACTCCATTGTGAGAGGTACGGACAGGGGTTTCTGCAGGAACAGACGGGATTTGAGGATGTGTGCTACCTTCCTGGTGCCAGGATCCAGGATGTCACGCACAGAGTGCAGAAAATCCTCAAGGGCGAAGGTGAACAGCCGGAAGTGATAGGATACTGAGATGGATGATCAGCCATGATCATATTGAATGGCGGTGCAGGCTCAAAGGGTCGAATGGCCTACTCCACCTATTTTCTATGTTTCTATGCATGTCGGCACAAACGATGTCGGAAAGAAGGGGATGAATATTCTGCAGCGTGACTTTAGAGAGCTCGGAAAAATGCTGAAAAGCAGGACCTCCAGGGTTGTTATCTCCGGTTTGCTTTCAGTTCCTCGTGCTGGTGAGAGCAGGAACAGGGAGATACGGGACCTGAATGTGTGGCTGAGGAACTGGTGCAAGATGCAGGGATTTAGATTCTTAGATCACTGGGATCTGTTTTGGAGTAAGGGGGATCTGTACAAAAGGGATGGATTGCATCTTAACAGGTGGGGGACCAGCATTCTAGCAGGCAGGTTTGCCACTGCTACATGGGTGGTTTTAAACTGAATAAGGTGGGTGGGGTGGCAAATGGGATAGTCGAGGACAGAGTTAAAGGAAAAGAGAGTAAAGGGATGGTTAATTACCCCAGAATTAATGGGAAAGGAAGCTCACAAATGGATAGGAGAGTATGTCCAAGTGTAATAGGGATCGATGTGAAAGGTGAGAAGCGTAAGGAATTAAAAATATTGTATATGAATGCACGAAGTTTAAGTAAAGTAGATGAGCTTGAGGCTCAGTTAGAGGTTGGTAGATATGACATTGTGGGGATTACTGAGACGTGGCTGCAGGAGGATCGGGCCTGGGAACTTAACATTCAGGGTTATACATCCTATAGAAAGGACAGGCAGGTGGGCAGAGGAGGGGGGGGGGGGTAGCTCTGCTGGTGAGGGATGGAATTCAGTCCCTTGCGAGGGAAGACATACGGACTGACGAGATAGAGTCACTGTGGATTGAGTTGAGGAATTGTAAAGGCAAGAAGACGCTAATTGGTGTTATCTACAGACCCCCAAATAGTAGTCTGGATGTAGGATGTAAATTGCAGCAGGAGTTAAAACTGGCATGTAACAAAGGTAATGCCACTGTGGTGATGGGGGATTTCAATATGCAGGTAGACTGGGAAAATCAGGTTGGTTTAGGACCCCAAGAAAGAGAGTTTGTAGAATGCCTCCGAGATAGATTCTTAGAGCAGCTTGTAATGGATCTGACCAGAGAAAAGGCAATTCTGGATTTAGCGTTGTCCAATGAACCAGATATGATAAGAGAACTCGAGGGAAAGGAACCGCTTGGAGGTAGTGATCATAATGTGATTAATTTTAATCTGCAATTTGAGAAGGACAAGGTTAATTCAGAAGTGTCAGTGATGCAGTTGAACAAAGGGGACTATGAAGGCATGAGAGGGGAGCTGGCCAAGGTAGACTGGAACTGGATCCAAGCAGGAATGACGGTGGAACAGCAATGGCAGGAATTTCTGGGCATAATCTGGAAGACGCAGGATCATTTCATTCCAAAAAGGAAAAAAGATTCTAAGGGGAGTAGGAGGCAACCGTGGCTGACAAGAGAAGTTAGGGATAGAATAAAACTAAAAGAAAAGATGTATAACACAGCAAAGAGTAGCCGGAAGCCAGAGGATTGGGAAACTTTCATAGGACAACAGAAGGAAACAAAACAGGCAATACGGGCTGAAAAGATGAAGTACGAAGGGAAGCTGGCCAGGAATATAAAGAAGAACAGTAAAAGTTTCTTTAGATATGTTAAGAAAAAAGAGTAGCAAAGTCAAATGTGAGTCCCTTGAAGGTTGACACGGGTGAAATTATTATGGGCAACAAGGAAATGGCAGATGAGTTGAATAGGTACTTCGGATCTGTCTTCACTAAGGAAGACACAAACAATCTCCCAGATGTACTGGAGGACAGAGGAACTGAAAGAAATGTTCATTAGGCGAGAAATAGTATTGGGTAGGCTAATGGGGCTGAAGGATGATAAATCCCCTGGGCCTGATGGTCTGTATCCCAGGGTCCTCAGGGAGGTGGCTCTAGAAATAGAAGCATTGCTGATCATTTTCCAATGTTCAATAGATTCAGGATCAGTTCCTGTGGATTGGGGGATAGCTAATGTTATCCCACTTTTCAAGAAAGGAGCAAGAGAGAAAACAGGGAATTACAGACCAGTTAGCCTGACTTCGGTGATGGGAAAGATGCTGGAGTCAATTATTAAAGAGGTAATAGTGGGACATTTGGATAGCAGTAAAAGGATTAGTCCAAGTCAACATGGATTTATGAAAGGAAAATCATGCTTGTCTAATCTTCTGGATTTTTTTGAGGATGTGACAAGTAAAATAGATGAAGGGGAGCCAGTGGATGTAGTGTATCTAGACTTTCAAAAAGCCTTTGATAAAGTCCCGCACGGGAGACTGGTGACTAAAATTAGAGCACATGGAATTGGGGGTAGGGTGTTGACGTGGATAGAAAATTGGTTGACAGACAGGAAGCAAAGAGTAGGAATGAATGGGTCCTTTTCAGAATGGCAGGCAGTGGTGAGTGGAGTGTCGCAAGGCTCAGTGTTGGGGCCGCAACTGTTTACCATATATATTAATGATTTGGAAGAGGGAATTAGGAGCAACACTCGTAAGTTTGTGGACGACACAAAGCTGGGTGGCAGTGTGAACTGTGAAGAGGATGTTAGGAGGTCGCAGGGTGGACAGGTTGAGTGAGTGGGCAGATGTGTGGCGGATGCAATATAATATAGATAAATGTGAGGTTATTCACTTCGGTGACAAAAACAAGGGGGCAGATTATTATCTCAATGGGCTTAGGTTTGGTAAGGGGGAGGTACAGCGAGACCTGGATGTCCTTGTACACTAGTCACTGAAAGTTGGCGTGCAGGTACAGCAGGCAGTGAAGAAAGCTAATGGCATGTTGGCCTTCATAACAAGAGGATTTCAGTATAGGAGTAGAGAGGTTCTTCTGCAGTTGTATAGGGCTCTGGTAAGACCACAGCTGGAGTATTGCGTACAGGTTGAGTGAGTGGGCAGATGCGTGGCAGATGCAATATAATATAGATAAATGTGAGGTTATCCACTTTGGTGACAAAAACAAGGGGGCAGATTATTATCTCAATGGGGTTAGGTAAGGGGGAGGTGCAGCAAGACCTGGGCATTCTTGTACACCGGTCACTGAAAGTTGGCTTACAGGTACAGCAGGCAGTGAAGAAAGCTAATGGAATGTTGGCCTTCATAACAAGAGGATTTCAGTATAGGAGTAAAGCGGTTCTTCTGCAGTTGTATAGGTCTCACCAGAGCCCACATCTGGAGTATTGTGTACAGTTTTGGTCTCCTAATTTGAGGAAGGACATCCTTGTGATTGAGGCAGTGCAGCGTAGGTTCACGAGATTGATCCCTGGGATTACGGGACTGTCATTTGAGGAAAGATTGAAACGACTAGGCTTGTATTCACTGGAGTTTAGAAGGATGAGGGTGGATCTTATAGAAACATATAAAATTATAAATGGACTGGACAAGCTAGATGCAGGAAAAATGTTCCCAATGTTGGGTGAGTCCAGAACCAGGGGCCACAGTCTTAGAATAAAGGGGAGGTCATTTACAACTGAGGTGAGAAAAAACTTTTTCACCCAGAGAGTTGTGAATTTATGGAATTCCCTGCCACAGAGGGCAGTGGAGGCCAAGTCACTGGATGGATTTAAGAGAGAGTTAGATAGAGCTCTAGGGGCTAGTGGAGTCAAGGGATATGGGGAGAAGGCAGGCATGGGTTATTGATTGGGGACGATCAGCCATGATCACAATGAATGGCGGTGCTGGCTTGAAGGGCCGAATGGCCTCCTCCTGCACCTATTTTCAATGTCTCTATGTTTCGGCAACAGTGGCAGGGCTTGAATGCCATCAACTCCTACCAGGCGAAATCAGGAGGTAGCTCAATTGTCAGCGAAGCATCACTCCCTGACGAGCTCAATGTGTTTTACGCACGCTTTGATAGGGAGAACACTGACGTGCCTTCCCAAGCCCCCATTTGCCATGAGGATATTTCAGTCAGTCACAGAGGCCGACGTCAGAAGATCCTTCAAGGGGGTGAACCCTTGGAAAGCACCTGGACCTGATGGTATACCCGGTTGTGTTCTAAAAACCTGTGCGGACCAACTGGCTAGAGTTTTTACGGACATTTTCAACCTCTCACTTCTGAGGTCTGAGGTTCCCACCTTATTTAAAAGGGCATCAATAATACCAGCGCACAAGAAGAGCAAGGTGACGTGCCTCAATGACTATCGACTAATGGCACTACCGTCTGTGGTGATGAAGTGCTTTGAGAGGTTGATTATGGCACATATCAACTCCCACCTCGACAACAACCTCGACCCACTGCAGTTCGCTTACCGCCATAACATGGATGCAATCTCACTGGCTCTCCACTCCGCTCTGGACCATTTGGACAACAAATACTCATATGTCAGGCTGTTATTCATTGACTACTATGAATAAATGCTCGGCATTTAATACAATCGTCCCCTCCAAGCTGGTTACCAAGCTCTCAGATCTGGGTCTCTGCGCATCCCTGTGCAATTGGATCCTCGTCCAAAGACCACAGTCTGTCCGTATTGGTGGAAATCTGTCATCCTCAATAACAATAGGCACGGGAACACCTCAAGGCTGCTTGCTCAGCCCCCTGCTGTACTCACTCTATACTCATCACTGCGTGGTCGGACATAGTGCGAACTCCATCATCAAGTTCGTTGACGACACCATTGTTGTGGGACAAATCACTGATGGTGATGAGTCAGAGTATAGAAGTGAGATCGACCAATTCACCAAATTGTGCCAGCACAATAACCTGGCTCTCAAACACCAGTGTAGATGGTTTATTTTCAAAAACCATGGATCAAGGAGCTAATCAATGTGTAGAAAATGTAGCCGTCTTTGGAGGGGTAGGCTATCATTTAAAAGGGTACACTTAAGAGCTTGTAAAGTTTTCATTTACATGGTGTCAGAAGTGGGATACCCCACCACATTTATGATTGATGTTTAACTCATCAGCGGGATGGTGGAAAGGGTCAAGAACTTCAAATTCCTGGGTGTGGATATATCGGAAGATCTTTCTTGGTCCCAGCATACTGATGCAAGTATAAAGAAAGCACATCAGCGCCTCTACTTCCTGAGAAGATTACGGAGAGTCGGTTTGTCAAAGAGGACTCTCTCGAACTTCTACAGGTGCACAGTAGAGAGCATGCTGACTGGTTGCATCGTGGCTTGGTTCTGCTACTTGAGCATCCAGGAGGGGAAAATAATGCAGAAAGTTGTGACCACTGCCCAGTCCATCATCAGCTCTGACCTCCCCACCATCAATCTATCGCAGTCGCTGCCTCAAAAAGGCTGCCAACGTCATCAAGGACCCACACCATCCTGGCCACGCACTCAACTCTCCTCTACCATCGGGAAAAAGGTACAGGAGCCTGAAAGCTAGTACATCCAGGTTCAGGAACTTCCCCACAGCCATCGGGCTATTGAACTCGCCAACAAACAGACTCTGAGCTATAACAGCCTATTGCACTTTATCTGTTTACTTATATGTGTAAATTCATGGTCTGTGCTATATAGACACAATGAACTGTTCTGTATTTTTTATGCTTAGAATATTCTGTGGTGCTGGAGCATGCAAGAATTTAATTGTCCTATCTGGGACACATGACAATAAACTCACTTGACTTGACTGTTGCTGGGCCAGATTTGTGCAGTTTTTCAAAAACATCAAGAGATCTCAAAAACAGCTTGGGAAAGAATTGTTCTGTGAACCCCGAAAATAGAGGTTCTGTGTTTTAAAGGCAGCAAAAAAGAAAAACAACCAGAGTGATGAAACAAGGCAGTAGAAAAGGGACTGATTAGTGAGTATTATGTTTATCTTAAAAAGCTAGGGCAGTGGCTTGAAGTAGGATCAGGAAACAATAGATTTATAGTTAAACTATTCAAATAGAAATATAAATAATCACTGACTAAAGACATTAACACAATAATAAAAGCTAGCCCGAGTTATTGCATGGCAGGTTATTAGACTGGATTGAAGTATTTGGAAATATGTGGACAGCCAGACGATCCTGAGCAATCACGTTTGAAAAAAGGTTTTCAACTTACTGAGCTGGTGTACATACAGTATGAGTTATTTCCACACAAGACCAGTCAATGAACTTTAGAGTAATTGTATACACAACAAAGGGCTTTACAAGACGCTGAGAAAGACGCCCTGAAAAAAATGGCCCTGTGGAAATTAGGAAAACTGATTTACAGCCATGATATAGACCAAAGGCAACATTGAACGGTGGAAGCAATTCCAGTTGTCATGGTCCTTGTGGGAATTAACAGTATAACCAAAATTAGAAAGCAATTCTGCAAATAAAAATATCAAGAGTGATTCTCTAAATTAAAAATCAGAATCTCACAAGTATCTCTGGATTACTGCCTGAACTACATGCAAAGTGGTATGGAAGCGTACCAATCAGCAGAATTAATTTATGGCTAAAAAAAACCATTGTGGCAACGAGTGGTTCCTTCTCATGGGGTGTGTAAAAAGGAACTGCAGATGCTGGTTTAAACATAAAAAGCTGCAGTAACTCAGCGGGATGGCAGCATCTCTGGAGAGAAGGAATGGGAAGTTGGCAACAATTCTAGGATGGATTCCAACGGAATAGAAATGGAGCTGTGTTCTAGCAGAGAGTGTAAATAGGGAGGTAGTAAAGGTTTAAGCTAGTGAGAAGGATGCAGGGATTCATGAGAATGCAAGCAGCCTAAATATAAAAACATTTGGAAAAATTAGTACAGAAATAAATTAAGTAAGGGAGGATATTAAGGGACCAATTAGTTACAGAACCGGAGTGTACTGATTTGGTTAATCATTAAATGAAAGGGAATCCAATTAAAAATGATTAAACTTTGCATTATAGATTTTCTATGATTCCATGAAGAGACAGCAGAAGCATTGCTACACATTTAATAATTCATCAGATTAAGGCATGGTGTCAGAGGATTAGTTAAATGTTTACACCATACCTATGTTTGAGAAGGTGAAAATAACCGGGAATTATAGGCTTAACAATTAGTACTAGGAAAAATAATAAAATAGTTACCATAGAAAAAATCTTTTATACTTTTCTGAGGTGTTTACAGAGGGAACAGACAATAATAATGCAGCTGATGTAATTTAGCTAAAGTTTCAATAAGTCTTTGGTAAATTTATTTCAAAGTACAATACTGAATGTTGGAGAATGTGGAGTTGGGGTGAAAAGTTGCAGAATGGATTGCTAACTGCCTTCCGGAATAAATCAGGAGAATGAAAGTCTAGGTGATGTAGATGAATAAAAGGTTCTGGGATGCAAATTCACTAAATGTTTTGCCACAAGCAGCTAGTACGTAAAGGTTAAAGATTTAATTTTTGAGGTGGAACCTAAAGTTCTCAAGTAACTCAGCGGGTCAGGCAGCATCTCTGGATTTGGGGTCAGGACACTTTTTCAGACTGAAGGGGGTGGGATACTGAAAAAGAACATTGGTATTGGTTTTACTATTGTCACGTGTACCAAGATGCAGTGAAAAACTTTGTTGGCACACTATCCAGTCAAATCATACTGTACACAAGTAATCAGGAGTATCATGGGCACTAAAGCAATCCATTAGTAGAACATGTAGGCAAAGATAAAGGTAGTTTAGTTTTTAGTAAAGAGATAGAGCGTGGAAACAGGCCCTTTGGCCTACTGAGTCTGGGCCAACAACCAATCACCCATACACCAGTTCTATCCTACACAGTAGTGATAATTTACAGAAGCCAATTAACCTACAAACTTCCACATCTTTGGTATGTTGGAGGAAACCAGAGAACCTGGTGAAAACGCACATGGTCACTGGGAAAATATACAAAATCCGGACAGAAAGTGCCCTTAGTCAGGAGTGAACTTGGGTTGCTGTTGCCTGTAAAGCAACAACTATACCTCCACAAAGTCATGGCCTACTGGATCTCTTGGTTTGTTAACTATTTAAACTCCCTTCCCATTCCCAACCTAACCTTTCTGTTCTGGCCTCCTCCGTTGCCAGAGTGAGACCACATGCAAACAGGAGGAACAACACATCATATTGTGCTTGGTAGCTTATAACCCAATGTATGAACATTTAATTCTCCAATTTCAGGTAATCTCTAACAACCCACACCCCTTTTCCCATCCACTTTCTCCCCCACACAACCCTTTTCTCCCCCCCCCCCCCCCCCCCCCCCCCCCCCCCCCCTCCCCCTCAACTGCGCCCCGGATGGGCGCACACACATTTCACCCACTCCACCTTTATCTTTCCTCTGGCTTCACAATTCACAATTCAAACATTTAATCTCACACCTTCTGTTTTATCATCTCTGGCCTTTGTTCCAAATATCTGCCTATTAAAACTCCCCTTCACCTGTGTTCACCTATTACCTGCCAGGTTTTGTCTTGCCTTTCCTCCATTACGGCATTCTTCCAACTCATCGCCCCCACCCCCCCAAAATCAGTCTGAATAAGAGTCCCGACCTGAAACATCACGTATCCATGTCCACCAGTGCTGCCTGACCCGCTGAGTTACTCCAGCACTTTGTATCTTTTTTTGTATCTTCTTTGTATCTTTTTTCTGCAGTTCCTTGTCTCTATTGTGTACGTATATGTTCCTTTATCTCCCATTGTCTATTGGGGGGCTTACTGTACAATCCCATTCAAGTGATTGCAGCTTTCTAATTTCTTGTGCTCTTCCCATATAGTTTCTGCAGATGAACCATTGTAGATGATATGTGTGTACACCTTTAATTGATAGTAACGATGTCCATGCTAACCACTCCCCCACCAGTTAGTATAATTGTAACCCACACGCCTCTAGCTCTCTCTCTAGTGTTCGTGACAGACCACGTACAGCCAGGGCTATGTATAATGTATGCTTAATAAAGTACTGAAGACTTTAAGGTGTCTGTGTACCTTCTCCACATGGTGTCAGAAGTGGGATCGGGGCTGAAGCCTGACCCGCAGAAGACGGCCGCAATATCCGAGATGCCTGCACCTGCTGACGTGCCTGGCCTGCAGCGCTTCTTGGGCATGGTCAACTACCTGGGAAAGTTCATCCCCGACCTGAGCGAACTGAGTGCCCCTCTGCGGGATCTGGTGAAAAAGGACACTGCCTGGGCCTGGTTCCCGCAACACCAGCGTGCATTTGACACCCTCAAATCTAAGCTGATCAGCATGCCAACGCTGAAGTACTTCGACCTCCAGCGCCTCATCAAGAGAGGTCGGCCGCTTGTTCCCGTCGGGGGAGGAGGTGATGGCGAGGTGCGGACCCGGTCTGGTCGCCTGGTCAGGCCGCCGGTCCGTTACGGCGATTACGTGTGATCCTGTATCCCTGTGCTTTACGTTTGCACTCACCCTAGCGCATGAGACGTGGTCGCCCTGTCACTCACTGTTTGTTTTGGTAGAGGAAGGATGTAGATGATATGTGTGTACACCTTTAATTGATAGTAACGATGTCCATGCTAACCACTCCCCCACCAGTTAGTATAATTGTAACCCACACGCCCCTAGCTCTCTCTCTAGTGTTCGTGACAGACCACGTACAGCCAGGGCTATGTATAATGTATGCTGTAAATGAAAACTTTACAAGCTCTTAAGTGTGCAACATCTTTTAATGATAGCACTGGGTATTACATACACCTTCAAGCACCGGCTACATTTTCCTACTGAGGGGAAGGCGTTATGATTGATGTTAACTGGGCGGGGAAGCTTTAAGGGAGTGAGGTAACTATATTATTGGTTGCATATAAACCATCTACATCCTTCCCCTTAGAAATCAAAAAACAGATTGTTGTCACGACAACCGAATTAAACAGCAGAATTAAACGAAATCGCCGTAGCGAACAGGCGGCTTACTGATCCTGCCCGAGCGCGTACGGACGTCTCCCCCTCCCCCCGAAAGAGCAGAAGAAGCAGGAGGACGCAAGGCAGCCGGGGAACCAGGGAAGGGCATTGGGGTGGGAGAAACAGGAGAGGGAGAACCGCGATCGGCAACAGGGGACCCGCGCAGAGGGGAACGAGGCGCCCGCGACGGGGGACCGAGGCATGCAGGGAACACAGCCGGGGCGGCAGCCGGCTGCTGATAGGAGAGTGGAGGGGCATAGGGCCCAGGGGGCTGCGGCTGTGGCTCATTAACCGCAAGCAGGTGTTGTCGGCTTCTTCGGTAGATGGAACCCTCACAGTCGACCAGATACGAACGAGGTGAGTCGGCCACCCCAACCACGGTGGCCAGACGGTAGTGACCACTGGCGGTCTGCAATCGAACAACCTGTCCGGGCAACAGAGGATCGAGTGTGGTCTGCACGACCCGATCGTGGAAACGCCGCTGGCTGTCATGTTTCTCTTGAATTCGCCTCTGCACGGAGGCGGGCTCCAGCACCCGAGGTTTCAGCTGGCGCTGGGCAATCGGGACGGTGGATCTGGTAGTTCTGGACATCAGACGCTGAGCAGGTGACCCCATGGCCGGATCCCTGGAAACATTCCTGAGGTTCAGGAGATCCAAATACAAATCAGAATTGGATAGTCGCGCCTGTTCCATCAGAAGCTTGGCGCTGCGGACGGCCCGTTCTGCTAGGCCGTTGCTCTGTGGGTACTCTGGGCTGCTGGTGAAATGCACGAAGTTCCACTTGTCGGCAAAGCTTTTGAATTCTCGGCTTGTAAACTGCCTGCCGTTGTCAGTCTGCAGCCTGACCGGGGTCCCAAAAGTGGAGAAGTGTTTCCGCAGCTTGCGGATCACCATCTCTGACGTGAGGGATGTCAGCAAATCCACTTCGAACCAGTTGGAGTACGAGTCGACCAGGACAAGGTAGTGGTTACCACGCCACTCGAATATGTCAGCAGCCAGCGAGGACCAGGCCAAAGCAGGGGCGGGCTGTTGCAGCAGGGGCTGTCGCTGCTGGTGTGGCGCAAGACTGTTGCACGTGGAGCAGGCAGAAACTCGGTCTCGGATATATTTGGCCATTCCAGGCCAATAGAATTGGCACTGAGCGTGGGCGAGTGTTGCATCGACCCCAGGGTGTCCGCTGTGGGCTGCACAAAAGTAAAAGTCAAACAGGGAGGACGGGACCACAACTTTATGTCCCTTGACGATAACGCCATCCTGGAGCACCAGTTCGTCGCGGGACCAGGAAGAAAGGCTGTGTTTCAGATGGCGCGGCGGAGCGCTTTGTTGGCCACCTGCTTTAATCACCGAGGCAAGCTGCTGCAAAACCGGATCGGCAGCGGTGTGCTCGGCCAAAACCTGTAGCTGCTTGGTGGGAATAAAGTTAACGCCCAGTACGAGCAAGTCCTTTGTTTCGTAGGGGTGGCGAGCGCAGGAGGTACGCGGGGCTCGCGACAGGGTGTCCGCAATGTGCATCTCGGTGCCCTTCTTGTAGATTATGTCAAAGTCGAAACGCTGGAGCTGCAGCATCATACGCTGCAGCCTGGCAGGGGCAGCGTGAATCGGCTTGTTCAGGATTGTCACCAGTGGCTGGTGGTCGGTTTCGACCGTATAATCTGCTGCCGAACAGGAAGTCTCTGAACTTGGAGCAGGCGAACACCACCGCGAGCAGCTCTTTCTCGATCTGAGCGTACCGCTGCTCGGTGTCCGTCATGGTGCGGGGAGGCATAGGAGACAGGATGCAGCGATCCATCGACAGACTGAAGGCAGGCCGCACCCCAGGCCGAACTTGGAAGCGTCACAGGTGACGGTGATGGGGCGACCCACGTCGAAGAAACCGCAACGTCGGAGTGCTAATCAGTTTCGACTTGAGGCGGTCAAAGGGCCTGCTGGTGATATGGGAGCCAGGCCCAGGCGATATCCTTTTTTGTCAGCTGCCGCAGGGGAGCACTCAGCTCACTGAGGTTTGGTATAAACTTGCCAAGGTAGTTCACCATGCCCAAGAATCGTTTGCAGACCTGGCACGTCGGTGGGGGCTGCCATTTCGGAGATGGCAGCTGCCTTCAAGGGGTCGGGCTTTAGTCCGTTAGGGGTGAAAACATGTCCAACATACGTGACCTCTGAGGACACGAAACCGGCACTTCTTGGGATTCAGCTTCAGGTGCGACCGTCGCGCGCGATCCAGGACGCGGCGGAGGTTCAGGTCGTGTTCGGCAATGTCCTTCCCATAAACCAGGATATCATCCACGATGATGGCATATGGCAGGTCCGCGAATAATTGCTCCATCGTCCGCTGGAACACCTCGCTAGCAGAATTGGTGCCGAATGGCATTCGCAGGGAACTTGAATCTGCCGAACGGTGTGGCGAAGGTCGTCAGGTCAGAAGACGGTGGGCTCGCTAACTGCTACTAGCACCCCCTTTTCGACCATCTCGTTGAGCATCGCCTCGACTTGTCCTTCATGGCGTGAGACACCCTGTGAGGTGCGCGGACCACGGGTTGTATATTTGGGTCAATGGAAATATGGTATGACACTGGTAACTTCCCCAGGTCATCGTCGAACAGGTCCTGGTATTCAGCAACCGGGTCAAACGAGAGTTGCACTTTGTGGACCGTGCGGTCAAAAGGAGACCAGGCCAAGATCCTGGCACGCACGGTTGCCCAACAGGGTTACACAGTCAGAGTTCAAAACATAGAAAACCAGGTTTCTTGTGGCCTTTTGCAGCACACAAGTTAAAGTGGCCTCCCCGCAGGCCTTAGAATCTCTCCACCATAGGCGTGCAGGGTAGCATCGTCAACAACCAGAGGCTCATTATTCCTTATCTTGTTGAAAAGATTCATGGACAAAACATTGACTTTCGCGCCAGTATCTAATTTGGCAGAGAAGGTTACGCCATTGACAGTCACAGGTACGGAGGGATCATTGCGGTGGGCGGGTGTCTGTAGGAGGGTAAACACATGAGAGTCCTCGGCAGAATTAATTGGCTCTGCACCATTGCATTCAACTAAATTGGGCTGTGAGTCGAAACAGAGATCAGATTGCGCCAGCATGTTTAGGACTGGGGACTGGAAGCTTGTGCCTGGCTCCCACGGGAACGGAGTAAGCGACAGGAGGTGAGAAATGGTTCAGCTTTTTACAAAAGTTACAGGTTTTACCAAAGGCGGGACACGTCGACAGTCTATGGTGCATGTAGTTACAGTTCGGGCACCTTTTTCGGGGCACATCGCCAGGTCCAGGGCGGGCACGCGGCAGAAAAACATTGTTTCCCACCCGAGGCTGTGGGCTCCTAAACCCTGCCAGGTTGACAGATTTATTACCGAGTCCCGGTGGTCCTCTTGCAAAACAACGACCTCAGACAATCTGCAGGCATGCATAGCTTTGTCCAACGTTAGATCCGGATCCCTCAAAAGCTCACATCGCAGCTTCTGGTCACGCATGCCAGTTACTAAAATGTCTCTAGTGAGCTGGTCTGTCATGTCGCCAAAACGGCACCGCTGGGCGAGATGACGCAAATCAGCAATAAAACATTCAAACAGGTTCATCAGGCAACTGTCTCCTTGTAAAGAACCGTGCCCTCTCTAGAATGCGGTTCGAGGGCAGGTCACAAATCTCCCTGAACTTACGTAGCAGGCAAGCGGGGTCGTCAGCAGACTCTGCAGGAGTAATCACCTCATCATCGACGCCCAGGACCGCTGGAGCATAGGTGAAAGTTCTGGCTCTCTTCATGGCATCAGGTCCGACAAGGTTGAGTAGGAGGGAAGCTTTAAGGGAGTCAGGATCAGCGCGGTGTGCGACGTTGACAAAGTGTGTGAAATCAAATTCAAACGTGGCCCAGCGCTCAGAGATGTCAGCATCAAAGACAAGCTGCTCGGGCTTTCTGCAAGAGGACGCCATGGCCAAAGAGATCAAAAGCACAAAAACACAAATCAAAAAAAAGAAATAAAAACCGATAAACAGGAGACGCAAGTATCTTCCAGCTTTGACACCATGTAAATGAAAACTTTACAAGCTCTTAAGTGTGCAACATCTTTTAATGATAGCACTGGGTATTACATACACCTTCAAGCACCGGCTACATTTTCCTACTGAGGGGAAGGCGTTATGATTGATGTTAACTGGGCGGGGTTAATGGGAGTGAGGTAACTATATTATTGGTTGCATATAAACCATCTACATACGCTTAATAAAGTACTGAAGACTTTAAGGTGTCTGTGTACCTTCTCCACAACCATCTAGTAAGTTCTGTATGAGTGCCGCTGTGACATTCGCCCTGATTAATAGAGCAATTCCTTCACCTCTTTTACCTCCCTCCCAATCATGTGAGACATCAAAACCCTAGATCATTTAGTGCGTCCCTCTTGCAATCAAGTCTTTATGATGGTCAAACCATAATCCCAAGCACTGATCCACGCTTAAAGTTCATCTGCTTTACCCATGATACTCCTGCATTGAAATAAACACACGTTTATCCCATCATTCACAATAATCCTTAACCTCACCCAGCTTATCAATTTTCCTTGTTACCTAAATGTTCTATGGTATGTACCTTACCCATTCCCACCCCTGCTCTCTGTATATATGTCTAGTTTTTCCCTTAAGGTACGCAGTTAGTCATCTGTTGGCATCTGTGCTGCCAGATTAACACTTACCAGAATGTCCAGAAGGGCATCCTACCTTTAAACAACGCAATTGGTATTGACAGCATGCAAAAGAAGACCAATCAGCAAAATCAATTTAATCTAATTATCAACATTGGTGGTGAAATGTTCAGCAGTATCAATGCATGGAATTTTCTGGAAATATAATGATGGGGCTAACAATGTTTAACAATTAACAAAGTTAAAGGGCCTCTTTCCATGCTGCATCTCTAAACTAAAAGAATGACTCTTTGACTCTTAAATGACTGAAGTGCCGGTGGCTGAGCTTTTTGGGACCAGCCACCAAATTTCAATTATCCTTAAAATAGTAATGGATGAGGATCGGTGGGCCCATGTCAAAGTTCTGAATGGATGCAATGCCACTTTTGATGGTATTAGACAGGAACCTAATAAAGTTGATTGGAGTAGGTTTTTTGCAGGCAATCAGATATCCAGAAAGTGGGATGCTTTTAAAAGTGTAATGATGAGAGTTCAAGGCATGCATGTTTCTGTTAGAGTGAAGGTCAAGACAGGTGGGCAAGAAAGGTGAGAGAAATTGAGGCTTTGGTTAGGGAAAAGAAGGAAGAATGGGCCAGGAAAAGGCAGCTAGGATCAAGTGTATCCTTGGAGGATTTTAGGGGGCCGAGGAACATACTAAAGAAGGAAATCAGGAGAGCAAAAAGAGGGCAGGAGGTACTGCTCGCAAATAGGAGAAATCCAAAGAGAACCCTAATATATTTTACAAGTACATTGAGGGAAATGGAATGTAAATTAAGTACATTAATGCTAACAAGAGAGATTAGGTCCCCTTGTGAACCATAGCAGACTATGTGGAGAACCACAGGAAATTGGCAAGGCCCTCGAAGAGTATTTCTCCTTTCTTTGTACCGTGGAGAAAGACATGAAGACTAGTGAATTTTGGACTGTTGATGGAAATACCTTGAGAACGGTTTATATTATGGTTGAGGTGATGCTGGATATCGTAATATGTATGAAGGTCGATAAATTTCCCAGCTTGATCAATATTCAAGGACACTGGAGAAGCTACAGAAGAAATTGCAGGAACCCTGGCTGAGATACATCAATCATAGTCAGACTCTGGTGAGGTGCCAGATGTTTGTTTCTCGGACTGGAGGTCTGTGATGATTGGTGCTTGGCTCATTGCTGTTTGTGGTTCATGTCAACAATTTGGATGAGAATGCACAAGGCATAATTAGTGAGTTTTCAGATGAAACTAAAGTAGGTGGTATTGTAAACAGTGAGATGGTTATCAAAAATTACAGCAATAACTTAATTAGCCAGGAAAGTGGGCTGAGGAATGGCTAATGGAGTTTAATGCAGATAAGTGCAAGATGTTGCATTTGCGAAGTCAAACCATGACAGATCCTTAAATGGTATGGTTCTGGAGAGTTTTGTGTAGGTACTTAGTTCCCTGAAAGTGGCCTCACAGATAGACAGGGTGATATAGAAGGCTTTTAGTACATTGGCCTTCATTCATCATGTTGACATGTTATGTTACAGTTATATAAGACATTGGTGAGGCTACATTTGGAGGATTGTGTGCATTTTGGTCACCCTGATAAAGGAAGGATGTCATTTAGCTGGAAAGAGTGCAGGGACCGTTTACGAGGATGTTGCCAGGACTCGATGGCCTAAGCAATAGGGATAGGTTAGGCAGGCTAGAAATTTATTCTCTGGAGCACTGGAGGCTGAGGGATGATTTTTATAGCGGTGCATACAATCATGATCCAGTGAACTCCTGCACTTATCTAAACCCACTTGACCTCACATAAACTATTTAAAAGTATAGCTACAGAATGATTTCTGTTAAAATCACTCTAGTCACTGGCTGTCACATGATTTGTCTTTTGTTTTTGGACCAAGTATTAAGAATGGTTCTTTGATTTTTAATATGTAGGAAGGTACTGCAGATGCTGGTTTACACCGAAGAAAGACCCAAAAATCTGGAGTAACCCAACAGGTCAGGCAGCATCTCTGGAGAAAAGGAATAGGTGACGTTTTGGGTCATGAGTCAGGAGGAGGGAACAGGTACATAGAACTCTCATTGGAAATCTCCTCAAGGTATGCCTACTTTGAAGAAGTTTGTCTCTCTCCAACGCGAATTCTATGTACCTTTTCATATCTCTCGGTTCCCTCTCCCCTGACTCTCATTCCGAAGAAGGGTCTCAACTCAAAATGTTGCCTATTTATTTTCTTCAGAGAGTTATTGTTACATTTGCAGCTGGCATAAGAAGGAATTCCTTGACATTCTCAGTTGCTATATCCATGAGAATGGTACTAAAATATGCAAAATTAAAAATGAAGCATTTTTGTGCTTAACAATTTCAACTGGATCATTTTGTCTCTTGGACTACTCATGAATTTCTGAATGCACAACCTGAGAAAACTCCAAGGCTGCAATATTTGTAGGATCTTTGAGTACCATGTTATATTCACCCACAGTTTCTCCTCGCTCTTGAGGTTTTGTTTGAATTTATGGCTCCACGCTCAAATCATTGTGGGTTGAAATATTCCAACTTCTGAACTGCCTTCAAAAATGAGATATACAGCTTTCTCTGCTGTGTGTAATGTTATGCACTGTGGAATCCATTTCCATAAGTAATATTGCTTTCTTCTGGTTTCTCACTGCAGCATTCAATGTATATGCACTTTCAGCAATTCATCCAGCTCAAGAAAGTTATTGGTGTTTGAAAAACATTTCCATTGTGTTCTTCTAAGATGTCAACAATTCTTATGCCATGATCGTACACTCTCAAGATGCTGTGAAGTCAACATTAGCGAGCTACGATTTTCTTTCCTTTTGTGTCCAGAGTGCTGCAGTATTTGAGCTTCTCGTGCATTTGCACTTTTATTCTCAACTTATTCTTCTAAGTGCAGACTTGTACAGTCTACCTTGCTTTAATTGTGCTTCAAAATTGGTAGGGACAACTTTAAAAAGGACTGATTGTTGTAGCTATATTGTTGAAAGTAGTTCCCAGTCCTTCCTGTCTCCCTTTGACCCAACCCACAAAACACTCAGACTGCACTTAGTGAATGCTAAACCATCAGTACTCATGTCTGCAGTTTATTGCCATTTGTTTCATACAGCCACATAAGTTTTCAGAGCCCACAAGATAATCACAGTTCTTTAAAAGCAGAATGCTGATTTTTATTTCCCTGATTTGTTTCTTTTTAGTTTCTCCAATCCTCGTTGCCATTTGTAATGTATCCCAAGGTGGATCTTGGATGCTGCTGCAGTGCTGGTAAGTTCCTCTAACAATAATAGTTATAGTTCCTGGGAGATTAAAACAAAGATGTTTATTCTAACTACAAAATCAATTAACTCACGACCTGATGTTTACATCATATATACTTGAGATTGTTTCACTACATCCTCTGATCACCTGACGTATTTACATAACTAGATACAAATACGCCACAGGTACTGCAAGTAATTGTAGTATCCTTATAGTATTTAACTAAACTAAACTAGTCATTAAAGTAGAAGGATCTGAGATTTTAATATAAGTATTTGTGTGAATGTGCATTGCAAAGGGACTGACGGATGTACTTGAAGAAAGAGCCACAACTATGTATTTAGTTGACATAGATTTAAATTGTTTTCAAGTTACAGATCCAATTCAAACATTTTTCAATAAATAATATATTTCACTCGTCTTCATCCAGTCCTGTACCCACACTTGACCTGACATTTTTAAAGCTGTTTGAACTAAGAACAATCGATCACAAAAACAGGCCCTAAAGCCCAAAACGTCTGTGCAGAACATAATGATAAGACCATCACTTATTTACCTGCCCATAACTCATATCCACCTACTCCCTCCATATCCATATGCCTATCCAAAAGTATTTTAAATGCTACTAATGTATCTGCTTGAACCACCAGCATGTTCCTAGCACACACCACCCTTTGTGTAAAAAAAAACTTACCCTGCATATCCCCTTTAAACTTTAACCTCTCACTTTAAAGATATGCCCTCTAGTATTTGATTTTTCCTTGGAAAAAGATTCTGACTGTCTACCCTATATATGCCTCTCATAATTTTAATATTCTCTCAGGTCTTTCTGCAATCGCTAACATTCTGGAGAAAACAATCCAAGTCTATCCAACATCTCCGTGTAGCTAATACTCCCGAATCAAGGTATCTTTCCGGTAAACTTCCTATGCAACCTTTCCAAAGCCTCCACAATCTTCCTGTAATGTGGCGACCAGAACCGCATACAATTTTCCAAATGCAATCTAATCAAGTCCTATAAAACAGCATCACGACTTTTCTGATTCTTATACTCAATGCCCCAACCTACGAAACCAAGCATATCATATATTTTCTTATCACTCCATCTACTTGTGTAATGCTCTTTAACAAAACTGGTTCAAAGGGCATTATGAAAAGCTATTTAACGACATTGTAGAAGAGCACATTGGTATCGGTATATTGTTGTCACTTTCACCCAGATACAGTGAAAACCTTTGTTTTGGTACTTGCCAGGAAAATCATACCATACCCGAGTACAACAGGTAGTGCAAACGAATAAAGACAACAGAGTGCAGATTACAGCCACAGAGAAAGTGCAGATTAAAAAATTAGAGCAGCCACAATGAGATAGATTGGGAGATCAGGAATAAATCCTGAGTTCATGAGCGTTCAGTAGTCTGATAGCAGCGGGGACGAAGCTGTTCTTGAATCTGGTGGTAGGTGCTTTCAAGCTTTTGTGTCTTTTGCCCAACTGGAGAGGGAGGAAGAGAGAGTGATCTGGGGTATGACTGGTACTTGAATATGTTGCTGCTTTTTTTATGGAATAGGCTACATCCACATGTCTGCAATTTCTTATGGTTTGGGGCAGAGCAGCTGCTATATGATGTGTCTGGAATGGATACTTTTTACAGTGATTTTTTTTTTAATTGGCAAGAGTCGTTGGAGACTCTTTTTTTCTCTTGTCTTCAGACCAACATTTCCTAGAGATCCTTCATCATTTTCTTTGGGAAATTATATCAATTTCTCTTCCATTCTCAGCCAAGTTTTCTGATCTTTGTTTGAGCAAAACTAGGAAAAATTGGAAAAGCAATAAAACCCTACAGGTGTTGAAAATCTGGAATAAAAATGAAAAACGCTAAAAATACTCAGCAAGACAGCAAGGGATGTCACGTAGTTGGAGATTCAGGTTGATGATCAGAACTGGTAAATTGCATTTGGGTTGATGATCAGAACTGAAAAAGTTTAGAAAACAAGCATGTTAAAATGTGCAGATAAAGAAGGTGAATGTAGAGAACACAGTGCTCATTAGTGGATTTCAGATTTAGGCAGAATTGGATTCATCTGTGATGTTTTTTACAAAGTGTTTTTTCAATGATCACTTGCTTGCAATTTGCTTCATTTGACTGAAGCCTGCCTGGTATGTGATATGCTTCTGAATCAGTCTTTCATGGCATGCTGTTTACCCATTTCTAATCAAAAGTTGGAGTGCTACATGAGACACACTACAGATTAGATGTGTATTTCAACGGTCTTACTAATGAAGAAAGTTAGACAAAGGACATTTAAATTTAGACAAAGATTGTCATTATTTTAGGAAATCTTATGTTAGTTAATTTTGAAAGCAGAATCTTTGTCTTCTCAGAAATAAAGTAATAGCATATATTGTAGCTTTTACTGTTAAGATGACCATAGTTTGATGAAATAAAACTTAGTGATGTTTTACTAATTCGTACAGATTATGCTAAAATGCCTTGGTGTAGCTGAAGGACCACTCTGTTACAATGTATTAATTTAGATGTGACTTGGCTGTAGGAAATTTTAAATTTGGATATTAATACTACAAATATTTACTCAAATTGCAGTCCCATCTGCCATAAAAGTAATTACTTTGTAACCATTTGAAAAATAGTGATTTAAAAGATGATTTTGGTAACCATTCAATTACAGATTTTTGTAATAAATTTCCAATCCCAGAAATTGCACTTTGATTGATATTCTTGCACAATAAGCTACCACTGTTGAGATTGATATTGATATTGGTATTAGTTTACTATTGTCATGGGAACCGAGATCAGTGAAAAGCTTTGCGTGTTGCTATCCAGCCAATTCACTGTAGTTTAGAAGGATGAGGGGGATCTTATAGAAATATATAAAATTATAAAAGGACTGGACAAGCTAGATGCAGGAAAAATGTTCCCAATGTTGGGCGAGTCCAGAACCAGGGCCACAGTCTTAGAATAAAGGGGAAGCCATATAAGACTGAGGTGAGAAAAAACTGTGAGCAGTTGAGGCCAAGTCACTTGATGGATTTAAGAGAGAGTTAGATAGAGCTCTAGGGGCTAGTGGAATCAAGGGATATGGGGAGAAGGCAGGCACGGGTTATTGATTGGGGACGATCAGCCATGATCATAATGAATGATCGAAGGGCCGAATGGCCTACTCCTGCACCTATTTTCTATGATTATGTCTATCATATTATACATGACTACAATCAAATTATACACAAGTAAAATAGATATGCATGGAGAAAAATGCTATACTGCAGAATATAATGTTATAGCATTATAGTGTAACAGTTACAGAGAACGTGAAGGTTAAAAAAAACTCAACTAGCTTTGAAGATTGGGACTACATCCTAGCTTCTGGGATGGTGGTACTTGCTTTGAAGCTTTAATATCTTCTGTGGATGTGTCCCAGCGCTTCTAGAAGATATATATTTTTCACACTGAAGTCTGGCTCAGCCAGTGGCACCTAAGAATAGATTGGGTAACAACAAAAATAGTTTGGTGACTATTAGAGGCACGGAAAGACGGCACCCGGGAAAGGCTGGGTTAGCACCCCAGTCTGTGTTGTTCATGAGAAAGACACCCAATAAAGCTACGGAAAGGCCTAATGAACCACCATGGCCTAAAAATCCATCAGGCGCGAATGAAATGCTCGGAGAGGAGAAAGAGGTGCAGCGCACAGGCTTTGAACCTGGTGAGACGCAGGAGGAGCCCGGCCAGGACTCACCCCACAGAGCCCAGTCCCTCCATGACTAGAGTCTCTCAACACCTGCAGAGTAGTTATTAAGATGGCTGATCTGTGGGCGGTTGCTGCTGGGACGCAAGTCGGGGCCTGATCAACCCCGGCTGGGTCACCTGGGCGAGGGTGGCTGATGTTGTGAGACCCGAAACACCCGATGACCTCAGGTCCCATCACTGAGGATGCGTCCCAGCGCATCTTGAAGATGTATATTTTTCACACTATTGTCATGGGAACCGAGATCAGTGAAAAGCTTTGCTTGCATGCTATTCAGCCAAATCATATTATACATGACTACAATCAAATTATACACAAGTAAAATAGATATGCATGGAGAAAAATGCAAGACTGCAGAATATAGTGTTACAGCATTATAGTGCAACAGTTACAGAGACCGTGAAGGTTTAAAAAAAAAAGATTGGGACTACATCCTAGCTTATAGAATGGGGTACTTGCTTTCAAGCTTTTATATCTCCTGCTTGACAGGAGAGGGGAGTCAGGAATGGGTGAAAAAGGTCCTTGATTATTGTGGATGCCTTCCTGTGGCAGCATAAAGCGTAAAGCCATAGAAGGAGTCGAGGAGGGAGGCTGGTTCACATGATGGTGTTGGCAACATCCACAACAGAACTGTTGCCAAACCAAGCTGTGGTGCACCCCGAGAGGATGCTTTTAATGATATACCTATAGAAGTTGGTAGGAGTCGTTGGAGATGTGTCAAACTTTCTTAGTCTTCTGAGGAAGTAAAGGCATTGGTGTGCTTTCCTGGTTGTTGCTTCAATGTGTTTGGTCGAGGACAAATTGTTCCATCTAGGAACTTGAAGCTCTTGACCATCTTCACTCCAGCACCATTGATGCTGGGGCATGTACAATAGGGCAAAACCTGGCTTCCTTCATCTTGTTGACGTTGAAGAAGATATTTGAAGTTCTCTGTACTCTATCTCCTTACTGTTCAAGATCAGGCCCACTACAGTGATATCATCTTTATACTTGTAAATGGAAAATATGGCCGCACAGTCGTGGGTGTATAGGGAGCATATTAAGGGGCTGAGAACATATTGCTGTGGGGCACCAGTGTTGAGAATTTATAGTAGAGGATGTTTTGTTGCTGTTGCAACTGATTATGATCCACAGGTCAGGAAGTTGAGTGTTGCAGAGAGAATTGCTGCATCCTAGGTCCAGGAGTTAGGAGATGTGTTTGGTTGGTATTATGGTGTTGAAGGTGGAGCTCTCATCAATAAATGGGAGTCTGACGTAGGTGTCCTTGTAATTGAAATGTTCCATTGATGAGTGTAGAATCAGGGACCTGTTGTGGTAGTAAGCAAATTGTAGTGGATCGTGGCTATCTTGGAGGCTGGAGTTAGTTCACCATGATCAACCTCTTGAAGCACTTCATGACGGTGGATGGCAGAGCAACTAGATAGTGGTAATTTACACCAGCTACCTTGCTTTTCTTTGGCACTTGGATGATAGTGGTCTTCTTAAAGTAGGGAGAGATTCAAGATGTCTGTGAATACTCCTGCCAGCTGGTCCACACAGATCTTTAGACTTAAAAGATGCAGCGCGGAAACAGGCCCTTTGGCCCACCGAGTCGTGCCGACTAGCGATCACCTTGTACACTAGCATTATCCTACACACTAATGACAATTTACAATGTTACCAAAGCTCATTAACCTATAAAACTGCACACCTTTGGAATGTGGGAGGAAACGAGCACCCAAAGTAAACCAAATGCGGTCACGGGGAGAACATACAAACTCCATACAGCAGCACCCGTGGCCAGGGTCGAACCCAGGTCTCTAGAGCTGAAAGGCAGCATCTCTACTGCTGCCCCACTGTGCCTGAGGACACGGCTGGTGACTCCAGCTGGGTCAGTTGCTTTCCACGGGTTTACTCTCAGGAAAGCCAATCTGACAATGATCGTAGCTACAGGCACACCTGTGTCTGTTGGGTCAGATTATGTCATTCCACTGAACTTCTGTTCAAAATGAGAATAGAATGCATTTAGCTTGTTGGGGAATGACATCTTGTTGACAGCAATACTGCCCAACTTCACTTTGTAGCCCATAATTGCGTGCAAGCCTTGCCGCGATTGACAGGTGTCTGTGTGGGTATCCCGGTACGCTAACTTAACCCGGAATTCCGTATTTATATCCTTGATGGCTTTATAGAGATCGCAAATAGATTTCTTGTACTGCTGGGGTTTGTTTTGGTTTAAACGTTGCAGACTTGGACTTCACCTGAGAATGGACCTCACTGCTCATCCATGGTTTCTAGTTGGGGAACATTCATATTGACTTCTTTGGCAGGCATTCCTCTCCACACTTATTGATGAAGTCTGTTTCGGCAGTAGCATAATTATTTGGGTGACCACAGGGTCCTTAAATATGGACAGTTCACTGACTCAAAGCAGTTGCAAATCTCATCAGTTTCTGCACACCAGCATTGTACATCATTCCGTATCTTCTTCTAAGAAAAGAGTACAAGCAGAGCCAGGAGGTCAGATTTTCCAAAATACTTTTAGGGGATAGAGTGGTAGGGTATTTGATGATTGTGTAGCAGTGGTCAAAGGTATTTGGGTCTCTGGTGGGACAGGAAACGTGCTGATACTGTTTTTGTGGAACACTCATACGGTTGACCTGGTTGAAGTCCTCAGCTATTATGAAAAAAACCTTTATCATACCTCAATAAACTTGAGACATGTTTCACGTCTATTGAAAGTAGTTAGTAGTTCATCCAGTACAATCTCAGCATCAGTTTGGGCTGGGATGTAGTAGCGAAAACACTTCACCACTAGATATTCTAGCTTTGAGGAGTCAGAGCTCACCAGAATCACCATGTGCGAGCTCCACAAGATGTTCATTAGGAAGCAGAGCAACCTTGCCTGAATGTTATTTACTGATGTGCAATACGCATTTATAAAAAAAGCATTGAATGAAATAAATGACTCATTACACTTCCTTCTTCCATTAATATGTGTAATCCACTTTATCATGAACTTTATCCACACTCTTAACTATTCAAATACAACGGAAAGGTTTAGTGGTGCATAGTGATGCAGTATTGGAGCTGCTGATATTTGTGCAAACTGAGATACTTCATTTCCTTGTCTTGAATAGACCAGTCATCTATATTACAAAAAGTCTGATCTTTATCACTTCCTGTTGTTCTGTATATTGATTTTAGAAAAAATGCTGCCACTTACGGCTGTGATTTTTGGCCATCTTAGAGTCCCGTTCCGCTGCGCAGGATGAGGATTTTTCCCATCGATTAAAAATAAAAGAGTTATTAGTGTTTAAAAAATGTTGAGATTCTCTCTCCTGAAGTCCACGCCCTTTCCAGAGGGACTATAAAACCCGGAAGTGTTGAGTGTCTCAGTCAGTCTCTGCATGATGGGGGAGCGAGAGGGTCACGTCTCTCAGTATGAGCTGTGAATAACACTGAACACATGTCTAATAAACTATGAGTGTGGTTTTACTGACCTTGAGTGCCCTTAATGTGGTTTGAAAATGAAAATGTGGTCGGTTTGAAAATAAAGCACAGCAAGTGGTTGGCGGTGGTTGGGTTGAAAAAAAAAGCAGCTAGTGGTTGGCGGTGGTCGGTTTGGAAAAAGGGCACGGCAAGTGGTTGCCGGTGGTCAGTTTGGAAAAAGGGCACAGCAAGTAGTTGGCGGTGGTCGGTTTGCAATAAAGCACAGCAAGTGGTTGGTGGTGGTCAGTTTGAAATAAAGCACAGCAAATGGTTTGTGGTGGTTGGTTTGAAAATGGCAAATGATTAAAAGTCTAAACTTGACAACTTCCTGTTTGCACTGTATATTGATTTTAGATAATACGCTACCGCTGTGATTTTTGGCCATCCTACTCAGTCCCCCACCGCTCATCAAGTGCAGAGGATTCTCCCCATCAATGAAAAATAAAAGTGTTATTAGTGTTTAAAAAATGTTGAGAATCTCTCTCCTGTCAATCACGCCATGAAGGCCACGCCCCTTCCGGGGAGGGGGGAGGGATGATAAAACCCGGAAGTGTGGGTGTGGCTCAGTCTCTGCAAGATGGGGGAGGGAGAGGTCATGACTCTGTCTGAGCAGTGAATCAACTGAACACACTGAATGCATACTGAACTGTGAGTGTGGTGTTTATGTGGTGTTTTGTATGGTTTTATGATGATTTCACCCTGCTTGAAATGGAATGAAACTGCACTTGAATTTGGTGACCTTGCACCCTGCTTGAAGTGGTATGAAACTGCATTTGAATTTGGTGGCCTTGCACCCTGCTTGAAATTAGACTGGGCTAATTAGGGACAATCAGCATGGCATTTTACGTGGCAGGTCATAACTTACTAACTGGATTATGTTTCTTGAGGAGCTGACATAGGAGAGTGATGATGGTAGGTCGGTGGATGAATGGTCTTGAGCCGAAACGTCACCTATTTCTTTTCTCCAGAGATGCGATCTGACTCCAGCTTTTTCTGTTTATCTGCTACAGAATTTAGTTTTGTCTTTCAGTGCAATTTTTGGAAAGGTTATTATTTAATGCCCATACATAGAACATGGAAAAATACTGCACAGGAACAGACTCTTCAGCCCTGAATATCAGTGCCGAACATAATGTCAAGATAAACTAATGTCATCTTCCTGCACATGATCCAATCCCTTCCATTCCCAGCATACCTGTTTGCCTATCTGAATGCCTCTTAAGCGCAATATCACAATTCCTCCACAACCTACCCTGACAGTGCATTACAGGCACCCACTGTGTAAAAAAACTTGCCCTGCACAGCTCCTTTAAATTTTGCCCCTCTCACCGTAAAGCTAAACCCTCTAGTCTTGGAACCTTTTTCTCCAGAGTGGAAACGTCAGAGTGTATATCCCATTATGCTTCTCAGAACTTTATATATCTCTGTCAGGTGACCCCTCAAATCTGGCACTCAAAGGAAAATAATCCAAATTTATCCAACCACTCCTTGCACTTATTACTTCCTAATGCAGCTTTCTGGTAAACCTCTCCAGCACCTTCTCCAAAGCTTCCACATCTTTCCCGTAATGGGCCGATCAGAACTGCATACAATACTTACAATAGGGCCTAACCAACGTCTTATAGAACTGCATCATGACTTCCTGACTTTTATGCTCTCTGTCCTGATCAATTAACACAAGTACACTACATGCCTTCTTTATTGCTCTAAAACTATCTTAAGAGTTATTATCACTGTTCCCAAAACCAATAAAGGTAATCATAACGTGCACCTTCTTTACCACACGCAGTCTTTACCACTCTTTCCACTTGTGTTGGTACTTTTAGAGACATGCTCCCTGAAAGTGACAACACAAGTATTTAGTGATAAAGAAAGAGTATTTTATCGTAACATCACCAGATACCTTCCCCTTAATTCGACCTCTCAAAGTACATAATTTCACACTTGCTTAGATTAAGCTCCATCTGCCATTTCTCTGCACATTTCTGTAGTTGATCTGTATCCGGCTGTATAATTTGGCAATCTTCCTCATTGCCCACAACTCCTGCTTTCATCGCAAAATTATACAGCCGGATACACCTGCAAACTTACTAACTAACCCATCTACATGTATGTCCAAGTCATTTATATATATCACAAACACCAGAGGTCCCAGCATAGAACTCTGGCCACAGACTTCCAGCCAGAATAATGCCCTTCCATCACAACCTTCTGTCTTCTATGAGGATGCCAGTTCTGAATCCTTACAATACTGTGAATCCTATTCACCTTCATTTTTTGGATCGGCCTATTATGGTAGAATTTATCAAATGCCTTACTAAACTCCATGTAGACGACATCCACCGCACTAACCTCATTGATCACCTACTCAAGAAACACAATGTAGTTAGTACGTTACAACTTGCCATGTAAAAAGCCACACTGGTTGTCCCTAATTAGCCCATTCCCTTCCAATTGAGTAAGTCCTATCCCGAAGAAAGTCTCTCCAGTAGTTTCCCTACCATTGATGCGAGGCTCACTGACCTATAATTCCCCAGATTATACCTACTTCCCATCTTAAACAAAGGAGCAGCATTGGATATTCTACGAGAACATAGTGGCAAGCTATATTCATGAACTGCTGCAATCCTTGTGATGGAAGTACTTATGTAGGTATGTAATTAGCACTGGTCTTTTTTTTCATCTTCTTCATGTCCTACCAGAGGGTTGAGCTTGTGGAATTGGGAGGCGATATAACAGAAGACTTGGTGAGGTGCTTTCGGTGAAGGAAATAAAATATGCGGTGGGTGCAATCAAATGCTGCTTTGTGCTTGATCATTTTGAGCTGATGAATAGGTTTAGTTTATATATAGTTATATGGTTATATGGTTAGTTTAGTTTAGGTTAGTTCAGTTTAGTGATATGACATGGAAACAAGCCCTTCAACCCACCGAGCCCACACCGACCATGGATATGCGGCGAGTCCAGCTAAATCTATAGTCATAGGGTCATGGAGCTATAAGGTCTTCAGCCCACCTTGTCCATGCAGACCAAGTTGGCATTCTGGGCTACTCCCATTTGACTGCATTCAGCCCATATTTCTCTAAACGTTCATATCCATTTATCCAAATAACTTTTGAAAGCTGTAAGGGAATAGGTATTGGTTATGTGCCATCCAATGAAAGGAGAACTGTTTAGAAGCTTAATTTTGGAGATGGACATAACTGGCATAGTGTGGTGCATATTTTTCTTACCACTAACAGTCCCTGCCTGACTGCTGTCAAGCATTGCTCCATGTAAGCATAGCCTATTTGTTATCCTGGAAATATGATTGAAAAGTGTGATTATCAGGGTAGGACCTTGATAAGAGTAGCTAATAATACAGTATTTGCATGTTGGGCACAGCCCTGGCAAACGTGTGCAAGAAATTAGAAAAATAACAAACTGAGTAGACAGTAACTAATTTCATTGAGGGATTCTGAGATGAGGACTAAGTTTTAAAAGTAGACCAAGGCTTTCTGGAGCTAAGTTTGAATGTCGTTCTGCTTGTTGAGGGTAAATGAAAACTGTTGCCTGGTTGGTTGTTAATTTTAAACCAATGATTGGCATTGTATTTCATAAATGGTTCTAAATTTAACAAGTAGTTTGTATCAGTCTGCACTATAGAGGATACAGGGTAATTTCACAGAAAGAACTGGAAGAGATTGAGGAACTCTGGAAAATTGCTATTTATCAGCTCAGGTGACAGTGAGGCAACACGCTGAGCTCAACCCACGCTCCAAAAGGGGGAACGCTGATGTGCCTTCTCGGGCCCCTTAGGCATTGTAATCTTAATTAACAAGACCAACTTCGGAAGAACCTTTATGAGGGTGAACCCTCAAAGTGTCTGGATTTGATGATGTACCAGGTCATATTGCCAAAGCCTCGGTGGGCCAACTGGCTGGAGGTTTTGCTGACATTCTCACCTAGTCTAAAATGCCTCAATAATATCAGTGCCCAAGAAGAGTAAGGTGACATGCTTCAATGACTACTGACCGGTGGCACTAACGTCTGTAGTGATGAAGAGCTTTAAGAGGTTGGTTGTGGCACATATCACCTGCTACATTATCAAGAACCAGGATCCGATCTTGCTGGCTCTCCACTCTGCACAGTACCACTCAGACAATAGGAACTCATAAGTTAGGCTGGTGTTCATCGACAACAGCATAGCTTTCAGCACCTTCCTTCCCTCCAAAGTTGTTACCAAGCTCAGCGAACTGGATCTCTGCGCATCCTCTATTTCCTCATCAACAGACCACAATCCATATTAATAGTAAGATTAAATGAGAACTTACTAAGTTTGAAGTTTGATCGTTATTTTTTGAGGAGTAACGATGAGGGATTACGTGAAGAAGCCCCACCTGGCGCATGATCGGCATACTTCAAAGCAGCGGCATGAAAAACACAGAACCAACTAGCGGGAGTAAGATAGTAAGGCTCAACATAGACTAGAACTACCAGATGATCATTTATTTTATGAGGGTTGGGAGTGGAGGGCACGTAATCCCTCATCGTTACTCCTCATAAAATAATGATCAAACTTCAAACTTGGTAAGTTCTCGTTTAATCTTACTATTTTACTTCGGAGTCACGCGAGTGACTACATGAAGATTTTGTAGCTCTGTTTTTTATATCGTAGATTCATTCCATACGACGCTCTGGCTAATCAACACAGTAGTGAGTAAATAATATCTTTTAAAACATTGCTTCAGTTATGTAATAAGTCTTTTAATTATAAAAGAATAAAAGTGATAACCCCTTTATCCCAGGGGAAAGTTTACAATAAAGTGATAAAGGTATAAAGTGACACCATAAATCGATAATATAAATCGATAGTAAACAAATCAATAAACAATAAAGTGATAAAAGTATAAAGTGATAACATAAATCGATAATATAAATCGATAGTAAAACAAAGCAAAGAATCACGGAGAACCCAATACTGCATGTCCAAAGCCTGGCACCGTGAGAACAGGTTTATCGTAGAACTTTGAAAAAGTTTCTTCTTTACACCACCCTGCGGTCTCTAAAATTTGATCGAGCGGCACGTCCTGTACCTTCGCTGCGGATGTAGCTGCTGCCCTGGTGGAGTGAGATTTAAACACATCAGTGTCTACTCCTGCTAAATCCAAAACCTGTTTTAACCATCTAGAAATGGTTTGTACTGATACTTTTGTGTGTGGTTTTTTGTGCGTAATCAATAACGCTGTCAAACCACCCCAAAGACTCTTGGTTACTTCAATACATTGAGTCAAGTGTCTAACTACACATAGTGTTTGATCAACAGGGTAAGATTTAAACATTACCTTTGTTCCAGTTTTCCCTGGTCTGCTTTGCTTGATTAGATCATAAACATAAAACACAATGTTATCTGAAGCCATATGCATGCAATCTAAACGCAACATTTGCAATGTTTGTACTCTTTGTGCTGACACTAATGCCATGAACATAACGACTTTAAATGTTAACTTCTGTAAAGACATTGACGTGATTGGAATCCATTGCCTAAGCAAAGTAAGCACAATGCTGACATCCCAAATTTCTGTATACCTTGGTTTGGGAGGATTTCTATTAAAAATCCCTTTCATAAACCTGGATATTAATGAATGAGACCCGATTGATTCACAGTCAGATTTTGTCCCAAATAGGACGATAAAGCACTACGAGCACTATTAATGGCACTATAGCTTAAGTGCTGATCAAAATGCAACCCAGCAAGGAACTCCAATACATTTGATATGTTCACAGTATGATAAGATATATTTGACTGTCTACAAAAGACTTCCCATTTCTTTATATACGACATATATTGTTTTTTAGTGCTATCTCGCCAAGCCGAAGCTATAACATCCATGGTCCTATTGGACAGTCCAAGCCCTTGCAGAGGTCTGGTCAAAACCTGCAGATTAACAAATTCATATGATCATGTAATGGATGAATTTATTTTGTTACTGGTTGCACCAACACATCACTGCAGCTAGGAATCGTCATAAATGGTTCCCTAATCATTTTAAGCATCAATGGGAACCATGCCTGTGTAGGCCAATTTGGAACCACCAATAAACATGTGGCAGAATCTTGCTCTATTTTCATAAGACATTGCCTAACCAGGCAGAATGGGGGAAACTCATAAAAGAACATATTCCCCCAATGTAGTGAGAATGCATTTACTGCTACGGCTCCTGGATCGGGTTCCCAGGATACGTATTTTGGCAATTGGTGATTTAATCTAGACGCAAACAGATCAATGTCTGGTAATCCATACCGATTGACAATATTATTGAAAACTTGTGGATTTAACATCCATTCCGTATTGTCTTTAAATTTCCTTGATCTGTTGTCTGCCACAACATTGTCTTTACCTGGGAGCTAAATTGCTGAAAGCCAAATTTTATTATCAATACACCAATGCCATATCTGATTAACCAGACAATCACATGATAATGATCCATGTGATTAATATATGCAACAACTGTGGTATTGTCTACTTGTAATTGGACATGCAAATCCGTCATAGTAGAACAATAAGCTTTTAATCCATAAAATGCCCCAACAACTCCAAATAATTGATACCATATTTTTGGAGAAACAATTCCTCTTGGACAGTCCATCTGCCCCCACAGCTGGTGGAATTATCCGTAGCCCCCATCCGAGAGCACTTGCATCAGTTTGTAAAAACACTATAGGCTGCTGTACTAAAATGTTTTTAGCAGCTTGTGCAACATTCTCAATCCACCACTGTAACTCTGATAAAGCCTCCTTTGGTAATTGTATAGGCCTATCAAAATGACCTGCTTGCTTCTTTAATGCTTGTGCTTTTGCTCTGGAGATTTTGGTAATGTAGTGGATCAAATTCCACTGCAGGAAATGCTGCTACTAACTTACCAATAACTTTTGCTACTTCTCGGATGGAGGGAAAAGGTTTGTGAATAAGGCAACAACATGCACTTGTAATATCAATAATTCTGTCCATTGGTAAAGTTACTAACATGGTAACTGAATTAATCACAAACCCCAAATATTCAATTGTTTGGGATGGCTATAGTTTAGATTTTGTTGGATGGATCAGGAACCCTAACCTTTTAAACAGGCTTGTAGTTGCTTCAACTGATTTTTCAGCTGACTCCTGATTAGTACTGACAATTAAAATGTCATCCAGATAAGCCATAACAATGTGTTTTTGTGCCCTTAGCTGTGCAAGTGCTGATTTCAACAACTTTGTGAACAGCCTAGGAGCTGAGCTTAATCCAATAGGTAATGCTTTATATTACCACAGCTGTCCCATCCAACTAAATTTTAAGTACCTTCGAAAATGACGATGAATTGGTACTGAATAATACGCATCCTTTAAATCTATAGTACCCATGTAACAACCTGGTGATAACAACTGTCTTGCAGTGTTGAATGTATCCATCTTAAAATGTTTATACTGGACAAATGTATTAAAGTGTGTAAGGTCCAGAATGATTCTACAACCACAATCTTTTTTAGGTCTTCAAAATATATTTGATACAAATTGCTGCGGATGCTTAACAGTTTTCTCAATAACTCCTTTTTTAAACAATTTGTTTACTTCCTCTTTAATTTCAGCTTTATCAAGTGCAGAGAACATCAAAACACGATTAGGTTTATTCTGTACCGGTGGATCAGTACCTTCTACAAATTTTATTGTAGCTCCTGATACAGTATCTAATATATACCAGTCAGATGTAATACAGTCCCATTCATCATAAAACAATTGCAATCTACCACCAATTGGAGGTTCATCCAAAGATTCTTCTGTGATAGAATAAAGTTTTTGTACCTCTCCAAACGTACGTGCTGGTCTCCTTCTCCCCACATATGGGTGAACATTAGGCTGTGCTGGATGGTAATACTTCCTTACCATACTCCTGCCTCTGCTTGTTCCAGCTCCAAAATCAAATCCCCTTCTTATCGCACCGTACCTTCTTTGGCCAAAGATGAAGGGGCTCATGAGGCTAATAGATTTTGCCTCTTCATCCATCTCTTTGATTTGTTTGGGCAGGTTTTCTCCGAACAAAAAAACAGGAGTTTGAACATTACTTGTTCTGCACAGACCTGCAAATCTAGGGTGCAAAATGGGCCGAATCGAAATTTTCCTCATACAATTGAGCTCAAAAAATGAATTGCAGAATAAAGCCAACATATCTTTTTGAATTTTGGTCATTGCAGAACCTTCCACTTGCTTCCCAAAAGCAGTGATCCCAGCTGAAATAAGTTTGAGGATTCTTTGAAAACGTATTTCCTGTGCCCGCATAACTGTCGACATTGGCGTCCAAATAATCAGATTCACCGTAGGTACCCTTAGTGAGGAACAATTTACCGGTGTTTTATATAAATCTGCTGTTTCAACCATAACAGAATCTCGAATATTATTTAAATGGTGGCCGATTAGGAAAAGGGGAGATGCAGCGAGACCTGGGTGTCATGGTACACCAGTCATTGAAAGTAGGCATGCAGGTGCAGCAGGCAGTGAAAAAAGCGAATGGTATGTTAGCTTTCATAGCAAAAGGATTTGAGTACAGGAGCAGGGAGGTGCTACTTCAGTTGTACAGGGTCTTGGTGAGACCACACCTGGAGTATAGCGTACAGTTTTGGTCTCCAAATCTGAGGAAGGACATTATTGCCATAGAGGGAGTGCAGAGAAGGTTCACCAGACTGATTCCTGGGATGTCAGGACTGTCTTATGAAGAAAGACTGGATAGACTCGGTTTATACTCTCTGGAATTTAGGAGATTGAGAGGGGATCTTATAGAAACTTACAAAATTCTTAAGGGGTTGGATAGGCTAGATGCAGGAAGATTGTTCCCGATGTTGGGGAAGTCCAGGACAAGGGGTCACAGCTTAAGGATAAGGGGGAAATCCTTTAAGACGAGATGAGAAAGACTTTTTTCACACAGAGAGTGGTGAGTCTCTGGAACTCTCTGCCACAGAGGGTAGTTGAGGCCAGTTCATTGGCTATATTTAAGAGTGAGTTGGATGTGGCCCTTGTGGCTAAGGGGATCAGAGGGTATGGAGAGAAGGCAGGTACTGGATACTGAGTTGGATGATCAGCCATGATCATATTGAATGGCGGTGCAGGCTCGAAGGGCTGAATGGCCTACTCCTGCACCTAATTTCTATGTTTCTATGTTTCTATGTTGAAGCTGGCGAGATACCAAGTAATTAATGTTGGCAGCCAGGTTTTCTTCCACGGCCTCACCACTTCCTTCAGGTATAGCAAAACTTCTGGCCACATCAGGCACACCTGGTTTCATCTTTTTATATTGTGGTGGGTACTCATGACCAACATCACCTCCTTCAGGATCTGTCTCTTGCAGCCCTGGTACTCCTGAGACTTCATCAAAGGAGACTTCCTCCAGCCCAATTTCTGGGTCTGGATTATCAAATTCCCAATTTGGCATAATACCATATTTTTGAAATGCAAATCCCTCAGGGCCTGTAAGGGAATATTCTGGGTTCTTGGACCCTTGGTTGATAATAGTCTGGAGAACTTTCTCCATACGTTCCATTTTTAGCCACATGGCTTTTCCATCCGGAGGACTTTCATTATCAGAGTCATCAGAAACCACGGGCCTCATGGATTTCCTTTTACTTTTCTTTGGCACAGGAATTTCCTCCGTGGCTTCTGTTTGTGGAGTAATTATAGGCTCACTAATGGGTATTTCCACGGCCACCGGTATCGGAACCGGCTCCGCACTAATCTCATGTCCCGACTGTTTATCGTCTCCCCGGGACACTCGTTTAACCCGCGGTGATTTTTTCCATTTTTATTTTAAACTCCTCCTGGCTCTGCACGCCAGCATAATGGAGTTTGAAACACGCCCTGTAAGTAAATTAAATGTACTTACCTGCGGCCTGTTCCTTACCGCTGGTGGAGCTGCGCTCTGCAGCTCTTTGCCTACCGACAGTGTCGACGTAATGCCGATCATGCACCAGGCGGGGCTTCTTCACGTAGTCACTCACGTGACTCCGAAGTAAAATTGGCAATAACACTTTCTTCTGGATAGCCAACAGCACAGGGGCACTTCAAGTCTATGTGCTCAGTCCCTTGCTCTACTGACTCTATACCTGTTGTATTCTGGATGTCAGGATGAATAACAACTTACACGCTGGTTGCCTGGATCATGAGAGAGAGATTTATTACCCAACATTCCTTGCTTATTGAAGTGGGCGCATGTGCGGGGCTCTTCTAGAGTGTGCGCATGTGCAGGACATTCCCGGAGTGTGCGCATGTGCAAAGTATTTTGGGCGGGAAAGGTCTGCGGAATCAGCCATGTTTGCCAGACGTTTCTGAGTAATGTATTAAAGAAATAAGTTATTTAAAGCTTAAATAAAGTTAAGTAAATTACAAGTAGTGAAAGTTTCATTTACCACACAACAATTTAAGCAACTTATCTTACAAGTCAAACAGTCCGACTTGGGATGGAGAAACTATTGAAACCCCAACGCTTGGATCTGGATCCCAACTCACCTGCTGCTGCAAAGAATTGGAAGCACTGGGTTTGTATACTAAATAACTTCTTTGAGGAGTGTGGCAACGATGCACCAGACAAGCTTAAGACATTAATAAGCTTTGTCTCTTCTGATGTATACGAGTACATAGAGGAATGTACAACTTATGATTCTGCTATTGATGTACTAAGCAGACTCTTCGTTAAGACACCCAACGTGATATTCGCTTGACACCTCCTTGCTACTCGGAAACAAAAACCCGGTGAGTCACTTGATGAATTTTTACAAGAACTTCAAAGACATAGTAAAGACTGTGCCTTCAAAGCAGTTACGGCTGATCAACATCGACAGGAAGTTATTCAAGACTCTTATCAATGGTTTGGCATCGCCTTTAATACAACAGAGACTATTAGAACACAAAACCTTGGATTTACAGTCAGCTTACAATCAAGCTTACTCTTTGGACTTGGCTCAGAAAAATTCAGATGCTTATGGCTCATCTAATGTGTATTCTGCTGCAACTACTACAAACAAATTTCACCCAAGTACAAATATGGAGAAAACCGAAACAATTTCTACTGATAAAGGTGCCCTTGCTGCTGCATATAATTATTCAAAAAGGAACTTACTTTTGCAGGGGTAATATTCATAAGAGAGAGATAAGCCCTGTGCTCGAGAGGCAACTTGTAATAGTTGTGGCAAGAAGGGACATTATTCTAGAGTATGCAAGTCCAAAGCAACTACACAAATTGTGACTGCTGCCATGTATACGCCTTCTTTATGTGAAATTACAGCTGCATTTCCTCAGAGTTTGTCTCATGCAGCTACAATGGTATCCATTAATGGCCATACACTTAATGTGTTACTTGATTCTGGCAGTTCAGAAAGTTTTATAAGTAAACAAGTTGTGTCTCGACTAAATCGAACCATAATTCCTTCAAATATGGAAATCTCGATGGCTCTGACAACTCTCAACACTCAAATTATAGGATCTTGTATTGTAGACTTTATTCTGAACAAAACTAGCTATAAATCTGTATGTCTAGGTATTTTGAAAAATTTGTGTAGCGATATAATTCTAGGTCAGGATTTCCAGAAACTGCACAGATCACTTCAAATAATGTATGAAGGATCGATGCCTGATCTTGTATTGTCAAAGCCACCAGTATTGTGTGGTGTTTCTGCTGCATCTGTTGAATGTCCTTCATTATTCACTAATTTATCCTCCAAGTGCAAGCCAATTGATACAAAATCAAGACACTTTAGTAAAGATGATAGGAACTTTATCAACACAGAAGTAACTAATCTTTTACAAGAAGGTATCATAGAACCCAGCTCTTCCCCTTGGATGGCACAAGTTGTCATGGTTAAGGACCCCTTGGAGAGACAGAAAAAGACTCTGCGTTGATTACTCTCAAACTATAAACCAGTTCACGGACCTTGATGCATATCCACTACCTCGAATAGAAGAGATTACCAATACATTAGCTAAGTATAAGATATTCTCTACTTTTGACTTAAAAAGTGCTTACTACCAAATTCCTTTTAAGGAATCAGAGAAGAAATACACTGCGTTTAAAGCAAATGGGAAATTATATCACTACTGCAGAGTTCCTTTTGGTGTAACTAATTGCGTGGCTGTTTTTCAGAGAGAGATGGACAAAGTTGTTGGACAGGAAAACCTTAAAGATACTTTCCCTTATCTTGATAATATAACTATTGCAGGAAAAGACCAAGCTGAACATGATGAAAACGTACAACGGTTTTTAAATGTTGTACATTCTAAAAATCTAACATTAAAAGAGGCTAAGTCAATAACATCAGTGTCATCAATTAATATTCTTGGTTATTGGGTTGGAAATGATATAATCAAGCCTGATCCAGAAAGACTCCGCCCACTCCAAGAGATACCTGTTCTAGTTACATTAAACTCTCTACGAAGGGTCCTTGGGATGTTTGCATATTATGCAAAATGGGTACCAAATTTTTCTGACAAAATTCAGCCTTTGATTAGAGCAAAATCTTTCCCCCTTGACACTACAGCAATTGGTGCTTTTACTTCTTTAAATAAACCATTACACACCATCGACGAGGATCTCCCCTTTGTTGTTGAATGTGATGCCTCTGATTTAGCAGTATCAGCAACATTAAATCAAGGAGGACGACCAGTGGCTTTCATGTCTCGTACTCTCCAAGGTAGTGAATTGCACTACCCACACGTCGAAAAGGAAGCTACAGCAATTATTCAAGCAGTGAGAAAATTGAGTCATTTCCTTGCTCGCCAGCACTTCACTTTGATAACAGATCAGCGTTCAGTAGCTTTTATGCTGGATAATCGGAAACGAATGAAGATTAAGAACAATAAAATTCATGAATGGAGGATTGAATTATCTGCATATAGTTATTCAATTGAGTACCGCCCTGGTAAGGATAATGTTGCTCCGGATACATTAACCCGAGCATTTTGTGCCTCTGTTCATTCTTCTGCACTCACTGATCTTCACAATGGTCTGTGTCATCCTGGAGTTACTCGTTTGTTACACTATGTTTGTTCCAAAAACTTACCTTTCTCTACAGAAGATGTGAAGATGACATGTGCTTCATGTAGAATCTGTGCTGAATTAAAACCAAGGTTCTTCTGTCCTGAAGAAGGAAGGTTGATCAAAGCTACTCAACCTATGGAACGTTTGAGTATTGACTTCAAAGGGCCTTTACCATCCTCCTCTCGAAATGTTTATATACTTACCTTAGTTGACGAATATTCGAGGTTCCCATTTGCTTTTCCTTGTCCAAATATGTCAGCTGCTATGGTTATCAAATGTTTAGATCAACTGTTTTCATTCTGTGGATTTCCAAGTTACATACATTCTGATAGAGGCACCTCATTCATGTCGAAAGATTTAAAGGACTACCTTTCTAAGAGAGGAATTGCAACAAGTAAAACATCACCATATCATCCTATTGGAAATGGTCAGGTTGAGAGGTATAACGGAATCATTTGGAAAGCAGTGAAACTGGCTTTAAAGTCAAATGACATACCAGATCAGCATTGGGAATGTGTTCTACCAGATGCATTACACTCCATCAGATCTCTACTGTCAACTGCTACCAATACTACGCCACATGAGCAGTTCTTTAACTTCAAACGGCGTTCTACTAGTGGTACTTCTCTGCCATCATGATTGACTAACCCTGGGACAGTGTTGCTTTGTCATTATGTCCGGTTAAATAAGACCGAGCCTTTTGTTGATGAGGTTGAACTGACTGATGTCAACCCTTCTTATGTAACTATCAAGTATCAGGATGGACGCCAGTCAACTGTCTCACTTCGTGACCTTGCACCATGTCCGTCTTCTCCATCAGCTCAGTCACTTCTTGATAATGCTAATCGAGAACTTCCTCCAACACTTCCAGCATCCCCTATGGAAACTGCTATAAGAAATTCTAAAATAGTAAGATTAAATGAGAACTTACCAGTTTGAAGTTTGATCTTTATTTTATGAGTCGAGTTGAGGGACTACGAGAAGAACCCCGTACAGCTGTTCGTGCGACAATCTTCAAAGCAATGGTGTGAAATCACAGATAATAATGATTGAAGTATAATGGTAAGATAACAAAGACTAGAACTACCAGATGAGATCTATGAGGGCTGGGAGCGGAGGGCACGTAGTCCCTCAACTCGACTCCTCATAAAATAAAGATCAAACTTCAAACTGGTAAGTTCTCATTTAATCTTACTATTTAACTTCGGAGTCACGTGAGTGACTACGTGAAGACATCAAAGCTCTGTGATATCATGCCATGTGAAACGAGTGTACACAACCACACCTGCTTCATTGACAGATGAAGGGAAACATTCATAATGCATACAGTCATAACATAGATGTAAAACATGCTGATGCTGTTTAAATGAAACAATAAAATTTCCATCTCTCACCCGGATGGAAAATATAACCAGAACATAAATAGAGTTAACAAATAACCCTGGTTCAGCAATGGGTCATTACAGATGTTTGGAGAGTCGTTCGTTGGACCATGCTGCAGCCGTAACGATGCGACCCAGCGGAACATAAATACCCTTGCTGCTGATGTTGTAGCAGCCCTGGTGGAATGAGATCTGGAATCAGAATCCATTAGTACATAACACAACTCTGTTTTTCTCATCTGGAATGGCCTGAACAATAAGTTCTCCCAAATTATTTATTTATGTATCTATTTATTTATTTATTTATTTATTTATTGTGACTAACAACATTGCTAGTCCAGAACTCCAAGCTCTTGATGACCTTGACATATTGTTGTATATATATGTGTGCTTACCTTATCAAAGGTCCCCTGGTATGCCGGTGACTATTTTGAGACTTGACCCCCTTCTGGTCTGCTCAAGTATTTATAACATAATATATATTATAATTTACAGACGTTATCATCCTGTACCATCACAATTATGTAGCGACTGAACCTGCTGCACTAAACCAGTGCTAGAAGGATAACTACCTAATAAACTCCAGCCAAATTTAAGGATATAGCTGCAGCCTCCTGGTGAAACAGTGTTCACAAATGTCAACATCGCATATGGCATTATATTGGTCCTGGGACCTATGTTGAAGATAGCCTACCCCTTGATAACCCAATTAATGGCCGTATAACTCCATAATTAACAAACGATAATTTAGCATGAACTCGAAACTTTAACAATCAATAACATTTTCCATGGAACATAAGCATAACAAACTCTTTCATCTCCTGGAAAAGAAATTCCACGGTTTGGTGCTATGCAAACACTTTGAACACATAGAAGGATAGATGTAACAACCCAAACCTTAGGGCAGTTTATTAAACCTGCAGAACATAATTTGAGTTTATCATGCAACAACTGATTTCCCAAGCCTCAGGCTGAACCAGCAAATTACGTTTAAAATAACCAAATAAGGGTATATTATTCGCGACAAACCAGGAATCAATGTGCATAACCACTCAATAGGAACCTTAAGCGGCCTCTTAGTGACTTTATTTGAAACCTCAATTGATAAACAAAATGGAGGGAGCCATAAAAGTCCTTCCTACTCCTTTTAGCGAAAATGTATGTTTCGCCACTGTAATGCCACATATTTTGCAACCAGTGACATAAACATGAACCATGTTAGGTGTTCCATTAACCAGAATTTCATAATATAGTGTAATTCAACACTTTTGATCCTATCTCCGACTTCAACTAAGTATCTTTTTGTTCCACACACTGCCACTATTTTCCCAACATTCCATTTGTCTCAACAGGACTTGTTGGGAGAACTGAGAACACGAACCTGCTCATCTGGCTTGAAGTACCTCTCCCTTTTGTGGGAGTCAAAATGGCGTTTTTGACAACTGTTTTTGCTCAACCTTCAAGGCCAAATTGGGTTGAACTAGATTTAGGTGTATTCTTAGCCTTCTCTTCATCAACAATTCTGCAGGTGAGTAACCCATTGTTGTGTGGTTCTGTACTTCAGCAAGAAACTAGCCAAATGATGTTTTATGCTGAGCTTTGAACTACCCTGCAAAACCTGTTTCTTGAGAGCATATTTGACAATTCTAACAGACCGTTCCACCGGTTGGAGGCTGGATGGTGTGGGGGAACAAGTGTGTGTTTTACACCATTCTGCTGCATGAACTCTTTGAACCGTTCTGAACGAAACTGAGGCCCGCTATCAGAAACAAATTCTTCCGGTAAACCATGGCATGCAAAAATTGATCTCAACTCATCTATGGTACACTCAGTAGTAGTTCTTGACCCCATATGCTTAACCTCAATCCATTTGGAATGACTATCGACTAGTACCAGAAAGTGATCATTACCCTTTTCACAAAAATCTACATAAACTCTCTGAAAAGGTCTACTTGGCCATGACCAGTGTTACAGTGGTATTTTTGGTGGTACTCCGGCAATTTTCGCAGACACTACATTTGCTCACCAGTGACTCAATGTCAATGTCAATACCAGGCCAATACACAAAACTTCTGGCAATTGACTTCATGCTTACTATGCCAGGATGTTTGGCATGAAGTTCATTCATAATTTTGTTTCTCAAAGACTCTGGTACAACCACTCTGTAACCCCACTTAATGCATCCCTGCTCACATGATAATTCATGGTGTCGATTATGGAAAGGCTTCAGCTCTGAGTTCAGAACTGAGTTCAATCCACTATCGATTTCAGTCCAACCGTTCAATGTCTGTACATAGACCCACTTCAGCACAGTGTCTTTCTCTGTTTCTGCTGCAATTTCTGTTGCAGTCACTGGAAAGTCTTCATCTACAACTTGCAGTGTGTGATTGAGTTCTCACTTCCCACGTCAGAGTTCTCATGGGGCAACCGGAACAACGCTTCTGCAACTGCGTTGCACTTGGAGCTTCTGTACTCAACCTTGCGTCATACTGGGACAGCAAAATTGCCCAGCGCTGCATCCTCGATGCCGCCATGGAAGGTATAGCTGACTTGGGACCAAGTATCACTAGTAGTGGCTTGTGATCAGTCACTAGGGTGAATGGTCTGCCAAGAAGAAACTGATGGAATTTTTTGATTCCGAACACGATGCTGAGTGCTTCCTTTTCTATCTGTGCATAATTACGCTTACTCGGTGATAGAGTGCGGGATGCAAAAGCGATAGGCTTTTCCTGTCCGTCATTCATTACGTGGGAGATCACTGCTTCTACACTATAACTTGAAACATCACAAGCAAGTTTCATCTCGCGTGTCGTATTGTAGTCAACAAGAAGTGTGTCACTTGTCAAGTTTTCTTTGCATATGTCATATGCACGTTGCTGTTCCTTTCCCCACATCCATTTCACATCTTTTTGTAGCAGATGATGTAGTGGCTTTTGCACAGTTGCTAAATCTGGAAGGAATCGTGCATAGAACTGCACCATCCCAAGGAATGTTCGTCGCTCTGACACATTGTTGGGTTTTGGATCATTCACTATTGCTTCAACTTTCACCGTCACAGGGCAAAGTCCGTTTGCATCTACTTTGAGTCCGAGGTAGACCACCTCCAACTGCGCAAATGCACCTTTACTTTGTCGCAGTTTGACATTGTGGCAGTTGAGTCGTGTGAGATCTTGCTCGAGGATTTCCAGATGTTCTACCATGCCCTCTGTGAATATCAGTAGGTCATCTTGCTTGCACACACAGTGTGGAATGCCTTGTAACATTTTGTCCATGACAGATTGGAACATTTTTGGTGAGGATTTCGCACCATAGGGAAGCTTTGTATATGAATACAAGCCCTTATGTGTGTTGATAGTCAAGTACTGCTGACTTTCCTTGTCTTTTTTTTTAATTATTATTTTTATTAGAAGCAATTGTACAAGAATAAAACATTCGGCATGTAAAATTATACAATTTTGACCTTTTAACCTGAAAATGAAGGAAAAGAAGAGAGAAAGAAGAGAGAGAAAAAGTGAAAAGTGAAAAGTGAAAGAAGAGAGAGAAAAAAGTGAAAAGTGAAAGAAGAGAGAGAAAAAGTGAAAAGAGAAAAAGTGAAAAGTGACAAACCATTGTGGTAGCAATCTTGCATGCTTTCTCGATGCAAGATCTGGAGTGTTCATGAGTTTGAACTGAATTTGTTCATCCACTAGACCACAAACAAATCTGTCGCGTAGTGCGCGTCTGAGAAAGGTTCCAAAGTTACAGTGCAAAGTTAAGTTTTTCAAGGCAACAATGTACTCATTGATTGTCTCATTCTGCTTCTGGTTTCAAGTGCCAAATTTATAGCTTTCTGCAATTTCAAGAGGCTGGGTTGAAATGTTCCTCCAACTTCTTCATAATGTCATTGAATGGCGCATCTTTGCCTTTATGGGTGCAAGGAGATTCACGTGTGCCGTACACTTCAGGTCCGTTCTCCGTGAGCAGAACCGCTTTCATACGTTCGCAAACGGCCTTATTTGTTTCAGTCTCTTTCTCTCCTTCACCACTAATCTCCATTTTGTTGTTTGCTGTGAAAAACATGTTTGCTCTCTCCATTTAGAAGCTGAACGGCTCTCTACTCTTGTCAAAAGTGCCAAGGTTTCCGATGTAGCCCGTGGATGCAGTTTGTGTCGTTCTCTCTTTTTTTTTTAAGTCCGTTCAAAAACCCCGATTTCCTGTCTGTTCCGGTGTAACAATTCACCTAAAACTTAGCTGTACAAAGGCTATTCAGCTTGAGGAACTCCACAAAAAACAATCTTATACAATCCCAAGGACGGCATCTGGCCACGTAGACACAACATAGAGCTAGCCTGACAAACTCTCGACGATTTGTCCAGCTTATCGTGTCCAGCTCGCAAACAACTGTGACACAACTCTGTATTTACTGTTTAAAATGTTAAATAATACTGCATGTTGCAAAACAGTCCTGCACTGTATTTAAAGGATGAGTTCACAAACTCTATCCCATCATCGTCGCCAATTTTGTTATATTCCGGACGGCAGAATGAATAACAACTTACACGCTGGTTGCCTGGATCACGAGAAAGAGATTTATTACCCAACATTCCCTGCTTATATTGAACACCAACTCATTAACATTTACATGAATATGTATCAATACATTACAATACCCATCAAGATACGGGATGTTGGGGAAATAAGCCTGGCTAGGTGACCGGTGTTTCAGTACAATTTGGGGATAGTAATCACAACTCCATAAGCTTTAAGATTATTTTAAATAAGCAGAAGGATGGACCTTGCAGGAAGATACTAAATGAGAGTACGGCAAACCACATCGTTAGCAGGCAGGAGATCTGGAGGGTACACAGCGAGCAGTTGTTATTGGGTAGGTCCACATCTGACAGTTGAGAAAAAAGACACCAAGTGCTGGAGTAACTCAGTGGATCAGGCAGCATCCCTGGAGAACATGGATTGGTGATCCATTTTGAGGCCCTTCACCAAACTGATTGTTGGGGAAGGAAAGAAATCTGGAAAAGAGAAGGGGCAGGAGATAGCATGGCAGGTAATAGGTGGGGGAGAGGGGTGCATTTGATAGAGGTTATCTAACATTATAGAATTCAATATTCATACTCGAAAGAACACAAAGTGCGGCTACTCAGCAGGTCAGCCAGCATCTCTGGAGAACATTTGTTACGAAACGTTTTGGGTTGAAACCCTACCAGACTGTTGAAGATGTTTTGTGTGTTAACTAGCATCTTCAGTTCTTTGTTTCTACTCCATGTTCATACTGTTGGGTTGAGAGTTACCCAAGCGTAATACGAGGTGCTGTTCCTCCAGTTTGCATGTTGCCTCACTCTGGCAAAGTAGCAAGCCAGGACAGAGAGGTCAGCACGGGAATGGGAAGGGAGTTAAAATAGTTAGCAACCGGGAGATCTGATACGCCATGGGCACATTCATTGATGTTTCTGGGTACATTTTTGTTGTTTTGAGGTTCAATTTCCGTGATGTTCTTCAGATATATTGTGAAAGCCAGGCCGTGTAATGCAGTATCTATGTCTTTTTATGTTGATTTTCAATTGAAGTTACCCGTAAGAAAAGATCTCATGAAAATTCCACAAATTATTTATCATAACGATGAAATGAGATCTTTTTGAGAGTGTTAGCATCTTCTATATTGTGATATCTTTCACAATATGTACATGTAGAAATGGATTGAAAATGTCCTAATTGCCATTGACTGGAAATGTTTGTTTTGGTTTATTATTGTCGTGCGTACCGAAGTACAGTAAAAAACTTTGGTTTGCATGCTATCCAATCAGATTGGATAATACTATATATACAGTGGCTTGCAAAAGTTTTCATACCCCTTGAACTTTCCACATTTTGTCACGTTACAACCACAAACGTAAATGTATTTTATTGGGATTTTATGTGATAGACCAACACAAAGTGGCACATAATTGTGAAGTGGAAGGAAAATGATACATGGTTTTCAAATTTCTTTACAAATAAAAAACTGAAAAGTGTGGCGTGCAAAAGTATTCAGCCCCCTTTACTCTGATACCCCTAAATAATATCCAGTGCAACCAATTGCCTTCAGAAGTCACCTAATTAGTAGAGTCCACTTGTGTGTAATCTAATCTCTGTGAAGACCTCAGAGGTTTGTTAGAGAACATTAGTGAACAAACAGCATCATGAAGCCCAAGGAACACACCAGACAAGTCAGGGATAAAGTTGTGGAGATGTTTAACGCAGGGTTAGGTTATAAAAAAAATCCCAAGCTTTGAACATCTCACGGAGCACGGTTCAATCCATCATCCGAAAATGGAAAGAGTATGGCACAACTGCAAACCTACCAAGACATGGCCGTCCACCTAAACTGACAGGCCGGGCAAGGAGAGCATTGATCAGAGAAGCAGCCAAGAGGCCCATGGTAACTCTGGAGGAGCTGCAGAGATCCACAGCTCAGGTGGGAGAATCTGTCCACAGGACAACTATTAGTCGTGCACTCCACAAATTGGGCCTTTATGGAAGAGTGACAAGAAGAAAGCCATTGTTGAAACAAAGCCATAAGAAGTCCCGTTTGCAGTTTGCCGCAAGCCATGTTGGGGACACAGCAAACATGTGGAGGAAGGTGCTCTGGTCTGATGAGACCAAAATTGAAGTGTTTGGCCTAAATCCAAAAAGCTATGTGTGGCGGAAAACTAACACTGCACATCACCCTGAACACACCATCCCCACTGTGAAACATGGTGGTGGCAGCATCATGCTGTGGGGATGCTTTTCTTCAGCAGGGAGAGGGAAGCTGGTCAGAGTTGATGGGAAGATGGATGGAGCCAAATACAGGGCAATCTTGGAAGAAAACCTGTTAGAGTCTGCAAAAGACTTGAGACTGGGGCGGAGGTTCACCTTCCAGCAGGACAACGACCCTAAACATACAGCCAGAGCTACAATGGAATGGTTTAGATCATAGCATATTCATGTGTTAGAATGGCCCAGTCAAAGTCCAGACCTAAATCCAATTGAGAATCTCTGGCAAGACTTGAAAATTGCTGTTCACAGACGCTCTCCATCCAATCTGACTGAGCTTGAGCTATTTTGCAAAGACGAATGGGCAAAAATTTCAGTCTCTAGATGTGCAAAGCTGGTAGAGACATACCCCAAAAGACTTGCAGCTGTAATTGCAGTGAGAAAGGTGGTTCTACAAAGTATTGATTCTGGGGGGCTGAATACTTTTGCACGCCACACTTTTCAGTTTTTTATTTGTAATAAAATTTGGAAACCATGTATCGTTTTCCTTCCACTTCACAATTATGCACCACTTTGTGTTGGTCTATCACATAAAATCCCAATAAAATACATTTACGTTTGTGGTTGTAACTTGACAAAATGTGGAAAAATTCAAGGGGTATGAAAACTTTTGCAAGCTACTGTAAATGTAATCAAGTCAAACTCAAGTACAGTGAGTAGAGCAAAGAGGTAGATACAGAGAATATAGTTCTCAGCACTACAGCGTATCAGTTCCTTTGATAAAGTTCGATGTCTGCAATTGGATAGTGAATCAGACAGTACCCTAGCTTTATGAAAGGACTGTTCAGAACCCTGAAAACAGAGGAGAAGAAACTGTTGCTGAGTCTGGTGGTGAGCACTTTCAAACTTCTGTACCTTTTGCCCGACGGTAGCAGAGAGAAGTGTGGGACAAGTCTTTGATTACTTTGGCTGTTTTTCCAAAGCAGCATGAAGTTAAGATGTAGTCAAGGTATGGTGTCTGGTTTGTGTGATGAACTGACGTTGGGTAGTAAACAGTTGTGAATTATTGATTTTTTCCAGGGAATGCCCATGTGTTTATGAATAAGATATGTTAATAATTTAGAATAGGTTTACCTTTGCTGTTCTTGTGAGGTCATTCTAATTTTTAAATATTACCCTGGGAATCTACAACCTAAGCTCTTTCCTGTAACTTATCAGATACCAATTAGTTTATTTTCCCCACTCCAACAGTGGCATTAAGGGCCTGTCCCACTTGGACGACCTAATCCACGAGTTTAGAAGACCCAAGACGAGTTGAAAAAAATGTCAAGGTCGTGTTGACTCGCCGAAGTAAAAGATCTCCTACAACTATGTCTACGTCCTCCTACGACCCACCTCGACCTCAGTCTTCCACACCTACGACTAGCTACGAGTGGAAAATGATCACATGATAAAATTATGTCATGTTTGCATTTCTTTTCTCGGGCCAGTTACTGACCTACGACTACCATCACGACCTACCTACGAGTAAAAAGTATCATTTTTTCCATGCCGAACTTTCCTTTACTTGTGGACATTTTTTATCAGGCTGGAGAAAACGCTGCGACCTACTAGAGGCCACGAGTACATGGAGACCACTCACGAGCATGAGGAAGAGTTACGAAGACCTTGTTTTTTTCTTTCTTTTGATGCAGTCATTTCATTCAGTTGCCTCCTCAGCATTTTGCCTGAATGTAGTTCTTTAAACGGTGATTAGATCCATGCTCTGCCCCATTCTCAAATGTTCAGGTTTTCTCTGGCATAATCTGATCCATGGATGACAGACATCCTTAAATTCTTAACGCCTTAAATTCTATTGTTGGATGAGGTGATCACTGGAGTACTGCAGGGGACATTACTGGTTCAACTGTTTGTTATGTACATACAATTCGGATGACAACGCAGTTAACATTGATAGCAAATTTGCAGATACAGGTCCACCACTGATATTCCGGCACCCTTGGTTCCAGAGTGTTTCTGGATTAACCTCCATTTTGCTGGACCAACAGAGGTCATGGTCTCCAAGAAGAGTCCAGAAGCAGTCTGCTGAGGGGCCGAGATACCAGCGCACAAAGTCGGCCTCAGAGATCGGTCTGGGGAACAGATCTGCCAGCTCCGGCCAAGCCGCAGTTCCAGAGTCCAGTCCAGAGGAGGCTAAATCAACGCTCCGATCGACCATGAAAGTCGGCTATGCGAACGGATCTGCCGGCACCGGCTGGGCTGTGGTTCCAGCGCGGGAAGTCCCGATGAGGTAGAGATCGGCCACCTCACTAAGCCTGGGCACCACATTTCGGGGGACTTACTGGGGGGAATTCAAGTGCACTCTCGTGATTTTGTTCAGATTAAAGGAGGCGGTAGACAATCAATTGCTGGAAAATCGCGGTGGACCGGTAATTACCAAAATTGGTGGTTTAGTGGGCTGTTAAAAAGGATATCTGAGTTTACAACAGGATCTAGATTATTTGGATAGGTGGGCCAAAGAATGGCTAATGCAGTTTGACAAGTGTGAGGTGTTGCACTTTAGTATGTCAAACCAGGAGACAACTTACACAGTAAATGGTAGAGTCCTGGAGTGTTGCAGAACAGAGAGATCTGAGAGAAAAGGTGCTTGGGTCCATGGAAGTGGTAAGTCAAGTGGACAGTGTGGTGAAGAAGGCATACTTATGTTCGCTGGGAAGGTATTGAGTTCAAAAGTTGGGAAATCATGATGCAATGTACAAGTCATTGGAGTGATCTTACTTCGAGTGCTGGTTGCACAGCAATGAGAAGGATGCAAGTGGAAAGGGTGCAGAAGGGGGTTAATATATGAGGAGCGCCTGATGGTTCAGGGTGCAAAAGAGATTCACCATAATGCTACCTGGATTTGGGGCTTGAGTTTTATAGGGAGAAGTTGGATTGGCTGGGACATTTTCCTTTGGGATGTAGGAGGCTGAGTTTAGACATTAGTTAGAAATACAGCAAGGAAACAGGTCCTTCAGCCTACTGAGTACACACTGACCATTGACCACCCTTTCACATTGGTTCTATATTATCCCACTTTCTCATCCACTCCCTACACATTCAGTGTTAAAGAAGGAACTGCAGATGCTGGAGAATCGAGGGTACACAAAAGGCTGGAGAAACTCAGCGGGTGCAGCAGCATCTAAGGAGCGAAGGAGATAGGCGACGTTTCGGGTCGAGACCCTTCTTCAGACTGGTCAGGGATCAGGGAAACAAGAGATATAGACGGTGATGTGGAGAGATAAAGAACAATGAATGAAAGATATGCAAAAAAGTATCAATGATAAAGGGAACAAGCCATTGTAAGCTGTTTGTGGTGTGAAAATGAGAAGCTGGTGCGACTAGGGTGGGGGAGGGAGAGAGAGAGGGAATGCCAGGGCCCGAGGGCTGAGGGAGAGGTGAGAAGGGGAGGAGACAGCAAGGGTTAACAGAATTGAGAAAATTCAATGTTCAAGCCCAGAGGATGCAGACTCCCCAAGCGGAATATGAGGTGCTGTTCATCCAACTTGTGGTGTTGCTCACTCTGGCCGTGGAGGAGGCCCAGGACCGAGAGGTCGGACACGGAATGGGAGGGGGAGTTGAAGTGCTGAGCCACCGGGAGGTCGGGTTGGTTAATACGGACCGAGCGGAGGTGTTCGGCGAAACGATTGCCAAGCCTCCGCTTGGCAATCTGGCATCTGGAGCAGCGGATGCAGTAGATGAGGTTGGAGGAGGTGCAGGCGAACCTCTGTCGGACCTGGAAGGACTGCTTGGGTCCCTGAAAGGAGTGGAGGGGGGAGGTGAAGGGACAAGTGTAGCATTTCTTGCGGTTGCAAGGGAAAGTGCCCGGGGAAGGGGTAGAGCGGGAGGGAAGGGAAGAATTGACAAGGGAGTTACGGAGGGAGCGGTCTTTGTGGAAGGCAGACAGGGGGGGAGATGGGAAGATGTGGCGAGTGGAGGGGACACGTGGTAGTCACCGCCGACAAGGGAGGTGCCGTGGTAGTCTGGCGCGTCGATCTCTACAAAGCAGAGGCCGCGCGCCAACTATCGGACACCTCCTGCTACTTACTCCGCAACAACCCAGACTGGGTTATCAAACCAGCTGACAAGGGAGGTGCCATAGTAGTCTGGTGCGTCGATCTCTACAAAGCAGAGGCCGCGCGCCAACTATCGGACACCTCCTCCTACTTACCCCTGGACCATGACCCCACTGACGAACACCAGGCCACTATCTCGAGCACCATAACCGACTTCATCAGCTCCGGCTCCCTACCCCCCCAAGCTTCCAACCTCATCAATTCCCAGCCCCGCACGGCCCGATTTTACCTTCTCCCCAAAATCCACAAACCCGACTGCCCTGGCAGACCCATTGTCTCTGCCTGTTCGTGCCCCACCGAACACATTTCCACATACCTCAACGCCATCCTATCCCCCTTTGTTAAATCCCTCCCCACCTATGTTCAAGACACCTCAGACACTCTCCGTCGGCTCCGCGCATTCCATTCTCCAGGCCCCCATCCTCTCATCTTTACCATGGACGTCCAGTCACTTTACACCTCCATCCCCCACCAGGACGGTCTCAAAGCCCTCCGGTTCTTCCTCGACCAGAGGAGCAACCCATACCCGTCCACTGACACCCTCCTCCGCCTAGCGGAGTTGGTCCTTGCCCTCAATAACTTCTCTTTTGACTCCTCCCATTTCCTCCAAACACAAGGCGTAGCTATGGGCACATGCATGGGCCCCAGCTACGCTTGGCTCTTTGTCGGGTATGTCGAACAATCCTTGTTCTCGGCGTACCAGGGCCCCATCCCCGACCTCTACCTCCGTTACATTGACGACTGCTTTGGTGTCACCTCCTGCACCCACACACAACTGACTGACTTCATCCATTTCACCACCAACTTCCATCCGGCACTCAAATACACTTGGACCATTTCCGACATTTCCCTACAAATTCCTTGACCTTACCATCTCTATTGCAGGTGATACACTCCTGACCGACATCCATTACAAACCAACTGACTCCCACAGCTACCTGGACTACTCTTCCTCCCACCCTGCTTCCTGTAAGGACTCCATCCCCGATTCCCAATTCCTCCGCCTACGCAGCATCTGCTCCCAGGATGAGGTGTTCCACACCAGGTCATCACAAATGTCCTCATTCTTCAGAGAACGGGGATTCCCCTCCCCCACTATAGATGAGGCTCGCACCAGGGTCTCCTCCGTACCCCGCAACACTGCCCTCGCTCCCTATTCCCCCTTTCGCAAACAGGGCAGAGTCCCCCTGGTCCTCACCTTTCACCCCACCAGCCGGCAAATACAGCACATAGTCCTCCGCCAGTTTCGCCACCTCCAATGTGACCCCTCCACTCGCCACATCTTCCCATCTCCCCCCCTGTCTGCCTTCCGCAAAGACCGCTCCCTCCGCAACTCCCTTGTCAATTCTTCCCTTCCCTCCCGCTCTACCCCTTCCCCGAGCACTTTCCCTTGCAACCGCAAGAAATGCTACACTTGTCCCTTTACCTCCCCCCTCCACTCCTTTCAGGGACCCAAGGAGTCCTTCCAGGTCCGACAGAGGTTCACCTGCACCTCCTCCAACCTCATCTACTGCATCCGCTGCTCCAGATGCCAGATGATCTATATCGGTGAGACCAACCGGAGGCTTGGCGATCGTTTCGCCAAACACCTCCGCTCGGTCCGCATTAACCAACCCGACCTCCCGGTGGCTCAGCACTTCAACTCCCCCTCCCATTCCGTATCCGACCTCTCGGGCCTGGGCCTCCTCCACGGCCAGAGTGAGCAACACCGCAAGTTGGAGGAACAGCACCTCATATTCCGCTTGGGGAGTCTGCATCCTCTGGGCTTGAACATTGAATTTTCTCAATTCTGTTAACCCTTGCAGTCTCCTCCCCTTCCCACCTCTCCCTCAGCCCTCGGGCCCTGGCATTCCCTCTCTCTCTATCTCCCTCCCCCACCCTAGTCGCACCAGCTTCTCATTTTCACACCACAAACAGCTTACAATGGCTTGTTCCCTTTATCATTCTGAAGAAGGGTCTCGGCCCGAAACGTCGCCTATCTCCTTCGCTCCTTAGATGCTGCTGCACCCGCTGAGTTTCTCCAGCTTTTTGTGTACCCTTTATCATTGATACTTTTTTGCATATCTTTCATTCATTGTTCTTTATCTCTCCACATCACCGTCTATATCTCTCGTTTCCCTGATCCCTTACCAGTCTGAAGAAGGGTCTCGACCCGAAACGTCGCCTATCTCCTTCGCTCCTTAGATGCTGCTGCACCCGCTGAGTTTCTCCAGCCTTTTGTGTACCCTACACGTTCAAGGCAGTTTACAGAGGCCAATGAACCTACAAAGTCACAAGTCTTTCGGATATGGGAGGAAACTGGAGCACCCAGAGGAAACCCAGATGGCCACGGGGAGAACGTGTAAACTCCGGCGCTGGGAGGCAGCAGCCCTATCAACTGTGCAAGGTCTGCAAGATTGCGAGTGGCATGAATAAAGAAAACACTCACAATAATTTTTCCACGGTAGAGGATCTAAAACTACAGGGTAAACATTTACGGTAAGAGGGAGTGGTTTAAGAGGGAAATCAGGGCAACCTTTTCACTCAGAGGGCAGTCTATATCTGGAATGAGTTTTCAGAGGAATCTATAGAAGCGGATACAAATACAGCATTTAAAAGACATTTGGACATACTTTTGGTTTGGAAGTGTTTACAGGCCTATGGCTCAAATATAGCCAAATGGGATTAGCCTAGGCCCAGGTGGGCTGAAGGACCTGTTTTTGTGCTGTATTTCTAATCCCATCAACAACAAATCCTGAAATAAAATGATAAAGGAAGTTTAAAATATTCTCAATGTTAAGCTTTATAAATTTATCATATAATACCAGAATCACAATTTCTCAATGCTTCTCTATCGTTGGAATCATTGCATCTTTCAAAGTTTACAATTTTCGTATCCAAATATATTCTTTCTATTTTCAATTTCACACTTCTACTTATTAAGAACTTGTGACAGTGGAAGATTTTGAAAATCAACTGTTGTGTGAAAACTGCAGGGAACTGTATCTGTAATATCTGTAAAACATGCAAACCTTATAATGCAGCATAATTATGTATGAAGATATTATGCAATGCAATGAAAACTCAATTGCAGAAGTTCACTTTGCAGACCAAAAATAACAACATTTAAACATAAACATTATGAGTTCACAACTCGACTGTACATTTTTGGCTGAGGTTTTGCTGGTAAATGCGTGCAGTTGCACCTAGTCTACTGGCATTTCTTCATGTAAATTTTAGACCCCTTTGTGAGTGTGAAAATTCTTAACTTACTGACCAAACATTACCTACTAGGGAACTGTTCTTTGATTTTGATCTTGTGCTAGGTAGGTTAGACAGTACATTCACCCTATCAATTCCCCTCATAATTTTATACACCTCTATGAGATCACACCTCAGTCTCCTATGCTACAACATCCTCATAAAACTTACCTGCATTCTTTCCAGCCTAATCCAACATTTAGCAAGGTGACCAAAACCGAATACAGTACTCCATTTGCGGCCCCACCGATATTTTGTACAACTGCAATGTAATATCCTAACATCTATACTCAATACCTAGACCAAAGAAGGCCAATGTACCAAAAGCCTTCTTTACCATATTATCTACATTTGACATCACTTTCAGTGAACTATGTGCCTGTACTCCTAGATCCCTTTGCTCTACAACAGTCCCTAGGGCCCTACCATTCATTATGAAACTGCCCTGGTATGATTTCTCGAAATGCTATACCTCTCAATTCCATTGACCTTTTCTCAGTCCACATACAGATGATCAAAATCCTGCTGTGATATTTGATAACCATCTTCACTATTCATGACACCACCTACTTTAATGGAATCTGTAAACTGACTAATCACAACAGTAGAAATGATTCGTCATGCTACTAATCATGCTGGAGTGCAGCACGGTGGCACAGCGGTCGTGTTGCTACCTTACAGTGCCAGAGACCCGGGTTTGATCCTGACTACGGGCCCTGTGTGTCCACGTGGTTTTCCGCGTGATTCAGAGCTAGGGGCAGTGACACAGGCTTGACTATTATTGCTGCTCTCCCCTGTTTCTGTAAGTTGCTCAGGTCGTGCTGAATGCAGACACAGAAAACATATTTTGTTGAGAGGTTGCAATGGAATTAAACATTGTGTGATAAAAAACACGTCCACTCTACCTTTCTGTTGCCATTAATGAAGCAGCTGAAAATAGAGCAGGGAATATGGTTGTGGTTGTTAGAGGTCAATTAACCGTGGCCATGGACATACTGCAGGAGTTCATTTGAGGAATGTGCTAGGGAAGCAGCTTAATTTATCTCTAATAACCATAACCAAATTCCTTGAACTGTTTTTCCATTGTAGCCGACTGACTGACTTCATTTTTATCTGGGCTCCTTGATGCTACACATGTCCAATGGTGCCTTGATGTCAAGGGTGGTCACACTTGCCTCACTTCTGGAAAGCAGCAGTTGGGTACATTTTGGACTAAGGCTTTGATGAGGTATGGAGCAGATGGGGGTGTGAGTAATAGACTATTGATGATTAAATGTTGCTTGGATCATGCGGACATTTCCCATTACTTTGCTGATGATTAAGAGTAGACTGGTTAAGCAAATTCACTTTGCATGGCCCAATGCATATAGTTTTCCATGAACCTGAGTGCATCCTGAAGGTCCCATATGGTCAGAAATTGCAAGCAATGGGTTTTAATTGTCTTTCAGCATTCTATGAAACCTTGCGTTTCTTCTCTCATTGCTAATTAGATGTGCTTTTTAAAAAATTGTTACCCAGATTATGCTACCCAATTTATTATTTTGTTTTCCAATGTTTAAGTTAGTCTGTTTTTGTTTATCTGCTTAAAAATGCTTAAAAAGTTAACCTGCTCCATGCTCCTCCACCATGTGTTGACTTCTCATGCTGACCACATTTGTTGATTTTAAATCTCTGTTCATGTTGTACTCTGTTTACTCTCTGTTTACTTCTGCAAACCTCATCCACTGACAATCCGATTTGGATTGCCAGGCTCTACAGTATGTTACAATTACCAATTTTAGTCACTATGGGCCTGTCCCACAGGCGACTTTTTAGGCGACTGCAGGAGTGTCTGCGGTCGCCACATATTCGCGGGTGGTTGCCAAGTAGTCGCCTTCATGGTCGTAAGGAATTCCCGCATTCTGGGAACTAGTCACGGCCTCATTATGGTCGCCGCAAATTTTTCAACATGTTGAAAAACTAGCGGCGACCAGAATGAAGCTGCCATGGTGAGTAGCGAGAATTCTCGTGCCGTAGGTGGGTCACCAGGAGGTCCTAGTGGGTTGTCAGGAGGTCGAAGGTACTCGTAGGTTCTCGTAGATTGTAGCCGGTGCTGACCGGTGAATTTCATTGGCTCATTGGGGGACAAAAAAACGTAAGCAGTAATTTTCAGAACCAAGGATAACCGACGGGTAATGTTGATGTCCGCCGAGCTTCACAGCTGTGTAACTCTGGCTTCTGAAAAGTTGTCTCCACTCCTTCTCCCTCCTTCTCCCTCCTTCTCCCTCCTTCTCCCTCCTTCTCCCTCCTTCTCCCTCCTTCTCCCTCCTTCTCCCTCCTCCCTCTCCCCCCTCTCCCCCCTCTTTTAAAGGACTTATCGTACACTGTGCTAAGCTGTCTTAGGAAAATCGCCTAAGTGGGACAGGCCTATTATATTGTGGAGGCTCCTAAAGCGATCTGGGCACCTGAATTTTTACTTCAACTGTTCCTTGTGTACTTACTAAAACACCTGGTGTTGCATGGCTCTCATTGTATCTGCCACTGGAAAATGATCCACCAAGCATGTTACCCCATTTGAAATCAGTTGAGCCCAGCCTCTCATTCTAGGATATGTTTACTGTTACGATAGTAAAGATTGGGCTTTACATTTATTCTCTTAATAATACCACCTTAATAATAAAAATAGTGCAAAATCCTTAAATAATTATTAAGGTCCTTATGATTTCCTAGTTTGTAGCAGATTATGTTTTGGATATTTGCTATTAATAATCCATCTTGAAACTTTTTGTACAAGGAGAAATATTGTCTCATTTCCATGAACTTAAAAATTATATGATAGGAAGTTTGTTAGAATTTTTCCTCCAGACTGCTGTCTTTCTTGAGCCACACTGAATATATTATAAATCACATTGTTATCACTAGACAGCGAGAGTCATCCATTTCACACATAATTTGTTAGAATTCTGTTATTAACAGTGACTGTGCACAGCAGCATCCCAAATGTAGGTGGGTTTTTCTTGTGGTTCACTATGAATTATTTCTGAGGGATATCATGACTTCAGGAATTTAAATTTTATTCTGAATATTTCGAAGGTATGTATGTTATGGTGATTCCCACAGTAATGTGGAACAGCATAATACATTTATGGAATTAAATACATAAATATAAATAAATACGAAAATCAAGCAAACTACTGTATAAATGGAACGCCAATTCAAAAGTATATAAATATTTTATTTAAAAGTGGTGGCATCTGCAGTTCCATGCAGAATAAGAATTGCCATACACAGTTTATGTTGAATTCTAGATAATTATGAGAGATGTCAAAGCTAGATTGGAGGATGAATATATATGACTTCCATGTTCTTTACTTGGATGCAAAGACAAAAAATGTTGAACTTTTTAACAAATGGATAGACCACTAAATCTTTGGTTTTGTTGGTTAAGGTATTTTTCTGCCCCCATTTTTGGTAGAGCTCAATGCTCTTAAGACGGTGGGATTGACAGTAGACTTTAGGAGAGCTCCACCTCCCCATCCCCCTTTAGGAGAGCTCCCCCTCCCCCTCACCCCTCAATATCAGCAACACCACATTCATATCTGAGCAGTCCTTTATGTTCCTTGGAACTACCATCACCAAGGACCTTAAATGGGGGGCCACCATTGATTCCACAGTCAAAAAGGACCTACAGAGGATGTACTTCCTGCAGCAGCTGAGGAAACACAATGTACCACAGGCAATGATGGTCCAATTCTATACAGCCATCATAGAGTCTGTCCTCACCTTCTCCATCATGGTCCGGTTTGGCTCAGCCACCAAGCACGTCATCCGGAGGCTGCAGCGAATCATTCAATCAACTGAGAAGGTTGTTGGCTGCAACCTTCCCCCCATTGACAAACTGTACACTGCAAGGGCCAGGAAGCGAGTGGGTACGATCATCTGTGACGCCTCTCACCCTGACCACAAACTCTTTAAAGCACTTCCTTCTGGAAGGCGACTCCAGATTGTCAAAGCCGCCACAACCAGACATAAAACAGCTTTTTTCCACGAGCAGTAGCTCCACTCAATAACTGTAGATGTGTGTGTCGATACTATTTACATGTTACCACAGATTATGCTTGCTGCACATTCCTTATTCACTCATACTACTGCCCCGCCCACAGGCTTTTTAGTGAGCTCTCTCTCTCTCCAGTTAGATTAGCTGAATGCATGGAGACGAAAGCACCTTGTGTTTCCTCCGCAGTGTTGCTTATAAAAGACTATGAATTCTAATCACTATGTGTGAGTCTGATCATTGCCTATATGGTGTCAGAAGTGGGATTCGAACCCACACCTCCAATCGGAGACCAGAACACACAAAAACTCTGTTTGGGCCTGGCATGAGCAACAGCGGAGGGTGTTTGACACTCTTATACAACAGATGTATTGTGCCCCTACTCTCGCCTACTTTAATGCTAAATTACCGGTCACACTGACTTGTGACGCCTCACAGTACTTTTGAGGAGCAGCTTGCCTCCAAGATGATGGTGACGGCAACAGGCCTGTTGCCTATGCTTCGCGCACCATGACAGACACAGAACTACGGTAGGCCAGATTGAAAAGGAGCTGCTAGCGGTCGTTTTCGCATGCAAGAAGTTTAATGACTTTTTCTTCAGGAAAAGGGTCACGATTGAAACCATCAACCCCTGATCAGCATCTTGAACAAACCAATACACGCCTCTCCAGGACGCCTTCAACGGATGTTGCTACAGTTTCAGAAGTATGACATTGTTCTGCCCTACAAACGTGGCAGGGGCATGCACCTGGCTCACATCCTGTCGCGTGCTCCTCGAAAGACCTGTGCGGGTTCATCCACACCAGATGACGGTTTTGTGGTTATGACTGCTTCCTTTATTCCCTCATCCTGCTTGGAGGACCTGGTAGCCCACACTGCCGCTGACGATACCTTTCGATCGCTCTCCTCTGTCATTAAGCGCAGTTGGCCTGGCAAGCAATACAATCTACCACTTCCAGTTCAGCCCTTCTTTGCCGTCCATGATGAACTAGTACTACAAGATGACATTATTGTAAAGGGCCACAAAGCTGTAGTTCCTGCCTCTCTACACAGCAAGTATTTTGATGCTGTCCATGTGGGTCACGCAGGCACAGAAGCAACTGTCCTGTGAGGAAAAATCTTGTTTTACTGGCCTGGCATGACCGATTACATTCACGAGAAAGTGGAATCCTGTGCAGTGTGCAACAGTTTGGCAACCACACCCAGTTCCTGCCCTCCCGTGGTCCATAGTGGCAACTGACATATTTGAGTGGCATGGCAAACAATACCTGGTTCTTCTCAACTTGTATTCTGGTTGGTTTGATATCGATCTTCTTAGTAGCCCCGCTTCTCATGGGGTTGTTCAGAAGTTGGCACGCCATTTCTCTGACCACGGAGCTCTATGTCAACTACTATCTGTTAATGGCGGTCAATTTACCAGCCAATACTTCAAAGACTTTGCTATACGCTGGGGTTTTCATCAGATCACCTGCAGCCCTGGATACCCTCAGTCGAAGGACTAGCTGAACGCGTCATCAGGAGTGCCAAACAATTAATGGAACGGTCCCACAGAGCAAATTCAGATGTGTACCTGGACCTGCTTAACCTGTGTAACATCTCCTGCAACCCAATATTTGGTTCACCCCTCAGCGTCTGATGTCAAGCCAGACCCGAGCCACATTGCCTGTGGTGAAACAGACACTGGTTCTGCATGTGTTCCCACCATCAGAAGTCCAGTCAAGACTACAACAAAAGTGCGACATTCAGAAAGGGTGGTATGACAAAACGAGCAGACCGCTTCCACCACAGGCCGAGAGACAAGTGGTGCGTCTGCAAACTGACAAGGGGCACGACCGCCTCCGTGTAATTTCTGCAACTGCCTTCAAGCCACATTCATACTTGGTCAATGCCGATGGTGGCACCTACAGATGTAATAGGCAACATATCCTGCCTGTGAACGAGCCAGCACCACCTCCATAAGTGCCGCACAAGTGTACTTCCATCCACATCCAGTGGTATCCTTACCGCACAAGTGTACTTCCATCAACATCCAGCGGTATTGGCCCGACTAGAATGTGTCTAGAGCCCAGATACAAGTTGCAAGAAAAGAATAAGAACATCGGCAGACCCTGTCAATTAGGTGCGAAATGCGTAGAATGGATTGGATGGCTGCAAACCAGACATACGCCTTGTAAATAATTGTAAATAATGCTGCAGAGTTCTACTTTGCCAAGTGTTGATTGGATGAGGTGTAGAACCTAGTCTGGGTTTCTTGCAGGTCAGGGCAATTGTTTCTAAGTTGGCTTCCTTGAGAAGTCCTGTTTGAATACAATGTATTCAGCTGCTGTGTTATTGGGTTAGGGAATTGTCAGTTATGCATGGGATTAATCAATATCTGTAATTGGATTATTAAGAGACCGCCCCCATTTGGTTCGGCCCCTCGAGGTCCCGGGACATATAAAATTCCACTCCCACGAGGTCCAGCATCGATCTTCTGGGAGAGCGCTTGGGACTGCGTGACCTTCTGGAGTCTCTGTTTGAACGAGGCCTAAAGGGCTTGATCAGGCAGATACAAGGATCGAACCCACGGTGGGATAGGTACAGTAGTCAAAAGACCCCCAAACACAAGTTTGCGATCAAGGGTGTTGAGCTGTTTCGATCGCGAGCGCAGAAATCGGGCCCACGGTGCGGTTTTCGCTTTGATTTTCGGCACTTAGTTATTCGGAGCGGATAGATCATTCATGGGCTTGGGAAAGGGTCTAATCGAGATCATTAGAGTCTAGCAAGCACAGGGGGGGGGGGATGATTAGCACTCCTTTGGGTTAGGGGCCCATAAAACCAGGGTGGGGTTAGGGGCCCTGCTGGGATTGGGTTAGAGGCCCAAAACTTTGGTCATAGTTGGCAGACTGCAGCTGCTTTAACAAGATGCAAACGCGCGTCATCGGCGAGGAGTGGCCCAGGGTTAGATTTGGTATCCAATTGATGGGATATTAAAATACAGGTCTCACCTACGTATCGATCGGATCTTTGCATTCTGAAAATCGGCATCGATAATTCACAGAGCGGAGCGGCTAGGCGCTGAATCCTCAGTGCCCAGCAGAGAGGAGTGTCTGCGTGAAGGTATCCGAGTCTCTACCTGAAGTGACAGACGAGCAACCTCGTAAAGGAACTGGGCTTTGGTGGACAGACTATAGATTGGCCAGAATACTCCAGTCCATTCAAGAATTAAACTGGGTGATTTTAGTTTGATTTGAGTGCCTGCGTAGTCCTGGCTGGCAATCAGGAAGCAAAGAGTAGGAGTAAACGGATCCTTTTCAGAATGGCAGGCAGTGACTAGTGGGGTACCACAAAGCTCAATGCTGGGACCCCAGCTCTCTTCTATATTACTAAAAGTAAGATCTTGACCGCTTTTGACTCACTGCGATTTGATTTCCGAGAGAACGCTGCCACTTACGGTCGTCATTTTTGGCCACCTTGCTCAGAGCCCCCCTCTGCCGGACTGGACCAGAGGATTTTTCCCATCGATGAAAAATCAGAGAGATATTAATGGGGGTTTTTTTTATTGCCATTCTCTCTACTGCCCCTGCTGGGGGGAGGGACTATAAAACCCGGAAGTGACGGCTGCAAGATGGAGGAAGCCAGAGGGTCACGACTCTCTGAGCTCTGAATAACACTGAACACATGTCTACTCAACTGTGAGTGCCCTTAATGTGGTTTGAAAATGAAAATATGGTTGGTTTGAAGTAAAAAGGCACTGCATATGGTTGTTTGGGGGGGATTTGGGTTGAAGTAAAAAGGCACTGCAAATGGTTGTTTGGGGGAATTTGAGCTGAAGTAAAAGAGGCACTGCAAATGGTTGTTTGGGGGGATTTGGGCTGAAGTAAAAAAGGCACTGCAAATGGTTGTTTGGGGGGATTTGGGCTGAAGTAAAAAAGGCACTGCAAATGGTTGTTTAGGGGGATTTGGGCTGAAGTAAAAAAAAGGCACTGCAAATGGTTGTTTGGGGGGATTTGGAATGAAGTAAAAAAGGCACTGCAAATGGTTGTTTGGCTAAACTTGACAACTTCCTGTTTGCACTATATTGATTTTAGATAAAACACTACCACTTCCGGCTGTGATTTTTGGCCGTCATACTCAGTCCCCCTTCGCTCATCAGGTGCAGAGGATTCTTCCCATCAATGTAAAATAAAAGTGTTATTAGTGTTTAAAGAATGTTGAGAATCTCTCTCCTGTCAATCACGCCATGAAGGCCACACCTTTTCCGGTGGAGGGGGGGGGAAGAATTATAAAACCCGGAAGTGTGGGTGTGGCTCAGTCTCTGCATGATGGGAGAGGGAGAGGTCACGACTGTCTGCGCTGTGAATCAACTAAACATACTGAATGTCTACTGAACTGTGTGTGGTGTTTTGTGTGGTTTTATGGTGGTTTCACCCTGCTAGAAATGGTTGGAAACCACACTTGAATTTGGTGGCCTTGCACCCTGCTTGAAGTGGTATGAAACTGCATTTGAATTTTGTGGCCTTGCACCCTGCTCGAAGAGGTAAGAAACTGCACTTGAATTTGGTGGCCTTGCACCCTACATGAAATGGTATGAAACTGCATTTGAATTTGGTGGCCTTGCACCCTCCTTGAAATGATATGAAACTGCACTTGAATTTGGCGGCCTTGCACCCTGCTTGAAGTGGTTGGAAACTGCACTTGAATTCGGTGGCCTTGCACCCTGCTTGAAGTGGTAGGAAACTGAACCTGAATTTGGTGGCCTTGCACCCTGCTTGAAGTGGTATGAAACTGCACTTGAATTCGGTGGCCTTGCACCCTGCTCGACGAGGTAAGAAACTGCACGAATTTGGTGGTCTTGCACCCTGCTTGAAATCGTAGGAAAATGGATTTGAATTTGGTGGCCTTGCACTCTGCTTGAAATGGAATTTCAAGGAATAGCCGTGAGTCAACTGCCAGCCCACCAGCCGTGAGTGAGCTGCCAGCACATCAGACTTGAGGGACTGAGCTGCCACCCCAAGAATCCATTTGGCCCACAATATCCATACTAGCCCTCTGAAGAATATTAGAATTGGTGGAGAGGTGGAATATTGCGTCGGGGGATCGGCCCTCCCGTGTGAACATGGGACCCAACGGGTCCCACTTAATCTAGTTTACAATATATATTAATGATTTGGACGTGGGAATTGGTTGTAAGAATCTGAATCGGGGTTGTTCGATCGCTGCATTGGGGGAGGAGTCATCCCGCTGATTGATTGCATTAGAGTGGGGTTTACTGGATGCTTATAGCTTATATTGGGTTGTGTCTTGGGTGATTGATAATCGGAGGAATATTTTCGTTCTTAATTATAGTTTTGTAAGCTTGGTTCGGATTTGTCTATCTGTGCAAACAAAGTGGATTGAGTGAGAGAGAGATTGCAGCGTGAGAGGCTGCGATTGAGAGTTAGACTTGGATTGAGATCATTTGTTTGAAAGTTTGGAATTGAATGCAGTGATTGTGATTTAACTGATAAGAGTTGGGAGGGAGACTGAATACGAACGAGTGGTTTGAATAATTGAATTGGCGTGATTGAATTGGAGTGACTGGGTAACAGTTGAAAGGGAGCGATTGTTAAAGTAAGTGTGAATCGGAGAGACCGTTGACCATTGTGTGGGAGAGATTCCATTGTCCTTGGATTCTAAGAGGAAGGAGTGATTGGAAGAGGTGTTAGTGTCTGGAACCTTTATTTTGTAATTTGTTTTGTGACCATTGTTCCGAGAATGCGGAATGTCTCCGAGAAGGACCGATCAAACAGATTTGAAAGCCCGATAAGAATAATTTGCGAGAAGCTTCCACAGGAAACTGACAGACTGAGAGGACTATCGGGGGAATTAAATGCTGTCTTAGGAAACGACCTTTGGCCATCGGGTGGACTAAAATCTGTAATAGAATAAACTATACAGAAATGATTGTTAAAAAATATGGGAATAGTGAACAAGGAACTTAGTTCATTGGGATGTGGAGAATGTTCTTCACTAAAAGGAAAATGTAAAGAGTAAAAGAGATTGTTTTACTGACCTCCCTAAGAATGGCGGCTTGTAAATTGGGAATAGGAGGAGAACACAATAGAACTGATCCTTCTTGGGACATTCCAGAACAGAGACAGGGAGAACTAGTAAGCCAACAGCAGGAGCAGGAGAGAGAACCATCTTTTGAAAGGGAGACTACTGAGATGGCTCTTAAAGGAGAGGTGCCAACGAAACCTAAATTTGTTAAATTTGGTAAGAGTGAAACAGTGGCTGTATATCTTTAAGGGAGAGATATTTATCATATGTCAGGGTGTGCAGAATTCTTCGGAGTGGAGCTAGAGCCACAGTATTCCTCCCAGAACTCTCATGTTCCCAAGTCGGAGAAACCATGCGCAGCTTGCGAGCAGGGCACATGGGAGGTGTCAGCGATATCTTCAACTCCTCCCCCTAAATTTAAATCTGAAGTAGAGAAATCGGGGAGAGATCCTCTATCTCCTATGATTGCCCCATAAGTAGAGGACAGTAGGGGAAATCAAGGAGCAAGAAGGAAGACTCCATCACCATGGGTGCCGAAATTACTTCGGAACTCCAGTAGCGGGAGGATGAAGGAATCCTTCTTGAAGTACCGGGATAGAATGAATAACTTTTAAGAGGGTGAGATAGGAGGAGAATATGGAGGTATTGATCTGGACATGGATAATATCATTATGTCAAAGCAATTCACCGATGAAGGGTATTTCGAACGGACTCCCCGTAGACAGTGTGTTTGTAGGAAGATGCCCGCATTAGGTATAAATGTCCCCCAGACCACAGACGGTCAGACCATAAGGCAACCTGGTTCAGCGGCAGCCCGGAAATTAAAGGTTCAAGTAAAAGAAATAAGGACAGAAGAGGATAAGGAAGAAGCAGACCTCAAGGCCTGGATAGACCACCCATTCGGGGACCCGACCTTCCCTCGGTTTGGCTGGAGGGGTTATAGAGTGATCCAGCCCGATCAGTGTTACAGCTGTGGGGGATTGGGACATTGGAGTCGGTCATGTCCTATGAGAGAATATTATTAAGAAGGAAGGGGCAGAGAAGGGTTACAGAAACCGATGGATTCCAAGAGGGTACCGAGACTCTTGGGACCCCGAAGGTAGAGGACGAGGACATTGGCAGGGAGATCAGGGGGCAGGAACATTCCAACAATCCAACCCCCAAAACAATTCAACAATCCAAACTGGCAAGTCAGGGCATTTCGGTAGCCCTGACTTGCCAGTTAACAGTAATACCATCTATTAAAATTAAAGGCGTCCTCACATGGCCTGAGAAACAGCACTATAAATCAGAAAGAACACCACCCCTTCCAAGTAGGAGGAGCGACATAGAATCCAATTCTCAAGAAACCCTCACTGAAAGGAAGAAGCAAGACGGGGAAACATAGTAGCTGGCATGAGAAGGTATGGCAACTAAGGAATGTAAATTGCACCAGGAAGAGAAGAAACAAACTTACTGTGCAGGAGGAACAGGAGTGGGGAAAGAAGATATTATATTAATGTGTTACTGAGTTTATGCCTGCAGGACAGTATATCAACAAGACACTATCTGGGGAGTGAGGTTAAAGAATGCACAGTCCCCTTAAGAACGGGAAGAAGACAGCAAAAGGTAACGTAGCTCCCCAGAAACAGGTGATCAGCAGGAGGAACTGATATTGTCCTGCCCCTTTAAGATATTTGGGAAGGGCAGCAGACAGAGCAAACTGCTCCTCAGTATCCCTGCTCCCTTTTAATTGAAACTACCATCAGAAAAGTAGAAGAAGAAGACCTACCCTAGTGCCCAACTTTAATATCACCTAGCTATTGGAGAAAGAAAAGGAAGGAGAGTAAAGGACACTTTGAAAGAAACAACACCGACGACCTATAACGACTTTTGGGACGTCCCACCTTAAAGGACTGACTTCGACAAAAAAAAACATTCCTCTGTGGTTTGGAGTAAAATACCTAATTTGCGTCTAAATTATGGTTATTAGAAATAAATTTATAAATTTTGGATTCGGTCTCGAAATTGTATGGTAATGAATTGGAGGGACTTTAAAATTTGAGATTTAGAATAGACTTGTGGAATCTGGCTTAGGAATAATTGGAGTTTGATTATTAATTGACATTGTTAATGTCTCATCCCCAGAAAGGCAGACAAAGATGGGAAGGATTGTTCAAAGGACATCTAGAAGGATGGGAAGATCTGGTAACATGGAATTATGGAATTACTTAGGGAATATGAGAGTTGGAATTAAAATTGGGATTAATATTTGACTTAAACTTGAAAAATAAAATGGGAATTGAAATTGAAATTGGAGGTGGAATTGGAAATAGTCAAAAGAGGAACTGTGAGCAGCAGGATTTCACTTTAAGGAATTATTCAGTAGTTAAGAACTAGTACCAGCAAGATACCCCTAGACAGAGAACGAAGCCAATAGAGTAAAAGCGAGAACCCCTAGACAGAGAACAGAGCCAACATAGTAGAGAATCAAGATAGTAACGAGTTACCATAGTGAGGAGTCATACATAAATAAGAAGAGATACTGGAGGAGAGACTTAGTAAATTAGAGGGAGAAACTTGAATAGGTATTGAGAATAGCAGAGCCGATACTAAATTTGACCGATGGATTTGAATTGTTTAACCCTTGATGGTAAAGCAGCTTCTATTTGGCATTTTTGATTGGATTTAGGAAGAAATTGAGAGCAAAGGGAAATTGATTGTTTAAATTTGAACAGCTGGGAATTCCACAGGAATTGGAATGGGATTGTATTATCGGCTACAATGCAGTGGAATGAGAAGGATGAGATGGACACTGGAATTTGAAATAGTACATTGAAGGCTGAGACTGAATTTGGTCAAATTGGAACATTTATCAAGGTTTGCTTTAAATTAGAGTCACGCCTGTAGGGAAATCTGGACTGAACCCAGCTGAAATTTATATGAGGACCCGTCATCAGATATACATATTAATAGAATATTGACTGGCCTTGAGGGGGATACGACATATATTTGCCTGAAGTAGATTCATATTGCCCGAGTCGAAGACGAGGGCAATATGGATCTAGTGAGGGCAATATATGTCGTATCTCCCGAAAGAGGACAGTCAATATTGTTATTATTACCCATTATCAGACATCTAGAGGAAAATTTGAACATCTCAGGTCGGCGGACTTCCACGTAAAATTTAACCAAAATGGACGCGGCAGTCTTCCTGTCTGCCGTTTGAATATTCTAAATTTCCCACGCAGCGTCACGTTGCCGTCACGTTGCCAAGTTCCCGGATGTGAGACCAGGGGAATATAAGACTATATTCCCCGCTGTTTTAACAGGTAAAGTCCATAGGCGTTCGCAAGAAAGGGAATATAAGAAAATATTCCCCTGTTACCCCCTGCTGGCAGTAAAAATGAAGGGAATACAATTTTGTGAAAGCATACCTCAGATGTGTGATATGGGTAATATTATAACATATGTATGAAGAAGGCTGATTAGTGTTGATCCTAGAATAATAAAGAGTATATTAGGAAAACAGAATAGGAACAGGGATACAGTAATATAATAGGTTAGTGAATGTATGGGAAAGCATGGGTGCATGATAGTAATTTGCTTTGTCCCAAGTTTTTCAGGATTTTAGGTTTTAGGTTTGACTATGGAAAGGGATGGAAGAATGGGCAGCAACACGGATGGAGGGAATTCGCGCCCACGAGAACTCGGGAGGTGAAGACTTATCAGACGGAAATTGTGAAGTTATGCCCATGAAAGCGCGGGACGCTTGACAAGATTCTGGGAAGAAACATCATCTTCTTGTGTTGCTGATAGCTGGAAAATGTAAAGGACACACTTATGTATATCTGGTTAGCTGATTATTGAACTATTTGGTTATCATAAACAGTTATCATATATGAGGAAAAAGGAAGGAATGTTAATCCTGGCCAAATTGGAGAGGCTAGGACTTTAAAATGGGGTCAAAGCTTCAGGGCTGCTGGGAGATTTGGTCAATTTGGAATTGCTCTCTGCAGAGCTGGGACAAGCTGCGGAGTGGTGCCAGTGTGTCTAGAGCCTAGATACAAGTTGCAAGAAAAAAATAAGAACACCTGCAGACCCTGTCAATTAGGTGCAAAATGCACAGAATGGTTTGGATGGCTACAAATCAGACCTACACCTTGTAAATAATTGTGAATAATGTATTATTGGGTTAGGGAAATGCCTGTTATGGATGGGGTTAATCGATATGTGTAATTGAATTATTAAGGGACCACCCCCAAGTGCTTCGGCCCCTCGAGGTCCGAGGGACATATAAAAGTCAGCTACCACGATTTCCAGCGTCGATCTTCTGGAAATGTGCTTGGGACTGCGTGACCTTCTGGGGTGTCTCTGTTTGAGCGAGGCATAGAGGGATTGATCAGGCAGATACGAGGATCAAACCCGCGGTGGGATCGGAACAGTAGTTGAACTGTAGTTGCGCTTTGTTAAAGTTGTTCAAGTGCTTGATTCAGTGTTTTTTGACTGAAACTAGACTGGGAGAAACCTAGAACGAACAATTTACACCTTCACTTGTGCCAAAGTCTCCTGTTTCGTCCCCTGGCGTGCCGTTTCAATCTCCGCCACCTGTTTCACCACTGAGCGTGTCCCCGGTGACAGGAGGAGATGCAGGACTGTACTGTATGCATGCTGGTTGTGTTTGTAAGCCCACCGTAAAGTACCCGGGCTATGTTTGAACTTCCTCCAGTTTATTGTCACATACTATGTGTGCTATGTGTGCTTTATATAATTTGCATTTAATTCTTTGTAGTACTCAGTAGTTTTGCATTTGCATTCTTAATTCTTTAAGAGGGAGGATGTAGATTAGTGTGTCGATGCTATATACATGTTACCACACAGATTATGCTTGCTGCAAATTCCTTATGCCATTCATACTACTGGTCCGCCCACAGGCTTATTAGTGAGCAATCTCTCTCTCTCTCTCTCTCTCTCTCTCTCTCTCTCTCTCTCTATCTCCAGTTACACTAGTTGAATGCATGGAGACGAAAGCACGTTGTGTTTATTGCTAATAAAAGACTATGGATTCTAATCACTATGTGTGAGCCTGATCAAGTCTGTAGCCTCCTTTTGCTCTGGTATTTTATTTCATTCGCATGTTTAAATTATGATGTTTTATTCTTAATGTTTTAATGTTTTATGTTTTATTCTTAATGGTTTACTGTATGTTGTGTTATTTGCGAGCGGAGCACCAAGGCAAATTCCTTGTATGTGTACATACTTGGCCAATAAATGTATTCTTAAACTTCATTTGTAGTGCATCTAACTGTAAGAAGAACTGTAAAGTAGAAAGTTTGGAATAAAAACCAAAAATATAAAAACATTCAGTAATCAGGCAGCATCTGTGTGGAGAAAAACTAGGTTAATGTTTCAGTTCATCAACTTTTAGTTGGAACATTAGATATATAGCAAATATTAAGTATATATAAAGGTAAGTGGCAAATGAAAAAGAAGCCTAGTTGTGATCAGAAGCAAAGTCACATTCTTCCCTTTCCTTCTCCTGTTCAGACTCCCACTGCTAATTGGTTCAGATGAAGTAAATCACATTGATAAATGTCTGAATTACAGTTAGTTGTTGTCATCCTTCAACACAAAAACTACCACACCCCCACCACCCTCCGATAAGAATGGCAAGAAACTGCTGGTTGTTACGTCCATGAGTGCCTGGACCATATAGCCCAACATGTGCATTCCAGTATCTTGGCGAATATATAATGAAAAGTAGTACTTAATTGAGTCAGTAAAACCTCACATTATTGGACCACTTTCTAACAGTTTTCGGTTAAAGCGGACAGAACTGTCGACCCACCCCAGGCTCACACTGTCTCACCAACCCAGGTTACGAATGCCACCCCCAAATCGCCAGATGCACCAGGCTTCCCCTCTACACCCACTGCATGGTCCAGTTGACACGGCTGTTGTTGCGCCTCATTGTAGCTCCTGGGGACAGTGCTTTTTCTGGCCGCTGCCACCGACAGGATGCTCTTGGTCACTGTGGGGTTCCCTTCCCTCTCATCAGCTACCGCTTCTTTCTGTTTGCCATCACTTTGGCCACTTGACCTTCCCCCCCCCCCCCCCCCCCATGCTGCAACATGAGCTGTAATAACAGCCGCGACAACTAGTGAAGAAGGGCTTTCTGGTACGGGCCAGCAGTATCGGCACCTCGTTTTAAGGTGAAATTAAGGTGAAAGTGCTGGAGTAACTCAGCAGATTGAATCACTCTGAAGAAGGGTCCCATGTCACCTACCCATGTTCTTCAGAGATACTGCATGACCTGATATACCGATGGTTTACTGATATGTAGGTTTATGGTATAATTGGGCATGTAAGATGTAATGTACACATTTACCATGTACAATAGCCCTGGTTTATTCCCAAATGCATGGTTTAAAACGTTTTCAATAAATTAATCCCTGGTTTGTGCAATGTGGTAATCCGAGTCCCTCTTGGTTTAGTAGCTTATAAAACACTGAATGCAAATAGGTTACCATGGTTTTCAGCACACATATATATTTGCTAATTATTTATTCTGTGATGTTCAGTGTTTGGTAGTATTTTAAATATCTATATAAATAACATGAATTTGTAGTCTTGCTCACTCATGCTATTAAATGGTTTACAAATTTTATCTTTTCTTCACAAGCAAATGTTCACAATTTATCATGACAGCTAGTGAACCATTCAGAATTGACTGTTAATAATCTTGAATGCCAAACCTGAGTAATAGTTGTCATTTTGTAAGGGACACCAGTGATTGCTTGCTGAATCATTTTTGTGCCCCCCCCCCAAGCATATTTTGGTGCAACAAAAGTCTTGCTTATGAGATGCCTGGATATGTCAGAGGTGCTTCAAAGCTGCATTTTTATTCAAACAAATGGCAAAGGTTTGTAGTTTGACAATCAGTTTCTCATATATTTTTCAGCTTTGAAACCAGGCTGTCCCTGGCTGAATGTACTTGGCAATAGTTCTGCGAAGAAGAGTGCACCCGACGAGTAACTCATCCGTCGTGCGGTAAGGGATAAAAAAAAGATGTGTAATTTAGCATTTATCTATTTTATGACAGGTGTGAAAAGAAGTCATAACCTTGAATTGATTTAATGTCAAGAACCCCTGTGTGACTACAGTCATATGAAGCTTTTCTTTTTAAAATGTATGTTTCCGTTCCACTTTTAACTTGTGTGTAATGAATATAGTTGTTGTTCAAATGGTTAAAAACTCAGTTGATATTCTGGCCAATTTCAGTTCCATTTTTATTACTAAATAAAACAGGTTAACAATGAACATTTCTAAGAATTGGATTTAAACTTTGTCCTCTCATTTCTGGTATTCGGGTTAAATGCAGGTTTAATGATTGGGATAAATGTCTGCTGCTTTGAGAACTTTAAGACACCTTGTAAAATTATTTTTAGGTTATCTAACCTCAGTACTAATGGAGCACACCCATTGTACAAACTAATAGTCAGTATGTTAGCACATATAATAAATTGGAAACAATAAGCCAACAAAAACTGAAAATGTTATCCATATTAACATTTTGGAGCGACAATAGACAATAGGTGCAGGAGTAGACCATTCGACCCTTCGAGCCAGCACCGCCATTCAATGTGATCATGGCTGATCATCCCCAATCAGTACCCCAATCCCTGCCCGGACATATGACACAACAGAATTAATAGTGGGGGGACATGGCATAGATTAACACAATATGAGAACGGATGAATTACATTGATTCAAAACCAGCTTTGAGATAACTTTATATCCAGGAATTGCAATATTAACTGCATCTGATGCATTATTATCCTATTGGTAATTGGAATATAAGTAGGAAAAAAGACTGAGTTTATATTTTACTTCATGGAATGGACAAACCAGAAAAAGGAAACCTTTATTTCAATTCTATGGAAGCAATTCCTGCTACGACAATGAAATGTGCATTTTCAAACAATATATATTGATTGAGATTACATATTATTGAGACGTCTGGTTGGAACAAAACTGTGCATGCAAATTTTTATAATTTCAAAATTAGTCGTATTAAGTTATAACAAACAAACCAAATACTAATGGGATAAAGTGTCCGGCTGTGAATCAACATTCCCACAATGTTTAAGGATTAATAATCATAAAATCTTGTGCATTCCATAATATATGATGCTATCAAGAGCACGAGTTTGCAAAATTCTAGGGTGAAGAGAAATGATTTTCAATTGTGTACTGTTCGCATTTATAAAACATAAATTGACATTTTGCGGTTGAATTTCCAGACTTATGGTTTTTGGACTGCTCATGAATTCTGAATCTAAATTTGTATTGTCATCTTAGATGTAGTTGAATTAGTGACTGCACTTTATTACAACAGACATGGCTAGCAAAATATTGAAAGTTACAGTAATACCTAGTTTAGTACCTATTTCGCATTTTACTAGATGTGCTTTCACAAAATCTTGTGTTGTAATTTATTTAGCTTATGTTGCTTACATTGATTGCTTTGGGGTTGCTTCATGTTTACAATAACTCTGCAAATTACAGTGATAGAGCTGAATTTATTATTGTAAAATATTTATAACTTGCTGAGAGAAATGTGGTGCAGGTGGTTTAATATAACTCATTGTAGGATTAAATTCTCACTGCCAATTGTCTTGTATTTGATAAACGTAAGCTTGGTTTAGTGGAAATTGGAAGAGCAATGCATTGTGATAAAATAAAGTGATGATGGATTTTGACTTGATTGATATATTTCTATACCAAAGGAAATATGTTAACTAGGCGCATGGTGTATTTGTAAATTGACATCACTTTTTTTTGGTTAGCACAGAATTATGAGATTAAATTCTTTGTGATAGGACCCTTGAAAATAAATGTATCATTTGGATTTACTCAGCTCATTGTGTTCATTTGGATGATTATGACTTCGACATAATCATCCAAATTATTGATATAAAGCTCAAAGAGCAATATGCTCAATTCCTGAGACACACCACCAGTCACAGCGCTCCAATCCGGAAAACAACCTTCCACAATAATCCTCTTGTTCCTTCCATGGTCAATTTTCTATCTGGTCTTCTAACTCTATCTTGATGCAATGCAATCTAACCTTCCAGAGCAGAACCTATTCAAATGCCTTGCTGAAATCCATATAGACAATGTCTATGGCTCTGCCATCATCAACCTTTTATTTATTAATTGAATAGCAGTTTTGTGTGTCGGGCGGGCACACAAGCTGAAAAATTGCATGGTGGCCTATTACAATCCTCATGCAAAGCTGATTAAGTCATGGATGCATACAGCATTAAATAGGCTATTTGACCCAATATGTCCATGCAACCAATATGCCTATCTAAAAGAGTTTAATTTACATTTGGGCTATATTACTCAAAATTATGTATCTAGATACCAGTCCAAATGTTTCTTAAGTGTAGTTATAAAGGGAGCGGGAGCAGAGCTCGATGCTGCGCCCTTGTTAGTTCATGGTGCCACCGGAAGATTAATAAACAGGACCCTATAGGTAGAAATCTCTGCATAACTCCCATAGGAAGATAGGACCAATTAATGCATGTTGGTGCAGATGGCCGGGATTCAGAATTTTAGACCATTGAAATCTCTTCTGGGGCAGAGGTGACCGGACCATCTGAACAGGAGGGGAAGGGAGGTTTGCTGGTGCTATTTTAGAGCATTTTAACTAGTGAGGCAGAGGAGTGGGAATCGGGTAGTAAGTCAGAAATTGGAAGGAGTAGTGGGCACATAGAGGTCAGGGCCAGTAAGTCGCAAAGGAATAACAGGGAGGGATTGGTGAAGGAACATGGTGGGCTTAAATGTGTTTATTTCAATTCATAGAGCATTGTAGAGAAAGCAGATGAATTTAGAGCCTGGATCGATGCCTGGGACTATGTTGTGGCATTGTGGAAACCTGGTTGTGGGAGAGACATGACTGGCAGCTTAATGTTCCAGGGTTTCAATGTTTCAGACGTGATCGAGAGGGAGACAAAAAAGGTGGAGGAATTGCGCTACTGATCAGGGAGATGTCATGGCAGCACTCAGGGAGGATATACTGAAGGGTCTGAAGAAGAGTCTCGACCCGAAACATCACCCATTCCTTCTCTCCAGCGATACTGCTTGTCCCGCTGAGTTACTCCAGCATTTTGTCTATATACTGATGGGTGGTGCTGTGTGAGTGGAGCTTAGAAGTAAGAACGGTCCAAGCACACTAATGGGAGGGTACTCTCAGAGCAATTGTTATTGGGTAAATCCACCACTGACGTATGGGAGATGTTTAAACGCCCGTTGATCAATATTCAGAACCGGCATGTTCTAGTAAGGAGGAGTGATACGGACGACAAAGTCATGAAACCTTGGATGCGTTAAATTTGGTAAAAAAGAAGCAAATACATGATTGGAATCAGACAGGGCCTTTGAGGAATATAAAGAAAGGAGGAAAGGCAGGCGATTATAAGGGCCAGAATAGCTTTGGCAAGTCGGATTAAAAAAAACACAAAGCTTTGTATATAAACATGAGGATAACCAGGGAGAAGGTAGGGCTGCTCAAGGATAAAGGAGGGAATTTGGGGTATGGGGATGTGAGTGAGGTACTAAATGAGTATTCAGCATCTTTTTTTCACCAAGGAGGATAGGGAGGTCAGAATGGAGATTATTAAGGGGAAGATTAAGAAGGAGGTGGAGGCAGGGAGGATTTTGAAAACATTAAAATGAATAAATCCCCAGGTCCTAAAAGGATTTATCCCAGGTTATTGAGAAAGGCGAGAGAGGAGATTGCTGGATCCTTTACATCTTCCCTCTCCACATGCAAGGTTTCAGAGAACTGGCGAGTTCCTAATGATGTTTCTTTTATTTAAGAGGGGAAGTAGCAAGAATCTAGGGAATTATCGGCTGGTACGCCTTGCATCAGTGGCAGGAAACAACTGGAGAGGATTCTTCGGGATATGATTTACTCCCATTTGGAAAAATTATGGGTTAATGAGAAACAGTCAGCATGGTTTTGTACACGGCAGGCCATGTCTTACCAACTGGAGGAGGTGATGGAGCGAATCGATGAGGTAGGGCGATGGATGGTGTTTACATTAATTTTAGTGAGGTGTTTAATAAAGTCCTCCATGGTAGATTGATCCAGAAGATTAAGATGCACAAGATTAATAGTGTCTCGGTCATATATATTCAGAACTGGCTTATTGATAGAAGTTGTGGTGGAAGGACAATATTCAGGCTGGAGTTTTATGACCTTTGTTGTTCTGCAGGGATATGTGCTGAGACTGGTGCTATTTGAGATATGTATAAATGACTTGGATGAAAATGTAGATGGGTTGCTTGGGGACTGTAGATGGTTTATATGCAACCAATAATACAGTTACATCAGTACCATTAACCCCGCCTAGTTAACATCAATCATAATGCCTTCCCCTCCCCGGGTACTGTTCAGTAGAAGAGTGTAGCCAGTGCTTGAGGATGTATGTAATACCTTGTGCTATCATTAAAAGATGTTGCACACTTTAAGAGTTTGTGAATTGCATATTTACATGGTGTCAGAAGTGGGATCACTGGCAGATTCTGCAGGAGTAGTCACCACGTTGTTGTCGTCCAGGACCGCTGGAGCGTAGGTGAAAGTTCTGGCTCTCTTCATGGCATCAGGTCCGACAAGGTCGAGTAGGAGGGAGGCTTTAAGGGAGTCAGGATCAGCACGGTGTGCGACATTGACAAAGTGTGTGAAATCAAATTCAAACGTGGCCCAGTGCTCAGAGATGTCAGCATCAAAGAAAAGCTGCGTGGGCTTTCTGCAAGAGGACGCCATGGTCAGAGAGATTAAGCACAAAAGGCACAAATCAAAAAAGAAATAAAACCCGATAGACAGGAGACGCAAGTGTCTTCCAGCATTCGCAGGAACTTGAATCTGCCAAACGGTGTGGCGAAGGTCGTCAGGTCAGAAGACGCTTTGTCCAACAACGAGTTCTTAGCATCTAGGACCGAAAAGATGGTGGCATGCCCGACCTGAGCCGCCATGTCCTCAACAGACCGCATGGGGTAGTGTGGTCGCCTGATGGCAAGGGTTAAGTCCTTCGGGTTGATACACACAAGTATTCCGTTCTTGTCTTTCTTTATCGTGGCAACCATGGTGGAGATCCAATCGGTGGGATCGCTAACCGCTTCTAGCACCTCCTTTTCGACAATGTTGTTAAGCATCGCCTCGACCCTGTCTTTCATGGCGTGAGACACCCTGTGAGGTGCGCGGACCACAGGTTGTATATTTGGGTCAATGGAAATATGGTATGTCAGTGGTAACTTTCCCAGGTCATCGTTGAACAGGTCCTGATATTCTGCAACCGGGTTAAATGACAGTTGCACTTTGTGGACCGTGCGGTCGAAGGACACCAGGCCAAGATCTTGGCATGCACGGTTGCCTAGCAGGGTTACACAGTCAGAGTTCAAAACATAGAAAACCAGGTTTCTCGTGGCCCTCCCCGCAGGCCTTAGAATTTCTCCACCATAGGCGTGCAGGTCAGCAACCAGGGGCTCATTTATTCCTTATCTTGTTGAAAAGATTTATTGACAAAACGTTGACCTTCGCACCTGTGTCTAACTTTGCAAGGAAGGTTACAAAATTGACTCACAGATACGGAGGGATCAGAACGTTGGCCAGGTGCCTGTAGGAGGGTGAACACATTCGAATCAGCTATGTTGGGCTGTGAGTCGTAACAGACATCAGATTGTCTCAGCATGTTTAGACTGGGTCTGGAAATCTGTACCTGTCTCCCACGGGAACTGAATGCACGACAGGCGGCAGAGAAGTGATTCAGCTTTTTACAAAAGTTACAGGCCTTGCCATAGGCGGGGCACGTCGACAGTCTATGGTGCATGTAGTTACAGTTTGGGCACCTTTTTGGGGGCACTTCACCAGGACCTGGGTTGGCACGCGGCAGAAAAGCATTGTTTTCCATCCGAGGCTGCAAAAGGAGGGGAAGGCGTTATGATTGATGTTAACTAGGCGGGGTTAATGGTACTGAGGTAACTATATTATTGGTTGCATATAAACCATCTATATCCTTCCCCTTAGAAAATCAAAACAGATTGTTGTCACGACAACAGAATTAAACAGCAGAATTAAACAAAATCGCCATAACGAACAGGTGGTTTACTAATCCGGTAAGATCTTGATACATCCTCAAGCACTGGCTACATTCTTCTACTGAACTGTACCCTGGGAGGGGAAGGCGTTATGATTGATGTTAACTAGGCGGAGTTAATGGTACTGAGGTAACTATATTATGGCTGTCAACATTGGGTGAGAGTTGGGAGTGAGAAATTGCGGCTAATGAAGGGCCTATTTTCACACTGTATCACTCTATTATACCTCCACCATGCATGAATGTTTCAAAATCAAGTGGTCGGGTTTTATGCCATATACTCAAGCATAGAAACATAGAAAATAGGTGAGGAAATGGTCAATTCAGCCCTTCGAGCCAGCACTGCTATTCAATATGATCATGGCTGTTCATTGAAAATCAGTACCTTTCCTGTTTTTTTCCCCATTTCCCTTGATTTTGCTAGCCCCAAGAGCTAAATGTATCTCTCTTGAAAACATCCAGTGAATTGGCCTCCACTGCCTTCTGTGGCAGAGAATGCCACAGATTCACAGCTTTCTGGGTGAGGTCTGTCCTCATCTCAGTCCTAAATGGCCTACCCCTTATTCTTGAACTGTGTGACCCCTGGTTCTGAACTTCCCCAACATTGGGAACATTTTTTCCTGCAGTTACAGTAAGTGAAAGTCTAGCAGCGAAGCAGGATACTTTCTCCAACCACCCCCATTTGAAGACCACTATATTCCACCAATTCTACCTAGTGCTTGTTACCTCCTTCCAGCAGCCACTGGTTGTCCTCCAGGATGCACCGAGCCACAGACTGGTCCATGCCGGTCACCAGGGCGAATTTGGCACAGAGAACCTCATGGCAGCAGCGCAACGCTTCCGACGAACGCCCGGGCCTCTTGCACTGAGGACTCTTGCGGAGCTGGCGAGCAACTCACCAGCCCCGCAAACACTTGCCAGCTCGGCTCCCCGTCCGCATCTGCCCCCGCCACTCCAGCTCTCCCTCCGCCCCGGCTCTCCAACACCCACAGCCCATGCAGTTGATATTAGTTTTGACATTCTCGTTGATCAGTGTGAGAGCATGAGAATTTGGTGAAATGCGTGAGAGTTGGCAGCTCTACATTTCAGGTCACAACCTTTTCAGGTCATTAGGGTATTAGCTACAGGGAGAGGCTGGACAGATTTGTATTGTTTTCTCTGGAATGCCAGATTTAAGGTAAGAGGGACAAAGTTTAAAGGAGATGTACAGGACAAGTTTTTTACACAGAGGTTGGTGGGTGCCTGGAACGCACTGCTGGGGTGGTGATTAACTTATGCTTGTGGCATTTTAAGGACTTTTGGAAATGCAGAGAATGGAGTGATGTATGCAGGTAGATAAGTGATGGTCTTGATGTTGTATTCGGTACAAACAGTACGGAACGAAAAGCCTGTTCTTGTACTCTACTGTTCGATGTTCTATGTTATTGTACTTGTATCACTTCCTTCGGAAGCTTATTCCCGACACTCACCATCCTCTGTGTGAAAAAGTTGACTCTCAGATTCCTTTAAAATATTTTCCTATCATTTTAAATCTATGCCCTCAAGTTCTTGATTCCCCTACCCTGGGTAGAAGACTTAGTACGTTCACCCTTTCTATTCCCCTTACGATTTTGTATGCCTCTATGAAATCACCCCAGCCTCCTACACTCCAAGGAATAAACTCCAAGCCTATCCAACCTCTCCCTACAGCTCAGGCTCTCGAGTCCTGGACAGGCCTTATAATTTTGCTCAGCACTCTTTCCATCATAAAGGCATCTTTCATATAGCATGGTGACAAATATGAACATAAAATTCCAAATGTGGCCCCACCAACATCTTGTACAACTTTAACATAATGTCCCAACTTCTATAATCATTACTCTGACTGAAGAAGGTCACATGCCAAAGGCCTTTTTCATCATTCTGTATATCTGTGATACCACTTTTAGGGAACAATGTACTTACTCCTAGATCCATCTGATTGACAACACTCCCCACAGGGCTGTGAAGGTCCTGCCCTGGTTTAACCTAAGCAGCTAGAAGACCTAACCACATTCGTTTTCACTGCCATCCCCTAAACCTCTAATTTTATTATTTAAAGGGATGCACATTGATCTACAGGTTAACAATAGTGAGACAACTATGTTTGAAAAGGCAGAAATTAAAAATAAATAAATAGCTACAGGAAAAAGGCTATTCAGCCCTTCGGGCTTGCTCTGCTATTAAATTCAATAATGGATGATCCTCTCTTTCTTGTTACCAGCTTTCTACTTTAATGTTTACAATAAATTCTGACAAAGAATATTTGAACTAAAGTATTAACTCAGTTTGTTTTCCACATATGCTGCCTTATCTGCTAATTGTTTCCAGTGTTTTCTGTTTTTGCTTAGTTAAATGAGTTCCCTTTTATGTTACCTGTTATTCTCCTCTCACTTTATTCACTTTAAATGCATCATTATGCTCAAATATCCTTACGTGACACTCCATATTAGTTATGTGAACAAAAGCACTAATGGATTCTGTGCTAAAATATCTAGAGTGCACCCCTGAGCCCCACACCTCAGTGCTGAGCAGTCACACCACTAGGCCTTGCTTACCCAACACCAGCACTCACTGGTATCCTCTGCACACTGAGCCATGAGAAATTAATTGCTGTAAACGTAAAAGAGAGGGCAGGATTCATACCAGGTTCCTGGCACAGTAAGTACAGCAATGTGAAGGATGAGGGTTCATGTTGGATTCTCTTTTCCAGCACAGCAGTACATAGCCTAGTGTATGTTACTTGGTTAGGGTCTACCACATGAGGTGCAGAGGATTGACAATGCATTTTGCAAATAGTATTACCTACTGTTTTAGCCACTTCTTATCTGATTGTGTGTTTGTACTTGTATCACTTTTTTTTCCGCATAAGAAAACTGGATTGCTCCTTTTATAACAGATAATGGGTCTTCTTGAGTGTGGCCAGATGGGCCACGAGCAAAGGCATTGTCATCAGCTGGCCAGCGGTTAGATATGAAAAAAAAAGTCAGATTGGTGAGCAATTTTAGGTAAAAACATGGGAAATAATGAACCTAATTTACAGATGAGGGGAATTTTGAAATCATGAGGTAAATCTCGTGGAATATATAACATTTTCACCATTTCAGAGTTGGGTTTTCGAGAATCAAAGCGTCTGGTTTTCGAGGAGATTTGTTTCACATGCAAAATGACACACACACACACACACACACACACACACACACACACACACACACACACACACACACACACACACACACACACACACACACGACCAAGTGCAGAACCGTTGGGTCTGTTCTCCCCCGCATGCCGCCCCATCCCCCCCAGGTTGAGGGGGGAAGCGGCATGTGGTGTCACACACACTAACTACCCCACCCCTGCACACACGCTAACAACTCCCCTTGATATTATATTAATATTATTAATTTGCTACTTTTACCCTATAACCGCCTTATCCACTGACACATAGCCCCAACTTGCCGGCGCTTCTAGAGGGGGGGGGGGGGGTTAGAGAGTGAGAGCAGAAAGAGAATGGGGAGAGACAAAGAGAAAGGGGCAGAGGCAGAAGGGCAAGAGACAGAGGGGGAGGGTGGGGGAGGGGTGAGAGAGATGGGAGGAGAGAGAGAGAAGGAGAGAGAGAGACAGGGGGCTGAGAGGGGGGAAGGGAAGGGGGAGAGGGGATGGGAAGGGAGGGGGAGAGGTGGGTGGGAGGGGAGGGAGGGGATGGGGTGGAGGGAAGGGGGTGGAGGGAGAGAGGGGGAAGAGCGAAGTGCGGGGGAGGGGGGTACGGGGGAGAGGGGGAAAAGTGGGGAGGGAGGGGGGGAGGGAGAGGGGTGGGGGCAGTCCATCTATTCCCCACTCCCTTTCACCCCCACTTCTCTCCCTCTATTCCCACACTCTCCTTCCTCAACTCCCCCATTCCCCCCTCTCCCTCCCTATTCCCTCCTCTCCCTCAATCCCCCCATTCCCCATTTTCACCTCCCCAGGATCTCGCCTGTCCTCCGGATCTGCAGAACCTGCTCGTTCAGAGCGAGGAACACAGAACAGGGAGGAGTCAGAGAGCCAAAGAACTTGCGCTTTATCTCTTCTCCCGATCTGCAGAGCATTTTGAGAACGGGGGGGGGTTTGGGCGGGCGGGAATGGGAGTGCAGCTGTGGGCTTCTCTCTGGAGCGCGCAGGGGATGGGAGGGGCGCGCGGGCGGGCGAGTCCAACTGCGGGAGGCGCAGCGCGTGCGCAGTTGGAGGGAGGGAGGGAGGGGGAGCGGGGGTGGAGGTGCGCCGGGCTGCCAAATGAAGAGAGAGAGAGAGAAGCGGCTTGGATTGGTTGGCATGTGGGATTGTGACGTCAGCAGCACGTGAGTCCTGTTTAGATGTAAAAATGAATGAGTCGGGGGGTGGGGGGGGAAAGGATTTTATTTGTAGTGCATTAGTGAATGTAAAAGTGTAATGTCTGTCGAAATGGAAAAAATCTCGAGTTTTAGCCTGTGGTTTTGGCGGACCAGACACATTTGCAGGGACGGGGGGGGGGGGTGCGGGGCGGCATGCGGCGTCATACACACTAACAACCCCCACACTAACTACCCCCTTGATATTATATTAATATTATTAATTAGATCCTTTTACCCCATAACTGCCCTGTCCACTGACACATAGCCCCCAACTCGCAGATGCATCTAGAGAGGGAGGGGAGAGTAGAGAGAGAGGGCAGAGAGAGAATGGGGGCAGACAGTGAGAGAGGCAGAGACAGAAGGGCAGGAGACGGGGGAGGGGGGGGGGTGGAGGAGAGGAGGAGGAGAAGGAGAGGGAGAGGGAGGGGGAGGAGAGAGAGGGGAGGAGATAGAGGGGGGTGGAGAGGTGGGAGGGAGGGGGGTGGAGAGGTGGGAGGAAGGGAGGGGGAGAGGTGGAAGGAAGGGAGAGGTGGGAGGAAGGGAGGGGGAGAGGTGGGAGGAAGGGAGAGGGAGAGGTGGGAGGAAGGGAGGGGGAGAGGTGGGGGGAAGGGAGGGGGAGAGGTGGGGGGAAGGGAGGGGGAGATGGAGGGGGTTTAGGGGAGGGTAGGGGAGAAGAAGAGGGAGAGAGTGGGAGGGGAGAGAGGGGAATGGGGAGAGAGAGAGAGAGAGGGTGGGTGAGGGAGAGAGAGAGAGAGAGAGAGGGTGAGGGAGAGAGAGAGGGGGGGAGAGAGAGAGGGGGGAGAGAGGGGGGAGGGAGAGAAAGAGGGGGGAGAGAGAGATAGGGGGAGGGACTGAGAAAGAGGGAGAGAGAGGGGGAGGGGGAGAGAAAGGGGAGGGAGAGAGGGGGAGAGAGGGAGGGAGAGATAGGAGGGGAGGAGGGGAGGAGGGAGAGAGAGAGATGAGGGGCAGGGAGAGAGGGGGAGAGAGAAAGTAGGGGAGAGAGAGGGGGGAGGGGGTTTTATTTCAAAGCTTGTTTGCCTGCTTGTAAGATTTTTTCAAAGGAGTTCGGTTTGCAGCTGTGAGCGAGCGGCGGCTGTGAACGGTCACCTCCAGATCTGCAGAACGCTCGTTCTTTCCAAAAATCCTATAGCCGCTTAGCCGCTACGGGATATTTGGTTATTTCTGCGCAATTTCAACAACGGGTAGGGTGGGGGGGGGGTTGGAGCGGGCGGGCGGGCATGCGATTCCAGCTGCGAGTTGGAGCGGGCGGGCGAGTCCAGCGTGTGTAGTTGGGGGGGAGGTTGTTACCGAACTGAACTCACTGTGGAATGAATCCATTAAAGGAGCCACTCTGCTGCTGGATTGGAAGTTGTCCCTGCCTTCCCTCTGGCTGACAGGCCGTTAACGTGCTGGCTCTGTCACGCTGGCTGAAGGCAAAGATCGGCTGTTTTTCCGATCACGGCGAAAAGCAGCGGTGGAAGAGGCGATCTTTGGCTTGTGCCAACGTGAGAGAGCGGGCCCGGGGGGGGGGGGGGGGGGTATTGGAGGTGAGTCGGGCAGCAGCAGTGAAAATGGCCAGTGAAAGACAGGCCATTGAGGCGCCAGCTCTGTAACGCTGGCTCAAGCCAAAGATGGGCTGTTCCCCCTGCGAAAAGCAGCGGGGGAAGAGCTGATCTTTGGCTTGAGCGAGCGTGAGAGAGCCGGCCCGGGGAGGAGGGGGAGCAGAGCCGGGCGGCAGCAGCGAAAATGGCCAGCGATAGAAGAAAAATGGCCGCGTTTTCAGCGTAGAGCCTGGCGGCAGCAGCCGTTATGGTCACTGACCAGCAGGAGGAGACAACATGAGTGAGTGAGGGGGGGGGGTGAGAAGGGGAGGGGTGAGAGGGGGGTATGGATGTGAGGAGTGAAGTGGTGGGGGGGTTGTTACCGAACTGAACTCACTGTAGAATGAATCCATTAACGGAGCCACTCTGCTGCTGGATTCGAAGTTGTCCCTGCCTTCCCTCTGGAAGCCTCGTCCCCATCAGATGCCGAGTTCCCAGAGCCCTGGTTAAATGCGGGGGCCGCTCACGGTTAAGTCTGTGAAAGCGGCCCCATGAGAGAATGAGGCCTCGCATCCTCGGCGCTTCAGTATGGGGGGGGGGAGGGGAGGGTAGAGTGGGCGGGCGGGCGTGGTGCGGGCATGGTGCGCGTGGCCGCCCGCCCGTCGCCTTAACTCTGCTCCCGATCGGCAGAGCATTTTGAGAATGGGGGGGGGGTTGTAGTGGACTGGCCGGCCGGCGCAGGAGTGGAGTTGTGGGCTTGTGACTCTCTGGAGCGCGCAGGGGATGGGAGGTGCGGGCAGGGCTTCGTGAGCTGCGCCAGCTGTGACTGCGGAACTTACACCTTATCTCTGCTCCCGATTGGCAGAGCATTCTCTTGCGCTCTCCACATAATCACTGACACCCTTACTAATCAACCCTTACTAAACTCCCAAGTGAATACAAAATACCCCATTGATTCATTTCAATGAAGAGCCAGGCAAGTTAACTCATGCACTGGTTGATATTCATCCCTCAACCAAAATCTTGAGAACTGCTCGATAAGTCACTTTAACAATTCTCGCTCAACAACAGTGACTAAACAGTGACTAAAAGCCCTTCATTAGGTGTAAAACACTCCGGCTGAAAGAGGTGCTAAATAAATGTTATTTTGTCTGCCTTTTGAAATAATCAGTGATACTCCATAGGCAAAGATACTTGTTGAACGAAAACGCTGGGCAAGACGACTAATTTTGATCATAATTCAAATCCACAATGCAGCAGATTAAAAAACTTGGGTTGTTGAACTTTTCAACTTGCTATTCATTTTTGCAGGCTACATTGATGGTGCTAAAGTTTGTTTGTAGAGCATGGATAAGGTCCCTGGGGGATAAGACCCGTGGCCGTAACTCTTCTCCCGATCTGCAGAGCATTTTGAGAACCAGGGGAGAGAGGGTTTGGAGCGGGCGGGTCGGCGTGGGAGTGGGGCTGTGGGCTTGTGACTCTCTGGAGTGCGCAGGGGATGGGAGGGGCGCGCAGGCGGGCGGGGCTTTGTGAGCTGCGCCAGCTGTGAATTCAGTGGAACTTAACACCTTATCTCTTCTCCCGATCGGCAGAACATTTTGAGAACGTGGGGGTGAGGGCGATTTCAGCTGCGGGAGGCGTGGCGTGAGCGTAGTTGGAGTGGGAGAGGAGAGCCAGGCTGCCAAATGAAGAGAGAGAGAGAGAGGCGGCTTGGATTGGTCAGCATGTGGGATTGTGACGTCAGCAGCCCGTTTAGATTTTAAAATGAGTTAGTGGGGTGGGGGGAAGGATTTTATTTAAAAATGTGTACATAAAAATATCTAAATGTAATGAGGAGTGGATTTGCGAATGTAAAAGCGAAATCGCTAGCGAAATGGAAAAAATCGGGGAGTTTGAGAATGTGGTTTTGGCACACCGAGGAATCAAAGGCCAAAAATCTTATCTGAAAAAAAATGTAATGTGACATACACCCACAAATAAACACACACACACACACACACACACACACACACACACACACACACACACACACACACACACACACACACACACACACAGAGTTTTAAAAGTGGATAGATATATATAGATATGATATATTATATGATATGATTTTGCTTCAGTCTTTCTTATTGTTACGAATGATGGAATTGCACAGATTTTATCTCCTGTGGTAGCATGCAAAAGTGCCGTAGCAAGGATGCTGTTCATAGTGTTAGAAATGCCTGCTGTATCAATGTGGACAAGGTGAATGCTTCAAGTTTCCAGGTGAAAATATCACCTTCAATTTGACTTGGCCCAACCACAATGACACTATGGCCAACAACCCCACAAAAGCCTTCCTCAGAAGACAAAGGAAATCTGTTTCCAAGGACTCTTACTAACTTATATTGTACCATAGAATGCATAATATCAGGATGCGTCACAGCTTGATGTGTCAACTGTTCTACACAAAAGTGCAAAGAGTTGCGATGTTGTGAAGGTAGCCCAGTCCATTACGCAACACCCCCCCCCCCCCATTAACTCCATCTATACTTCACAATGTATTGGGAAAACAACCAACATAATCAAAGACTACTCAAACCCAGTCATTCTTTGTTCTGGCCTCACCAATCAGGCAGAGGATACAAAGCCTTGAAAACACATACCACCAAACTTTAAAAAAAAGCTTTAAAGAAGGAACTGCAGATGCTGGAGAATCGAGGGTACACAAAAAGCTGGAGAAACTCAGCGGGTGCAGCAGCATCTAAGGAGCGAAGGAGATAGGCGACGTTTCGGGTCGAGACCCTTCTTCAGAGTCTGAAGAAGGGTCTCGACCCGAAACGTCGCCTATCTCCTTCGCTCCTTAGATGCTGCTGCACCCGCTGAGTTTCTCCAGCTTTTTGTGTACCCTTTAAAAAAAAGCTTCTCCTCCCTGTTATCAGGCTCTTGAGTGAACCTCTTGAGAATATATTTTACATGTACTTTTCTTTGAATCTGCGCTGTCCTCTGTAGCAATAAACAATATTCTGTACTTTTGCTTATTTTCTCATTTGCGCAAACCCTAATGCATACAACTAAATGTTTTCCATTGCATCTCAGTACACATGGCAAAAATATATAAATACAATGTACTTGGTGGGTACATAAGAGCAGATGAAGAGTCATGAAGCAAATGGTCCCTTTGAAATGCTGAAAAGGAAGAGAAGAGGGTGATATATATGGTGAACAAATGTTAAGGCTGGCTGAAATTGTGAAGGAAGACCTGTTGAATATTGTGGCTGTTATGATGAAAAGTGGGGACCAGGAGAATTAGTGGAAGAAGTTTGTGGACATGTAATTCATGATTACTGTTAGTCTCCTTTTCATCTGTAGAAACACTGAACTGCAGATGCTGGTATACAGAAAACACAAAAGTACTAAAATAACTCGTATTAGTCAGGCTCATATGGGTCCTACCCGATATGATACCTTTTTTTTGTTTAGTTTAGAGATACAGCGTGGAAACAGACCCTTCGGCCCACCTTGACCGCACCAACCAACGATTACCGATACACGATTAACATCCTACATACTAGGGACAATTTACAGAAGCCAATGAACCTTCAAACCTGCATGTCTTTGAAATATGGGAGGAAACCAGAGTACCCGGAGAAACCCACGTGGTCACAGGGAGAACATGCAAATTCCGTACAGACAGCGTCCATAGTCAAGATCGAATCCGGGTCTATGGTGCTGTAAGGCAGCAACTATACCGTTGTGCCATTTAACCTATCCCTGTTCTCCAGAGATGCTGCCTGAACCGCAGAGTTACTCCAACACATTGTGTTTCCTTTTCATCTGAAGGTGATTGTGATTGGAGATTTCTGGAAAAGTTTCATTCTATAACAGATTACTATCAAAAAGAAGGTATTGGATGTTATACATTGAGGCATGGAGTCATATAGCATGGAAACAGGCCCTTCGGCCCAACTTGCCCACGCCAACCAACATGCCCCATCTACACTAGTCCCACCTGCCTGTATTTGGCCCATATCCCTCTAAACCTATACTATGCATGTACCTGTCCAAATGTTTCTTAAACATTGTGACAGTACCTGCCTCAATTACCTCCTCTGGCACACATGTACCACCCTTTGTGGAAAAATACCCCTCCGGTTCCTATTAAATGTCACCCCCCCCCCCCCCCCCCCCCGCCTTAAACCTATGCCCTCTGGTTCTTTTTTTCCCCTACTCTGGGTAAAAGACTGTGCATTCACTCTATCTATGCCTCTCATGATCTTGTACATCTCTATAAGATCACCCCTCTTCCTCCTGTGCTCAACCTCTCCCAATAGCTCATGCCTCTCAAGTCCAGGCATCATCCTCATAAATCTCTTCTGCACACTTAACAACATTTTCCTATAACAGGATGACCAAAACTGAACACAATACAATACAAATGTGATTGTAACATGATGTCTTGTAACATGACCTCCCAACTTCTATACTCAATGCTCTGACTGATGATGGCCAATGTGATGAGACCCTGTCTGATTTCATCTTCTTAAACCTTTCCTTTTTCTATTTGACCAAATTTACAACCTTGTGTGGTCATCCAAGTTTCCCACAGTTTTCCACCCTTATCCCTCCTCCTTATTGGAACATGCTAAGGTTGAACTTTGATCAACTGGACTTTAAACAACTCCCACACGTTATAGAAGGAACATGTTATAGATGCTAGTTTACACCAAAGATAGCCACAAAATATTGGAGTAACTCAGCGGAACAAGCAGTATCTCTGGGGAGAAGGAATGGGTGACATTTCAGTTTGAGATGTCTGAAGAAGTGTTTTGACTCAAAATATCACCCATTCCTTCTCTCCAGAGATGCCCCCTGGCCCGCTGAGTTACTCCAGCATTTTGTGTCTATCTCCCACATGGTAAATGTGGATTTATCAAATAACATCTGCTCCCAATGTATCCTCCTGAGCTCCTTCATAATGATGTTGTAATTTGCGTTACACCAATTTAGTACCTTCCCGCAAGCTCTGGACATCCCTATTCAAACAATCTGAAAATGTATGGAATTATTATCTATATCCACAAGATGCTATTCCACTGTAACATCAATCATTTGGGCTAATTTCCCAACACAATATCCAGCATGTTCACTGGATATGTATTATCCACATACAATTTCTAGAAACTCTTTTGGATACACATAACAAATTATTTCCCCCTCTAATCCCTTGGTGCTGAGAAGGTCCCAATCAATATTAGGGAAGTTAAAGTCACCCACTAAGACAACACTGTTGTTGTGGCATCTTTCAGTAATCTGTCCACATATCTGTTTCTCTATCTCACACTTTCTATTTTGGATCTTATAGTACAATCCCATTATAGTGCTTGCACCTTTCTTATTTTTGAGTTGTACCCATGTTGCCTTAGGGATTGAACTTTCCAGTATGTCCTCTTTGAGTGCCACCATGACGGTCTCCCCGATTAGTAGGATAACTCTTCTCTCTTTATCACATCAGAAACGTCGTAACCAAACAATATTGAGCTCTTAATCATGCAACCACATTTCCACAATGGCCAGAGCATAGAACCAAGCACCTATCTAGGCCCTAAATTCATAGGCTTTTTCTACAATACGTGTTCCATCGTTACCTCTTTTCCATTATCGAATGACAATCTCTATGGCACTCTCTTAACACCATGCAGAACGATGAAATTACTACAACCACAATCTTGCATGTTCACCCAAAGCTTAGACCAAATGACACCCACTGTTCCAGAGCTACTCTCGGCACTTCTTGTATGAGGTGCATTACTGGATCCTACTAATGTATGCAGCCCATGAATAGAGCAGATATTGCTGGCTGTATGCAGCTATTATGTAAAATATGAAGCAGCAAAAAATTATTGAACAGGCTGAAATGTAACACAGCGTGGATTACCACTGCATTGTGTTCCTTTAATATTCACAAATTTCCAGGGGAAAAAAAACAAAGTACTGGAGTAACTCTCCTGACTTTGGGAGTATATGTGCAACTCTACCTTGGAAAAACTCTGAGCTTGCTTCAAAGTCGCTGGAATCCTGGTGATCTTTTTAAATTGCAAGAAAGCCCAGGTAAAATCTGGTCAGTTCCCAAGCCATTGAACGTGTTAACAGATTTTTAAGAACGGAATACTAAAACAACAGTTTTGGACTGCTTTTGTTGTGACAGTTCATATTGTTTTTGAGACCAGCAACACTGACTTGAAACAAGCAGTTAAAAAATAAGAAATGTCCAGCCCTTGGTACCTTATTTTTGGTGATAATGGCAGCTTAATTATAATTTGTGCAACTATGTGTTTAAAAATAAACCAATGTGCACAACAAGCTGTGCAGTTTTCACTTGTTCCCATAGCAACCGAAATGTGATGATGTGAAGCTGAAAATATGTTTAACTGTAGGAGATACATTGATATGGACAGGAACATGAGATTTAGTACTGTGTTGAATTGCAGAATAACAGTTGGATGAGTAAATAAAATCCTTAATTCCACCTATCTCCAGAAATAACAGATACTTAGAAAAAGTGCATTGAAATCAGATTTGGCAACACCTTTTTTTCCAACTGTTTAAATCAAATATGTTTGATGCACAAATCATGAAAATTCCGTCAGATCGCACACATTGCAATGTTTATAAAGTTCAACCAGTGTTTTTGTTTTTGGTGTTGGCTAATGCACATCAGATATTTGGCTAGCAGTATGTGCATAGAGTTAAATCATCACTGTGCACTGTTTGGAGCTTTGACAGCTGAAATTGGATTGCATTTTTTAGCTTTAGTGAAAAATGTGCCTGTTCTGTGAACCATGGTTTCATAATGTAACATTTTGCTGCAGCTGTACCTATAAAGGTCTACTCAGCCATTTGACATTTACCTCTACATTCTGCTGTAATGATCATTGGAGATAGACTAGTCACTCTACAGAATGTCAGGCTAATGTTTGGTTGAGTTCTGCTGTCATTTCTTCATCTATAGTTTATCACCATATGTGATTTTGTCATGGTTCAATAAGGCATGCTGCAGGAGCTGAAACTAGAAGACAGGTGTAAGAGGCCCACGAGAGTGGAGGTACACCAACCCCCAAGAGTGTTCAAAGTGTCACAACAGGGGTCTACAGAAATATTGACAGAGATTTTCAACCTATTGACAGAATTGTAGCCAGGCACAAGTGTTGAGACTGCCCTGCCAGTAAATGTCAAGGTCATTCACATCCGGAATTCTAAAACATCTGGTAGAAAGGATGGTAATGAAAGCCTTTGGTATATTGACCTTCATCAATCAGGGTATTTATTGAGTGTAGGAGTTGTGACGTACAAGATGTTGATGAAGGCACACTTGTGTTCAGTTTTGGTCACTGCTATAGGACGGATGTCATTAAGCCGAAAAGAGTACAGAGAAGATTTAAGAGGATGTTGTCAGGACTCGAGGGCCTGAGCTATAAGGAAAGATTGGGCAGGTTCTTTATTCTTTATTCTTTCCATGACTCTCTGGGTTTCATCTGGTGTGCTCCAGTTTCCTCCCATATTCTAAAAGTGTGCTGGTAAGTTAATTGGCTATTATAAATGACTACTTAGTGTAGATAAAAGTCAAAAATATCAAAGGAGAGTTGATGAGCATGTGGAGAAGATTGGTCAATGGAGATATGTGTGCATCAGCAGATAAGTGGCACTCTGTGAGGGCTACTGAAGTCTGTTACAATCATATGGGGCGCTTTTAAGAGTACACAGCTTCTAAACGTACTCCTTTCCAAGATATTTAACACATACTTTATAGTTCTAGACTGCAGGAAATATGTCACCTCCCCAGTATTTACCAGCAACAAGTATGTGCCTCTCCACAGAGACATTGCAGTCAGCAGATGGAGCTCATTGAAGCTTGATGCTCACCTCGAGGAAAGCTGCCCAGAATGCTCCACAATAACCATTGCACGTGGAATGATTTTATCTGCTCATTGCCAACTGTTGACAAGTGCCATTGCTAGGAGATATCTAAGAGCCAGTAACAATTATGTCAACAATTACTTTGAATAACCAAACACCCCGAAAACAATTTTCACAAATGAACCGGGAAGTTAAAGCTAAGTTTTAAACTAACATTTTAAGATGTTATGGATTGTGAAATTACAATAGAAAGATACGATAGAAGCTGAAATATGGTAAACTTAGTAAAATCTGTAGGGAATGTAATCTGATCTTGTTGATTTCACAGGAGATGGTTGCAAAACAGTGGAATGTGGAGAGTCAGGGCATCAATAACAACTTTTATTTGCATCCATTCCCTGAGGTATTAGCAGAATTGCAAGTGAGCACTGGCAATTTGGTTGTATTATAAATTCATCTTAATTTGATCAATTTTTATATGCTCATATTATGTGGTGTTTTCCGATCAGAGACTGACCTCAATGATTATAAAAGTAAATAATGCCCTTAGTAAGATATAATAAAATCTCCACATGCAAGTTGAAGGTTATTTTAAGTTAATATATTGAGCATTTATACTTCTTTGTTCAGGCCATGGTATTATATACATGTGGGCCTGTTTTTTAGTTAATGCCTCCATTAACTGTGTGTGATTTTGGCACCATTTCAAATCCAAAAGGCTCCACATGTATATAATACCATGGCCTGGACTAAGAGGCATAAATGCTCAATATATGAACTTAAACTAACCTTCAACCTGCATGTGGAGATTTTATTGTCTCCTACTAATGCGTTATTTACTCAGTGTCCACGCTGACCAACGATCACCCATACACTAGTTCTATCCTGCACACTAGGAACAATTTACAGAAGCCAAGTAGCATACAAACCTGCATGTCTTTGGAATGTGGGAGGAAATCTGAGCACCCGGAGAAAACCACGTGGTCATAGGGAGAACGTACAAACTCCGTATAGCCAGCACCCGTAGTCAGGATCAAATTCGGGTCTTTGCAGCTGTGGGGCGGCTCTACTGCTGCCCCACTGTGCCGCACCTACTTTCACATTTCACGTCCACTCCCTGCACACTAGGGGCAATTTACAGAGGCCAATTAACCAACAAGCCCACACATCTTTGGGATGTGGGAGGAAACTCAAGCAGTCACAGGGAGATCTCACAAGTAAAAACTCCACAAAGGTCAGGAGCGAACCTGGATCTCGGGCACTGTGAGACTGCAGCTGAATCTGTGATAAGCTTTATGGAAAATGTATAAAAAGAAAATAATGAAGGGAAGTGTGGCCGCTCAGTAGATCAGTCAGTGGAAATGTGTCAGAGAGTTGCTGAGTGAATATTTTGTGTCTGTATTCACAGTGAAAGACACAGGAAGCATTTCAGATACAGTCAGGAACTAGGAGGCTAATAATACTGAGGAATTTATGGTAATTTAAAGATATAGCATGGAAACAAGCCCTTCGGCTCAGAGTGATCACCCCATACATAGCACTATCTTACACACTAGAGACAATTTACAATTTACAGAAGCCAATCAATCTACATACCTGTACATCTTTGGAGTGTGGGAGGAAATCGGAGCACCCGGAGAAAACCCATGCAGCTGAGAAAGCACAATTCTATATAACCATCGTAGAGTCTGTCCTCACCTTCTCTATCGTGGTCTGGTTTGGCTCAGCCACCAAGCACGACATCCGGAGGCTGCAGCAAATCAACTGATCAGCTGAGAAGGTTATTGGCTGCAACCTTCCCTCCATTGATGAACTGTACACTGCAAGGGCCAGGAAGCAAGTGGGCAAGATCATCTCTGACCCCTCTCACCCTGGCCACAAACCCTTTGAATCACTTCCCTCTGGAAGGCGACTCCGGACTGTCAAAGCTGCCACAGCCAGACATAAAAACAACTTTTTCCCATGAATAGCTCTACTCTATAACCAAAAATCTGTAGCCTCCTTTTGCTCTGGTATTTTATTTAATTCACATGTTTAATCAATAATGTTTTATTATTAATGTTTAATGTTTTATGTATCATTCCTAACTGTCACCGTATGTCATGTTGTCGCTTGCAGGCAGAGCACCAAGGTAAATTCCTTGTATGTCAATACTTGGCCAATAAACTTATTCATTCATTCAAACATTCATTTATTCATTCATTCATTCATTCAGTCACAGGAAAAACTTACAAATTCAGTACAGACAGCACCAGTAGTCACGCTCAAACCTGGGTCTCTGGCAGTATAAGTTAGCAACTCTACCGCTGCATCACTGTGTAACAAAATACTAAAGAAATTAATTATACAAACGTAATACAGACTTTCTACAAAGAAAAAGACTGTACAAAAAACAAGTCATTAATGGAAAACACAATTAGAAAATAAGTCTATGGTAGTGCTAGAGGTGGTCGGCAAGATTCATTGCCAAGTCGGATTAGAGTTGTGCAAGTCAGTTTAAGAACTTGATGGTTCTAAGAAAGTAGTTGTTTAGTTTAGAGATACAGCAGAGAAACAGGCTGCTTGTCGATCATTGATCACCCATACACTAGTTCTATGTTGTTCCAGTTTCACATCCTATACACTCAGAGCAATTTACAGAGGCCAAATAAACTACAAACCTGCATGTCTTTGGAATGTGTGAGGAAACCAGAGCACCCAGAGGAAACCCACACGGTCACAGGGAGAACGTGCAAACTCCTCTCAGACAGCACCCGAGTTTAGGTTTGAACCTGGGTCTCTGGCTGTGAGACATGAACTCTACCTCTGTGCATATATGCCTGTTCCTAAACCCGGTGGTGTGGGACTTCAGGCTTCTGCATATCCTACCCAACAGTAGCAGTGTAAAGAGGACGCAGCCCAGATGGTCTTGATGATAAATGCCACCTTCTTGATGCATTGCCACTGGTAGATATTTTCGATGGTGGGGAGTTCATCTTCGAAGCTTTGGAGAAAAGAGGGTCGTGCTACTCAACCTTCTAAATAATTATTTGCTACACTTCTAAGGCATTGTTATCCTTTTTGAAACAAGGAGCATAAAATGTGTGGCCTTACTAAAGCTCCATGTAATCGTTATGTTCCTTTGCAGGGTACATAATGGAAACATGCTGTTAATTCCCTCAGAACCCTAAAATGCAGTTCATTATTCAGGAATGTAATTGAAATGATGAAGAGAAAGTATTACATAAATTAACAGTACAAAAAATCTACATATTCACTAGTAAATGTTTTATTTTAAACTGCAGTTGTTGGAAATCACTTGTTTTTATTTCATTGTTTGATTCTTTAAATGCCAAAATTCAATTGTCGGCTATACCTTAGTAATCAACTGGGGGGGGGGGGGGGGGGGGAGAGGCCAGGAAGATTATTCCTTTGCATCAAGATAATGATAGATAATAGATGGCATCTTCTTGAGGGGATAGTTTTGATGGTGGGGAGGGCTGTGCCCCTTATAGCCTGGACTGGGTTTACTACTCTCTGCACCATCTTGCATTGCTGTATGTTGGAATTGCATCTATCGAAGTTTGTTAGAGTATTTGGTGACATGTCAATTTTTTTTTAACTTCTAAGAAAGTAGAGCCCTTTCTTCATAGAGCACACTTTCTTCGTGATCACAAATATGGGCTGGCCTCAGAACAGATCATCCGAGATGTTAATGTTCAGGAATTTGAAGCTGATTTTTGGAATTGCATTACATTTATGTGCTAAAAAGAGTAGCGGTGCCTTTAGTAAAAATGATTTAAAACTATAATTGAGAATGCTTTACTTTAAACTTTTACATTAGTTATCAATTGATATATCCCTCGTGCAATCTTTGATTGATGTACGCTCTGATAATGTGATTGGAGTGATTAGTGTGATAACAATCATTTTTTATGATTGTTAGAATATATAAATAGGAGAGATATTAAAAGTGGGCTATGGCACAAGAGCGGAAGGGTGCAAAACAGATTCACCAGGATGTTTTTTGGCTTGTGCGCTTGAGTTATAGTCCATATAGGGAATGAACTGACAGAGAAAACCACAGTGGATACGATACGGACTTTTAGAAGACCTTTACAGCTGTATGGATAGTAACAATTTAAAAGGGACAAATGCAGACAAACGCAGCCCAATATGCAACTTGGCGGCATGGACAAGGTTGTTCAAAGGGCATGTTTCTGTTCTGCACAGCTCTATGACTCTTCTACTTTCAAGAAATGAAGAAATGTTGCTGGAAAAATCCTGTTTGGATTTTATGTATCTTTCTTTTAATTTGCTAGCCATAGTTTCTTTCTCACTGACTGAAAATGTGCTTCTCTCATTGCAGTGCAGCATCTGGAGATGACAACGAAGAGAAAACTTATTGGCCGCCTGGTGCCCTGCCGATGTTTCCGGGGTGAAGAAGAAGTCATCTCAGTACTGGATTATTCCCATTGCAGCCTTCAACATGTACCAAAGGAGATATTCAATTTTGAACGATCTTTGGAGGAACTTTACTTGGATGCAAATCAGATAGAAGAGCTCCCAAAAGTATGGGAAAAAAAACTATATGGTGTTCTATAATGTTAACAATTTAAAGCAATTTAAAACATACGGTGTTCTATAAATGTCGACAATTTAAAGCTTATTTTCAAAAAGAAAATTAACAGGGCAGCTAGTTATTGTTCATATAAGCCAACTTCTATGCATACGTGCCTCTGTTTTAATGCAAGTCATATGGAGAAACTGGCCCTTCGGCCCAATTCGCACATACTGAGCGAGTTTCATTTGCATGCATCCCTCTTGTACCGAGGGATCCTTTGTACTGAGAGGTCTTGTGAATGTGATTATTGTACTTCCCTCAATTACTTCCTCTGGCAGCTCATTCCATTAACCCATGACCCTCTGTGTAAAAATGTTGCCTCTTCGGTTCCTTTCACCTTTAACCATACGCCTATGCCCTCTAAATCACAATCCCACTACAGCCTGTGCCCCCTAGCCCTGGGAAAAAGTTGCCTCTCAGGTTGCTATTAAATCTTTCCCCTCTTACCTTAAACCAAAGCCCTGATTCCCAACTCTCAACGTCTACACTTAATTGCCTGACCAATGATGGCCAATGTGCCAAAAGCCTTTTGTATCTATCTGCATTGCCATTAGATAATAATTTAATTTTAATTAAATGTAATGTTATTTAGATAACGTTTACGGTGTTGTGCCAAAAACTTTGTAATACATGAAAGGAGTTTGAGATTAAAGATATTTAATCATTTGGCAGCTTTGACATTTCTGGCTAAAGTAGGGTTCAGTTTACCTAACTGTTAAATTTCTTTCAACATTTATGTGGCAATATCTTGTTTTGGCCATTGGCATGATCTCATTAGAACTTGGTAGTTCCTTTTAATGTACATTCTTTCTCCCAGGATTTATTTCATCAAATGCCAGGAGCATCACTCGATGGTAAATTGAAATAGTTTCCAAAGGTCAGCAAATGGTTTGCTGCTGTTTTCGTATTCTCCTCTATTGTGATAAAAATGTAGAGCAGTGTCATAAAGGAAAGTGAAATGGAGAGATAAAGGAGTTTCAGGAGGAAATTCTAAAATAAATGCCCTAAACAGTACAATACCCTAAACAGTACAAGGCAGAAGGGATTATTGAAATTCTTTTGGACTAATTTGTTGGCCAGGCGTTTTAATGCTTTGGAAGTATACGATTAAATTGCTGAAAGGCATTGTTCATTGAAAGATACATTTTTATCTTATGAAATGTTCCTGAATTTGAAGTCACTTACTCTCTCTTAGCCAGCATCATTAACATCTAGCTATTAATAATTTGTATGTTTCCATTTGTTGAATTATACGGGTGTGCAATATGACAATGTCTGTGTCGTTTAACAAATCTAAATTTATTATTTTATAATTTACTTCAAAATGACATACCTAAAGTACATTGCATACTGTGACATTTTAGGTAAAGTATGAAATAATATAATCTGACTTTGTTATTCCCTTATTTTTGTACTCATTCCAATTTAAACAAGTGACATCATAACATAAAATAATAAATAATATCACTGGCAAAGGAACATCAAGCAGCCTGCTTTCAGACTTTATTTCTGTACTGAAAATATTGTTTATTGTTTGTGAATGTGAATGCTTTTTAGGGAAAAAGAAAGCCCAATTCTTTGATCAAATTTCATCACAAATATAATCCATAGGGAAAAAATATATAGATATGAAGCATGCTTCAATTTCATTTTTAAGTTGCTATAGTATCTAAACTAGTATCCATAGAGATTAGTAATAATGGAATTATACTTTTTAGTGTAGAGAATGAGTAACATTTTGTATAATTTGTTTCTTAATGTTACAGCAATTGTTCAACTGCCAAGCGCTCCGCAAACTAAGTATTCCAGACAATGATCTTTCTAGTCTACCCACCAACATTGCCAGCTTGGTGAATCTACGAGAATTAGACATCAGCAAAAATGGTAAGAATAAGACATTTATTTTCACACTCTTTTATTTTTAATATGCCACATCTGTAATGGAGACCTGTTCATGATAATTTGCCTGCAAAATGCTAGTTATATTCCATTATGTCACGTACTGTTTTCTTTTTAATTCAATGTAAGCCTATCAACAATTTATCCTGAATGATTAACATAGAACTTTAATAACTGAGGGGCTTTAGTTTTGACATTTGATAATGGTAAGGGATTAAAACATTTTTTAAGAACCATGGCGGGTAAGGGATTAAAATTATTATGGGTTTTTTAAGAACCATGGCACTGAGTAGAGCTTAACTAACCAAACACAGCCCAAGGAGTCAACCTGGGAATTCCTTTGTTTATGGAGTGAAGAGTAGATCTGTCCATTAAATACTCTGAGTTGATATGAAGTAATGATTTGGCTACCCCTAGAAAATTGCAAATCAATGTAGAAATCTCATATCTTTCCATATATTCCTTTATGCATGAATATTTAGAGGCTCAGTTTGGAAGGAAAACCAACAAATATGGTGGAAGCGTCATATTTCATTCCTATCATGCAGAAGTGCTCTGTTCATTTATTATGATTTTTATCTGAAACCCTCTGCCTAACACTCTATACAATATTCTCAAATTATTTCCCATCTTTGAGCATAAAGAGTGATAGAGTTGTACAGCATGGACACTGGCTCTTTTGCTCCACTTATCCATGTGAACCAAGATGTCCCATCCAAGCTAGTCCCATTTGGCCATAACTCTCTAAACTTTCCCTATTCCTGTACCTGTTCCAATATCTTATAAATGTTGTTATTGTGGTTGCCTCAAATGCTTAATCTGGCATTTAATAGAAAGATTAAACAAGAACTTACCGTTTGAAGATTGATCTTTATTTTATGAGAAGTTGAAGTGAGGGACTACGTGAAGAACCCGCCAGCCCGCATGTGCGTCAATCTTCAAAGCAACTATGAAACCACAGACCACTTGCACGAACTTAAATTATAGAAAGATTAATAACGCTTGTCTTACCGAATGATCTTTATGAGATTCAGGGTTGAGAGTGGAGGGCACGTACTCCCTCACTTCAACTTCTCATAAAATAAAGATCAAACTTCAAACGGTAAGCTCTCGTTTAATCTTTCTAAATTATATCGAAGTCTCGTGAGAGACTATGTGAAGCCTTTGAAGCTCTCAGGTTTCATGCAGTAAACCAATCTGAGCGTGAAACAGATAAACAGATAAACCATAAATGGTAGAAAAGACATGGGCTATTAGCAACATGATGCTAACTTATATATATACATGTAAATTGCCCTTAATCGGACCACAGTCCCAATTGCCTTTGGGTTAGCCAATAGCTCATGCAACACTGTTCAGAACGCTATCTGCAACCACCCAGACATGTTCAACAAAATTTTATAACTTCTGAAAGTGCGCATATCTGAGCCTCCTGCTGTTGCAAGAAGATGGTCAAAGGGGAAATTCCATTCTATTGGTTGCTAACGAGCCAGCCCCCCTGGAAGAGTGAGACTAGAAATTATTTGAATTACATTCTATTCATGTTGAGATAGTCTGCACCAGCAATCTCTTGAGAAACTATAAAATAACAATGAAGAAACTATCCTTCATCTCATAGGTACTAGTAAGCTCAGTGTACCTGTATACATAATAAACACCTCCAATCTCCGATCTGGTGGGTATGCTGTCAACTCCAAATTGTATCCAACTGTGCCCATTTTGCTTTATAAGTTAATTCCCATAACAAGCTACCCTCATGTCAAATATGACCCAGAGATCCAGCCGGAGATCGAGTAAAGACTGTGTTCTTTGTGCTGAAATCAGTTGCTAAAAGCATAATTAACTTAAAAGATATTGCTCCAACATTAGGAATACAGTAGATGACTATCTGTATAATAATTTTTACTGATACACATCCACACTACTGTGAGTCTAGGCTTTAGAGTGTTCATGTAAAAGACACCTTGCATAACGTTAGTCAACAGTGGGTGAATAACCAGTCATCTATTGTCCCACTTATAGTACCAGAGAGAATGATAAAGCAGCACGAGCAGTATCAATTGTGCTATAACATAATCGCTTCTGTAAGCCCCAACTGAAAGAACCACAAACCTCTGCTACTTCTGTTTAAAAGTAGCTCACGTCTCTCTTCACAAACTTCCCATACAAACGTGCAGAGCTAGCTGCACGAGAAATAGGCTGAACTAGCCACCATTCGTGACTTTGAGTAAGTAGGAGCTTCTTTCAGCCGCCTTTTACAATGGACGCCCTGAATGAGTAAGCCAAATTGGCACTATTAAGTTTCATGTTGCCTCATCTTTAATGTCGTAAGAGGCATCGACTGATAAAAAAAACCCTGAGTGTTATCAGCTGCAAAAGCATGTCATCTATAAACTCCATGACACAATGCCCTTTTGATCTGAGTAGGGCAGCATTAACTTCAGAAACTTTGTAAGTAGTCTAGGCCTGAAGACAACCCCTAGGTAGAGCCTAACATTTCCACCAATGGCTTTGTCATAAAAAACACCAGATATATCTGTGCCTCTCGTGTACAGATATGGAAAAGTATGCATCTTCAAGATCGATTGAGGCCCTAAATCCTCTGAATCAGTTAAATTGCTGAATGACAATTATCCATCTTAAACTGGTTAACCAACACATGATCAGACTAGCCAAATCCTAACCTGATGTGGCCTGCTCCACTTTTCTTCAACATTCTAGAAATATACCCCTCGCATTCTTGGGCAGACTATTCATCCTTTGTGAGATGTCTCTGTTTCCACTTGGATAGCCATAGTTTCCTCTATTGACCATAAGGACAGAAATGTTGGCTTCTCTTGCTACGGAGGAATAATTAACCAGAAACTGAATCTTATAATCTGTTATGATTTGTAAGCTGGAAAATTCCGGGGGTTATCTGTCCCCACCTGTTTGTCGAAACCCCGACTTGAATATCGACAGCAGCTCTCACGTGACTAATGTAATAACATTTGCATACTCAAACCACCTTTGTTGCTCATTGTTGCTTTGCTGTCCCTGATGAGACAGATGATGACTGAAGATGAGATCAAGGCAGTTTCTGAGAAAGCACTTGCTATAAAATCCACCAAGAAGATTCTTGGCCTCAGACAGAAGACTAACAGTCAGCTGATCCTAGATTTTGCTCTGTCCCTTTGCACAGACATCATGACCAGCTGGCGACAGTACCGAGTATGAAGAGAGCACAGCAACCATGGTGAGCGCTGAACCCGCGGATAAAAACCCTCTGGCTTTGATAGAAGTGTAAGCCTGGTGCTCCAACCAGCCTCCGTGGAGTGATATCTGCCACTCACTAGATAGAGGATAAAATTATGCAGGTAAACGAAAGTCTACCCCCAAAGGGTGTATTAATACACCCACCATAACCTCTTTCCCTTGAGAAATTTTAGCATACATTGGATAGGCCTCAGGCCTATACCATCCTAACCAAATTGAGTTTAGACTGTGTATAACACAGACAACCCTCTACTGACCTTGTACAAGGCGAATCCGTCCCTGAGAAATCTCAAAACTTTCTAGGGTTAAAGCCTTTCGACTTTGATTTTGCCACAACTGATGGCATTAACCTACAGCCTCCAGTGTCTGACCAAATCAGAACATATGTCAGATCCTTATGCGACTAGAATTGAAGTGTAGCATCCGCTTGGAGTGGGAATGCGAGTTCCCTGTCAGCTCCTCACAGTCAGGAGTTGCTGCCACAGTCCTCTGCCTGGAATGACCTATCTCAGTCGCCAGAGAGCGCAACACATTCTCTTCACCAAGGTGAGCGCAATGGCCCTGGGCCTAACAAAGGCCTCTGGCTAGGTCTGAATTGAGTAAGCCTGGTGTTCCAACCAGCCTCAGAGCAGCGATTCCTGTCGTTAGTTTATATATAGGGGTGATACGCCCACCGGAATACTGGAGCCCTACCCACATAGGATGTTTCTACCACCCCCGCAGCTGCCTAAAATTCTCCCTGCAAGTCTTAAACTTGCTAACATAAATCCACTCCGAAGAGATACATTGCAGGCTGCATGTTACTGGCCCTGCATAAATGAGCATTTTTTTAGGAATTACCTCAGGTCTTTTAGCATTTTGTGAAGGCAATTTAGCTCCAACTGTATATTACATAGAAATGCTAAAGCATCTTCTGCACTACCGAGAGCTGAATACATCTATTGCCCTCGCAAAGGCCGAAATGACATCAGTTAATAGTCTTTGGATACACTGAAATGTTAACACTTGCCCACGTATTACCACTAAGATATCCAAATGGTGAGATTGACTTTTGGAACATCCAAAGTCTGGCAGTTCATCTGGACTGGTATTTCCCAGCCGTATCCAGCATATACCCCTCCTTAGCTGATGAGAAGTGAATCACTGATGCTCTCAGCCAGATCTCCTCCAGTGGATCTCCTATCCCCAAAAGGGTGGCAAATTATGTGACAAGAGCCGGAACTCCTTCATGATTTAACTGAAGCATATTCCCCATAAGTTCGGGGGAATTTGAATTCCTTGTCAATATCCCCATAGTCGGAGTTACCTATGTAATAATCTCCAGTATTCCCTCTACTGAGCGGGAGATATAATAACGCAACCCTGAACCAGGTGTTGCTTTCCCTCTTCTGAGCGGGAGATATTATAACGCTACCCTGAGCCAGGATTGCTTCCCCTCTCTGAGCGGGCAATATTGTAACGCAAACCTGAGCCAGGTATAGCTTCCCCTCTGCTGAGCGGGAGATATATAACGCAACCCTGAGCCAGGTGTTGCTTCCACAGGCATCTGACTAGAGCAGCCTGTAAGTGTCTCCTGAGCCAGGAGCACAATTCTATTATATATTCACTGGACAGGTCGCGACTCCAAGTCCATCGTAGCTCCGTTCTGGAGCCTCAACGGAGTCTAGAGGAGAGGAATATAACGCAACCCTGAGCCAGGTGTTGCTTTCTACAGGCATCTGGCTGGCTCCCTTTTTGAGCCTCAACGGAGATGTCGACCAATCGCCTGCTCCCTTGGAGCCCCAACACCAGCCGCCTGCTCCCTCTCAGAGCCTCATTGGTGGTAGCTGCACCGGGCGAATTGTCAGCCTATTGAATGCGGCCGCTTGCTCCTTTACGAAGTCTCCATGGCGGGCCGTCAGCCTATTGACACCAGCCGCTTGCTCTTTACGGAGCCTACACGGTGGTAGCTGTACTGGCCGAGCCGTCAGCCTATAGATTTCAGCTGCCTTCTCCTTTTCGGAGCCTCCACGGCGGTAGCTGCACAAGCTGTGCCAGCTAATCCGGGCCCGCTGCACCTATTTTCGGAGCAGCGGCCTGTTCCTGAAACAAAAAAACCCTTACCTGCAGGAGCAGTTTCGAACCATGCCGCCATGCGTCGACATATTGACGCGCATGCTGGCTGGCGGGTTCTTCGTGTAGTCTCTCACGATACTTCGATATAAAATTCCATATACACACCACCCTCTGTGAAAAAATTAAATCTTTCCCCTCTCACCTGAAATCTCTTGAATTCCCTTCTCTGGTAAAAAAGACTGCATTCACCCTATCCCCATCGTGATTTTATACACTAAGTCATTGTGGCACAACGGTAGAATTGCTGCCTAACAGCAAATGCAGTGCAGTAGACCTGGGTTCAATCCCGACTACGGGTTCAGTCTGTACGGAGTTTTTATGTTCTCCCTGTGACATGCGTGGGTTTTCTCTGAGATCTTCTGTTTCCTCCCACACTCCAAAGACGTACAGGTTTGTAGGTTAATTGACTTGGTAAATGTAAAAATTGTCCCTAGTGGGTGTAGGATGGTGTTAATGTGCGGGGATCGTTGGATGTAGAAATGACAGCTATTTTCTGATGTTGCCTAAAAAAGAAATATGATTTTTTAAACTAATCACTTTTAAAGGGGTTTAAGAAGGAAATGCAGATGCTGGAAAATCGAAAGTAGACAAAAAAGCTGGAGAAACTCAGCGGGTGAGGCAGCATCTATGGAGCGAAGGAAATAGGAGCGAAGGAAATAGGTTTCGGTTCGAGACCCTTCTTCAGACCCTTTTAAAGGGGAATAGTTTCCTTTTAGTCTGTGGCTTCACTGGCCTGGAAATAAGACCATGCTATGCCTTTTCTGCCCATATGTTAATCACTAAACTATGACAGATTGAGCCATGCATTTGGAAGTGCAAGATTTCATGAAGATATTGGAAGGCGGGGGTGGGGGGGGAGGGAGAAGGAGAGCGAATTATACCAAGTGTGAACAAGTTGATTTTTCTGCAATAATAGATTGAAGGATAATGTAAAGTATTGCATTAATGATTGTGTTGATCCATATTTTAGGACTGTTGTAGAGTTTCCAGCCAGGATTATTATTCAGCTAGCACTGGAAGAGAACTAGCATTGAGGTATAATTAGTGCAAAGTATAGAATCCATTTACGATTTAAGAATGTCTATAAATGCTGTTATGATATTTTGTTCTTAATCACCATACCATCTCAAAATATTGTTACCTTAATCGCTACAAATCAACCAGATCTGCATCAGATTTTGGCCTGTATCCCAATGCCGTTTTTAAATAATACCTGCTTATTAGCAGAATTAAATATTGATGCCCTAATGATATGAACAAAAAATGTAGGTGCTGAAAATTTGAAACACAAATTGCTGGAAGCACTCAGCAGGTCAGGTGGCATTTGTGGAAAGAAAAGTAGAATAGTAAGATTAAACGAGAACTCACCTGTTCGAAGTTTGATCGTTATTTTACGAGGAGTTACGATGAGGGATTACGTGAAGAGCCCGCCTCACGCTGGTAACGGCATACTTCAAAGCAACGGCATGAAAAACACAGAACACCAAAGCCGGAGTAACATAGTAAGGCTCATAAAAAGACTTAGAACCACCATTTGATCATTTATTTTACGAGGGTGGGAGTGGAGGGCACGTAATCCCTCATCGTAACTCCTCGTAAAATAACGATCAAACTTCGAACAGGTGAGTTCTCGTTTAATCTTACTATTTTACTTCGGAGTCACGTGAGTGACTACGTGAAGAGTTTTAAAGCTTTCTGTGTTTTTTATGTCGTAGAATTAATCCGTACGACAGTCCGGCTAAGTAAACACATACATGAGAAAGCAGACAAATGTTAGATCTTTTCACAATTAAATTTTTTAATGGTTGAAAGACCATATAATACCCTCCTTATATTTGAGGGAAAAATGATTACAAGTGACAAAAGCTATCAGTGACTACACAACTGATTATAGCAATTAATAGCAAACAAAGCAGGTGATTATAGTGCTCCCAACACCGCGTGTCCAAAGCTTGTCATAGTGTGAACAGGTTTGTTGTAGAACTTTGAAAAAGTTTCTTCTTTACTCCACCCTGCGATTTTTAAAATATGCTCGAGAGGTACGTCCCGCCCCTTCGCCGCGGACGTAGCTGCCGCCCTGGTGGAGTGAGATTTGAAGACATCAGTGTCTACTCCCGCTAAAACCAACACCTGTTTCAACCATTTTGAGATAGTTTGAACTGAAGCTTTTGTGTGTGGCTTTTTGTGCGTAAGCAGCAATGTCTTTTCGTTTCCTCGAAAAGTGTCCGTAACTTTAATATATTGGTTCAAATGTCTAACCACACACAAAGCAGGCTCAATATGAAAAGCTTGAAAGGTTACCTTTGTTCCAGATCTCCCTGGTCTACTTTGTTTGATCAGATCGTAAACATAGAATACAACATTATCTGTAGTCACATGCATACAGTCTAAACGCAACATTTGTAAAGTTTGCACTCTTTGGGCTGAGACCAGTGACATTAACATGACCAATTTCAATGTTAACCTATCCAATGGCAACCCTTCAATTGGCGTCCATTCTCTAAGTAGAGCAAGTACTATGCTCACATCCCAAATCTCTGTATATCTAGGTTTTGGCGGATTCATGTGAAAAATTCCTTTCATGAATCGTGATATTAATGGATGCGACCCAATTGATTTCTCACCAGTCATAAGTCCTAAATAGGACGACAAGGCACTGCGTGCAGTGTTAATGGCACTGTAACTTAAATGTTGCCCAAAGTGCAAATTGGCAAGGAATTCCAAAACATGAGTAACATTCACAGAATCATCAGAAATATTTGACTGTGTGCAAAATTCTTCCCATTTCTTAATATGTGTCATATATTGTTTCTGTGTGCTATCTCGCCATGATGCGCCAATAACTGTCAAAGTTTGGTCCGACAATCCCAGTTCCTGTAGTGGTCTGGTCAAAACCTGCAGATTAACAAATTCATATATGCATATAATGGGTAACCTTCATTTGTTACTGGATTAGTCAAGATATCACTACAGTTAGGAATCTGCATATACGGTTCTTTAATCATATTCAGCATAACTGGGAACCAAGGTTGAGTTGGCCAATTTGGCACTACCAACAATCCGGAAGCTGAATCTTGCTCTATTTTCTTCAAGCATCTCTGGATCAGAGCAAATGGTGGAAAAGCATAAAAGAACATTTTTCCCCAGTGTAATGAAAATGCATCTACTGCAACTGCGTCCGGATCGTGTTCCCAAGACACATAATGAGGCAATTGATGATTAAGCCTGGATGCAAACAAATCAATTTCTGGCAACCCAAATCGTCTAACAATATTCTTAAATATTGCTGGCTTAAGCATCCATTCCGTATTATCTTTAAAAATCCTGGACCTTTCATCTGCTACCACATTGTCTTTACCTGGAATATAGCTTGCTGAAATCCATATCTGCCGACCAATACACCATTGCCATATCTCATTGACCAGACAATCACATGATACTGATCTAACTCCCCCCATGTGATTAATGTAAACCACAGCCGTTTTATTGTCTAATTGTATTAACACATGCAGACCTTGTTTAGCACAACAATATGCTTTAAGCCCATAAAAGGCCCCCAATAATTCCAAATAGTTAATACCATACTCTTGGAGAAACACTTGTTCTTCAGTTTTCCATCTACCTCCACAACTGGAGGATAAATCTGTGGCCCCCATCCGAGAGCACTAGCATCTGTTTGTAAAACCATTTCAGGCTGTTTAATCATGATCTTCTTAGCAGCTTGTGGGACATTTTCAACCCACCATTGCAATTCCAATACTGCTTTCCTTGTTAATTGCATAGGCCTGTCAAAGTGACCTGCCTTATCTTTAAGAGCCCTTACTTTGTCCCTTTGAAGATTTTGATAATGTAATGGCCCAAATTCCACTGCCGGAAATGCTGCCACCAGTGTACCAATGACTTTTGCCACTTCTCGGATGGAGGGATAAGGTTTGTGAATGAGGTAATTACACATTTGCAAAATATCATTTGTCTTCTTTGCTGGCAAAGTAACTAACATAGTCACTGAGTTAATTACAAACCCCAGAAAATCAATTGATTGAACTGGCTGCAGCTGGGATTTAATTGGATGAATTAAGAATCCAAGCTCTTTAAACAAAGCTTTAGTAACTGAAATTGAGTGCTCAGCTGACTCTTGACTATCGTTAATAATCAGAATATCATCCAGATAAGCCATTACAATGTGTTTCTGTGCTCTTAATTGAGCTAAAACTGGTTTCAACAGTTTTGTAAAGAGTCTAGGAGCCGAACTTAATCCATTTGGTAAAGCTTTGAACTGCCATAATTGCCCCTGCCAATAAAACTTTAAGTATCTCCGAAAAAGATGATGAATTGGTACAGAATAATAGGCGTCTTTCAAATCAATCTTAGCCATATAAGAACCTGCTGAAATCAAATATTTTGCAGTATTGAATGTCTCCATCTTAAAATGTTTGTATTCTACAAACTTATTTAGATCTGTAAGGTCTAGAATAATTCTACAACCACCATCTTTCTTATCTCTGCGAAATATATTAGAGACAAATTGATGCTTATGTTCACAAGTTTTTTCAATTACCCCTTTTTCGGATAATTTGTCAATTTCCACATTAATCTCCATTCTTTCTTCTGGAGAAAACACATAAGCATAAGCAGGTTTATTCTGTACAGGAGGATTGACCCCTTCTTTAAAAATAATAATAGCTCCTGAAACTGCTTGTAATATAAATCGATCAGAAGTAATATTAAGCCAGGCATTATAAAATTTTTGCAATCTCCCTCCAACTGGAGATTCATCCACAGTTTCTTTAAGGATAGAAGTCTTTAATACCTCTCCATAGGAGCGTGATGGTCTCCTCTTTCCCGAATGCAGGGAAGCAGTGGCCTGTGCAGCACGATAATACTTTCGTGACAAATTTCTGCCTCTATAACGAAAATCAAAACCCCTTCGGGCCGAAAACCCTTTTCTTTGTCCAGAGACAAAAGGCTTAATAGTGCTAAAATATTTAGCTTCTTCATCCAACTGTTTCAGTTGTTTCGGCAGATTTTCTCCAAACAAATACCCAGGAGCTTGAACTCCACTCTCTTGACACAGGCTTGCATATCTAGGGTGAAATATGGGCCGAATCGCCATTTTCCTCATGCAATTGATCTCATAAAACGAATTGCACAATAAGCCCAAAGTATCTTTTTGAATCTTGTCCATTTCCAGATTCTCCATTTGCCTGCCAAATGCCGTGATGGCAGCCGAAAATAATTTTAGCACCTTTTGAAATTTCACTTCTTGGGCTCTCATACTTGGAGTCATAGACGCCCATACCATCGGATTCACCGTAGGTACTTCCAATGAGGCACAATTGCCTGGTGCTTTATATAATTCTGATAATTCATTCATCACAGTATTATGAAGCTGGTGAGATACCATATAATTTATATTGGCAGCTAGGCTTTCTTCCATAGCCTCACCACTTCCTTCGGGTATAGCAAAACCTTGTGCTATCCCAGGCAGATCAAGCCTTTTCTTTTTACTTTGTGGCGTGCTTTCAAAAGCCATTTCAACTTCAGCAGGGTCTGCCTTCTGCAGCCCAAATTCCATCGGGATATTATCCCATGAGACTTCTTCCAGCCCAAATCGTGGGTCTGGAGTATCATATTCCCAACTTGGCCCACAGCCATATTCATCATATTCAAACCCCTCAGGGATTTTTTGGGATTCATGTGGGTACTGTGACCCTTGTCTCATAATAGTTTGGAGAACTTTCTCCATATGCTCCATTTTTAGCCACATAGTTTTATTGTCTGGAGGTCTTTCAAAATCAGAATCATCAGAAACCACGGGCCTCACAGTTTTCTTTTTGCATTTCTTAGGAGCATTTTCCTCCGTGGTTATAATTTCTGGAGAATCTGGAAATTCTATATCGGGTAAATCAGTGGCCAGCGGTATCGGAACCGGGTCCACTCTAGCTTCGCGTCCCGTATATTTACTTTCACCCCGGGAGGCTCTCTTCACCCCGCGAAACCTTCTTTCCCGATTTCTCCATTTTTGTTAAAATTTATCTTGTGCTCAATCAGCACGTTAACGTCTAAATTTTTACTTTTAGTTTCGATGCTGGAACCATCCAGCGTAACTTCAAAACCGCGCCGATGTAACTTCACTTACCTGCGGGCCGTTCCGACCGCTGCGAGGAGCTGCTCCTTACCGCAGCTCCTCCTTTCGCCGTCAGCGTTGACGTCATGCCGTTACCAGCGTGAGGCGGGCTCTTCACGTAGTCACTCACGTGACTCCGAAGTAAAATTAACGTTTCAGGTTGAAGATTTTTTGTTCTGTTATTATTGGAACCTAAATTTTAAATGATAATGGAAGAGCAATAACCAGTTTAACTCACCCATTTCACTCTAGCGTATCTGTGGCTAGATGACACACCACAGAAGGTCTTGGGTTTCGATACTTGACTATGCTGAATTAACTAATTATCACTGCAGTAACAGTAAAGAGCAGATTCTGGGTTTGGTGGGCGGGAACTCAGCAGCAAGTACTGCTGTTGATCACTAGCAGTTGATGTTTGAACATATATGAATAGCAGTTCAAAACTGGCATTCATTCAGTAGCAGAAGAATTGTTATCTTCCACTTCTCCTGTTCCTTTCCACATATCCCTCCCTCTAGTTTTACATTTCACTCATCTTCTCTCCTGTCTGACACCCTCTTGTCTCCTTTTCTAGGCTGGGCTTTGTCTACCTATCCGTCAATTAAAAACCACCCTCACCTATATGCATTTATCATTTCCCAGGCTTTGTCCCATAGAACATAGAACAGTGCAGCACAGCACAGGAACAGGCTCTAAAATGTCTGTGCCGAACATGATGCCAAGAACAACTCTTATCTGCCTGTACATTACTCATATCCCTCTATTCATCGCATTTTCATGCGCCAATCCAAAAATCTCTTAAATGGCACAATTATATCTGCTTCCACCATCTTTTTTTAAAAATTTCAAATATCTGCTTCCACCATCATCTCTGGAAACATGTTCCAGGCACTCACATCTCTGTAAAAGATTTGCCTCACAAATCTCCTTTAAGCTTTACCCCTCTCACCTTAAAGCTACACTCTCTAGTATTTTGTATTTCCATCCTGGGAAAAAGTTTCAGACTGTCTACACCCTATCTATGCCTCATAATTTTATATACTTCTCTCAGGTCTCCCCGCAACATCTGGCATTCCAGAGAAAACAATCAAAGTCTGTCCAACCACATCCTGTAGCTAATATATGCCATTATAAAAGCATCATACTGGTAAACTTCCATTGCATCCTTTCAGAAGCCTCCCAGCACTTCATGTAATTTAGTTTAGTTTAGAGAGAGAGCGTGGAAAGAGGTCCTTCAACCCATTAGTGCTATTCTACACGCCAGGGACAATTTACAGAAGCCAATTAACCGACAAACCAGCATATCTTTGGGATGTGACAGGAAACCAGAGCACCCGGAGAAAACCCAAGTGATCACAGTGAGAACATGCAAACTCTGCACAGCAGCACCTGAGGCCAGGATCAAACCTGGATATCTGGCACTGTGATGCAGCCCTTCTACTGCTGTACTACTGTGCCGCCCTGGAGCAACCAGAACTGCGGGCTAATCAATATCCTATAAAGCTGCATCAAACAACAGAGATCTCGGCACAGATCACTGCAGAACTCCACTGGTCACAGACCTCCAGCCTGAATATTGTCCTTCCACCAGAACCCTCTGCCTTTTATCAGTTCTGAATCCATATGATCAAGTCACTGTTAATCCTGTGTATCTTGATCTTCTGGATCAGCCTACCTGATGCCATCAAATGCCTTAGGAAAGTCCGTGTACATAACATCCACTACCCTTCTCATCGATCACCTTCGTTACCGCCTCAAAAAACCTCGATCAAATTAGTAAGGCAGGACTTGCTTTGTACAAAGCCATGCTGATTGTCCCTAATTAACCAATTCTCTTCCAAATACGAGCATGTCCTGTCCCAAAGAATTATCTCCAATAGCTTTCCCATCACTGATGCGAGGTTATCATTTGACCAAGTTATAATTCCCTGATTCTCTCTACTTCCCTTCTAAAGGGCCTGTTCCACTTTCACGACCTAATTCACCTTGACCTCTGCCAAGTTTGCTCTTGACTCATACTTGCAGCATGGTCGTCACGAGGTTGTAGGTAGGTCGTAGCAGGTTGTAGGTATCAAGTAGGCATCGTGGCATCAAGTAGGTCGGGGCGTTTTTTCAACATGATGAAAAATGTCCACGAGTAAAAAAGGTCGTGAATTAGGACGTGAAAGTAGCTCTTCTCTGTTCCACTGGGACCTCAGCTGTGCTAGAGAAGATCTTTGTCAAGGCTTCTGCATTCTCCTCTCTTGTAATATAATAACTTGGAGTAGATCCCGTCAGACCTTGGAATTTATCTGTTTAATGCTCTTCAAGGATCCCAACACCGCCTCCTTCTTAAACTGCCCTTGCATATTGATATTCTCTACACTGATCTCGCTCTCCTCCATGCCCTTCTCCTTGGTGAAAACAAAGTATTTGTTTAGTACCTCATTTACATTCCTTAACTTGAAGCACTAATTCCCTCCTTCATCCTTGAGCAGGCCTACCATCCACCTGGTTACCCTCTTGTTATTAATGTAGGTATAAAAGTCCATGGGATTTTCTTTAATCTGACTCGCCAAAGCAATTTTGTGGCCCCTTTTGGCCCTTCTAATTACCCGCTTGAGCTCTTTCCTTGCTCCTTTAATATTCCCCACATGCTGTGTTCGATTCCATCCTCTTAAACCTCGCTACACCTCATTTTTATTTTTTTTTAATTTATTTGTTTATTTTTTTATTTTAATTTTTTAACAATAGGTGCAGGTGTACGCCATTCGGCGCTTCGAGCCAACACCGCCATTCAATGTGATCATGGCTGATCATTCCCAATCAGTACCCCATTCCTGCCTTCTCCCCATAACCCCTGACTCCGCTATCTTTAAGAGCCCTATCCAGCTCTCTCTTGAAAGTATCCAGATAATCCAGGATCCACTGCCCTCTGAGGCAGAGGATTCCACAACTCTCTGTATGAAAAAGTGTTTCCTCATCACCGTTCTAAATGGCTTGCCCTTATTCTTTTTTTTGTCACATTTTTTGATTATCCTTTTTGATGATCCAAGTTTCCCTTACTTTGACATCCTTATCCCTCCTTGTAACTAGAACATGCCACTCCTGAACTTTGATCAACTGGCCCTTCAGCAAGTCCCAAATGTCGGATGTGCACTTGCCCAATAACAATTGCTGCCAGTGTACCCTTCCGAGATACTGTCTAATAACATTGTAATTTGTCTTTCACTAACTTAGTACCTTTCTGCAAGGTTTAGCCTTCTCACTATTCCAAGCTATCTTAACATGTATAGAGTTGTGATGATCTGGCGCTCCCTGTCCTGCCCGCACCTCTTTCCCAGCTTTCTCCAACCAGTATGAGGAACAGTCCTGACCTGAAACATCACCTATCCATGTCCTCCAGAGATGCTGCCTGACTCATTGAGTTACTCCAGCATTTTGTATTTTATGCAGTATTCCATAATCAAAGGAACAAATCAGTGTTCGACAGTTCTGCCACATCCAGTCCATTACAAAGTTAAAAATTAAAAAGAGGACAGGACCCTTTAAAGCCCAGCATTCAAAGCTGATATTGTTGCATGTCCCTCAAGACAGATGAGAAGGCCCAAATGCCATGAATTGATTAATAAATTATCTCTATTATTGGGTCAAAAAAAGAGGATGACTGCTGTTGTTCCATTCCATTCACAATTTCTCATATTATAGAATGATTGTTCATGCACCGCCTTCAGTAATGGGCTGATAATTGCCATGCAACATTGATACCACACAAGAGCTGAGCATTAGCCATGTCAAGAAAGAAATAATCTTGCGACTTTCTCTTGACCTTCAACAATATTTCCATCACGGAATCTTCAAATAACAGTATCTGCAAGTGGGTGGGTGTCCAGAAATGTAACTGGACCAATGGCGTTCCCATAATTTAATCCCCCCCCCATCAATAATCTGGGGGCTACTGTAGACCAGAAATTGAACTGTAGTAGCCATAAACACAATTGGTAACAGGTCAGAGGCTAGGAAGCCTGCAGCAAGTCACTCGCCTCCTTTTAAAAAGGAACTACAGATGTCAGTTTATTGCTAAAATAGACACAAAATTCTGGTGCAACTCAGCGGGTCAAGCAGCATCTGTGGAGAAAATGGATAGGTGATATTTCGGGCTAGATGAGGCAAACAAATGCTGGCTCAGTCTGTAAAACTCATACCACTTGAATTTAATAAATACCTTGGAAACTAGAAAAGGTAAAGTGTATCATAAAACAACTGACTCCACTCTTCAGAACTTACCAATTTAGAAGATTAATCTACATCCTAGAATCCCCATCCAAAGGCACTGTGGTAGCACATTCACCAAAGGGAATATGGAAGCTTAATTAGGCAGCTTGCATCTCCCCAATGTTAATTAGGAATGGGAAATAAATGTTGGCTGCCAGTGGTACACTCATTCAATCAGAAAAATCAGCAGTTTCAATATTGGCTGTGATGATATATGGGGTAAATGCTTTGGCCCACAAATGAACAGCCTAGGCACTTCACCAATAGTTGATAATGTCAGTGGAAGAGGAGGAACATAGAAAGGTAAATTGTAAAAAAGCCTCAAAAATTACTAGAGTATACTTTTGAATTATCTTTTTGATATTAGGACTTACAGTATGAAATATTTTGGAACCTGCAAAGTTATTAATATATTTCAATCTTGCAGATAATGTACATACTTTATAAACAATGTTTTCCCATTAAGAGAATAATTATTTTTATTTTTTCTGCAGGTGTTCAAGATTTTCCAGAAAACATTAAATGCTGTAAACACTTAGCAGTCATTGAAGCCAGTGTTAATCCCATTTCCAAGTGAGTTAGCAGCTCCCCTTGTTAGATTGAAGCAAAAAGATGTGCAACTTTTTCATGAAAATCGAAATGTGGCAAAATATCTTTTCATATTATCAACACAATCAAATGTTCAGTGGTGCTGGATATAAGCGGAAATACAGGGCAAAGTTGACAGCAAAATATTGACCTGATTAGGGAACTGACTGAATGTAAGAATGAGCATTTTTTTGAAGATCCTTTTTGATGATCCAAGTTTCCCTTACTTATCCCTCCTTGTAACTGGAACATGCCAGTCCCGAACTTTGATCAACTGGCCCTTCAGCAAGTCCCAAATGTCTTGCCCAATAACAACTACTCCCAGTGTACTCTTCCGAGATACTGCCTAATAACATTATAATCTGTCTTTCCCCTCAAACGTTTCCTGATTTATTAACATCTTGGCTGATTCTTTAGGTTGTCCACTTTCCCACCTTATTGCTAATTAAGGAATCCCTTGTTTCCCATACTTTTGAAACAATCTATCTTCCTCAGCCATAAATATAGTCCATGACTAAGCACCCACTTGCATCTGAGGCAGAGAATTTGCCAAAAAAATCATAACTTGGGGTAAATAAATATTTTCTCATCTGTCCTCTCATGAAATAATATCCTCTAGTTCTAAGTTCTCCACCCAAACAAAATTGCCTATCGGATCTACAGTATCTTGCCGATATCACTCGGGGTCTTTTATGATTTGTTAAGATCATCTCACATTCTGAAAACCTCTTGCCCACCTTGATGATCAGCCATGGCGGTGCAGGCTCGAAGGGCCGAATGGCCTACTCCTGCACCTATTTTCTATGATTCTATGATTCTTGTTGGCTTTAGGGCTATATTACTAAATTCTTCTTTGTCAGGCTCAGTCACTGAGTATATTCAAGCAATGTTTTGGATATTAAGGTAATCAAGGGATTAGGGTTTGGACAGGAATATTGTGCAGAAGTAAAAGATCCTAATACAGAAACTCAGCGGGTGAGGCGGCATCTATGGAGCAAAGGAAATAGGCAACGTTTCGGGTCGAAACCCTTCTTCAGACTGATGTGAGGGTGGGGGGCGAGGGGGGGGGGGGGAACGGGAAGCAGAAAGGAAGAGGTGGAGTCAGTGGGCTGAGGGAGAGCTGAGAAGGGGAGGAGAAAGTCGGAACTACCTGAAATTAGAGAAGTCAATGTTCATACTGCTGGGGTGCAAACTGCCCAAGCAAAATGTGAGGTGCTGCTCCTCCAATTTACGGTAGTCCTCACTCTGGCCATGGAGGAGTCCCAGGACAGAAAGGTCGGATTCGGAAAGGGAGGGGGAATTGAAGTGCCTAAGCTTGGTCTCACCGATATAGAGCAGCTGACATCTAGAGCAGCGGATGCATTAGTGAGAATAGCAAAATGGTGAGACCAAGCGCAGGCTTGGCGATCGCTTCGCCGAACACCTCCGCTCGGTTCGCAATAATCAACCTGATCTCCCGGTGGCTCAGCACTTCAACTCCCCCTCATATTCCGAATCTGACTTTTCTATCCTGGGCCGCTTCCATGGCCAGAGTGAGGACCACCATAAATTGAAGGAACAGCACCTCATATTTCGCTTGGGCTGTTTGCACCCCAGCGGTATGAACATTGACTTCTCTAATTTCAGGTAGTCCCTACTTTCTCCTCTCCTTCTCAGCTCTCCCTCTGCCCACTGGCTCCACCTCTTCCTTTCTTCTTCCCGCCCCCCCCCCACATCAGTCTGAAGAAGGGTTTCGACCTGAAACATTGCCTAATCCCTTCGCTCCATAGATGCTGCCTCACTTGCTGAGTTTCTCCAGCATTTTTGTCTACCTTCGATTTTCCAGCATCCGCTGTTCCTTCTTAAGCTTAAAAGATCCTAATGCCTGGTGGAAACATATAAAAGGCAGACTGTGACATCAATGTGCATGTAGCACTGATTTTACTTTAGGACTTGGTATTCTATAATGAAGGATGATCCAAATTTAGGTTTATTATTTTCATGTGTACCGAGATACAGTGAAAAGCTTCGATTTGCATGCTATCCAATCAAATTAGACACTATACATAAAATTAAACCAAATTCAAGTATAATAGGTAGAGCAAAGGACAAGATAAAGTGCAGAATATCGTTCTCACCATTATAACGCACCAGTTCCATAGATGCAGTTCTAAAGACACTGTGTATGTAGACAAGGTCATAGACAAGTGTCATTGACCACCAGGATGTTACATTATGTGCACCATGTATGATTTGAAAGGTGTATTATTCGTTGTTCGTATCTGTGTGACCTTACATCATTCGTTATATAGTTAAATAAGTTAATAATAGCTCATTCACCATTAGGATCCATGCCACATTTGTGTTTGAGCCGTCATACAAAGGGGTGGCTACTGGGCTACATGTGGACTCTGCTAAATAAATAAATGTGGACTCTTGAGTAACCCATGCACAAGTAGAAAATATGGATATCATTTTGGATAATGTATCAAGTCGTCTGAGGGAGAAGGACAAAGCATACTAAAACTACGATTATAGAAAAGTAATGGGAGATAAAACATGCTCCATGATTAACATATCTAATGGATGCCTTGGTGGAGCTACCATGGAGATGTTGTGGATCTTCAGGGATACAAAAGCCAGGAACTTTGCGCAGAACAGAGATTCATGATATCACATGTCTAATCAAGGTGAGTGCAGATGATTAACATCAGTTCTCCAACTTCAAACATCATATACAACCAGCTTTTTTTTAACTTAGTTTAGTTTATTGTCATGTGTACTGAGGTACAGCAAACAGCTTTTGTTGCGTACTAACCAGCTTCACAAATTACTCAATAAATCACACTACTACCTTCTCCTACCTAATTGAACTCATACCTAATGTTCATTGCTCCACCATGCTCACACACAGTCACCAATATTCAGTCTCTTAATATCAGGATTCGGCCTCTTTTTGGCGGTCTAGTAATAATGAAAGATAGATGATAGTGTACACTTAATAAATGGCTAGTTAATACAATTCACAACTCCTTGCACTTATATGGGTTTCATTGTCATATCTTTCAGCAAGGTATTGGCATAGTGCATATTATGAAGGAAAAACAAAGTTGGCAAAGGACGTTAGGGCAGTATCACAGAAAGGCTGAACAAAACCTAAGGTACATGTTTGAGCAGAAATAGGTTACAAAATATGGAGACTTCCACAGGCAGAATTATTAATTTTCTAACTGTTTCCTACCCAGTTTGATGGGCCAGGAGATTTTTTTCAATTAATTTTCAAGATCTGGTTCTGGAAAGACCAACATTTCCCCTCCCTAACTACACGTAGGAAAGTGATCATGGATTGAGTTCTTGAACTACTGCAGTTCTTCTATTGAAAGTACGCCCTTGTCTATTGGGACGTAAGTTCCAGGGTTTACTCCCAGCAACAGTGAAGGAGCACGAATGTATTTCTAAGTCAGAATGGTGCAAATCTCAAGATAAGATTCAGGTGTCAAAACAACTTTCCAAACATCAGGGCTCAGTCCTTGCAACCAGTTAGCAAACAGCAGTGGAGGAAATGTTGTCCTGTGATGTCCAAGGAATCTGTAACAACTATTATATAAGTACGCTCTCTAGAAGATAAAGGGGATACCTGTCTGCTGTCAGTTACGTGCTGCTGTCACTGGTCTGTACACCAGATAATCCTGCAAGAGAGTAAGATGTATACTAGAGAATATGTTGCAATATAGTCAGTTGATATTTCCATCAAGGTTGAATAGAATGTTAGGTATGTTTAGTGAGGTGAGAGACGATCTCCTAGGTCCTTGCCTTTGGTTTCTCTGAAGATCCAGAACTTCTCTAAAGTTCCTCTACCAAGATGTAACAGACGTGACAGCAAGACAACGAGTAATAGTAAAATCAGGAAAAGAAAAGGTGACAAAGAACAATCTAGATCTAAGTCGAGATGAGAATAAAAGGAAAATTAGTTAGACGAGAAAGCCAAATGTTGAAAAAGGTAGAGGTGAAGAAATGGATGGGAAATTGCATTGATGAACAGTCAAAATCAAGGATTGCATCTCATTCTAAGTCAAGGTCCAGAACAAAGGCCAAATCTAAATCTAGTTCCAGGTCTAAATGGATTTAATTACTTTCAGAGTTTTGTTCATCTTCTCACTCTGTGTCAAGATAAGTGTCTCCTTCTAGGTCCAGATCACGCTCAAATTTCTAAATTTCCTCCCTGTTCATTTTCTATGAAAATATTAACGGATCTTTTTCTGGCAAGTTTATCGTTAGCTCTACCACATATAAAACAAACCTTCGACACTGATAGGCTGTACATTTTTCAAAATAAACAAAATCTATTTGGTGTTAAATTACAAATGTATAGCGGGCCTGTACTGTCAGGAGATTTCTTGGGTAGGTATACCATGTGCAGAGCAAAGGCACAAATCACTGCTGGTGTTGTTGGATATGTACAATGAAGTCTTAAATTACATTGTGTAAGAAAGAACTGCAGATGCTGGTCTAAATCGAAGGTAGACGCAAAATGCTGGAGTAACTCAGCGGGACAGGCAGCATTTCTGGAGAGAAGGAATGGGTGACATTTCGAGTCTGAAGAAGGGTCTCGACCAGAAACGTCACCCATTCCTTCTCTTAAGTTACATTCATTTATATTGATCATGTAAATAAAATACTTCTGTTGTTGTGGACTTCCCAGCCAAAACAAATCAAATTATAAAGTTTTGCCAATACAGTGTAATCAAAATGTAGTGATTTGTACCCTCCCCCACCTCCTCTCCGTTGTCAGGAATAGCTCTTCTCAGGGATTCTTTTTTTTCCAGTTGGATAACATGCAAACTTTTTTTTTGTTTGGTTCAATAAAAGAAAGGGTGGCACAGTGGTGCAGCAATAGATTTGTTGCCCTACAGCACTGGAGAGACAGGTATGATCCTGACTACGGTGCTGTCTGTATGGAATTTGTATGTTCTCCCTGTGACAGCGTGGATTTTCTCCCACATTACAAAGACGTGCGGGTTTGTAGGTTAATTGGCTTCTGTAAATTGTCCAAGGTGGTGTAGGATAGAACTAATGTACGGGTGATTGATGGTCAGCGTGGACTTGATGGGGCAAAGGACTAGTTCCCACGCTGTATCTGCAAAACTAAAACTAAAAACTAAATGATAACATATATGTAAATTATGGACCATGCATTTTTTCCCATTGTGGCACATGTTTACAGGCAAGTCAAATTCTCTTTCTCAGCTAATTCTACCACATGGTATGACAATAGAGCATTTTCCCTTTATGAAAAGTAGCCTAGTGTTAACTGCAAACAGAGAGCACAAATAGCTTGCTTTGCCATACCATATCAAACAGTTGCAAATTAAGAGTTGTGCATTGTGATGTCCTTGCTTGTTTTTAGTCACAGTCCAATTTTGTACCCAGTGTTTCTAACCTAAATTTGTCTTTGAAGATCCTTCAATGACATTAAAACAAATTGTTGAGAGTTGTGTGTGGGGAATGTAGAGTTCTGCAGTAGATGGGATGAAATTCTCCTTTTTGATCTTAAATTTATAACATGACAGGAGTTTTTTGTCAATTTTCACCTCAATTTGTTCCACTCCTTCAATTGATTGTTAGAACCACTCAGAATATCATTCACAGAGATGAAACATTGGCTTCCAAAGAATGCAGAAAATACCACCAATTTACTTTGTGTTTCTTTTCTAATCAGGAGAAAATAAGCCCAGAATTTGGATAGTGTAACACCATATTTTTGTCAGCCATGTCATCTAATTTTCAATGAAAAATTGATGTAATAAATCAGAGGCTTCCTGCAAATTATAAGAATTTGTACAATGATGGGCGAATACATGGACTTGACATCAGTCCATATTTTCAATGATGTATGCTTGGCAATGCTAGCTGCAGACCATTCATGTGGAAATCAGCTTTGATGTCAGCTATAAGCCTCGCTTCAGCAAGACCTGTCCTGCTCTATGAGCAGCTCCCCTCCCACCCCTCACTACCAATTCTAGTACTGGACCTACCTACTTTCCACTCCACGTTCTGCAAGACTCAAACAGAAAAAAGAAAGACTTTCAGTATTCACATACTTATGGTCCACTAGATTTTTCAGTTGTGCACTCGTGAACAAAGCAGATCTGCTGCAAAACTAAATGCATTTGGAGGCAGCACTCAGTTTCTGGGCAAATCAATTTTTCTTTATATATAAATTGTTTTATGTCTGTAATATTGATTCAGATCTCGGTAATTGCTTTTTACCTAGTGTTAAAATCCCCCTGCAAAATCTCTAGAAATTATTTAAAAGCTAAATCATCACAATATGTATGTACTCTGTAAATGTAATTGAGCACTCCTTCACACTCAATTGGAAACACCACTTACAGAGATCAGGAAATTAAAGTTAATGTGTTTTCTTCCTTTTCCAACCAGTTCTCCTTTTGGGTAAAGCTCCTTTCTGTGATGCTGATTCCTGGATGTATTTTTGCTTTAATTCAGTGGCTGAACAAATGATCAGAAATAATTGGGCTTTTTTTTGCACTTGGAGAATATGAGGAGCATTTGATCAGTTTAGGATAGGAAAGTCTGAACTGTAAAAATTAGAAGCAACTTTACATCTGCTTGTAACTGAATTTGAAATCCACTGATTAATCAGCAAGGATTTGTTAAGTAAAGGTTGGTTCTGGCCACAATAGAATATTTTGAAGCAATAAAACACAGCATGAGCACTGTTTACATTTTGCAAAGGCAGTAAAAAGTTAAGAATCTTGCATTTTTTATTTCACTGATAGTTTTTTACAGTAACTACAAGTATTAATTTTTTTTTCCTCAATCATTTCAGACTTCCAGATGGATTCACCCAACTGTTGAATTTAATGCAGCTCTACTTAAATGATGCATTTCTAGAATTTCTTCCAGCTAATTTTGGAAGGTAATTAATTATTTTATTTTATAAAATGGATGATTACATCAGAAACAATGGATGTTGTTGAAAATAGAAGTGGATGTGAGGAAACATTTGAAAAAAAAACTGTGCACTTCCCTAGCTTTCTGTGAAATCATGCTAAACCTCTTCTGTCTTTTCCAAATAAATTCATGCATTGATGCTTTATAGAGTGGACCCGATATCATCATTTTTTAGATTACATGGGCATTTTGTTAGTTCTGGCATGAAACTCTACAGAGAGTGCAAGTCTGGAGCACCCACACATATAGATAAATCACAGACTTACTTTGTGTTGAATCTGTTAGTTTGCTCTGCTGCTGAACACTGTGCTAATTTATCTGTGGAATCCAGTCGGGCCGAGGTCCATCACAGGGTTTAAAATTCCACTGGTTTTGATGGGGGTGTGATACTTTGGATTAGAAGGCACAGGGGAAGGTAAATTACATTTGAATTATTTTGCTTTAATTTCATATTATTAATTATTTGCATCTTAGGTTATTTTACATTAACTTTATTTGTACTCAAAATAATTTAAATTGTTTACTTTAAATGATTAATAGTTTTTAAATGTTTATGGATATCAAATATATTTAAAAACTAATATAAAATCACTCCCAGCTATTAAATGCACCACCATGTTTGGGGGCAAAGTTTCCTCACTTCCTGAAAGCTTCTGTCACTTTTGTGATCCTCCACTGGAATGTGTCAATGTTGGAAAAATGTGACCATTGGTTCCAAGTTGGGGACCAGGCCAGCAGGATTTTCCAACTAACTTTTCTGACAGAAGGAAAGAAAAGAAGATTTCAATTGGATTTCAATAATGGTGTTGAAGGAGTAACAAATTGCTAGTCCATCACTTGTTCAAGGCAACAGGGCAATTATATCACTTCTATGGAAAGATGGGAGGATGGGTTTAGAAGGTTGCCATTAAAATTAATACAAGAAGTACTGGGTGAAGAACCTATCACAAGTAAGGAAAAATGTTCAACAAGAAACAGGAGGTTGGTTGAGTATCAAGTTTCATATTATCATTGAGTACCCTGGCATTGGCACCTTCCCAGTATGTTAGATCTGTGGCGTCATTAACTCGTAGAATTTGCTAAAGAACCCTCAAAGTATTATATATAATTCATAGCAAGTACTACACAGTGGAGTATGATTTTTCCACATTTGCAGCAAAGTTTATTGTTCTTATTTTTAAACTAAGAAGACAAACCTTTCAAAACCTTAGAAACATAGAAATAGGTGCAGGAGTAGGCCATTCGGCCCTTCAAGCCTGCGCCGCCATTCAAAATGATCATGGCTGATCATCCAACTCAGTATCCCGTACCTGCCTTCTCTCCATACACCCTGATCCCCTTAGCCACGAGGGCCACATCCTCTTAAATATAACCAATGAACTGGCCTCAACTACCTTCTGTGGCAGATAATTCCAGAGATTCACCACTCTCTGTGTGAAAAATGTTTTTCTCATCTCAGTCATAAAAGACTTCCCCCCTATCCTTAAACTGTGACCCCATGTTCTGGATTTCCCCAACATCGGGAACAATCTTCCTGCATCTAGCCTGTCCAACTACTTAAGAATTTTGTAAGTTCACTGTGAACAGTAGAGCCCTGGGGATTGTTGTAAAGCAGATGGATCTCGGAGTGCAGGAACATAGGTTTCTGAAAGTGGCATCATAGGTAGATAGGATGGTAAACAAGGCTTTTGGTACATTGGCCTTCATCAGTTGGTGTAATGTGTATAGATGTTAGAACGTGTAAGAAAGAACTGTAGATGCAGATTTAAATCAAAGGTAGACAGAAAATGCTGGAGTAACTCAGCAGGACAGGCAGCATCTCTGGAGAGAAGGAATGGGTGACGTTCCGGGTCGACACCCTTCTTCAGACTGATGTCAGGGGAGTGGGCGGGTCAAAGACAGAATGGAGTCAGAGACAGTAAGACTGGTGGGAGAACTGGGAAAGGGGAGGGAATAGAGAGGGAGAGCAAGGGCTATTTGAAGTTCGAGAAGTCAATGTTCAAACTGCTGGGGTGTAAACTACCCAAGCAAAATATGAGGTGCTGTTCCTTTAATTTGCGCTGGGCCGCACTCTGACAATGGAGGAGGCCCAGGACAGAAAGGTCTGATTGGAAATGGAGGGGTAGTTGAAGTGCTGAGCAACAGGGAGATCAGGTAAGTTAAGAAGGACTGAGCGGAGGTTTTCAGCGAAACGATCACCAAGCCTGGGCTTCGTCTCGCCGGTGTAGGGAAGTTGACACCTGAAACAGCGGATATAGTAGATGAGGTTGGAGGAGGTGCAAGTGAATCTCTGCCTCACCTGGAAAGACTGTTTGAATCCTTGTGTGGAGTTGTGGGGGGAGGTAAAGGGATAGGCATTGCATTTCCTGCAGTTGCAGGGGAAAGTACCTGGGGACGGGGTGGTTTGGGTGGGAAGGTGCGAGTTGACCAGGGAGTTTCTGAGGGAACGGTCTCTGAGGAAAGAAGAAAGGGGTGGAGATGGGAAGATGTAACGTTGGAGGTGGCGAAAATGTGGAGGGTTATATGCTGTATACGATGGCTGATGGGGTGGAAGGTGAGGACAAGGGGGACTCTGTCCTTGTTACGAATAGGGGGGGGGAGCAAGAGCGGAGCTGCGGGATATCGAGGAGACCCTGGTGAGAGCCTCATCTATAATGGAAAAATGTTAGAACATTGAGTTACAGTTGTTCAAGACTTTGGTGAGGCCACATCTGGAGTACTGTGTTCAGTTTTGGTCACCCTGGTCCCTGGAAAGAGTTTGAAAGAGTGTGGGAAGATTTACAGGGATGTTGCAGGGACTGGAGGGACTCACTTATAGGAAGCGACTAGGACTCAGATCTTGTGCTCTTCCGGTTTGCGCGGTTTTTCTATTTGTGCATAAATGGTAGTCGATACTGCTACGATTTGTCACCTGCTCACTCACCGTTCTCCTGTGCTGCGAGTGCAACAAGTTTCATTCCAATCGGTGGTATATTGTAAAAGTTAGCGTGGTTTAAAAATCTTAAAAAACACGCGTGTGCAGATCGATCTCCTCTCCTGCCAGTCCGCGCCACACGGATTGGTCTCTTCTGTCACTCCCCTGGACGGTCCGCCCCTTCATGTGTCATCGCGTCTTTACTGAAGCTGAGGGATACTGCGGATGGCTGGCGTAGGTCTCCAACTGGACACAATTTTCGGAGTGACCGGAAGTGGCATGTCGTGGAGTCGGAGATGTCGCCAAACGGAAAGCGACATCTCCGACTCCACGACGTCGGAGACTGATCCCGGTGGAGGAGGCGACCAGCGCCAGCTGTGAGTCCCCATCGCAGCGCCAGCTCTAGCCCTTTCCCCTCTGGTCCACCTTACCTGCCCCCCTTCCCTTGATACCCCCTCTCCCCCATGGCTTTTCCCCGCTTTTCTCCGAGCTCTCTCCCCCCCTCCCATCTCCCACAGCCCACACCTTCCTCCCCACAAACCCCCTCAGCCCCCACACCCTTCCCCCCACAAGCCCCCCCGCCCCACAACCCTCCTCCCCCACAATCCCCCCTACCCCCACACCCCCCCCACAACCACACACCCCTCCACCTGACAATGCTCCCCCGCCCACACACCCATCCCCTACAACCCTCCCCCCCACCCACCCCACCTTCCCCTCCCCTACTCCCCTCCCACACATGAAGAGGAGGGGGGGAGTGCTGGGGGATGAGGGGAAATGAGCCACGCCTGAGCAGTTAGGGGCTATAGGTGAGTGGTGCAATATTGTTTTGCAGGAGCGGGTTGCGTTGGGGGAACAGGTGAGTGGTGGAATATTGCATTGGGAAATGGGTTGCCTAGGGGGATCGGGCCTCGCGTGTGACTGGGACCCAACGGGTTCAACTTAGTCCAGTAACTAATAATTTACTGCATATTAATTGTTGTTATTGCATTTAAAATATGTAAAGCTACAGCAAGTAGAAATTTCATTATTTCAGTATATATCCAGTGCACATTACAAATAATTTCTCCGGAATCTCTTGAAGATTGCATTTAAGAAAATAATGGAAATAATCTGATTCCAGTGCTGGTGACTGGTAGTTTCATCGAGCTACCATTCGTAAGAAAATCTGGTTCACAAATTTCATGTTGGGGATATTCCCTATGATCTTTTGTGTGAACACAAGAAAGGATGAATTTTGTATTCAGCTGATATTCTTTCATGTTTGTGATTTTTAAAAATATCAGTAGATTTTTCCCCCCAGGTTGCTGTAAATATATTGGTGCTTGGCATTTCTTTTAATAGCTACTGCTGATCCAGCATTTTCTATTTTATGCTCCTGACCAATTTCTTTTGTTGCCTATACATTCATTTTAGTCTGTAGTACTCTCTTTAGTTTTACATTTTATAGACAGATTTTTGTTATTAAATTGTTACAAAATTATTGCAAATTTTCCACAACAGACTTTCCCCTCTTTTATCCCCTATCCTTTTTTCCAGTAGTATGTATCTGTTTTGTAAACAAGAGAACAACCTGGTATTAATGATAAAAGCATCTTTTTTGACAACTTTTGTTATTGTTCTTGGGTGTCGGGATCTATTACCCACTGTGAACAGGGGTGCAGTAAAGTGTCAGCCACAATGGTGATCTGAAATTACAAAAAAGCATACTAATGGGCTTTTTAGGCGACTGCAGGAGACAATGCAGTCGCCACACGTTCGCGGGTGGTTGCCGACGAGTCGCCTTCATGGCCGTGAGGAGTTCCTGCATTCTGGGAACTAGTTGCGGCCTCATTATGGTCGCCGTGAATTTTTCAACATGTTGAAAAGTTAGCGGCGACTAGAATGAAGCTGCCATGAAGCCGTAGGTGGGTCAGCAGGAGGGCCTAGTGGGTTGCCAGGAGGTCAAATGTTCTCAGAGGTTCTCGTACGTTGGAACCGGTGCTGACTGGTGAATTTCATTGACTCATTGGGGGAAAAAAAGGTAAGCAGCAGTTTTCAGAACCAAGGGTAACCGACCGTTAATGTTAAATGTCCGCCGAGCTTCACAGCTGTGTATCTCTGGCTTCTTAATTGTTGTCTCACTCCTTCTCCCCCCTCTTCCCCCCCCCCCCTGTTCTTACCGTACTCTGTGCTTCAGCCATCTTTTTACAGCACCAATCTTCCTGTTCATTGCATTGTGTGTCTGTATCACCTTGGCTTTGCACTGTGTGAAGCGGGGGAAGTGATGTCTAAAAAATTCACATGGGCTGGTGAAGGAAGCGATGTGTTTGTGTGTGTGTTCAACTATGACACTCACCGTTCCAGTACCCCGGTTTTTCAGGCGACTGCCGGCAACTTGATAGTCGCTGGCAGTCCGCTGAAAAATCGCCAAAGTGGCCCATAAATAAGGATGTAAGATGTCCTTTCCTGGAAGACTTTGTTAAACATATGGGTGTTTAATGACAATACAATCATTGTTATGTTATCGGACATTTAAAAAAAAAAGGTCAAGGTATATTGATTTACTTTAATTTAAATTCTCCAGCTGTCTTAGTATAGACCACATGCCTGAATGTGAACTTGAGTCCCTGGATCAATGGTCCAAAACTTTGGGTGCTAATCTGGTAACATTTTGCCATAATCAATCGTGATACCACCGCATCTTGTGCTGTTGAAATGCAGTCACTTTTATTCTGTATTATGTATATAGTTTTTAATATTATTAATATGTATATATTTTCCTAACAATATTCTCCAGTGTACTTTCCCTATTTACCTCAAATAAAGTTGAATACTCTCTGATTTATGCAATCAAACTTTATCTTGAATTTTACTATAATATGGTAACAGATAGAAAGGTATTTTTTGACTCCAACCTTCTCTTAACATTTTCTGGAAGCTGGTTAATATTTTATACATGCTCATATGGGTTCCTTGAGTAACTGTTCAATGTATCAATCCAATGTCCTATCTGTGAGTACAACGGAGGTACTATAATTACGTTAAGCAACCTTAATTACATCACCAGTAAACTTGGCAATGAATGAAACAAAATTCTGTGCTGATATTTTTTAGAAGTACATTTGTTTTTGTATTTTTCAGACTTACCAAGTTGCGCATTCTGGAGCTAAGAGAAAATCATCTGAAAACTCTACCAAAGTACGTAGATATATGTAAAGTTACTATGCTGATATCAAACTAATCAAATCAGAATAAAGATTGCAGGTTTAGACCACTGATATCCAATTGCCAGTCAATGCTCCTTGATTGGGTCACTGAAGGTATTGTATTCTTGGAAATCCTGTTATTTCTAACAGGAAATAAAATGGTAAAGTGAATATTTATTGGGCTAGTCCATCTCACAATTTCTCCTGCTGAGTCATTATATGAAATTACGATCTCCTCAATTTTTCCACCTCAGCATCTTTTAGGATCACTGCAAACCTTCGATCTGTCATGTTGTTTTCCAATTCAGTGATTCTCACAAGCTCAGTTGCTCACTGCCCCCAGTGCCATTCAGGACTACATCTGCTCATCTATTTTTCATTACTTATCAGAAAATCGCCCTCCTCAATGATAGTCGGAGCCAGCATGAAAGTATGAACCAAAAAAGCTAAAGCTTTTACAGCTATCTTCAACGTAAAATACTTTGTTGGATATTCCATATTGATCTCTTCTTGAAGTGTAAGCTATCATAAAAGTCGTTAGTCAACGAATTCAATTCGCTCCAAGCAATATAAAAAATGGTCTGACTTGACCATAATGCTGATTTTACATACTCCTGAACTCCTCCCTTCAGCAGCTTGAATACCAGCCTCTAATGACAGAGTACAACAGCCAGATATAACGATAGAATGCAGGACAAATCCTATTACTGCTTAATCTGTTGTTCGTAATCATTATCAAAGTATTGTCAATACTATAGTGATATGTAGCAATGTTGTTTAGATTCTCACAGGATCCATCAGTTTCAGACCACTGCGGCGCCTTGATCCAAACAACAAGTTCTGAATTCCAGAGGTTAGACTAGAATGTCTGACCTTGCTATCAAGGCAATGTTTTGACTGATTGTAATTTCAAGAACTCCAATTAAATTTGAAGTTAATTCCATTAACTAGAATTATACCTGGGGACACCTGGTAAGGTTCTTGGAAGCCTGTCATCTTCACTCCTAGACATAACTTTGGTAAGCAGAAAACAATAAATGTTGAAAATACACCAGAGTTCAAGCAACATCTGTTGAATGAGAAACATACTTTAGATTTCAAGTTCAAGACCTTTCATCAGAAATTAAGAAAGTTTGAAATAAAACATGTTTTCAGTTGCGGAGAGAACCAAGCCAAAGCATCTTCAACTCCTCTATTGAATTTTCTATCATAAGTTCAAAAGCAGCAATATGCAGTGTATTCAGACCCCTTCACTTTTTCCAATTTTGTTATGTTACCGCCTTATTTAAAAATGGATTAATCTAATTTTGTTATCATCAATCTGCACATAATATCCCAGAATGAAGAAGCAAAAACAGGGGTTTAGAAATGTTTGCATAGTGATTAAAATGAAATAACTGAAATATCACATTTACTTAAGTATTCAGACCCTTTGCAATGACACTCAAAATTGAGCTTAAGTTCATCCTGTTTCCATTGATTATCCTTGAAATGTTTCTACAACTAGTTTGTAGTCCACCAGTGGTTAATTAAATTGATTGGACATGATTTTGAAAGACACACACCTATCTAATTAAGGTCCCACAGTTGACAGTGCTTGTCAGAACATAAACCAATTCATGAAGACAAAGGAATCGTCTGTAGACCTCCGAGACAGGATTGTGTCGAGACACAGATCTGGAGAAGGATATAAAACAATTTCTGCAGCATTGCAGGTCCCGAAAGGAACACAGTGGCCTCCGTCTTTCTTAAATGGAAGAACACTTCATAGTGGACTCTTCATAGAGCTGGCTGTCCGACCAAACTGAGCAATCGGGGGAGAAGGGCCTTGGTCAGGGAGGTGACCAAGAACCCGATGGTCACTCTGTCAGAGCTCCAGAGTTCCTTTGTGGAGATGGGAGAACCTTGCAGAAGGACAACTATATCGGCAACATCTCACTAACCAGGTCTTTATGTTAGAGTGGCCAGACGGAAGCCACTCCTCAGTAAAAGGCACATGACAGCTCACTTGGAGTTTGCCAACAAGCACCTAAAGGACTTTCAGAGCATGAGAAACAAGATTCTCTGGTCTGATGAAATCAAGATTGAAATCTTTGGCCTGAATGCCATGCGTCACGTCTGGAGGAAACCTGGCACAGCTCATCACCTAGCCAATACCACACCTACGGTGAAGCATGTTGGTGGCAGCATCATGCTGTGGGGATGTTTTTCAATGGTAGGTACTGGGAGACGAGTCAGGATCAAGGGAAATATGAACGGAGCAAAGTACAGAGAGATCCTTGATGAAAACCTGCTCCAGAGCATTTTGGACCTCAGACTGGGGCGGAGTTTCACCTTCCAACAGGACAACAACCCAAGCCACACAGGCAAGACAACACAGGAGAGGCTTCGTTACAAGTCTGTGAATGTCCTCGAGTGGCCCAGCCAGAGCTCGAACTTGAACCCGATGGAACATCTATGGAGGGACCTGAAAATAGCTGTGAATCAACGCTCCCCATCCAACCTGACAGAGCTTGAGAGGATCTGCAGAGAAGAATGGGAGAAATTACCCAAATAAAGGTGTGCCAAGCTTGCAGAGTCATTCCCAAGAAGACTTGAGGCTGTAATCGCTGCCAAAGTACTCAACAAAGTACTGAGTAAAGGTTCTGAATACTTATGTAAGTGTGATATTTCCGTTATTTATTTTTAATTATCAAATACCCGTTTTCACTTTTTTATTTTGGGTTATTGTGTGTAGATTGATGATTAAAAAAAATAAATCATCCATTTTAGAATAAGGCTGTAATGTAACAAAAATGTGGAAAAAGTGAAGGGGTCTGAATACTTTCTGAATGCACTGTCCATTAATAAATGTACAGCTCCTCCGGCCTGCTCTAAAATACACCCTTTAACCTGTTTATCTGTTCTATTTCCCTTTACAAATACTTATACTACGATTTATTGCAATTAACTTCCATTTGCCAACATTCCTCCTTGAGTCCCAATCCCACCCTGGCATATATGCAAATAAATTAAAATATAACTCCCTTTGTATTGGTGCAGTGTTATATTCTCTAAATGTTCAGTGTTTTCTATTATTATTTCTGATTTTCAGTTTGTGCAATGATTTTATTTTTCTCTTGCTATTTCACTAAAGGAAAATGATGATGTTTGAATGAACTCAAGCCTTGTTTATCGGTCTGAGGAAGGGTCTCGGCCTGAAACATCACCCATTCCTTCTCTCCAGAGATGCTGCCTGTTGTGCTGAGTTACTCCAGCAATTTGTGTCTACCTTGTTTATTGGTTGCACGTTGACATTTTTTGCCTATCTGGCCAGCCTTTTGCTCGCTTTCACTAAAACCAGATTAACTGGTAATATATCCCACTTTTTTTGTGTGGGTCCATCCATGCAAAGTTACAGCCAATCTTACCTCCATTAGAACTGGAATCCCACTTCAATGTTGTTGCCAAGAACATAAGGATATCTTGAGATGAAAATCAATGCAAAAATACAAGGATGATTTTCTTTTCAAATATTGCTAGTTACACCTGTGGTGTAAGGGGGTTTTGCACCAATGTCATAACATAAGGAATTATTTGGGACTGAATCATTTCATTCTTATTTGTTACAGGTCAATGCACAGACTAACACAAATAGATCGATTGGACCTAGGGAGTAATGAATTTATGGAACTGGTAAGATGGTTTGTTTTTAAATGTTGAGTTGATCAGATCAGGTACTGTTAACTTTGGCAAATTTCATATAAATAAAAAATCTATTCAATATTGTAAGGTCTAATATCACTTCTAATATCTGTTTTACATTTAATTAACTGAGCATTCCTTGACATTAATCTGTCCCTCACCCGCTGATTTTCTCCAGCATTTTTCTCTACCTTGTCATTCATCTGTCAGCACAGATGAATGGCATAGAATTATTTGGAACATTTTTTATAGTATTGAACAGTAAACAGAAAATAAGATTTTTATTAACTTACAACTTTAAGATGTGGATTAATGATCTAGTAAGACTTTGTGAAAATAATCAACCTTCTGGAATTCCACTATTATGGAGGAAGGTTGGAATGTTGGATCAGTCTTACTTCATATCTAATTGGGGACACCAAATAAATCATATCAGGTTCCATCTTTTAACATTTCTTTCTGTGATCATGTATTTGGAGAGTTAACCATCAAACGAGATAACGACAAAGCAGATAACAAGGAATGAGAGAAGATGACGTCAAGAGAGAAGTGGATGAGATAGCAGAGAAAAATAGAGGGTGAAAAGGAATAGAGTGGAAAGGTATGTGCAAAAGGAACACAGATAAGGATGAAGAATAAGAGATTTAGGATTTGTACCTTCCTAGTCTATGACTCTTTTAGCATAGCTTTTTAAAATGGATCCAGGTTTCTCTAATCTTTTATATCATTAATTATTTTTGGTTTCCTTGACTGGTCCAAATATTTGTTAGAGGATCTGATAACGAGAGGCTTGGACTATATTCTTTAGAGCATCGGAGGGTGAGAGTCTTTTATCAAGAGTAGGGGAATCAAGAACCAGAAGACATGGGTTTCAGCAGAGAGGGGATAGATTTAATAGGAAACTGAGGGGCAACCTTTTCTTACAGAGGGTGGTGGGTTTTTTGGAATGATCTGCCAGAGGAGGTAATTGAGGCAGAAACTATAACAACATGTAAAATACATTTGGATAGGTACATGGATAGGAAAGGTTTAGAGGGATATGGGTCATATGTGGCCTGTGGGACGTGTAAATGGGGCACCTTGGTCAGCATGGACAAGCAGGGTCAAAAGGACTGTTTCTGCCTCTCTATGTCTGACTCTATAACTCTGTGACTATTGATCCAGGGCATGTCTTGGTATACAAGGTGTGACCTTTAGGATTGAGATGAGGGGAAGTGACTTCATCCAGTTGGTGGTGCACCTTTGTAATTCTCTACTTCATGAAACTGGAGATCAAGTTGTTGCATGTATATTGAAGGTGGAGGTAGATTTCTAGACACAAAAGGTATTCAAGTGTTTGTGGAAAGCATGGTGATATGGCATTGAGAGAGAATCAGCCGTAATCGTATTGTATGTTGGAATAGGCTTGAAGAATTGAATCGTTTTTCCTCTTTCTATTTTTCGATGTTTCCATGATCATTGCCCAAAAATTTACTTTTCAGTTTAGTTGTCACTGTATCCATTTTCAATCTGCCCAAAATGTCTGTTGTTTCCAATATAACTAATTATAATTCAGCTACATTTGCCAAAAAAATATTTCATTGGGACCCTATTCTGAATTTGTTCTGAACTACTTATTTGTAGTTTTATGAGTGAACTCTAGTGTATTGTTAGACATATAATTAAAATAATTTTGTAATACTTATTTAACTATTCCAGGATATAGTCTTACAATACCATTATGGTGGAATAATTATTCATTAATAGCTGAATTCGTTTTTAATGAACTGGAAAGTAAAGAAAAAAGCATTTGGTTTCAACAATCTTGCTATTTTAATTTCTCACTCCAGTAAGAAATTTGAAAAATATTATTTACATGGGATTGGAGACACAAGGAACTGCAAATGCTGGAATCTTGAGCAAAGCACAAACCGCTGGAGTAACTCGGTGTATCAGGACAACATCTGTGCAAGGAATGTGTAGGTGATGTTTCGGATCAGGACCCTTCTTCAGACTGATTGTAGTAGGGGGAAGAAAGCTAGAAAAGATGTGGGGGCGGAAGCAAGCCTGGCAAGTGAAGGTGGATAAGATAAGGAAGTTTTTGATTGGGAGATGGGTGGAGCAAGTGACAAAAGCTAGAGATGAAAAGGAGACAATGGGATATCAGGTAAAGGGGGATGAGGAATGAAATGTACAGCCAGAGGGAGAGATATATGTGGAAGGGAGCCTGAGAGGAAGAGGGGCAGGATAGTGTGGAAAATGGGTGCACGCTGGGTGGGTGGGGTCACAGGAAAGAGAGAGGGGTCGAGGGATATATTACTTAAAATTGAAGAATTCAATGTTCATGCCTTTGGGTTGTAAGCTACCTAAGTGGAATACAAGGTGCAGTTTCTCCAGTTTGCATGTGGCCTCACTCTGGAAATGGAGGAGGTCAATGCGCATTGAATTCTCCATTTTAGGTAATATCCCCCACCCGCTTTCTCTTTCCTATGCCCATTTCTCTCATTTATTCCACCTCTCTTCCCCCCACAAACAGATCCCCTTCTTCCTATATAACCCTGGCTTTACTTTTCTGTCCTTGTCTGACAGCTTTTTCTCTCCTTTTCATCTCTAGCCCTTGTCACTTACTCCATCTCTGCCAATTATACTCCCTCAGTATTCACCTTTCACTTACCTGCCATTTCCTTTCTTTTCCAACTTTCTTCATCCAGCTATAATTGGTCTGAAGAAGAGTCCCGACCCAAAATCTTGCCTCTCCATTCCTTCCATGGATGCTGCCTGAGCCACCGAGTTACTCTAGCATTTTGTATTTACAAGGATTTATTCTGCTATTATTTTAGGTGAACAATAGCTTTGAAATCTTGAGAGTGGAATTTATTATTTTATAGGACCCATGGCAAAAGTGTATTTCTCAAAAAAAATATTCATGCAATTAAAGTGCCAACTTGATTTCATTGAGTTTCTATGTTTAGCATCAGTAATGAGTGATGGAAATGTCAGTGTTTAAATAAACTGAAGGAGCTAACTTTGAGAAGCCTTTCTTGACCTTGCTGAATCTTGCAAATCTCTGCCCAGTTTGTATTTTGACTTTGATGCCATAAGAGAGTGAAGAATCTAGTCTGTTCAATTAATGACAATGGAAATGGCCGATTCAGTTGCTGATAAAAGTTTTTAAATTAAATTTGGCAGTATTTAATTACATTTTGCAGTATTTAGTGATTTTTAATATAATTTTAATGTATTTCTGCACTTGTGTCTCCTAGTCTTGTACAGCATCTAAACAGGCTCTTTGACAGACTACATCCATGCCGACCATCATGCCTATTTATACTAATCAGTTAGCCTCCATTAACATACCTATTCAAATGCCTCTAAAGTCATGATCACAGTAAATGGCGTTGCTGGCTCGAAGGGCCGAATGGCCTCCTCCTGCATCTATTGTCTGTTGTATTGTGACAATTTACAGAAACCACTTAAACATCAAACCTGCACACCTTTGGAATGTGAGAGGAAACCGGAGCACCTGGAGAAAACCCACGCAGTCACAAGGATAACGTACAAACAACATACAGACAGCCCCCATAGTCAGGATGAATTCTGGCTCTCTGGCACTTTAAGGCAGCAACTCTACCGCTGTGCCCATGTTCTTGTCCCTCCCTTCTGCAAATGGTTGTATACAACACAAACAAGAGTAGAGTGGGCAACCCTACCCAACTCCAGACCTGATGGGAAAGCTATCCATTTCTCACCCATTGATTTTGACTGCACAGTTGATAGATGGGAGAAATACAGGTTTATGAAACAGAATTGGAACCTACCACCACTTGTAAACATTCATGCTATATGCTAATGAGAGATGAATAAAATTGCATTGGAATCTTGTGACCCAAATTCAGATTTATATATTTTTTTAAGATTATGAAGTTGGTTAACACTGTTAGAGAATCACATGAGAATTCCAGATGCTTCATTAGCAAATAAACAACAGTTTTCTGTATCACAATTAAATTATATAGGTAACAAGTAAATTTAGGTTGTAAACATCATACAGTAAATTGAATTATGATTAACATGATAGAATTGGAATCCTGTATTGTACCTTAAATGATCTCAGCTAGGGAAAAATTGGTAGTATTTTCCTGGATTAATATAAAGAAAATCGGTAATTTAGCTACAATGAAGATAAGACAGATTTGTTTTTTTAATGTTATTTATTCATGGAGTGTGGTTGTCACTGGCAAGGTTATTATTTAACGTTCCTATTTAATCATTGTTGAGAAAGGCTACAACACCTTCCCGAATCAATGCAGTACAGTACTAGAACAGTACAGCACAGGAACAGATCCTTTGGCCCACACGTCTGTGGCTAACATGATGCCAAGTCCAACTCTTGCCTGCCTGCACATATTCCATATCCCTCTATTCCCCACATATACATGTACCTATCCAAAAGTCTCTTAAATGCCACTATGGTATCTGCCTCCTGAACCACCCCAGCAACGCATTCCAGGACTCACCACCATATGTGTAAAAAAAAACTTACCCTGCACATCTCCTTTAAACTTTATCCCTCTGTTATACCTTTTAGTATTTGATGTTTCCATATTAGGGAAAAGGTGTCAACTATCTATCCTATCTGTGCCTCTCATAATGTTATGGTTATATAATAAATCTGTCACACCTCCTCCTGTAGATAATACCCCCTAATCCAGGCATCATTATGGTAAACCTCATTTGCACCCTTCCCAAAGACTTCACATCCTTCCTGTAATAGGGTAACTAGAACTGCATACAATATTCCAAACGCAGCCTAACCAAAGTCCTATAAAGCTGTATCATGACTTAATCTCTCTTATAATCATGCTCTTGAACTGGGTATGGTCCAAATCAAGTGGATTGATTTATTCTGGTGGATGTTAAACACCTTGAATATTGGAACTGTACTCGCCCAGGCAAGAGTGGTGTGTATTTGTGGATTCTGGAAAGTCGTTAGAAAGGGTTATAGAACATAGAACAGTATAGTACTGGAAGAAGCACTTTGGCCCACAGTATCTATGCTGACCATGATGCTGATTTAAAATGCGCAACTGCCTGCACATGATCAATATCCCTCAATTCCCTGCCTATTTATGTGTTTGTGTGATTATCTTGTGTATATCTGCTGCTATGTCTGCTTCTGGAACGTGACAGCGGGATCCAGGGACTTTTCATCTCTGCGTGTAAAAGAAACATGCCTCGGAAATCTTCTTTAAACTTTTCCCCTCTCAACTTAAATCTCTACTCTCTAGTATATAATATTTTCACCCTGTCTATGCCGCTCGTAATTTTATGTAGAAGAGATGAAGAGGATGATAATTCTCTGCAAAATATCAGGGTCTGGCCATAAATTCCCTAATTCAATTACATTTCTGGTCAGTCATGATCCTGCCCAGAATATTGATAGTAAATAATTCAATGATATTAATGACAATAATGCTACTGTTAATGGTAATGTTTAGACTCAATCCTATTGGAGGTGATGATTGCTTGACATATTTGCGATGCAAATGTTACTTGCCATTTATGACTCCAGATTATCATTAGGATGGGGATGGTTATGGAGTCTCATCTTCCAGTTCATTATTTAATTATCCAACACCTCATGTTTTGATGTGGCAAAACCACAGAGGTTTGAAACCATCCAATTTTAAGTATGTACTAGACTAAGTGGGACCCTTTGGGTCCCATGTTCACATGGGAGGGCTGGCAGCTCAGCGCAATATTCCACCTCTCCACCAATTCCAATATTGGTAGCCAGTGGGGGATGGGGGGGCTTTCTGGAGGGCTAGTATGGGTGTTGTGGGCCAAAGGGACAGGTTTCCAGAGGACTAGTATGGATATTGTGGGCCGAATGGATTCTTGGGCTGGCAGCTCAGTCACTCAGGCCTGGTGGGCTGGCAGCTCAGTCACTCAGGACTGGTAGGCTGGCAGCTCAGTCACTCAGGACTGGTGGGCTGGCAGCTCAGTCATGGCTATTCCTTGAAATTCCATTTCAAGCAGAGCGCATGCCACCAAATTCAATTTCATAGCATTTCAGGCAGAGTACAGGCCACCAAATTCTATTTCATAGCATTTCAAGCAGAGTGCAGGCCACCAAATTCAATTTCATAGCATTTCAAGCAGAGTGCAGGCCACCAAATTCAATTTCATAGCTTTTCAAGCAGATTTCAGGCCACCAAATTCGATTTCATAGCATTGCAAATGGAGTGCAGGCCACTAAATTCAATTTCATAGCATTTGAGGAAGAGTGCGGGCCACAAAACTCAATTGCAAAGCATTTCAGGCCGAGTGATGACCACCAAACTCAATTTCATAGCATTTCAGGCAGAGTGCAGGCCACTGAACTCAATTGCATAGCATTTGAAGCAGTGTGCAGGCCACCAAACTCAATTTCATAGCATTTGAAGCAGAGTGCAGGCCACCGAAGTCAATTTCATAGCATTTCAGGCAGAGTGCAGGCCACAAAACTCAATTTCATAGCATTTCAGGCAGAGTGCAGGCCATTGAACTCAATTGCATAGCATTTGAAGCAGAGTGCAGGCCACCAAAGTCAATTTCATAGCATTTCAGGCAGAGTGCAGGCCACAAAACTCAATTTCATAGCATTTCAGGCAGAGTGCAGGCCATTGAACTCAATTGCATAGCATTTGAAGCAGTGTGCAGGCCACCAAAGTCAATTTCATAGCATTTCAGGCAGAGTGCAGGCCACCAAAGTCAATTTCATAGCATTTCAAGCAGAGTGCAGGCCACCAAATTGCCAAACAACTCATTGCATTGTCATTAAGGGCTACAAATCATTTATTGCAAGTACATTGCAGACTCACAGTTAAGTTGATTCACAGCTTAGAATCACAGTTGTGGACTCTCCCTTGCAACCTTCCAGAGTGACTGACTCACATCCGGGCTTTTAGAGTCCTGCCCCCCCCCCCCCCCGGAATAGGCGTTACCTTAATCGTGGTGATTGATAGGTGAGATAACCAATCAGCTCATCAGTCACTCAGGGCTGGTGGGCTGGCAGTTCACTCATGGCTATTCCTTGAAATTCTATTTCAAGTAGAGAGCTGGCCACTAAACTCAATTTCATAGCATTTCAAGCAGTGTGCAGGCCACCAAACTCAATTTCATAGCATTTCAAGCAGTGTGCAGGCCACTCAACTCAATTTCATAGCATTTCAAGCAGAGTGCAGGCCACCAAACTCAATTTCATAGCATCTCAGGCAGAGTGCAGGCCACTGATCAATTTTGTAGCATTTCAGGCAGAGTGCAGGCCATCAAAGTCAATTTCATAGCATTTCAGGCAGAGTGCAGGCCACCAAAGTCAATTTCATAGCATTTCAGGCAGAGTGCATAGATACATAGAAAATAGGTGCAGGAGTATGCCATTCAGCCCTTCGAGCCTGCATCGCCATTCAATATAATCATGGCTGACCATCCAACTCAGTATCCCGTATCTGCCTTCTCTCCATACCCCCTGATCCCTTTAGCCACAAGGGCCACATCTAATTCCCACTTAAATATAGCCAATGAACTGGCCTCAACTACCTTCTGTGGCAGAGAATTCCACAGATTCACCACTCTCTGTGAAAAATGTTTTTCTCATCTCGGTCCTAATAGACTTCCCCCTTATCCTTAAACTGTGACCCCCCTTGTTCTGGACTTCCCTAACATCGGGAACAATCTACCTGTATCTAGCCTGTCCAACCCCTTAAGAATTTTGTAAGTTTCTATAAGATCCCCCCTCAATCTTCTAAATTCTAGCGAGTACAAGCCGAGTCTATCCAGTCTTTCTTCATATGAAAGTCCTGCCATCCCAGGAATCAGTCTGGTGAGCCTTCACTGTACTCACTCTATGGCAAGAATGTCTTTCCTCAGATTAGGAGACCAAAACTGTACACAATACTCCAGGTGTGACCTCACCAAGACCCTGTACAACTGCAGTAGAACCTCCCTGCTCTTATACTCAAACCCTTTTGCTATGAATGCTAACATACCATTCGTTTCTTTACTGCCTGCTGCACCTGCATGCCAACTTTCAATGACTGGTGTATCATGATACCCAGGTCTTGTTGCATCTCCCCTTTTCCTAATCGGCCACCATTCAGATAATTGTCTACTTTCCTGTTTTGCCACCAAAGTGGATAACCTCACATTTATCCACATTATACTGCATCTGCATGCATTTGCCCACTCACCCAACCTATCAAAGTCACCTTGCTGCCTCCTAGCATCCTCCTCACAGCTAACACTGCCCCCCAGCTTTGTGTCATCTGCAAACTTGGAGATGTTGCATTCAATTCCCTCATCCTGTTAATTAATATATATTGTGAATAGCTGGGGTCCCAGCACTGAGCCTTGCAGTACCCCACTAGTCACTGCCTGCCATTCTGAAAATGACCCGTTTACTCCTAATCTTTGCTTCCTGTCTGCCAGCCAGTTCTCTATCCACATCAATACTGAACCCCCAATACCGTGTGCTTTAAGTTTGCATACTAATCTCTTATGTGGGACCTTGTCGAAAGCCTTCTGAAAGTCCAAATATAACACATCCACTGGTTCTCCCTTATCCACTCTACATCCTCAAAAAATTCTATAAGATTCGTCAGACATGATTTACCTTTTATAAATCCATGCTGACTTTGTCCAATGATTTCACCACTTTCCAAATGTGCTTCTATCCCATCTTTAATAACTGACTCTAGCATTTTCCCCACCACTGATGTCAGACTAACTGGTCTGTAATTCCATGTTTTCTCTCTCCCTCCCTTTTTAAAAAGTGGGGTTACATTAGCTTCCCTCCAATCCTCAGGAACTACTCCAGAATCTAAAGAGTTTTGAAAATTTATCACTAATGCATCCACTATTTCTGGGGCTACTTCCTTAAGCACTCTGAGATGCAGCCTATCTGGCCCTGGAGATTTATCGGCCTTTAATCCATTCAATTTACCTAACACCACTTCCCGGCTGACCTGGATTTCACTCAGTTCCTCCATCTCATTTGACCCCTGGTCCCCTGCTATTTCCGGCAGATTATTTATGTCTTCCTTAGTGAAGACAGAACCAAAGTAGTTATTCAATTGGTCTGCCACATCCTTGTCCCCATGATCAATTCACCTGTTTCTGACTGCAAGGGACCTACATTTGTTTTAACTAATTTTTTTTCTCTTCACATATCTATAAAAACGTTTGCAGTCAGATTTTATGTTCCCTGCCAGTTTTCTTTCATAATCTATTTTCCCTTTCCTAATTAAGCCCTTTGTCCTCCTCTGCTGGACTGAATTTCTCCAAGTCCTCTGGTAGGCTGCTTTTTCTGGCTAATTTGTATGCTTCATCTTTGGTTTTGATACTATCACTGATTTCCCTTGATATTCACGGATGCACTACCTTCCCTGATTTATTACTTTGCCAAACTGGGATGAACAATTGTTGTAGTTCATCCATGATGTCTTTAAATGCCTTCCATAGCATATCCGCCGGCAACCCTAAGAATCACTCCCACTAGTGTTTTCTGCCGCTTAGTGTTTCGCAGCTCTGCCCATATCGATTCCACATCCTCCAAGTTAATGTCCTTCCTTTCTATTGCGTTAATCTCCTCTCTAACCAGCAATGCTACCCCACCTCCTTTTCCTTTCTGTCTATCCCTCCTGAATATTGAATATTCCTGGATGTTCAGCTCCCAGCCTTAGTCACCCCGGAGCCATGTATCCGTGATCCTAACTATATCATATTCATTAATAACTATCTGCACATTCAACTCATCCACCTTATTACGAATGCACCTTGCATTGAGACACAAAGCAACACTCTTACCCCTTATACAATTATTTTAAAAAGTGGCCCTTTTTGATTTTTGCCCTGGATTTGTCTGCCTGCCACTTTTACTTTTCACCTTGCTACCTATTGCTTCTACCCTCATTTTATACCCCTCTGTCCCTCTGCTCATGCTAACATCCCCATAGCCACATTAGTTTAAATCCTTCACGACAGCACTAGCAAACACAACCCCAAGGACATTGGTTCCATTCCAGCCCAGGTGCAGACCATCCTGTTTGTACTGGTCCCACTTCCCCCAGAACTGGTTCCAATGCCCTAGAAATTTGAATTCCTCCCCCTTGCACCATTTTTCAAGCCACGTATTCATCTGCAACATCCTCCTATTTCTACTCTGACTAGCACGTGGCACTGGTAATAATCCAGAGATTATTACCTTAGAGGTCCTACTTTTAAGTATCTCCTAGCTCCCTAAATTCACCTTGTAGGACTTCATCCCGTTTTTTACCTATATCATTGGTGCCAATGTGCACCACAACAACTGGCTGTTCACCCTCCCCCTCCAGAATGTTGTGCAGCCGTTCAGTGACATTCCAGACCCTTGCACCAGGGAGGCAACATACCATCCTGGAGTCTCATTTGCGGCCGCAGAAATGCCTATCTATTCCCCTTACAATTGAATGCCCTATTACTATAGCCCTTCCACTATTACTATAGCCCTTCAACAGTGCAGGCCTTCAAAGTCAATTTCATAGCATTTCAGGCAGAGTGCAGGCCACCAAACTCAATTTCATAGCATTTCAGGCAGAGTGCAGGCCACTGAACTCAATTTCATAGCATTTCAGGTAGAGTGCAGGCCACCAAACTCAATTTCATAGCATTTCAGGCATAGTGCAGGCCACCAAACTCAATTTCATAGCATTTCAGGCAGAGTGCAGGCCACCAAATTGCCAAACAACTCATTGCATTGTTGTTAACTTCATCATTGTGATTGACAGGCGAGAGGACTAATCAGCTGATCGAAAGTTTTTTTAAACACTCATATATTTTTTTTATTTTTCATCGATTGGGAAAATCCCCGAGGCTGCCTCAGCGGAGGAGGACTGTGAGTAAGATGGCCAAAAATCACAGTGATATATGGTAGTGTTTTTTCTAAAATCAATATACAGCGCAGACAGGAAGTGATCAAGAAGAGACTTTTAGTTATATAGATATTGCTGCTTCTGATATTTTTCTCATTATGTCTGGGTTGGTTTCTTGCCTTAAAACAATTAGTAGATTTTCAATGATAGATTGAAGAATATTCTGGGTCATGAGATCACAAATTGTGATTGAATATAATTTTGGTGCCTCGACTAGCCCTTTATGATTACCCAGTTTTGACCTGTTGGATCTATCCTGAATTTGAATGTCAGTTTGGCAGCTTCTGAACTTGGCCATCTCAACCAACTAAAAATTGCTTTTAGTAATATTGTAATTTCCCTCCCAAAATAATTCACAATAAAATGTGGATTGATTCCAAATAGATGGATAAAATAAGAACAAGAAAATTATGCCTCAAGGAAGAATGGAGATGGGGAGCTGCAATGTTTACGTAAGGGACAAAGAGTTATCAGTCTGAAGGGTCTCAACCTGAAACGTCACCCATTCCTTCTCTCCAGAGATGCTGCCTGTCTCGCTGAGTTACTCCAGCTTTTTGTGGCTTATCATGTGAACTCACTGGTGGTGGAGTCGAGGAATTGGAACAATTAAATGGAGTTAGTCTTCTAAGAGTAGAGGCAAAAAACAATTACCAGAGAATTCATTGCACTAAATTATCGAACATTGGTTAGAGCATATCCACTTTTTCCTCCTAAGCTCATTTGTATAACCTCGTTTGTATATATAAGGTCAGAATGTCATACAAAAATATTGATTCAAATTAAAACATTGATCTTAATTCAAATGTATTTGTGATCATGCATGAAATTCTGTTTATTTAGCCAGACGTTCTGGAACAACTGCAAAGTCTGAAGGAGCTGTGGATGGACAATAACTCAATACAGTCATTACCTGGGGTAAGATTCTGTAATGCAGTATCAGAATTCTCTTCCCTTCCTGTATGATTATTTATTCCATATTGCAAAGTGAATTGACCCTATAATCATGACTGAAGGATTTTGTTAAAGAAACCTACTAGTTTTTTTTTTTAACATCCACCATGATACCACCAATCTAACTCATTGCTTCTAATCTAACATACCTGGCAACATCTGGGGTATAGATACCCTTCCCCATCATGCAATCAAATCAGTCATGATCTTATTGTAAGCAAGTACTTGCTTCTCAAGTACATTGCTTCTCACACCTGCCTTTAAAGTATTCAAAGACAGTTTCTGGAAGAAAAGATTGAAAGTTCACAATTCACAGCAAAAAAATGTCTCATTTCTTTCTTTTTAAGCAGTGACCACTGGTTCTGGATTCTTCCACAATATGAAGCATCCTTTCCACAGAACCCTAACAAGACTCCTCAGGGTCTAATATTTTAAAATCAAATCACTTCTTATTCTGCCAAGACATCTCAGCATTCTGCCTGTTTCTGGAAAAGTATAACTGAAAATTATTCTTAACAGCTGAAAATATTATCAAAGTTTTTTAAATTCTAAAATGCATTTGAAATGAAACTGAAAATTATGTATGATGGTTGTAATTTTAATAATATTGGCAAGGAATGATTGATCTTTTTCAACGACCAAAAATCAAGGAGTCATAGGGTAATACAGTAATGGCCCTGTCCCACTTAGGAAACCTGAAAGGAAACCTCTGGAGACTTTGTGCCCCACCCAAGGTTTCCGTGCGGTTCCCGGAGGTTCCCTGAGGTTTTTATCAGTCTCACTAATGGTCGAAAGTGGTTTCCGTTTTAAAAATTGGTAATTTTTTAGTCGAAGCCGGTTGCGATGCTAGTTGAAGGTGGTTGCCGGAGGACAATAACCTCTGGGAACCTCACGCAAACCTTGGGTGTGGCACAAATTCTCCAGAAGTTTCCGTTCAGGTTTCCTAAGTGGGACAGGGGCATAAGGAAACAGGTCATTAATTCCAACTCATCCCTGTCGACCAATAGGTCCCATCCAATCTAGTCCCATTTGCTCATCTTTGACCCATATTCTCCTAAACTGTACTTATGTACTATGTGCCCTATACCCATCACCCTTGGTGAGAAATCAGCCCCTCAGGTCACCTTTAAATCTTTCTCCTCCTACCTTAAACCTATGAGGTTTAGGCTGGGGAGAAAGGCTGCGACTATTCACTCTTCATGATTTTATATTCCTCTAAAATGTCACTCTTCGGTCTTCATTGCTCCAGTGAAAACGGTCTGGGTCTGTACAGTATCTCAATAACTCCATCCTTGTGAAGAGCCTTCTTAGATAACCTCCTTCATTATTGCAGTAATGGATTCCTTCCTTAATAACACTGCAATGCCATCTCCTCTTTTACATCCCTCAGTATCAAATCTGAAGATAATAGCCTAGGATGTTGAGTTGTCAGTCCTGCCCTTCTTTCAACCGTACTCTGTGATAACAATGTCATATTTGTATATATTGATCAATGGACTGCCTTACCAGTCTGATTCCTTGTATTAATATAAATGCAATTTAGCTTTCCTTTCCTCCCATGTGCCTAATCGTGTCTGTCTACTCTGCATATCGGACTTGTTTAGCTGTCTTACTATATTTGACTGGACCTACCCATTCAATCGAATCAATGTCCCATTCTCTGCCAAATTCATTTAAACCCACCTACCTGATGATTCGATGACTCAAAGCTCATGGTTTTCAGGAGGAGGGGGAAGAGGGAAGAAGGGAAAATAAAAGTTAAAATAATTATAAAAAGGAATGCAAAATATTTCTTTTTCTTTTTCACTTTCTCAGCCACTTGCGAAGTTAAAACATCTGACCTACTTGGATATGTCGAAGAACAGAATAGAAGCTATTGAGTCAGATATTTCTGGATGTGAAGGCCTTGAGGACCTCCTGCTTTCATCCAATATGCTGCAGCAGCTGCCTGACTCCTTAGGTGGGAACAATGTTACTATTTTGCATTAGTTTCAATCAGCACCAGTGCAGAATCCATAGATCTTTTTTAACAAAATAAGTGAAACAGAAAACGACTGAGGTATAATGCTCATTTTTAAACATTTGCAAAGATTTTGAAAGAAAACCATGACATGGTAATGCAAAATTATCAATGTTACTGAAAAGTATCATGAATTGCCACATGTCTTTTTTTTATGTGTGTAGTTTATCTGAATTAAAGAGACTACGGAAAATAGTCTCATCACCCTCTCCCTGTGACTCAGGATGATGTAGTGATTTAGTTGCACATACAAATCAGGAAAATCCTGTTTTCGCTAAGTTAGGTGATTTCAGATGGGGAACCAGCAGGATTGTTACTACTGCCTGCACAACTCAGTTCAAGAGGAAAAATTATAAACATTAAAATTAGGAGCAGGTGTAAGCCACTTGGTGTTTCAAGCTTGCTCCACATTTTAATAAGATCATGGCTGATCTAATTGTAACTTCAACTGCGCATTCCTACTCTGTGCTTTTCAATAATCTATTTGACCATGCAATAAAAATATTAAAAGATGGTGTTCACCACTCTTTGATGGAGTTCCAAAGACACAACACAGAGAAATAATTTCACCTCCTTTGCTTTAATCAAGTCCCTGCTCAATCTTTTGAATTTCAAAGGATCTGTCTGATTTCTGAGTATGTTTGTGTGGCTACAATGCAAGGTTGAAATCATAATCAAACTCAACATTGATACTGGACCATGGTGAAATGATTTGTATAACGTGTGTGTGTGTGTGTGTTTCTGGATAATGATGAGAGACACACTCCAGCAGAACATGCCATATTATTTTTAATGTTTGTTAAGGCAAGTACAATAACAAATTGTAGTGTCTTGCAGGTATTACGTACATTAGGAAGAAAGTAAATAAACAGTTCAAGCCCACAACATGTTTGCAAAGGATTGTAACCCGAATGCACATATAAGGAGCAGTTTTAAGATATTTTTAGATTTATGCCTTATTTGAATTATTTGATTGCTTTCTTTATAATGTGAAGGCGAATATAATTAATTGTATGATATTAGGAAGGGACAAAAAACAATGAATATAAATTGACCGGATGATGCAAAGTGGAATTTTTTAATCAAAACAGCACCACCTACTGGTTTGGTTATGTTTTTGTAGAGAAAAATTATAAAATGGGTTTGCAGTAATAATAGGATGATTATGTATCATGTTTATTTTACATATTATGTAGCGCTGATGTTTTAAGTCCTGCAAGTATATTACCTGTGCAGATTGGGTAATGTTCAAGATATGGTCAGGGTGAGGAGCAGGTAAGCTCCAATGTAGAATCATAAAAATGTACGACACAACCGAGAAGATATTTGAACCATTGTGCCCATGCGTTTAAAAATAGACATTTAGAATAAAAGGCAAAAAGTGCTGGACCTAGTGGGTCAGGCAGCATCTCTGAATAACTTAGCTGATGTTTTGGGTCTGGATCCTCCTTCAGACTGATTGTGGTGGGGGAAGGGAGGGTAGAAAGCTGGAAGCAGGACAAAACCTAGTGAGTGATACACGGATACAGGTGAAGGAGTGGGGGGAGGGTGTTTGATAGGCAGATGGTTGTCCAGAGATGGAAAGACAAAAGGTGTGAAATAAGGATAGAAGAAATGTGGAAGGTAAGGGGAAAGGGGAGAAATGGGTGCAAGTCCAGGTGAGGCACAAACAGGGTTGTTTGTAGGTTAGTTACCTAATATTGAGAATTCAATGTTCATACCGTTTGGTTATAAGCTACCCAAGTGGAATATGAGATGCTGTTCCTCCAGTTTGTTTGTGGCCTGGCAATGCAGGAGGCCCAGCACAGAAAGGTCAGTATGGGAATGGGAAGGGAAGTTAAATGGTTAGCAACCGGGAGATCTTGCATGCCGTGGCAGACTGAGAGCAAGTGTCCGGTGAATAATTATTTAGAATAATTATCTTTCTTGCTTTTTGTTTAAAGTACTGTAGTTTATCATGCTCAAATGGTTATCCAGTGAATTCTTCGTGATACGATCAAATTTCCCTGCAGAACTTCTAAAACTTAGCAGAGATGAACTGCTGTCACAAATTCCAACCTAATTTCTCACATTTAGGAAGAGAAGGGTGTGCCAGGGTTATCTGAGAAGCCACGATCATGGGCGAGGCCAAAGTTCTCTGCCAAGTTCAGAGCTATTAATCTCCTTTCTAGATTATTCTTTCTGCTCTCACTTGCTAAAAATCAGACAAATGTAATAATGTATAAGTAATTTGCTATGTATTCTGTTTTAAGAAATGTACCACAAACTGAATTTTACTTCGGAGTCACGTGTGACTACGTGTAGAAGGCCCGCCAGAGCGCCTGCGCGTCATTTCGTCCGACGCGTTTGGTGCACCGACAGGCTGGAGAGCGTAGCTCCACCAGCGGTAAGTAAAACACCTGCAGGTAAGTGTATTAAACTTGCTGCGGTTTACTAGGTCCCGTAAGGCTGGTTACAGGAGCCAGCAGGGACATTTTCCTAAGGGGAAAAAATTAAAATAATGAAAATAAGGCGAGTATGTCGCGTATAGAGTAAAACCTACCTGCGGTCAGTCCGCATGGGGAGGTGGATAGGGGTCGGAGAGAACGCATCCCGGGTCCGTTCTGCTGCTACACCGCCTGCATGTAATGCAAGGATGGGAAGCAAGCTGAAGAAGCAAGGGTTCACTGTATCCCCTCAACAACGGGTGAGAGATATCCCTGCTAGCCATCTGCTCCACTGGATCCACAAACACTGAGCATTATTCTGTGCTCACCAAGGGATTTTATTTCACTAAAATAAAAAACTGCTGTACAAATGTAAGAATATTACATTCTATGCAGAATTATTCCAATCTCCCGAGCTATAACTGGGAGCCTGATTCAAAAAACTGGAGGCAGCGCTGGAGTAATTAAGAGGATGTGCGGATGGTGCAAGGATCCCAGTCCAGACATCGAAAGGCGAAGTCCCCTATTGAAAAATTCACGTCGTCGCTGGACAGGTCCAGCATCCAGTAATTGCCCTTGCCAGGGTCATCGTAATGTCGAGGCATTTGACCAAACAACAGCTTATTAAGGCTGAGGTTGTGGCGGATGGAGTTCTGCCAGCCTTGCTTGTTCTCAAAAGTAGGGGAAATTCCTCATGATGAACTCGTAGCTGCGGTCAGCGGATGACGACGGCTTTGGAGACGCCGACTTTAGAGCCACCGGCAGTTCAGCCAGCAGCAGCAACTCCGGTGCTTTAAAGCACTGTGGCCACCCCTGTCGGGAGGCAGGCCAAGAGTAAATTGTCCAGGTCTGTCAACTCTGATGAGTGAGGCCAGAAAGACTTTTCCCTAAAAATGAACATTGGGGATGTCTGGACAATGTGGAACACCTCATAGCCGAAATAATACAACCAGGAGGAGTTCCAGCCGGGGTCCCCAGCAGCTTTCAGCAGGAACCTCTAGCAGAGGTCTGTTAAGCAGAAGAGCTGTACACATATGAAGCATAATATGCCTACGAGTCTGCATGGGGACCCAGCACAGCAACACCTTGGTTAGGGCTGTGTGTTTGACCTCCCGTGAGCATGAGCCGGGAGAGCCAGGGCAGTATGAATCTGACCCTGAAGTGGTGACCTCCCGTGAGCATGAGCCGGGAGAGCCAGGACATGGGGACCCAGCACAGCAGCACCTTGTTTAGGGCTGTGTGTGTGACCTCCCGTGAGCATGAGCCGGGAGAGCCAGGGCAGTATGAATCTGACCCTGAAGTTTGGTGTCACTGCTTATGTGCATACACCAAAGCACATGAGCTATGCTCCGGGTGTGCCGGATGTGGCCAGCAATTTTCAATACCGGCGGGAACTGGTGAAGCCACAGATGACAATCTGGCCAGCAATTTAATGGCCTCTCACCAGTTCCAGGACTCCATAATGGAGGAAACTTCGCAAGACATATCAAACACCTGTTAACTGTGCATCGCTCTAAAGGAGCGCATCATGAGGGCGCATGAGTTAAGGCTGCAGAAGTCCTAAAAAACTAGTTGGAGCAGGAACAATGGCAATTGGGCAAATGGTACAAGGGCACCACTATCTAAACACAGCAGGATATGGACCCTGCTGTGTAATGCCCATTTTTTAGAATTTAATATTCACGAATAACCATCCAGCCTACGCTCAACCGACGGTTCACAGCCTTGCGCAGATCCTCTAATATCCAGGGAAGACCTGGACGATGAGACAAAAACTGAGACCAGGATGCCACCTCAAAAACCATACCCTTTCAGACCAGGAAGGTGTAATTGAATATTGGACTGTATCCGGGGATCTCGAATAGGGTATCTCGGAAGTACATCCACCCGTACAAAATACACCTAGTCGGGTATTGGCGAAAAAAAGGGATAATTGAAAGGACGGCATATCAGCCTTAACAATTTGTGTCCAATATTCCCCAGCCAAAAGAACGATGGTGGGTGTCGAGGCATTATGGGCCTAATCAGACTTAACTCTTAAGGTCCAGTATAAACGGTTTAAAATTTAAAAAAATCAGTATTGCAACTGGGATCAAAAGGGTGTTATATGGCAGCCATAGATCTGAAAGATGCATAATATTCAGCTACCAAACACCTGTTGAGAGGTTAGGTTCCTCACCCATTTATTTAAATCCAGATTAGTACCATTTAGAATGATTGGCTATTTGGGGTTCATCATTGATTTAATTAACATGTCAGTACTTTGCCTACGGCCAAAACTGTAACTAATGTCTCGCGATGTGCTAGAGACATTCTGACTCAATAACCTTTAGTTTACAAACTGTTGTAAGCTCTTCGGGATGGGGAGCCACTGATATCGAACCTGGCTGTGGCGGCAGATAGAATGTGAAAGAGGCATTAATCCTGCAGAGGCATGGGGTAAACTACGTGGAATTGCTGAGTTCATTCTATGGCCTAAAGCATTCTGCTCAACAATGCATGATTTGCATGTGCAGCTTCAGATTGATAATACCATAGCTGTTGCATATCAATCACATGGGTGGAATTAGGTCATTATTCTGTGACAATCTGCCTAACCTCATCTGGCACTGGTGCATTATGAGACACATCTGGGTCTCAGATATCTACCTATCAGGTAGAGATAATGTGAAAGTGGCAGACATCAGGTCACGTAAATTCAATGACAAACACAGAATGGATGATGAATCCAAAAGTTTCAAAATGATTTTCAGCCGATATTGATTGACAGGCATATATCTGTTGCATCCGGGTTAAATCACCTGTTACCTAAATACGGCATGGGAACCACATCTAGGGGCAGTAGCGGAGGATACATTCTCGCTACGTTGGGGGCGTACGTTCTTACGCTTTCCCCATTCTGCCTCATCTAATCAATGTCTCACCAAAATAGAGCACGGCTACGCTTAGGCGTTTGGTAGTTCCTAACTGGTCCACACAGCCATGGACCCATTGGTTCTGAGACTGATGACACAGCCATTCATGATTATCCCTAATTACAGCAACTTGTTGGTTCACACTGGGACAAGAGGGAGTTCCCCTTTACATGAGCGTATTAATCTGTTTATTTGTATCTTCTGACCAGACTCTTCCAGGGACTCAGACTATCGAGTAGGACCATGATTACGATGGCCTGGAGAGATAGTACTAAAAAACGATATGTATCTCATATTAAGAAATGGGAGATGTTCGGTTTATAGTCAAATATATCTTATCATAAGTTGCAGGCATACCGGATGTATTGGAGTTCCTTGCTACATTGCATTTTTTGACAAGCAGTTAACCTATAGTGCCATTTATAGTGCTCGAAGTGCTTTGTCCTCCTATTTAGGGCAAGAATCCGGACAACACTCTGTTGGATATCATTTATTGGTGGTCCGGTTCATAAGAAGTATTTTAAAACTCTCCCAGACCTAGATATTCGGAAGTCTGGGATGTGGGTATGTTTCTCACACTGCTTTGGCAATGGGCTCCATTTACAATTCTGCCTTTCGAGAAGTTAACGCTCAAAGTGGTCATGTTCATGGTGCTAGTGGCAGCGCAATGCGTCCAGATATTGCAAAAGTTATGACTGGACAGCATCCATTCTTCTGTAGATAATATTACGTTTTATGTATATGATCTAATCAAACAGAGCAGGCCAGGGATGGCTGGAACCAAAATAAGCTTAAAATATACTCATTGAGCTAAGACTATGTGTAGTTACGCACCTGAGCCAATATATCAAGGTCATTAAGAGTCTCAGAGGCTCTGAAACAGCGATGGTCATCAGCCACATAAAACCTCATACAAAAGTGTCAGTACAACCTATTTCTAGAAGGCCGAAACAGGTTTGCATTATGCTGGAGTAGACACTGATGTGTTTAAATCACTCCACCAGGGCGGCGTCAATATACGCAGCAAAAGCACAGGACGTGCCATTAGACCAAATCCTCACAGCAGGATGGTCCAGTGAAGGAACCTTTTTCACGATTTATGATAAACCTGTCCTCGCAATGCAAAGATTTGGGCATGCTGTTTGGATTCTGTTTGAGTTCTCCTTTGTAATTTTCCCTGCGGAAGAGGGGTTATTACTGTTATTTTATTGTTTAAAACGTTCATTGTATAATTTAAACAATGTTCAATACATTATTTATTTATCCTGTGTCAACCAAGGCAATGTGTCATATGGAACTGTATCTACGGCATGAAATCACAGAGCTTTGAAATCTTCAAGTAGTCACTCACGTGACTCCGAAGTAAAATAGTAAGATTAAATGAGAACTTACCAGTTTGAAGTTTGATCTTTATTTTATGAGGAGTTACGATGAGGGATTACGTGCCCTCCGCTCCCAACCCTCATAATTGCAAAGATCATCTGATAGTTCTCGTCTTCTGAGTCTACTATATCACTTCGACTGTAGTTACTGTGATTTCACGCCACTGCTTTGAAGTATGATGCGCAGGCGCTCTGGCGGGCCTCCTTTACGTAATCCCTCATTGTAACTCCTCATAAAATAAAGATCAAACTTCAAACTGGTAAGTTCTCATTTAATCTTACTATTATAAAATATACAGATGGTGCTTCTAATGCTGTAGACACTCAAAAGGAGGAAGTCCAAAGACAATAGGTACACGAGTAGGCCATTCGGCCCTTTTGAGCCAGCACCACCATTCACTGTGATCATGGCTGATCATCCACAATCAGTACCCCATTCCTACCCTCTCCTCATTTCCCCTGACTCCACTATCTTTAAGAGCTCTATCTAACTCTCTTGAAAGCATCCAGAGAATTGGCCTCCACTGCCTTCTGAGGCAGAGAATGCCACAGATTCACAACTCTCTGGGTGAAAAAGTTTTTCCTCATCTCTGTTCTAAATGGCCTACCCCTTATTCTTAAACTGTGGCCCCTGATTCTGGACTCCCCAACGTTGGGAACATGTTCCCTGCCTCTAGTGTGTCCAATCCCTTAATACTCCTATATTTCAATAGGTTCCCCTCTCATTCTTCTAAATTCCAGTGTATACAAACCCAGTCGCTCCATTCTTTCAACATATAACTGTCCTGCCATCCCGGGAATTAACCTCTTGAACCTACGCTGCACTATCTCAATAGCAACAACGTTCTTCCTCAAATTTGGAGACCACAACTGCACACAATACTCCAGGTGTGGTCTCACTAGGGCCCTGTACCACTGCAGAATGACCTCTTTGCTCCTATACTCAACTCCTCTTGTTATGACAGCCAACATGCCATTAGCTTTTCTCACTGCCTGCTGTACCTGCATGCTTACTTTCAGTGACTGATGAACAAGGGCATCCAGATCCCGTTGTACTTCCCCTTTTCCTAACTTGACAACATTCAGATAATAATCTGCCTTCCTGTTCTTGCCACCTAAGTGGATAACCTCACATTTATCCACATTAAACTGCATCTGCCATGCATCTGCCCACTCACCCAACCTGTCCAAGTCACCCTGCATCCTCATAGCATCCTTCTCATGGTTCACACTGCCATCCAGCTTTGTGTCATCAAAGACATTTGTTTTCTTCATCATGTGCACTGTCCTGTGTGACCTAATCAAGCAATGACAAGCAAAAGCACAGATACATCAAATCAGGGATAGCCCACTCAGGTTCTTTTTAAAATATTGTCCCTGGTGTTTAGGACTTAACTGAAGTCTCATAGAATTGATTTGTTTGTTCTGTGGAATAATTTGAGATCTGAAAGAGGAATTAGCCATACTCGTACACTGACCTTCACGCTGCACATGAAGATTAGGGTACTTGATCCTTTGGGTCCACTTTCAAAAGAGGTTAATTCAGACTGGAACCAAGGCGCATTTGGCCTTCATAATGCCGCAGTCCTCTGGTTTGCGATTAAACTAAGTCTTGGGCATCGCAAATTTGAATCATCCATTCTCCGAGAGATCAATAGACTTGATAAAGGAGTGCCCAACATCAGGGAACTTTCTGAAAAAGGTAATAATGTGGGCGGTAATTTTCATGATGACGCCACATCAAACTGCCCCAGACTCAAGTGAATCATTAAATGCTAGATAGCATGTAGGATTAGGCAGCCATCACAGTATTAGTTGTAATGCTGGGTGCTTCAACAATTCCATTAAAATCCACAGCACTTTCAACTTTTCCAGTTTTCTTCTCCTCCCCTGCAATCAGTCTGAAGACGGGTCTCAACCCAAAAATTCACCTATCCATGTTCCCCAGAGTTGTTGCCTGACCTACTGAGTTACTCCTGTACTTTGTGTCCATAATTAATTTCTACATTGAAGAAGTTAGCTTGATAATGACAGCTCTCATTGCTCTGCTCTGAAAAAAAAAATCAGTCTTCCTCAAAGTGATGTAAAACAGAACTGAATCTACAGAAGTATGAAGACATGAACTATGTTCATCAGAGCTTCAAAAGAAGTAGATATTTGTTCCATCAGCTGCTGGAACAGCTGCGTTGTGAGTGTTTTAAGCATACAAGCACATAGATGTGCGCAGCTACCATTCTGTTTTTCCATATTAAAGTTTTTCTAAGGAAAGGTTCTCATGACTCCTTAAAATTGCATTTTCCCACATATTTCTTTGCATTATTGAAAAAAGCCATATGGTCCATTGAGTTGAGAGAAGCTTAGAGAGCAGATCAATCACCTACATTCCTCCACTGGTTTCATAATAACCTGTTCTATATATATATATATATATATATATGTGTTAGCTCCAGCCTGATTCTCTCACCTAGATTTACCTAGGTGGGAGAACATTGAATTCTCCCACCTAGGCCAATTAACCTAGCAGCCAGCGCACCCTTGAGATACGAAAGGTGGAAACACACTTGCTCACTGGGTGAACATAAAAACTCCACACATAGATAACATGGGAGGTCTGGATTAAGTTTGAGTTGCCTTAGCTGTATGGTAGCAGCACAACACGCTGTGCCACTGTGTTATCTTGAAGATTGCTTTCAGGAGAGCCGCACGCCAAGCATTTGCAACACTCTTGTATGCGTTCCTATCGTGTGCCTTGACAGAGCCCTTTTGAGCAGAATTGAAGTGTAATCTCCACCCAGTCAGATGGAATAGTAGCTTTCCTATCCCCCAGACTCAGCCTGTCTGAATCTGGTTTATTTTCTTGTGAAATGCATGTTTGCTGAACGAGGTGTAATCATTTGAATTGATGATAGGTCAAGAAAGGGAGACAAGACAAGAGACATTTGTCACATGCACCAATTGGTGCAGTGAAATTTGTGGTCACCATACAGCCAAATGAATAAAATAAAGAACACAGAACATGATAGTCTTTAACATAGAACTTAGGGTACTTGATCCTTTGGGTCCACTTTCAAAAGAGATTAATTCTGACTGGAGCCAAGGTGCATTTGGCCTTCATAATACAGCAGTCCTCTGGTTTGCTTCAACTTTGTGAGGATTAAACTAAGTCTTGGGCATTGCAAATTTGAATCATCCATTCTCCAAGAGATCAGTAGACTTGATAAAGGAATGCCCAACATCAGGGAACTTTCTGAAATAGGTAATAGGTAATTTTCATGATGATAAAGGCTATTGTGTTCTGTGTTCTTTATTTTATTCGTATGGCTGGATGTTGACCACAAATTTCACTGCCCCAATTGGTGCATGTGACAATAAATATCTCTTGTCTTGTCAGGTAATGTTAGGCACAAAAACATTTTGTTTTCCTCCAAGCCAACCTGCACTGAATGTTGCTACAATGCTGGTGTTGACAGGGTTGTGTGCTGCTGGGTGGATTCTCCTCGAGTTCTGCACAATGAGAATAACTGAATGGTGCTGTTAAGAGGAATGCTCTGGCTACATAGAACATTTATGGTACTTTATCTTGTGAGTCAAGAAGAAGTATTAATATCAATATCTTATGATAGTTTAGGATGATGATGAAAAATTTCATCTTTTCATCTCTGATCCAACAGCCTTCTGGTACAGAGCACAATGTCTCTATACTCATCTTTGTCCTCTTGGTTGTGTTGGCAATCACAAAACGGGTCCCCTTCTCTAAATGGACTAGGTTTGAGTTATTTCAGTACGTAACAACCAATAAGTAAACCCCCAGCTGTCCTAATGGTTATCAATTTCCATGGGCAGCAAAAGGAATATTCCTATCATCATAAGCATTGCACAATAAAGGGAAATTATTTAGCATGCTCAAAATGAGCATGGACATTTTATCAAAAAATTATAAATGAATAGCATGTCCAACCTAGACTAGTCCCGAGACAGAAGAATCTGCAATCTTGGGAGTCTTGAGCAAAATAGGATATCAGTGGGTCAGGCCGTATCTGTGGAAGGTATGAACAGAAAATGTTTTGGGTCGGGACCCATTCTCAGTTGCAGGTTAACTTCTCCATATAGATTTAAGAGCGGACCTTAAAGTGAAATTTTATTTGGAATCCATAGAATGCACATAGGTCATAGAATACGGAATATAGGACTTTAGCAGCACAGGAATATGCCCTTTACCCCACAATGTCAACACCAAGTATAATGCCGTTAAGCTAATCTTCTTGGCCCTCAGATGATCCTCACACATCTCCCCATTCCCTGCATATCTATGTGCTTATCCAAAAGCCTCTTAAATGCCACTATCAGCCCTGGCAGCTACTAACCGCTGTGTAAAACATTTACCCCGTACATGTCCTTTAAACTTTGCCCCTCCCATGTCAAAGCTATGTCCTCTAGTCTTTGACATTTTCACCAAGAGAAAAAGCTTCTGACTGTCTACCCTATCTATGCCTCTTGCAATTTTATAAACTTCTATCATGTCTTCCCTCAACCTTTGATGCTCCAGAGAAAACAATCCAAATTTGTCCAACCTCTCCTTGTAGCCTATATTTCCCAAACGAGGCAGCATTCCTCTTTTTCACCATCTCCATGACCTCCATATCCTTCCTGTAATGGGGCAACTAGAACTGCACTTAATATGCCAAATGTGGTTTAACTAAAGTCCTATAAAGCTGTAGCATGACTTCCTGACTCTTATACTCAATGCCCTGACTGATGAATGCAAGCATAGAAAAGATTATTTCTATACCACTCTATCTACTTGTGTTGCCACTTTCAGGGTGCTATGACCTTGATCCCAAGATCCCTCATTACATTCCATTGATGTCAAGGGTCTTGCCATTAACCATATAAATCCCCCTTACTTTTGACCACCCAAAATTCAACACCTCACACTTGCCTGGATTAAACTCTATCCGCCATTTCTCTGCCCATTTCTGCAATTGATCTTTATCCCATAGTATACTTTGACAATCTTCCTCACTATCTGCAAGTCCTCCAATTGTGGTCTCATCTGTAAACTTATTAACCAATCCATCTACATTTATGTCAAAGTTGTTCTTATTTATCACAAACAACAGTGGTCCCAGCATAGATCTCTGCAGAACTCCACTGGTCATAGACCTCCAGCCAGAATAACACCCTTCCACTACAACCCTCTGCCTTATTTGAGAAAACCAGGTTTGAATCCAATGACCAAGTCACCGTGGATCCTACGTGTCTTAATATCCTGGATCAGCCTACCATGAAGGACTTTATCAAATGCTTTATTAAAATCCATGAAAACAAGATCCACTGCCCTACCTTAATCAATCACCTTTGATATCGCCTCAAAAAACTCAATTAAATTAGTAAAATATGACACTGCGGACAAAGCCATGCTGACTGTCTCTAATTAGTCCATTCTAAATCCTATCCCGAAGAATCCTTCAATAGTTTCCCAATTACTAGTATAGGCTCCTGGTCTATAATTTCCTGGATTATTTTAATTTCCCTGGTTAAACAAAGGAACACGATGGTCTGCTCTCCGTTCCTCCCAGACTTTGCCTGTGGCTTGATTAACTGATTAGAATGCATGGCTGTTGCAGAGCAGGTAAATGTAATGATGTTATAATGGCTGACCTTATTAGATACAAATAGACAATAGATTATATATTTGATAATAATATACTTAATTGTAATTTGTGGAATATTTAATTGTTTTTTTTCTACTTGTAAGGATTGTTGAAAAAACTAACAACATTGAAAGTGGATGACAATCAGCTAAACATGTTGCCCAACACAATTGGAGGGTGAGTAGTGGGGTCTGCTGTGGTGCCCTGTGCATAAATATTCTGTGAATTCTCACTGTTTAGGTTCATGCATAAAGAAAGGGCCCTGAGATTAAATAGACAAGGACTGAAAAGGGCTTGACTCCAGTATTCCAGGTCTTTTTCTAACATTAATATTTAACAGTTTGGGTTAAATTGTTATCCATGTGGATCTCCGTCCTGCAGATTTGATTCTCAAGTGGAGGTGAAGCAAATTCAGTTGGGTGACATAGGGTTAGAGTTTCTTTGAGGTTATACTTCTTTATTGTTTCTGAAATCAGTCAGACAAAGGCAAAACATCATGGAATTTCAAGCAAGTAAAAACAGGCAGCATCGGCAGATATGGCCATGCTTAAATTAATCGCACTTGGGAGTTTCTAATTATATGAAGGATTCAAAGCAATTTAAAATTAAGCTAGTTCTAGAGGCACAAGATCACTTCCAACTTTATAGGTTTTTAAATATGTTTATTAATATACTGAGAAACTGACAATTCGACTACAATATAGAAATGTGGGAAGAATAAACTAGGATGAGTGTGACTGGGTGCTTAATGGTCAGTGGGCTGAAAGACCACTTTCCATCCTGTGTGAATCTATATGAGTAACACATAGTTCCTCAGAAATGTTTGAAATTATTTTTGGTTATTTTAAATCAGGTAGAAAATTAGGCATTGTGGTCAAAATTGACTCTGTTAAACCGATTTTCAGCTGTTTGAATTAAATTACACTAAAAACCTTGAAAGATTTCCCTTGATATATTTAAAAGCATTACCTGATGGCGCTTGGCCATGACAACATTTATTTTTGACGATATGTAAAGAAGTGAGCATAAACATGAAAAAAAAATGAATGTGCACCTGAACGAGCAATTTTGCTAAAAATAGAAACTTCACTTTATTAATCTTAATTTGATTATTTAGATTTTGGAACCATGCTGGATTCCAAAAGAAGCTTAACTACATTTTCCTCTTTTTGCTAGTCTTTCTGTCTTGGAGGAGTTTGACTGTAGTTGTAATGAACTCGAATCACTTCCTCACACGATTGGATATTTGCACAGCCTCCGAACCTTCGCAGTTGATGAAAACTTCCTTGTAGAGTTGCCCAGAGAGGTGAGATTGACTTTGTATAACTGTGATTTTAACAAATCATATTAAAGACAGATATAGATATAAATTTGGAAACCTTGTCCTTTCAGAACCAAACCACTTTTTTCATTCATCAACAGTATAAAATCCATGAGCAACTTTTTTTTTAACAAATTTCAGTTTTGGTGAAAATTGGGCTAAATTAAGACAAAGATTAAGACAAAATTTGTTGTCACTAATTAAGAGGCTTCATCAAAATTGTTGTATGTACAGCCTGCATTGTTTCATCAGTAATTCCTGAAATATTTATGAGTACTTTGATCACTTTATACCTGGTCAGTCGTGTTGACAACAATCCATCATGTCACATTCCATTCCATTTTCTCTTGTTGTAAATCATTCTTTCCCTGCAATCCAATATCTTTGAATCTCAATCTCCCCCAACCCCCAATTGTTTCCTTCCTCCTACAGTCTATTAGCTCCCTATTGCCCAAATTTGGTATTGCAGTTTTCTTGATCTATTTGACATACCATCCTCTTGAATGGTGTTAGGTTCTCTTTGCTTCAACTACACTTAACCATAGGACATGTTAGTCAGAGTGGATAAGTTGGGCCGGAGGGCCCGTTGCCACACTGTATGATCATTTAAAAAGACATTGCATGAAATCACGTCAGAGGATAGGTTCTGAAGAGTCTTATAACACAATTGTTTGATAATATCTTTTTAATGCAGATTGGAAGTTGTAAAAATGTGACAGTCATGTCGTTACGGACAAACAAACTGGAGCGGTTGCCTGAAGAGATTGGACAGATGCAAAAACTGAAAGTGTTAAATTTAAGCGATAACAGGTAACATAGTCTTGACCTTGTAGATATACAAATAAATGTGTGCTAGTACTTTGTTGTATTACATGTAGTGTTTCTAAAGAGGCTACACTTACACTGCAACTTAGTGTGATGCTGGAACATAAATCATTATCATTGTATTATCATGCTGTTTTTGAGTTCTCATCTCATTATTTTAAATGTTATTGACAAAATTATGGATCAGATTATATTCTATTTATTTTCCCAGTTGGCTAGAGGTTGAAGGTCTGTGGTATAAAGAGTCATAGAGTCATTTAGCAGTCTAACTACCTGGGAAACAGGTTATTTTGCCCAACTCGGCCATGCTGACCAAGATGCTCCATCTGAGCTAGTCCCACTTGCCTGTGTTTGGCTTTTCTACACTCAAGTAAATACACAAAATGATGGGCTAAATTATGGGGAACAGGGAAGAGGAGTGGGTGGGGGATGGGGGGGGGGGGGAGTGAGAGTGGTTTTTACCTATAATTGGAAAATTCAAGGTTCACACCATTGGGTTGTAAGCTACCCAAGCAGAATGAGATGCTGTTCCTCCAGCTTGTATGTGGACTCATTCTGACATTGGAGCAGGCCAAGGACAGAAAGGTTGATATGGGAATGGCAGGGGGATTTTAAATGGTTCGCAACCGGGGAATCCAACAGGCTGAGACGGGTTGAGCGCAGGTGTTCAGCGTAACAGTCACCAGGACTATACTTGGTCTCGTCGATGTAAAGGCTACAACAGGAGCACCAAAAGCAGTAGATGTGGTTAGAGGAGGTGCATGTGAACTTCTGTCTCATCTGGAAGGGCTGCTGGGATCCCTGGATGAATGTAAGGGAAGAGGTGCAGTGAGAGGTGTTACATCTCCTATAGTTGTAGGGGAAAGTGCCTAGAGAGGGGGTTTTGGGTGGGAGGGGATGAGTGATCTAAGGAGTTGCGGAGGGAATAGTTTCTACGGAAAGCAGAAAGTGTTCAGGGTGGGAAATTATGACTGATGGCAAAAATGTCACAGAATGATGTGTTGAATACAAGAGCTGTTTTGGTGAAAGGTAACGACCAGGTCAAGTCTATCCTTATTCCGTCTGGGGAAAGAGGGTGTGAAAGCGAAACTGTGGAACACAGTGGAAACTTGGCTGAGGGATCTATCCACAATGGCAGAGGGAAAACCACATTTACTAAAACAGACATCTCGGATATCCAAGAGTACATCCGGATGTCCAAAAGCCTCATCCTGCGAGCAGATGCGGTGGAGACGAAGACCGTTTCACTGAACACTTCCGCCTTGGCCTGCTGAAGCTCCTGGTTGCAAACCATTTTAACTACCCATCCCATTCCTATACTGACTTTTCTATCCTGGGCCTTATTCATTACCAGAGTGAGGCCACATGCAAACTGGAGGAACAGCACCTAATTTTCCACTGGGTAGCTTATAACCCAACGGTATGAACTGAATTCTTCAATTTTAGGCCACAACCCTTCCTTCCCACACCCATGTTTCCCCTCTCTTGTGTTCCACTCGGTTTCACACCTCATTTTTCTCACCCTACCCTATCCCCTTTCACTTATATCCTTGCCTCTGGCTTCACAATTTACATATCTTCTCTTCTTATCTCAAAGCCTTTTGACTTCTTGTCATCTCTGGCCTTAAACGCATCTGCCACTACAACAGCATCTCAGGTCTTGCCAGGTCTTGTTCCACCCTCCACCTCTTTGCTCAACTTTCTTTGCCCCAACTACAATTCGTCTAAAGAAAGGTCCCAACCCAGAAACAGTGCCTATCCATTAACTCCCACAGATGCAGCCTGCTGAGTTATTCTAGCTGTGTCATTTTTTGTAAAACAGCATCTATACTTTCTTGTCCCTACATTTTACTCGCAATACCCTGAATGATAAAGACCAAAGTACCAAAAGTCATCTTTAACACCCTATCTACCTGTGACACCACTTTGACACCTATGTACCGGCGCTTGTAGATTCCTTTGCTATACAACACTCCCCAGAGCCCAACCATTCACTGTGAAGGTCCTGTCTTATTTTGATTAAGCAAAATCCAACTCTTCGCACTTACCTGCATTAAACAACCCTTGCCATTCGTCAGCCCACATGCCAGACAGATCAAGATCTGCAAAACTACTCCTCATAATTTTACCAGAATGCTGCCTGGATTAGAGGGTGTCTGCTACAAGGAAAGGTAGGATAGATTTGGATTTTTTTTTTGGAATGTTGGAGGTTTAGGGGAGACTTGTTAGAAGCATATAAAAAGTTGACAAAGATAGACAGTCAGAACCTTTTTCCCAGGGTGGAAATGTCCAACATTACAGGGCATAGCTACAAACTGAGAGGGGACAAGTTTGATGGAGATGTGTGGGCCAATTTTGTTTACACAGAGAGTAGCAGGGACCTGAATTGCATTGCCTGGGGTGGTGGTGGAGGCAGATATGATAGTGGCTTTTGAGAGGCTTTTACACAGGCCCATAATAGTACAGGGAATAGAGGGATATGGATCATGTATAGGCAGATGAGATCAATTTAATTTGGCATCATGTTCGGCACAAACATTGTGGGCTGAAGGTCATGTGCTGTACTGTTCTATGTTCTATGCCTTGTACATTCTCATCCCAATCGTTAATCTAAACCCCAAACAGCAATGGGCCCAGCACTAAGCCCTGAGGCAACTTTTGGTAACTTCTTCAAAAAACGAAATCAAATTTGTAAGACATGATCTCCGATGTGCAAAACCGTGCTGACTATCCCTAATCAGCATCTGTCTATCCAATATCTTATCCCTCAGAATCCGCTCCAGTAACTTTCCTACCACAGATGTTTGGCTAAGTAAATAGAGGCACAACATTAGCCACCCTCCAATCAACCAGCCCTTCACCCTCACTTATTAAACTTAAAGTTAATAAAAAAACATGCAGGCATGCTCTATGTTCCGTTAGCAGAATGCATGCCTGCAGTTTTTTAAACTGTGTACTTCCTATCTTAGTTGTGTTGCGATGCAAAGAAGAGCCAAGTAACTTCAAAGGCATGATGTGAAACATCAGCCATCTAGTAATTATTAACACTCCAGAGGTCTAAGAGAAACTACCCCACTCAAATGATGTGGAAAAACAGGAGTGTGGTTAATAAGCAGAGTATTGAGAAGCCATATATTATGACACCAACATTATAGAGTCTTACAGTGTGGAAACAGGCCCTTTGGCCCAACTTTTCCACACCGGCCAATATGTCCCATCTACACTAGTCCCACCTACCTGCGTTTGGCCCATATCCCTGTAAACCGGTCCTATCCATGTACCTGTCTAAATGTTCCTTAAACGTTATGATAGTACCTGCTTCAACTACCTCCTCTGACATCTTATTCCATACACCTACCACCCTTTGCGTGAAAAAGTTACCCCTCAGATTCTTATTAAATCTTTCACCCCTCACCTTAAACCTATGCCTCTAGTTCTCGATTCCTCTAATCTGGGCAAGAGATTCTGTGCGTCTACTCGATCTATTCCTCTCTTGATTTTATATACCTCTATAAGATCACCCTTCGTCCTCCTGCACTCCAAGGAATAGAGTCCTAGCTCAACCTCTCCCCATGACTCAGGTCCTCAATTCCTGGCAACCTTGTCGATAATCTTTTCTGCACCCCTTCCAGCTTGACAACATGATCTTTCCTATAACATGCTGCCCAAAACTGAACATAATACTCTGAATGCGGCCTCACCAACGTCTTATATAATTGCAACATGACCACCCAACTTCTTTACTCAATGCTCTGACTGATGAAGGCCAAAGTGCCAAAAAGCCTTTTTAACCACCCTATCTACATGTGATGCCACTTTCAACAAATTCTGTACCTGTACTCCTTGATCCATCTGCTCTACTACACTCCCCAGAGCCCTGTCATTCACTGTGTAGGTTCTGCCAAAATGCAACACCTCACATTTCTCAGTCTCATAAATGACAAAGCATGGTCTAATTCCGATTCTACAATATTGACAAAGTGCTGAATAGCCACATCTCATTGAGGGAAATAAAAGTAAAGATGAATTGTGATTGTCTTATTTTCAGAGGAGTCATTGTTTGAAGTCTTGTTCAAACCATTGTTCCAAGTATGTGATACACATTACTGTGTTTTGACTATGATCACAATAAAGAGTGTTGTGTGGTAATACTGTACTCACACACTTAGTGGACTGGCTTCATTCGAATATCTGGGCAAACCTCATTAATGTCTGCCAATCTCAGAGCAAAAGGTAATGTGTATTACTGCAATGAATATAGTGGATTGTAAACGGGCTCTTATTAGAAAATCCTTACTACTAATCATAAAGATCCCTTCTTCAATGAGAACTATTTGGCAGAAGATTTGGAATAATCTTGACACATCTTGGCCATGAGAGGCAGTGGGGCTTAACAGGATCAGTAGCAAAGAATTGAAGGATATGCCTCATGCAAAGCATGCAGTGCTGGCAGTGTTGCCAATGTTATTTCTAGGAAGAAATACAGTGGTAAGATATGACAAGAAGTTCAAGCATTATATTTATCTGAGAAGTGAAATGGTAATGAATCCTTTGAAAAGTACCTTCTTGAAGGATTTAATTTGTTCCCTTTTTTTCTGGCATGATTATATTCTCTTCCTATATATGATTGTAAACACACTGAACAGTGTAATGGCAGAAAAATACAAAGTATGTCCCAGTGTCAATATTGCCTCATTTAAATGCAGCAACACATGTTGTACCTGATATGGCTGGGATGTGTAGGAAGGAAGTGCTGGTTTAAACCGAAGATAGACACAAAAAGCTGGAGTAACTCAGCGGGTCAGACGGCATCGCTGGAGAAAAGGAATAGGTGCAATTTCAGGTCGAGACACCACCTATTTCTTTTCTCTAGAGGTGCTAGACCTGCTGAGTTACTCCAGCAATTTGTGTGCATATATGGTTGGGAGTTGATTTGGGTATGAAACCATGTGCCTGGTAACAAATAAAAATAATAGATGATACTCATGTGGAGATTTGTTTGTTGTTCCTACTTAGGAGCAATCTGAAAGTAAGAATAAGCACAAAATAATCTAGCAGGAGGCACTGCAGCAGTTCAGTGCAGGTGCATAGGGTATTCTACCCACAACCCACTGTCTGAATTAATGACACATAATAGAGGAAATTTTTAAATTTCAACTTAACATTAATGTTACAGTGATTGTGATGTACAAGAAATACCCTATGACTATGGCACAATAACAGCTAATGTGCCTTGGAATTGTCATACAATGCCCTCCATAATGTTTGGGACAAAGACCCATCATTTATTTATTTGCCTCTGTACTCCACAATTTGAGATTTGTAATAGAAAAAAATCATATGTGGTTAAAGTTCACACTGTCAGATTCCAATAAAGGCCATTTTTATACATTTTGGTTTCACTATGTAGTAATTACAGCAGTGTTTATACATGGTTCCCCCCTTTTCATGGCACAATAATGCTTGGGACACAGCAATGTCATGTAAATGAAAGTATTCATTTTCAGTATTTTGTTGCATATCCTTTGCATGTAATGACTGCTTGAAGTCTGCAATTCATGGACATCACCAGTTGCTGGGTGTCTTCTCTGGTGATGCTCTGCCAGGTCTATATTGCAGCCATCTTTAGCTTATGCTTGTTTTGGGGGCTAGTCCCCTTCAGTTTTCTCTTCAGCATATAAAAGGCATGCTGAATTGGGTTCAGATCGGGTTATTGACGGCCACTCAAGAATTGACCATTTTGTAGCTTTGACAAACTAATTTGTTGCTTTAGAAGTATGTTTGGGATCATTGCCTTGCTGTAGAATAAACCGCCAGCCAATGTTTTGAGGCATTTGTTTGAGCAGATAGGATGTGTCTATACACTTCAGAATTCATTATGCTACTACCATCAGCAATGAACTACCATCATCAATGAAGATAAGTGAGCCAGTACCTTCAGCAGCATGCATGCCCAGGCCATAACACCCCACCACCGTTTTTCATAGATGAGGTGGTATGCTTTGGATCTTGGGCAGTTCCTTCTCTCCTCCAGATCTTGCTCTTGTCATCACTCTGATATAAGTTAATCTTCGTCTTTTTCCAGAACCTTTTTCACAAGACCTTTTTCCAGAACTGTGGTTGCTCTTTTAAGTACTTCTTGGCAAATTGTAACCCGGACATCTTTTTTTGCGGTTAACCAGTGGCTTGCATCTTGCAGTGTAGCCTTTGTATTTCTGTTCGTGAAGTCTTCTGCGGACAGTGGTCATTCTCAAATCCACACCTGACTCCTGAAGAGTGTTTCTGATCTGTCAGACAGGTATTTGAGTTTTTTTCTTTATTGTAGAGATAATTCTTCTGTCATCAGCTGTGGAGTTCTTCCTTGGCTTGTTAGTCCCTTTGTGATTAGTGAGCTCACCAGTACTCTCTTTCTTCTTAATTATGTTCCAAACAGTTGATTTTGGTAAGCCTAGGGATTGGCTGATGTCTCTAACAGTTTTATTCTTGTTTCTCAGTCACATAATGGCTTCTTTGACTTTCATTGGCACAACATTGGTGATAAACAGCAATAAAAGTTTCCAAAGATCATGCAAAGACTGGAGGAAAGACTAGGTGCTGACAGCTCTCCTATACCTGCATTAAGGAGGCAATTAAACACACCTGAGCAATTACAAATGCCTGTGAAGCCATGTCAAGAGTGTTTTATTCCATATGTCCCAGATAGAACAATGACATTCTTGTTTGCTGCAGCACAACAGAATATGTAATAGTACACTAAATAATATGATAAACGAGAGAGAAAAAAAGTTCAGTGTGTATATATACATATACTCACATATGTTTATATATATATATGTATACACACACATCCACACATACTCAAAAAACAAACAACAACAGTGCAATAATAATAATAATAATAATAATAATAATAATAATAATAATAATAGTCTATTGTAGTTCAGAGCTTATGAGGTTGTAGTGTTTAATAGCCTGATGGCTGTTGGGAAGAAGCTGTTCCTGAACCTGGACGTAACAGTCCTCAGGCCCCTGTACCTTCTTCCCGGTGGCAGTGGTGAGATAAGTGTGTGGCCAGGATGGTGTGGGTCTCTGATGATGTTGGCTGCTTTTTTGAGGCCATGTGTCCCAAACGTTATAGTGTAATTTCTACACAGTGATGCCAAAATGTATAAAAAATACCCTTTAATAAAATCTGACAATGTGCACTTTAACCACATGTGATTTTTTTTCTATTACAAATCTCAAATTGTGGAGTACGGAAGCAAATAAATAAATGATGGGTCTTTGTCCCAAACATTTTGGAGGGCACCGTATAATATAGGGATAGTAATTTTACTAGTTATGCAGCAGTAAAGCTGCTGTCTCAGAGCGCCAGAGACCCGGGTTCGCTTCTGAATACGGGTGCCGTCTTTGCAGAGTTTTCACATTCTCTCTGTGACTGCGTGGGTTTTCTCCGGGTGGCCCACTTTCTTCCCATATTCTAATGGGGGTTTATTGGTTAATTGGCTTCTATAAATTGCCCCTGGTGTGAAGGATATGGAAGTGGTATAGCATGGAACTAGTGTGCAGGTGATCAATAGTTAGGATGGACTCTGTGGGCCAAAGGGCCTGTTTCCACAATGTACCTGTAAACTAAAGCTAAACTTCTAAATTAGAATAGTTTCTTCCAGAAGTTATAGAGTTAATGTACATATTTTGTAAATCCTAGCTGCAAGATAATTCTAAAATAAATTGAATACCAAACTCACACGCTCATCAAAACATAAAAATGGAAGTTAGCCTGTGGGTTACCCTAGATGCTAATTGGTGGGTTGAGAATATGTTCTTACATTTTTAAGATTTGGGAACATTGACATTTGTTGAAATCAATGAAGAGGTTATAAATCAGTGATTTTATTTCTACAAAGTGTCTATTATCATTGAACATCAGTTAACATTGCTGATGCATAAACATGAAAAATGACCTCTTAACTAGAAGGGTCTCGACCCGAAACGTTACCTATTTTCTTCGCTCCATAGATGCTGCCTCACCCGCTGAGTTTCTCCAGCATTTTTGTCTACCTTCTTAACTAAACCGTGCATGTTTTATACCTGGAAAGAATAGGAGATAAATGCTGTGGCTATGGGTCACTCTTGGTTTTAATGGGAAAAGACGTTTAGTTTTCATCACATTGAAAACATTCAGGAACAGTATTATAATTTTAGTTTTTCATTTTTTCACTGGCTTTTGGTGGTGCATGACATCATTCATGCGGACTAAACTTTTGAGTCTATGGTTGAAGAGTCTGTAGATACAGTAAAAATGGGCATAATAAGAATGGTTTTACAGAAATGTTTTTGACATTTGTTTGAAAAGTCAATCATCAGAGAGAATTCACTTCATTATGATTGGGACTGATACATGGTTACAAAAATGAGAAAGTTCAGTGAAGCTTAAAAAATAGTTACTATAAGGCCAACTTCATAAATTGCAATATTAAAATGCAGTGTAATAATTTACACTTTTAAAGTAAACTCCACATTTATTTTGCCTCATTTCCTTGGGGAGAAGAGATGTTTGATCCTTTTTGTGTAGCACTATTTTATAGTTGCCAGCCTCCTCCATTATTTTCATTTGGGAGGGAATGCAGAAACTCCTCCATATCCTCTACTGTTTTTAATCACGACACAGGCAACAAGACCTGGATTTCTCTTTGAGGCAGATGGCCTATCAGTTGCATCACTGGAAGGGAGCCTCTTAAGTGGATGAGGTGAGAATTGCACAAAACACCTTAAAGATTAGGTTAGTCACCATCACAGCAAACGCATAATCAGAGCAGGTTACCCAGCAGTGATAATGCCAGAGTGTTAAACTCTTGAATAGAAGGCCTGCTTTCAAATTTGGGTCTCCACTGAGACAAAACGGACAGATTTTCAACTGTTTTAGTTAGATTGTCTGTGCAAGCGTAAAAATGTTCAGAGGTCTTTCACTGTATTAGTCTTTTTGGCTCTTTAACAGTGTGTTGGAGTTGCCCAAGGGTTATGTCATTTTCTTCTCCTTACTGTGGAGAATTAAATGGATATAGTTGTCAATCTATGAATATTGGAGAAACTATGATGTAATTAAGCATGGGGAGCCTAATAATAATAGTGTGACATCTGAATGTCTAATATTAGTTTGAAATAAATTATTTTAGGACCTGAAAAACTATATATATTTTTTTTACAGTTGAAATACTATTTACCTTGCATTTTGTAAAAGCAGTTCAAAAATATCCGTATATATTTAGCATTTGTTTTTAAAATGTGTTTCTTTTAAAACCACCATCTGCATAGGCAAATCAACGAGGATGTTGTTTATTTAGTATAATTGTGTTAGTAGTTTTCATCCGACCTTGTATCTAGTAAGATCATTAAAGTAAACAATGCTTTTTGTCTGTAGAAAACTGATCTACAAAATGTTTTTTTTTGTTTGTAGGTTGAAGAATTTGCCATTCAGTTTTACTAAACTTAAAGAACTGGCAGCATTGTGGCTATCTGATAACCAGGTAATGAAGCATGGCAATGTGGAAGAAAACATATAATTTATAGCTTTTGAGATAATTGACTTACTTCAGCATGTGACTGTTGGGGAAACCCTAATTCGATCTTCTCTGGTATATGAGGCTGAGGCAGGAGGAAGAAGTAGGAAAAACTGTACATTCCCCTTTTTCTCAATTGTCCATGTTCAGCTACTACTAGTATTGTAATTTTGGCATTATCCCGAGCTGGTAAAAGTAGCAACTTTTTTGCTTATTTTGTAATTGAGAGTCCAGGAACATTACCATGAGGTTGGGGCAGGACAACGCCAGACAAGTGAGAGGTGGAAGTAGGAGGAGTGCAGGGAAAGAGGTGCGGAACAGTGGGAAAAATGGATATGCACCGGATGATCCCCCTAGAAGGCCACAGTAAAAAGAGGGGGAGATGGAGGGGTTGTTACCTAAAATTTGAGAATTTAATGTTCACACCTTTGGATTGTACGCACCCCAGCGGAATTTGAGGTACTGCTCCTCCAGTTTGCGTGTGTCCTCTGGAGATGGAGGAAAGGACAGAATGGTCAGTAGGGAAATCCAGCAGGCTTTGGCGGAATGAGCGCAAGTGTTTGACAACACAGTCACCGAGTCTACTCTTGCGCACTCCAATGTAAAGGAAGCCACATTGGGTCAACTGATTGCCGCAGAATTTTGAAGAGGTGCATGCAAACCTTTGTCTCACCCAGAAGGGCTGCTGGAGTCCTTGGATGGAAGTGGCATTGGGATAGGTGTTACATCTCCTGCAGTCACATGGGAAAGTACCTGGGGAGGAGGCGGTTTGGGTGAGAACGGGCGAGTGATCCAAGGAAGTGGTCTCTGCAGAAACCATCAAGGGTTGCAGATGGGAAGATACGACTGGTGGTGGGTTCACTTTGAGAATGGCGGAAATGTCAGATGTTGGATGCAGAAGCTGGTGGGGTGAAAGGTGAGGGCGAGAGGCCTGCAAAGGCATTTAAAATTGGATGCAGTATATACTTGGGCCTCCTGTGGAGGAGCTGGCAATTAACCTGCACTCTTTAGATGATAGTCTAACCCCAATTCATAACCATTCCTGCTGGTTATGTCACCACAAATGCGAATGGATAGTTTTTAACCGAAGCATTTCAATTCAGGAGCCTATGAGCTGGAATAGAAAAGGACATTTGAATAGAATAAATAGAATATTGCAATGGAAACAGCAGCAACATTATCAGTTTTATATGAAATAGCGAACAACGTCAGGACATTTATGCATGTACACTTTAACATGAACACCCTGAAGTTCCAGTTCATGATATATGTCTTCACAGGCTGTACTATTTGCAACATTTTCCACTGTAATTAAGCTGAATTCGCAAGAATGAATATGAATTTAAGTTACTTAAAAACAACTTTCTTAAGAATATACTGAAAATCATGTTCTTAATTACATGAATTTTAAGAGTTACTTATAATCCTGGTCCTAAAAATCTAATTTTGTATACATTAATTTCCTTGCATGAATATTGGAAAATATGTGAAACTTCTTTTTCTTATTATTTTAGATTGTAACATTACAGTTTATAAATTATTTTTGCGTTTCTTCTCATTTATGTAACCATCTGAATTTTTTAAAACCTTGATTAAAAATTATTTCCTAATAATGCTGTCTGAGAGATTACTTTGGTGATTACTGAACCTGCTTGATGAGTTGAGCACCTTTCTGCCTCTGTCATGGTGGCAGTCATTGTCAAAAAAGGCCATATAGATGATCAATTAAGGAAGTTTTTTGAGGACCAAGTGAAACAATTTTATTTTGCCAGTGATTGCACATTCTGGCTAATATTGTACTCATTATCAGCTAAACCTTTAAAAACAATTTTTAACAATAAATAAATTGACTGTAATTCTAATAAGGTGCCTGAATAATCCTTTATTCTTTCCTGGGAAATTGCCAAAATTAAATGATATTCATTTTTTATTAAAAAAAAATTACTTTTGTTATTGTCTTGTGAAGCAGTTAATGTTCAAATATTGCATTCAATACATGATTTCATTTGTGTTCTTATCCTTTTGTTTTAGTCCAAGGCTCTAATCCCTCTGCAAACAGAGTCTCATCCAGAAACAAAACAGAGAGTGTTGACAAACTATATGTTTCCTCAGCAGCCACGTAACGATGAAGGTGAGACTTTTCAACACTCAGGGCTGAGATTAGTGAAGGTTTTCAGGTGATACCTTCTTTACCTGATCGTATTTTTTGTAGGGTAATGAGCAAGTAATCCCTAGTAAAGATGCTCTATTGTGATTTTAAAGTATTTATTTTAGCCCCTTAATCTCCCAGGCTTCTATTTTGTTATTTTGTTCCTATCCTGGTATAACTAAAATTACACGTGGTAGAGAAACTTTACATGTATATTTTCTTCTCTGTATTACCTTGATACAACAATGCATTATTACATAGCTGTTTGTTGAGATATAATGTCCGACTTGGCACAAACAACGTGGTTCCACTTCAGTTGCGCAGTTGGTAGAGTTGCTGCCTCACAGCGTCAGAGACCTGGGTTCAATACTGATCTCAGGTGCTGTCCGTGTTTGTATGTTTTCTCTAATCGGCCTCTATAAATTGCCGCTGGTATGTAGGGAGTGGATGAAAAAGTGGGAATAGATGGAACTAGTGTGAATGGATGATTGCTGGTCCGCATGGATTCAATGGGCTGAACAGCCTGTTTCCATGCTGTATCTCTAAACTAGATACCACCAATGTTATCTCTGCAAAACTACTGGCTAGCGGAAATTATTCCAGTATGTTTTCAAAGCCTTCTTGACATTCCCACTGATTTGTGGCAACCCCAATTGTGGTAACATTCCCACTGATTTGTGGCAACCCCAATGCTCTGACCAGGGCGGCAGAGTGAGTAGAGCTGCTGCCTAAAAGTGCTGGAGACCTGATTTCAATCCTAACCTCGGCTGCTGATTGTGTGGAGTTTGCACATTGAGAGTGTGTAGAAAGGAATTGCAGATGCTGGTTTACACTGAAGATCGACACAAAATGTTGAAGTAACTCAGCGGGATAGGCAGCATATCGGGATAGAGGGAATGGGGGATGTTTTGGGTCGAGACCCCTCTTCATACTGAGACTCACTCAAACTTCACATTGAGAGAGTGGTTTTACCTCAGTTATTCATGTTTCCTCCTGATCCCAAAGATGTGTGGGTTTGTAAGTTAATTGGCTTCTGTAAATTGTCCCAAGTATGTGTGGGTGAGGGGTATCATTTAGGGGGAGTTGGGAAAAAAAAGTATGAATAGTGTAGATGGCGTAGTTATGAGGTATGGTCAGCATAGACTCAGTGGGTTGAAGGGTCTGTTTCTATGTTGTCTGACTAACTGGAGAATAACCATACAGGATGGTATTGGTTATCTCATCTTCATTCAATGAGAACACAGAGAGTCCCAACATAAACTGTTCAGCACCTCCTTCACCACCCGCATGAATGGTATCATCAGAAATTGTGTCACCATCTCAGAATCCACGGAAATAAAGTGGGATATGGTCATTAGACGAGATTAACTACTTTTTCCGCCTCACTTTGCTTGGACTGCCTGCCTTAGTGAGTGGTTGTTATTTTGTTGACAATGCATGATGGTGAATAATTTGCAGACAAATTAAATTCAATCAACATCAACACCCCCTTGTAATTTTAATAATTTGTAAGGCTTCATTTATTCCAAAGCAGAATCATAATATTGCACTCAATCATCTTTCTCAAGAAGTGGAAATCCAAGTTGCTTTATTTCCTGTTGCTATTGTGGACCAGGAAATTTCAATTGTTCGGGTTAAGCAGCTCAGCCTGTTTGGAAGATGGAAAAATAAAATACTCTTGGTAGGAGTCCTTCTGTTTGACAATAGATACTGCACTTATCACCCAAAAAAAAACATTTGCATTATTGCATCGTCTGAAATAAATTCATTACATGTCTCATCCAGAAGAAACGTGAAGACAAATAAGAATCGAATCTAGGATTTAAAACCTTTACCCTATCTGAATAACATTGTAATAGACACAAGGAACTACAGATACTGGTGTACAAAGGAAGACACAAAGTGCTGGAGTAACTCAATGGATCGGGCAGCATCTCTGGAGAATACGGATAGGTGATGTTTTGGATAGGGACCATTCTTCAGACTGATGTAGTGGGGGAGAAAGTTGGGGGTGAGACAAAGCCTGGTAAGTGATATGTGGATACAGGTGAGGGATTTTTTTTTGATTGGCAGATGGTTGAGCAAAGGCCAGAGATGAAAAGACAAAAAGTGTGAGGTTAAAATATGCGTGAAATATGAAGCCAGAGGAAGGAATATAGGTAGACGGAGGGGAAGGAGAAAGGCTAAATCGGAATGTTTCCAGCTGGGGCACAGGGAAGAGAAGGAAACATGGTGGGGGGGGGGTTGTAGGTTAGTTACTTAAATTAGTACAATTCAATGTTCGTAATCGCTTGAAATATCTTGTTTCATTAGTCCTTTCATAACAAGTTTTCTATCTTTCTTTAAGCTGTGTGAATGTGTCTCCGCGTGGGTATATTTAGAATTGGGGAGCAGAGTATTAGAGTAAAGATTGCCTGGTAAGGATTGAGATGAAGAGGACAACGGAAGCTGAATCATTATGTATGTTTAAAGCTGAGAATGAAATTTTAAGCTGGAAGAGATTGCGTTTGCACTCACAATGCAATCAGTATCTATAAGCTACTTCAATATTAACAACGTATTTTGGGAATTGGAAAAGAAAATGAAGTTGCAACAACACAATCATATGGTAAAACATCATCAAAGGGCTTCTCTAGATCCTATTTTTGATATTCTTATTATGTAAACAACAATAAAATGAGTTGCATAAATTACGCTTGCATTCCCTGATTCATAAAATTCTAGGAAATAATTTAACTGAGGATTTTAGAATACTAACTTTCATAAAGAATCCTTTTTCAATAGTGGGGAAATTTTGCACTCACCGAGGGCGATCAACTATCACAAGGCTGATCATTTCCCTCCACAGATGCTGCCTGCTGAGTTCCTCCAGTAGATTACTTTTTGTTCAAGATCCCACCATCTGCAGTCCCTTGTATCTCCATTAAAAATAACTTGAGTAGTATCTGCTACATTATGTTGCAAAATAAATTACATATCCAGATTATACAGTGGCTGAGAAATGCCAGTTATTCTGCATGATTTTTTCAGCATGCTTTTTTGATGCTTTTCCATAAGCATCAAAAACTTCTATACTCTTCTGTGAATATAGAAGTTACAACTGGGCTATGTCAGGAGTTGCTTAGTTTCATTGGCTCTGGTAAAAATTGCAAATTGTCCCTCGCGTGTAGGTATGCTAGTGTAACAGGGATAGCTGGTCGTCATGGACTTGGTAGGCCAAAGGGCCTGTTTCCACACTGTATCTCTAAACTATCTCTAAACTAATTTAATGAGTACATGAGTTAAGAACACAGAGGAGTTTGCGTCTGTGAGGAAATTCTGGGCAGTTGTAATTACTCTGTAAACAGTGTAAACTTTCTCAGCCTGTCCCTCAATTATATTTCCTATTTACAATCATTTAAGATTTGGGAAGCTCATTGCTTCAACCAGCATTGTTATTATATCTGAGCATCTCACTGTTATAGCAATACTGTTTGTGGAATCTCACTGATCATAAATTGGCTGTGCCTATTTCCTGCACTGTAATAGTAATTGCACAGAAATAATATTCTTTGCCATAAAATGTCCTTGGGACACACTGATGTTGTCAGAAGTGTAATAGAAACATATGTCTTTTGTTATCCAATGTTGTAATTTAAATTATAAAATATCTACTGATTCAATCAGTAGATAAAATATCCACTGCATTCTGAAATAGAATCCACCTTTCACTTGCTAGGCTACCTATTTTACCTAGCTTTCCCCCACCACTACAATGAACCTGAAGAAGGATTCCAATCCAAATCGTCGTTTATCCATTCCCTCCATAGATGCTGCTGACCGACTGAGTTACTCCAGTACATTGGGTTTTGCTCAAGATTCCAACATCTGTAGTTCCTTGTGTCTTCATTCTTAAAGAGCACATAGACCTTCTGTTTTTGAGAAAGTAATTGGTGACTTTCTAATGGAAAGATCAGGTGGGATGATAACAACAGAATTAGACATTTGTGATGTGTTTACTTGCAAAAATAGTTACTGGTACACAACCAAAATAATCATTTTATTTGTGACTAGACCAAGTAGGACCCGTTGGGTCCCTGTCACATGGGAGGTCTGGTACCCCAACGCAACCCGTTCCCCCAACGCAATATTCCACCATTCACCCGTTCACCCAACGCAACCTGATCCCCGAATGCAATATTCCACCACTCACCCATAGCCCCTCATGCTGTTTTTAAACTTTAAAAAAAATGCAAATACTTGCTGCCAGGACTTTAAAAAAAATGATTCCACTTCCGCTGCACTCCCTCCCCCTCCTGTTCAACCTCTCTCTGCCCCCTCCCCCTCCTGTTCAGCTTCTCTCTGCCCCCTCCTCCTCTTGTTCAGCCTCACTCTGCCAGGACTCGGTGTTCTACGATTGCAGCATTGTAGCAAATGAGATCCCATTGTGACATCATAGTTGTAACTGCCACAACACTTGAAGTTATTGGTCTCAAAGTAGGGTTTTGTAAAACTAAAATGTTAATAAGTTGTAACCTAAATAACTTTATAACCTAAATCTTTGGCTGGGAGAGGATCCAGCCTGCCCCCTGTGTGCAGTTCCAGCAAACCTCAAGCACATCCTGGTCGGTTGTAAGACCAGCCTAACACAAGGCAGATACACCTGGCGACATAACCAGGTGCTGAGGTGTTTGGCAGCTGAACTCGAGTGCAAGAGAGTTACCACCAACAGCATGCCTATCAATGCCCAGATAACATTCCCGTAAATACCATCTTTCATCCGGGAAGGAGAGAAATGGAGGACTAACCCCTCGCCTCTCAACTCATGCCCACTGAACGCAGCCAGGCACTGGGAAATGCGTATTGACCTAGGCCAGAGGCTTTCGTTCCCAGTTGAAATCGCAGCTACCAATCTGCAACCAGACCTCATTCTCTGGTCCAACTCCTGTCGGCGTGTTTTCATCATTGAGCTGACAGTCCCCTGGGAGGAGGCTGTGGACAAGGCTCATGAAAGAAAAAAGCTTTGATATTCAAACCTTGCAGCAGAGGCATAGGAGAGAGGTTGGAGTGTAAGGGTGTGTCCAGCGGAGGTGGGGTGCAGGGGCGTTGTAGCCAGTTCCACCGCAAGGCTCCTGAGGGAAGTAGGAGTCAAAGTGCAGGCACAAAGGAGGGCAATAAAAGAACTTGCCAATGCCGCCGAACAGAGCAGTCGCTGGCTGTGGCTGAAGAGGAAAGATGCTGTCTGGGCTGCCACGTGACCATCTAGAGGCTAACCATAAGACACATACCCAGGTCTGATCAACCTGCGGTGGGCCTGCCTCGACTGAGGGTGTCTTGTGATAAAAGGCCGAAACACCCAGTGACGTTAAGGTACACAACTGAAGATGTGTCTGATTGTTAGCAAATTCACTTAGTGGTCATACCCAAGAATGTCAATTGTAGTGAAAAATCTTAGGGATTGTAACATCCAGTCCTACTAATCAATCTGAACGAAACTTGTTGAAAACACACCACAAGACAATTGTAAGGTGGTGCAAAACTTTTAGGGCTATCGTGTATCATTTTGGCGTAATTTCAGGATCTCACTCCCTCACATGCTCACAGACAGACATCAAAACAAAATGAGAGTTTTAGTAATATACTAGACCAAGTGGGACCCGTTCAGTCCTGTTGCCCCGGGACGCCTGGTCCTCCAACACAATCCATTCCCCCAATGCAATATCCTACCACTCACTGATTGCCCCCTGGTCCCCCGACACAATCCGTCCCTGTCACAAGGGAGGCCTGGTCCCCCAATGCAACCCATTCCCCCAAAGCCCCCACGGGAGGCCTGGTCTCCCAAAGCAACCCGTTCCCCAAAGCAATATTCCACCACTCACCCATTCCCCAATATTCCACCACCCATAGCCCCCAACTGTGCAGGGGCGTATCCCCCAGCACTGCCTCCCCCTCCTCCTGCTTCAAGGACTTTATAAAAGAATGCAATATCACTTTGCCTGACTCCCCCAGCATTCCATCCCCCTCCTGTTCTGTTTTTAAAGGTTATACTGTTAGTAGGGAAAGGGAGGAGAATGAAGGTGATTTTTTTTACCCCAGAGAACAAGTTACAAATATGTGTGCACATTTCAAGCTGAAAATAATAAATAGTCACTACTTTGTTCATGTCTTTTGATACTTGCACAAACTCTGATCCTAGCAATTATTCTCCTGCTGGTGAACTCCAACATATATCCCTACCTAGATTCAGTGTTAAAGCATGAGACGCCAGCATGATTCTGAGCACATTAAGTTTTACCGGTCATACCTCTTTCTTCCATACTTAAGGTGACTGAATAACTGGATGGCAAATGGCACCCATGAATCACTCCAATATTGGTCAATAGTTATTAAAGGAAATTGCCTCCTTTGGTCTCCTTTGGATTTTCTAAGTTCAAGTCCTTGGAAGAGAAAAAATTGACAATAATTCACTCATTGGAATGCAGCGTTATTAATTATAATGTTTATTATTTTGGTATAATATGACAATACAATATTTGCTTGTGTATTTCCAGTAGATTTCCCTTCTGACAGTGATAGCTTCAACCCAACCTTGTGGGAAGAACAAAGGCAACAACGTATGCAGGTTGCTTTTGAGTTTGAAGAGAAGAAGGAAGAAGAGGATGCTTCCGGCAACATCAAGGTTATTGCTGGCAGCACTTACTTTATGTTGTACATGTTATCAGAAACCAAGGGATATAAATTAATTTGCACTACTTTTGGGTGTTAAAATGTTTATGCATGGTGCAAAATTAAGAAGATTTTCAACATTAGAATAGATTTATATTACACAGTATTAAATAAGTACTTTGTGTCCGTTTTCACCAGGGAGAAGGACATGGAGCACAGTGAGACCAGTGTGGAAAATACTAATATGCAAAGGCAGTTTGAGATTAAGGAAGAGAAGGTGTTGAGTCTATTGAAGAGCATTAAGGTAGATATATTCCCAGGATTTGATGGTATTTATCCCAGTTAATTGAGAGAGGCAAGAGAAGAGATTGCAGGAGTCTTGAGATCTTTGTGTCTTCTCTAGCCACAGGAGAAGTCCCCGAGGAATGAAGATTAACTAATGTTGTTCCTTTATTTAAGAAGGAAAGTGAGAGAATCCAGGGAATTATAGAATGGTGAGCCTCATGACAGTGGTTGTGAGACTATTGGAGAGGATTCTTCAGGTTAGGACTTAAGGGCCTGTCCCACCAGCATGCGACTCCATGCGGTGAGCGTGACCAAACTGGAAGCGGGGGCCGCGCAGAGGTCGAGTGATCCCCGTACAGGGCCGGTCCCACCAGCATGCGCCTGCATGCGGCGAGCGCGACCAAACCGGCAGCGGGGGCCACGCAGAGGTCGGGTGAGTGGCGCGACGTGGCGCGACGTCCGCGGTAAGTTCGCAAGGACAGAGAGGGACACACACAGAGGGACATGGAGGCACACAGAGAGGGGCACGGAGGCACATATTGAGAGGGTCACGGAGGCACATATAGAGAGGATCACGGAGGCACGACGTCAAGGCGGTGCGTAATGCGTCACCGCAGCTGCGGGCCGACAGGCCGTTGCCACGCGGAATTTTTGAACACGGTCAGTTTTTCGGAGCCCCGCGCGATGTCGGGACCAGCTCCACACAACTCCATACAGCTCCGGCGATCGAAATAGGACCGGCCCCGCGAGGCTGGACGGCTCAAGCGACCATGTTAGGTCACGCTCACCGCATGGAGTCGCATGCTGGTGGGACAGGCCCTTTACTCCCATTTGGAAGAGAATAAATTAATTAGAGACAGTCAGCACGATGAAGGAGATCAATGAGGGTAGAGTGGTAGATGTTGATAATGACCCCAAGGTAGACTGATGCAGAAGTTTAAGATGCATGGGATTACTAGTGACTTGGTCATATGGATTCTGAACAGGCTTACTAATAGAAGATACATGGTTGTGGTACAAGGACAATATTCAGGCTGGAGTTCTGTGATGAGTGGAGTACCACAGGGATCTGTGCTAGGTCTGCTGTTGTTTGTGAATGTATGTGAATGACATGGACGTACATGTAGACAAGTTGGTCATTAAGTTTGCAGATGACACTAAGATTGCTGGGGTTACGGACTCTGAGAAGGCTGTAAAAGTATACAGCGAATTATAGATCAGCTACAGAAATGGGCGGAGAATTGGCGGATAGAGTTTAATTCAAGGAAGTGTGAACTTGAACTTTTTGGAGGTCAAGTAAGGGAAAAAATTACAATTAATAGGATGACCCTTAATAGCATTGATATACAGAGGGATCTTAGGGTCCAAGTCCATAATTCCTTGAAAGTGGATAGAGTTTTAAGAAGGCTTATGGTATGCTTGCTTTAATAAGTGGGGCCGTCGAGTATAAGAGTCAGGAAGTCATGATACAGCTTTATCGGACTTTGGTTTGGCTACATTTGAAGCATTGTGAACTGTTCTGGTTGTCCATTTACAGGAAGAATGTAGAGAGTTTGGAAAATATGCAGAGGAGGTTTACCAGAATGATGAACCTCCAGATTCAGGGATAGTTTCTTCCCAGCTGCTATCAGGTGACTGAATCATCGTGTCAACAACTAGAGAATGGTCCTGAGCCACTATCTACCTCATTGGAGGCCATCTTAAATTGGACTTTATCTTGCACTAAATGTTACTCCTTTTTATCATGTATCTGTATACTGTGGATGGCTCAATTGTAATCATGTATTGTCTTCCCGCTGACTGGTTAGCACACAACTAAAAGCTTTTCACTGTACCTTGGTACATATGACAATAAACTAAACTAAACTTAGGGTGTATTAGCTACATGGAGAGGTTGGATTGACTGATTGTTTTCTCTGGAATGCTGGAGGTTATGGGCAGATCGGATAGTAGTATATAAAATTATGAGCGGTGAAGACTGGGTAGACAGGCAGGATCTTTTTCCCAGGATGGAAAAATGAAATAGTAGAGGGCATAGCTTTAAGGTGAGAGGGACAAAGTTGAAAGGAGATGTGTACAGCAAGTTTTTTTATACAGTGAGTGCTGAGTGCTTGACACACACTGCGGGTGTGGTAGTTGAAGCAGATACGCTTGTGACATTTAAAATACGTGGATAGGCACATGGATATGCAGGCAATGGAGGGATATGGGTTATGTGCAAGCAGATAAATGATGTTCTTGGCATTATGTTCAGCACAGACCTTCTGGGCCAAAGGGTCTGTGTTGGTCTATGTTCAGATGAATTTCTAAATCCAAATGTTTTCCTTTGTTCACTGTTTAGATATTGGTTTCATGCTAAATTATTTTAAATGAATGATGTTAATATTCAGTAAAAAATGATTGCATACTTCCAGCTAATTCTTACGTGCATGTATATTTTTTTTAGATCATGAAATTTTGTTCAATCCTGAGTTTGTCTGAACATTCTGGTTTTTAGCTCAGCTGGTGAGAAGAAACCTTAGGACTAAATTTTGATCCTGTTATCGCTCCAATGCATTAAAGAGCCATCATTCTCTATTGCTGATATTGATCTCGCCTGAAATTAAGAGTTACTCCTGCTAATTGGATATAAAACTGACAAAGGAAAATATTGGATGCAGAGTGGTGCTGTTAACCATTGTCATAGATTTCCTATAATTTCTTCCCTGCTACATTTCATAAATGGCAAATATCACATGGGTAAGTTAGCAGCGAACTGCTTGTATCTAAGCTGATTCAATCAATTGAGAAGAGTAAGTGAGAAAATTGAATTGAAATGTGAAATTATTTGTATTAAGTTTGATATTAAATGGGAGGATGGTAATGAATGCTGTACAAAGAAGACAGTTGACAAACGTAGACAGTTGGCATTACTTGTGTAGGAAGGAACGCAGATGCTGATTTACACCGAAGGTGGACACAAAAAGCTGGAGTAACAAGTCAGGCAGCCTCTCAGGAGCCTCTCCAGCTAAGTTACTCCAGCATTTTGTTTCTATCTTTGTTGGCATTAATTGTTGGAATGATAATGATGAAGTTCAACTGTACCCTTATAGATAAAGTAACTTTCAAGCAATTATATTTATTTCTTGCATTTTCCAATTCCAGGCTGAAATAAACCTTAAACGCTATCCTACCCCTTACCCAGAAGACCTGAAAAATATGGTGAAATCTGTTCAGCACTTGGTAGGAAAACGCAATCATGAAGGGTCGACTGAAAATTCAACAGGTGCCACAAGTATAGAACATTCTATAAAAGAAAAATATGAACATAAATGGCCTGGATCAACAAAGGAAGCTACACTTGAGGTAACTGAGAGAATTTTAAATTAATGTCTCTACATTATCCTCCCGGTTTAACTGTGTTCTTTAAAATTATCTCCTTTGCTAGCTTGCTAATCTGTACCAATAGTTGCCCAATTGAAGTTACCAATGAAATGTCCAATTCTCACAACTGTTTTAGACATGTCAAACATTCTCGTAATGTTCACTATTTGCTGAGAAAGAATAACTGCATCAAGGTTCAAGGTCAGTTTATTGTCACATGTACCAATTAAGGTACAGTGAAATTCGAATTACCATACAGCCATACCAAATAAAAGTAACAAGACACACAACTACATAAAAGTTAACATAAACATCCACCACAGCGGAATCCCCACGTTTCTCACTGTGATGGAAGACAATAAAGTCTAATTCTCTTCCTCTTTATTCTCCCGCGGTTGGGGCAGTCGAACCATCTGCACTCGGGGCGATTGAAGCTCCCACAGCCGGTAGTCGAAGCCCTTGCGTCTGTGCAATCAAAGCTCCCGCATCGGGGCGATCGAAGCTCCTACATTGGGGCGGTCTACAGGCTCCCGCGGTGGAGCTCAGTGGTAAAGGGATCGCGGGCTCTGTGATGTTAAGTCCACAGGCACCCGCGGTGGAGCTCTCGAAGTTGGTCTCCAGCAAAGGCCGCCAACTCCTCGATGTTAGGCCGCAGTGTGGACGGAGGTACGATACGGAGATAAGAGATTGGAAACAGTTTCGAACCAACCCCACCCCCCCATAAAACAAGCTAAAGGCCACTAAAACAAACATTTAACACCTACAAACAAACAACAAAAGAAGGAAGGGATAGACAGACTGTTGACGAGGCAGCCATTGCTGGTGCCACCCGGTGGTCCAATTAAATCATATTACACCAGAAGGAACTGTTGGTGGAAGGAAGTAAAATGAAAAAAAAAGAACAAAATAGTGGTTGAGGGTCTTAGTCTGTGGATTTGTCTCAGAGCAATGTCACAAGCAAGATATGACTTTTCATACATGTTACACCTACTTGTTTTCTTGAAAAATATTTTTTCTATGTCTTCTACAGAGATCATTAGGCGACTCACCAAATGATCTGAGAATGGGGGAACTGCGACCTGCACTTACAGAAACTCCATTATTCAAGCCCAAAGTTGTCCTGATAGGTAAAGAGAAGAAAGGTACTGTGCCACTTCCACGGAGTGCAAGAGCATTCTGGGACATTGTTTGTGCGTTGACCTAAATGCAAAGAAGGGAGGAATGAGAGAATCGTCATTTTGCCTAAGGAATATGAAAATTGAGAATGTCTAACTCTGCAAATATCTCATGGGATGAAATATTTTGAAAAGATTGTCAAAGTAATGGTATACCTATAAGCATACACCATTAGTATAGTCGAGGAATACCAGGAATTTATAGCAAATACCAAAGAAAGGCCATCATTTAATTTAGATTTTGTGCAGCTGCAACAAGTGGTTGTACTGGTTACAACAGCACCATCTGATTTCAGAGTTAATGGAGATCACAAGATCACTAAAATTAGTTTAATCACTCATATCAGTTAGACAATTCAAGAATGACATTGGCATATTTCATAATCAAGTCAAGTCAAGAGAATGTATTGTCATGTGTCCCAAATAGGACAATGAAATTCTTGTTTGCTGCAGCACAACAGAATATTGTAGGCATAAATACAGATCAGATCAGTGTGTACATATACCATAGAATATATATATATATATATATATATATATATATATACACATAAATAAACAGATAAAGTGCAATAGGCTGTAATAGTTCAGAGTTTGTTTGAAGTTGTGTTTGATAGTCTGATGGCCGTGGGGAAGCAGCTGTTCCTGAACCTGGATGTTGCAGATTTCAGGCTCCTATACCTTCTACCTAATGGCAGCGGAGAGATCAGTGTGTGGCCAGGATGGTGTGGGTCCTTGATGATGCTGGCAGCCTTTTTGAGGCAGCGACTGCGATAGATCCCCTCGATGGTAGGGAAGTCAGAGCCGATAATGGACTGGGCAGCGTTTACAACTTTTTGCAGCCTTTTCCGCTCCTGGACACTCAGGTTGCCGTACCAAGCCACGATGCAACCGGTCAGCATGCTCTCTACCTGTGCACCTGTAGTAGTTCGAGAGAGTCCTCCTTGACATACCGACTCTTCGTAATCTTCTCAGGAAGTAGAGGCGCTGATGTGCTTTCTTTATGATTGCATCAGTGTTCTGGGACCAGGAGAGATCTTCGGAAATATGCACGCCCAGGAATTTGAAGTTCTTGGCCCTTTTCACCATCGACCCGTTTATATAAACGGGACTGTGGGTCCCCATCTTACCAATGATATACAGTAAAACCTCATTATAACGGACCATACAGGTGGGAATCGTGTCCGTTATCGTCAATTGTCTGTTATAATCGGTAAGGTATTATCATTGTATTTATTTGAAATGAAGAACTGCAGATGATGGCTAATACACAAACAGACCCATAGTGCTGGAGTAACTCAGTGGGTCAGGCAGCATCGCTGGAGAACATGCATAGCAGACGTCAGGACCCTTCTTCAGACTCTGTGTAATTTCATCTTAAATCTAGGCTCCAATTCGCTGGACCGTACCAGCAAGCCCTTATTCACCGATTGTCAGGGCTGTTGTTGCAGCACATGTTGTAGCCCCCAACAGGACGTGCTTTCTTCAGGCTGCCGCTATTGACTGGATGCGCAGTCACCATGGGGCCCCCTCCCCTCTCGCCTGCTGTTGCTTCCAATGTAGAGTTTGGCTGTGACTGCAGGGGAGAAGGACAAGAAGGCGGAAGTGGAAGGAGAGGAGGGAGAAGAGGCCGACTGGACACATCAATGGGAGAAGGAAGAGGTGGCGGCGATCGAGCGAACAAAGAGAAGGAAGGAGCAGCAGCTGGTGAGAGGGGAGGAAACCCTACGGTGACCGTGCCCTTCCTGTCAGTTGTGGTAGCCTGAAGAAAGTGTTGTCTCCAGGGGCTAGAATATGAGCCGCAACAACAGCTGCTTCAACGGGACCATGAAGGATCATGGTGGGTGAAGAAGGGCTGGTTGGTACACCTTGTGAGTCAGGCAGGGACACTCGCAAGCCTGCGCTCTAAGCGGCTGGGTGTGATTTGGATAACCACTTGCTATAACCAAAATCTGTTATAAAGGGGTCGGCTAAAATGGGTTTACTGTATTTAGACCATTGTGAAAATAATTATGCCTTGTTTGTGCCACTGGAGAGGTGCAAGGCCCAGTAGAACTAAAGGCTTAGAATTAGTTAAGTATTCAAACGCTTCACTAATTATAATTATTTTTTTTTATAGTCTTTCAGTAGGCTTTAATTAATTAAAGTTGAAGTTTTCCATCAGACGGACTTTGGGTTGTGCAGCGGTAATTTGAGTTGCAAAGAAAGATGTTTTGAATAAAAATTAAAATGATAGGGCAGGAAATTGAGCACCCCGATTGATCTGTACAAAAGTAAGGTTACCAAATCTTTGGCATATTGCCCAGAATTAGCTCCACAACTCTGGTATTGTTTTACCAAAAACGGAGTTAATGTAGTAAGAGTCAAATCCTGGATATTAGGTGCCTAGATTGTAACGTGAAGAAATTGAAAAAAACGTGCATTTATACAAAATAAAAACCATAACAAATCCTCAAAATTATTAACACAAACCTATAAGATACCCTCCTGCGAATATAGAATTATTATCCAAAACAATACTTTCATCAGACATGATTTATTTTGTTAAAACAGGGACTGAATCCACACATTGTCATGGTAAAGCAATTGTTATTTATTTTTTGATATGTTCTTTTATTTTAGTTTATTCTCTTCTCTGAAGGTATTAATGCATGGGTTTTGCAAAACATCTGTAAATCAGGAGTGCAGGTACATAATTCCTTGAAGGTGGCATCACAGGTAGATAGGGTGGTCAGTAAGGCATTTGGCACATTGGCCTTTTTCAGTCAGAGTATTGAGTATAGAAGTTGGAAGGCCATGTTGCAGTGATATAAGACTTTGGTGAGGCCGCATTTCGAGTATTGTGTTCAGTTCTGGGCACTATGTTATAGGATAGATGTTGTCAAGTTGGAAAAGGTGCAGAGAAGATTTACAATGATGCTGGCAGGACTCAAGGGTCTGAGCTCTATGGAGAGATTAGGATATTCCTTGGAGTGCAGGATGATGAAGGGTGATTTTATCGAGGATCAGAGAAATAGGTGGGTTGGATCAACAGTTTCTTACCCAGAATAGGGGAATCGAGAATCAGAGGGCATAGGTTTAAAGAGAAGGGGAAAGATTTTATAAGAATCTGAGGGGTCTGTTTCCACACTGTATGACTCTATCAATAGTGTGTGTGGATAAGGGAGGGGGGGGATATTTTTGCGGGTGTTTATAAATACATCTAATTTTCTGCGGTCCTTAAATTTTCAGCAGGGGTTACAACACAGAGATAGGAACTGATGTTTCTTAACACTGCCTAAGTGTTTTAAGGATCAAAAACAAACAGCTGAAAGAACATAGAAGGTCAGGCAGCATCTGGAGGCAGAGGGGATGGTTAACGTTTCAGTACAAGAGTTGTCCTATTGCAGGGTCACTGACTTTCACCAACAGCTTGTGTTTTGCTCCAGTTACAACATCTCCAATTTTCTGTCTCTGCTTTAAGTATCACTTTAATTGCAAATAATTGATTTGATAAAACAAAGGCCAATGATTGAATGTTCTTGTGTTCTTGTAGACTGTTGGTTAATTTTCCACTGAACCAATAGTAGGCTTTTTTTTAATGTTCCCACGGGCTGTGCCATATAAAATATTGTACCCAGTGGTTTAATTTTCAAATATATCAATATATAAATATATCATATAATAAGTGTTTGTGTTAACCAGTGCAAAAATATTTGTATGTGTTATATTGCATATTAAGAATCAACAGATGAATCAGAAGGTGACAGAATCAACAATAGTGGTTCTTCAGGCTCCTACTCAGATTATTCACCTTCCCAAGCATCTTCAGGTTCTTCTGCAGCACCCATCAAAGTCAACACATTGCAGACAGCAGCAAAAGATGGTGTAGCTGCATCCTCTTGGGGAAACAGGTGTGTGAATTCATTAAAATTATTAATCGTCTTTTTATTCTTTGCAGATTCTAGTAGTGTAAATTTTGAGCAAATTACTTTGACTGCTTTTCAATTGTTTCCCATCTTTATTAAGGAATAAGAGAGCTGCATATTCTAGATACAATTGAGGTTAGGGTGACATAAGCTAATATTACTGAATCATACAGTAGTACACCACTAGAGGAGGGAATTTAGCTCATTAAATCTGTAGCAAATGTTCGAATGAGCACAATTTTTATCACATTCCACTGCTATTTGTCACACTGCAATTATTTTCATAGAACATAGAACATCGAACCACACGGCACAAGAATAGGCACTTTGGTTGATAATGTCTGTGCCGAACTTTATGCCAAGCTAAACTATGCCTATCTCATGTGCCTGTACATGATACATACCCCTTACATTCCCTGCAAATCCTTGAACGCATCTAAAATGTACACATTTCTGCCAACTTAAATGTGATCCCATCACTAGTCACATCTTCCCATCCTCACCCTTTTCATATTTCTACCCTCACCCTTTTCATATTTCCACAGAGACCACCCCCTCCGTAAATCCTTTGTCCACTTATGCCTTTCCACCCAGACCGCCCCCTTTCTCCTGCAACCGCAGGAAATGGAGCACCTGTCCCTGTACCTCCTCCCTCACATCCATCCAGGGACCCTTGCAGTCCTTTCAGGTGACACAGTGGTTCACATGCACCTCCTCTATTGCATTCAATACTCTTGGCTGGTTCTGATACAAGGAGAGAAAACAAATTATCTGAAATTGTTAAATTTAACATTGAGAATCACAGGCTGCATGTGCTCAGTCAGAAGATGAAATGCTCTTCTTCAACCTTACTTTGGGCCTCATTAGACCAGTGCAGGAGGCCACAAACAGAGGTCAGAGTGGGAGTGGTACAGAGAATTGATGGGGTAGGCAACTGGAAGCTCAGAGCTGCTGCATCCAGCTGAAAATAGGTGGCTGACGAAATGGTCATCCAATATGCATTTAATTAATCCCACGTAGAGGAAACCACTTCATTAGAATTGAATGCAATGTACAGATTGTAGGAAGTCTAAGTGAATTGCTTCTTCAGTTTAAGGGATTGATTAGGTTTTTCACAGCTGAAAGGATAAGGTAAAAGAGCACATGTTGCAACCACTGTATTTATATGGGAGGCTGTCAAAAAAAGAGAAATGGTTTTTGGAGATGAAAGAATGGACTAGGGATTAGCAAAGTGTATAGCCCCTTTGGAATGCTGAAAGGAGAAGAGAGGGGGGAGTGTGTCCCGAAATGGAATCTCGGCCACATAAATCGCAAGGGATGATCTGTTGAATGTGGAGAAATCAGGACTAGGGAAATCCCAGGTTCTCTCTAAGAGCAGAGGAGTAGGAAATAGATGAGATGTTTGCGGGCTTTGCCATAGTTGACAGTGACTATTAATGATCATTAAGAAATGCCATCAAGTGCCTTTCAAGCATTTTCACCTCAATTCTGTTTTCCAGCCCTAACATGACCTTGTACCTGTGCTGCTACTACCTTTCATCCCAGGGTGTTACGTTTAATAGAAAGATTAAACGAAAACCTACCATTTGAAGTTTGATCTTTATTTTATGAGAAGTTGAAGTGAGGGACTACGTGAAGAGCCCGCCAGCCCGCATGCACGTCAATCTTCAGAGCAACTGTATGAAACCACAGACCACTTGCACAAACTTAAACTAGAGAAAGATTAATAACCGTTGACTTACCAAATTATTATTATGAGATTCAGGGTTGGGAGTGGAGGGCACGTAGTCCCTCCCACTTCTCATAAAATAAAGATCAAACTTCAAACGGTAAGTTTTCGTTTAATCTTTCTATTTTATATCGAAGTCACGTGAGTGACTAGGTGAAGCCTTCAAAGCTCTGTGGTTTCATGCAGTAAACCAATCTGTGAGTGAAACACTTAAACAGATAAACAATAAATGGTAGCAAACACATGGGTTATTAACAACATGATGCTAACCTGCATACATGGTCAATGCCCTTAATCAGACCACAGTCCCAATTGGCTTTGAGTTAGACAATAACTCATGCAACACTATTCAGAATCCTATCTGCAATCATCCAGGCATATTCAACCAAATTTTATAACTTCTGAAAGTGCACTATGTAAGCCTCCTGCTGTTGCAAGAAGATGATCAAATGGAAATATCAATTCTATTGGCTGCTAATGAGCCACCAGCAATCTCTTGAGAAAACTATTAAATAACAATGAAGAAACTATCCTTCATCTCATTGGTACTAGCAAGCTCAGTATACCTCTATACATAATAACACCCCCAATCTCCAATCTGGTGGGTATGTTGTCAACTCTAAATTGTACCCAACCATGCCCGATTTGCTTTATGAGATCATTCCCATAACAAGCTACCCTCATGTCAGTTATGATCCAGAGACCGAGCCGGAGATTGAGTAAAGACTGTTCTTTGTGCTGAAATCAGTTGCTAAAAGCATCATCAACTTGCTCCCATTAGAAATACAGTAGATGAATATCTGCATAATAATTTAGATACACATTCCAAACTACTATGAGTCTAGGCTTTTGAGTGTTCATATAAAAGACACCTTGCATAATGTTAGTCAACAGCGGGTGAATAACCAATCATTTATTGTCCCACTTACGGTACTATAGAGAATGACCAAGCAGCACAAGCAGTGTCAATTGTACTATAACATAATCGCTTTTCTAAGCCCAAACTGAAAGAAACACAAACCTCTGCTACTTCTGTTTAAAAGTAGCTCACGTGTTTTCTTCACAAACTTCCCATACAATCATGCAGAGCTAGCTGTACGAGAAATAGGCTGAACTAGCCATCACTCATGACTTCGAGTAAATAGGAGCTTCTTTCAGTCGCCTTTACCAAGGACACCCTGAATGAGTAGGCTAAATTGCACTATTAAAATTCATGTTGCCTCATCTTTAATATCATAAGAGGCATCTACTGATAAAACCCCTGAGTCTTATCAGCTACAAAATTTGGATGTCGTCTATAAACTCCATGACACAATGCCCTTTTGATCTGAGTAGGGCAGCATTAGCTTTAGAATCTTTGTAAATAGCCTAGGCCTGAAGACAACCCCTAGGTAGAGCCTAAACTTTCCACCACTGGCTTTGTCAGCAAAACACCAGATATATCTGTACCTCTCGTGTATAGATATGGCAAAGTATGCATCTTCAAGATCAATTGAGGCCCTAATCCTCTGAATCAGCTAAATTGCTGAAAGACAATTATCCATCTTAAACTGGGCAACCAAACACATGATCAGACTAGCTGAATTCTAACCTGATTTGGCATGCTCCACTTTTCTGACCTTGTAAAAATGAGCCATTTTGGGAATTATCTCATGCCTTATAGCATTTTGCGAAGGCAATAGCCCCAATTGTGTATTACAAAGAAGTGATAATGCAGCTTTCTGCACTTCCGAGAGTTGAGACCCATCTACTGACTTGCAAAAGGCCGTAATGACTCCAGAGCAGTTTTTGGGACTTGCTGACGTTCTTTGCCTACATATCATCACAGGGATATCCCAACTGATGAAATTGACGTATGGAACATCCAAAAGTCTGGCAGTTATCTGGACTGGCATATTTCCCGGATAATTTTAACCAGATCTTCCTCCAGTGAATCTCCTATCGCCAAAGGGATGGCAAATATGTGACAAGAGCCGATAGCTCCTACATATGATTAAAATGAAGCATATCCCCCGTTAGTTCAGGGATTCAATTTCCTTATTGATATCCACATAGTTGGAGTCACCTATGTAAGAATCTCCAACACTCCCCTCTTCTGAGCTTGAAATATTATAACGCAACCCTGAACCAAAGTGTTGCTCCCACAGCATCTGACTGACACAGCCTTTAAGTGGCTCCTGAGCTAGGAGCACATTTCCTTTTTTCATTTTATTTATTTATTCATCCATTTATGTTTTCTTTTATTTATTTGTTTGTTTGTTTATTTCCTTATTTTTACTCACTAGACAGGTTGCGCCTGCTAGTGAGTCCTTGCTCCCTTCTGGAGCCTCAACGTAGTTTCTTAGGGGAGGAATGGAATGCAACCGTGAACCAGGTGTTGCTTCCTCAGCCTCTGGCTGGCTCCCTTTCGGAGCGCCAATGGAAGTGTCTGTACAGGCATTGCCCGTCAGATGCTCCGAACAGCCGCCTGCCCCAGTGGAGTCCCATTCTTACACAGCGGTCGCTGTCCCGGCCGAGCCGGCAGCCGCTATTTTGAAACCGCCAGCTCCATAAGGAGCCTCCATGGCGGCAGCTGCACAAGCTGTGCCAGCTTCTCCGGACCCGCTGCCCCTATTTTTAGACTAGCAGCCCGCTCCTGAAAGGAAAATTCCCTGGCCTAACTGGCCTTTGATTATGTCACAACGGGAACAGGAACCAGGTTTCTTCTGCACAATTTTGAACAAGGATACAACATTTTCAGTCTTCCAGTGTTTTGTTACTTCCACATGCCAAAGACCACCAGGGGCGCTGGGGAGATGGCAGCCCTGCCAGCAGTCTGTTTGTCTTTTCACTCTTTTTGTTATTTTTTAGTTTGTTAAAAGTTTTTGTTCTAATGTTCTTCGGTTTGTTTTATGTGGGGGGAGGGGGGGAGGAGATAGGGAGAAACTTTTTTTCAAGTTCCTACCTTGCCGCAGATGTGATTATTTTTCGGATCACTTTCTCCGGGCTCTGCGGCCTAATATCGATGGAGCTGGAAGCCTCCTCGGACTGTCGTGAGCTCACTGTCATGAGCGCGGACTTAACATTGGAACTGATCCCTTGCTTGGGATCGCTCCCACCGCACCCACCGCGGAATCACCATCAAGGGCTCGCAGTATTCGGGTGAGGCCGAGTCAGGAGCTCCAACGTCGTGGAAGGTTTGACCAGCCCCGACGTGAGGTTCAATCGCCCGGCGCGCGGGAGCTGACATCCCCCCCTGATGCGGGAGCTTGATCGCCTCGACGCGGAAGGCCCGAACGCCGCCGGCTATGGGAGTCAAGATCGTCCCGTCAATGGAGGGCTCGAGGGCCACGACCGAGGAAGAACTAATTGTATGACTGACCTGGCCAATGAAATGCCTCGTATGTTGCAAAACATACTTGGCGAATAAAGTGTGATTCTGATTCTGATTCTGATTAGGGAGATAGACAAGCTCTTCTGCGATCAGGATACCAAAAAATAATGATCAAATTATTATCAGTGCCACATATCAACACAAATGGTGCAAAATTCATAGAACAGTGGCCTGAGGTCACAATCAAATATGGTCTCTGGAGCTGTGCCATTATGCCACTCAAGACTGGGTGAATCAAATTTCTAAGTGTAGCCTTGGGGAAGAGTTCATAGAGTATTTTTCAAAGAGTTTCTAGGAGCAATATTTTGAGGAACCATGTTATTTTAAATCTTGTATTATGCAATGAGACAAAATATCTTAATGATCTCATTGCAAAGAATCCTCTGAAAAGTGTGATAATAGCATGGGAAAATTTCAAAATCAGTTTGGGCTTGCATGGAAAGAGGACATATGGCCCACTGAGACTGTGCCAATTATCAAGCAGGTTTTGAGTGTAACTGACAGGGTGGATAAAAGGGAAACAGTAGATATAGATTTCCTAAAGACATTGGATAAGAGCCTCAATAAAAGATCACTTCCTAAAATAGGAGTGTACACGTTGGGGTAATATATTGGCATGGCTAATCAACAGAAAACAGAATAAATGGACCATTTTTAGATTGGCATTCAGAAACTAATGCAGTGCTACAAACATCACTGCTGAAACCGTAATTATTTATTATTTAGGTTAATAACATTAATGTATCTTGATCAGCTGCTTTAAAGGGAGACTGGGACTATCCCACCGTTTATGAAACAGTTAGACAGGTACATGGATAGGACAGGTTTGGATGGATATGGACCAAGCACAGGCAAGTGGGACTAGTGTAGCTGGAACGTTGTAGGCCGGCAAATGCGAGTTGGGCCGAAGGGCCTGATTCCACACTGTATGACTCTATGACTCTAACTCAAGCTTTATTGGATACTAAACCAAGTGCGACCTGGAATGCGGGGTGCGCAGCGTCACATGGGAGGGTTGTGATATAATCCCCCCCACACACACACTAACCCCCCCCCCCCCCCACACACACACTAACCTCTCCCCACACACACTAACCCCCCCACACACATTAACCCCCCCACACACACTAACCCCCCCACACACAACCCTCCCCACACACACACTAACCCTCCCCCACACACACTAACCCCCCCCCCCACACACACTACCCCCCCCCCCCCCACACACACACTAACCCCATATCTGTCTCTCTCTATCTCTATATCTGTCTCTCTGTCACCTCTCCCTCTCCTTTTCCCTACCCTTAGTCACTCCCTCCCTCACCTATCCCCTCTCGCACTCTTCCAGCCCCCCCCCCCCCACTCCCCCGCACACACACTAACAACCCCTCCCCACACACACTTACCCGCACCCAACACACGCACTAACAACCCTACACACACTAACCCACCCACACACACACTAACCCCCCCACCCACACACACACTAACCCCCCCACACACACATTAACTCCCCCACACACTAACCCCCCACACGCAATAACTCCCCCCACACACTATAAACCCCCTCCCACACACTAATCCCCCACACACACTAACCCACCCCACACACACTAACCCCCCCCCCACACACTAACCCCCCTACACACTACCCCCCCCACACACACTAACCCCGCCTCACACACACACACTAATCCCTCACACACACACACACTAACCCCCCCCCCCCCCCACACACACACGCACACTAACCCCATCTCTGTCTCTCTCTATCTCTATATCTGTCTCTCTGTCACCACTCCCTCCCTCCCTCTCCTTTTCCCTAACCTCAGTCACTGTCGAGTGGAAGCCGAGATCCCATTGTGATGTCATTGTTGCCTGCGGAATGGCACTCCCCTTGCCTTCCTCAGCAGTGATCTTTTAAAAAAAATTCCAATTGCACTTGCCCTGCGTGTTGCAAGAGCAATTCGCCCTCCCCCTGCTAATCGAGCCATTGTGACGTCATCAGTTGAAACATGGTCGGTTTGAAATTGAAGGTATTTTTATTTTTTAATTTTAATCAGTAATGTTGAGAAATAAAGCATAAAATGTTCAGTGAAACATTTCTGCCTCGGGGAAAATATGAATCAGAATATATAAAAATCTTGTGAAAGTTGGCATTTTTAAAGCTTTAATCACGAATAACGTGTCAAATATAGGATGAAATCTTCAGTGAGGCTTTTCACTGCTAGCTAAGCCATTGTGACATCATCATTTAAAGCTGGTGGTTTTAATTTCAAAGTCTTTTGACAATCAGTAATGAGTCGAGAATAATTTGAGAAATAAAGCATGACATTTTCAGATAAAGTGGTCCCGGCCTCGACGGGAAAAATGTCAATCTGAATATGTAAAAATGTAATCGTTACCACGTAGTGTTTTTGCGAAGATGTAAAGACAACCACATATACACACACATATACATATATGCACACTAACAAGATCAGACTTTTAATAAGTATATGATAGATCTCCATTTGGATAGGTGCTAAAGTAATATTCTCAGTTTTCATTATGATAGGTTCATATTTTAGATTTTCCAAGAGGTTAGAGGGTTCACAGAAACGTGGGACAAATTGGCAGGGTCTTTTTCATTAGGATTTTGAACATAGATATTTTGCAAATTCCAATACTTTTTTATTGCCATTATTAATTAAAATTATTACATTTTCTTGAAGTTTATAAACTTACGAGTCATTCCCATGGCTTTAGGCCTTTAGGTTAGGAGAAAACATAAATGACTGGACTAAAATCTATGTCCATTTATTGTAAAGCTTCGATATAAAATGTTTTTGTGCTTAGTTTTATTCATTATATGGTCTCACATTATAAAAGTTTATCTCTGACTTTTGCTCAGATAATATTAAGTAAAAAACACATTGATTTATGCTTACCTTCTCAATGAATTATGTTGGTCTTTCATTTGGTAACTTCACAGACACAGACTAATCGCATTCAATGCTATTGTGCAGAATGGAGTTTTCCAGAAAAGGTTTGTTAGGATTGTATCATAAGACATTTGAGAGTGTAAGACTGTGTGAAATCAGGAGCTTGGTCAAAAAGTTGGATCAGTGGGTGATGACCAATCCAAATGAGTAAATGATAGACAAGTTTGAAAGTCCTCTGATAATCCAATGTTTTACTGTTGAAAGTGTATCCATTATTTAGTGCAGTTTGTTATTGTAAATGTGTAAACTTCCAAATATCAGGAATTCTCTGATTATGCATTCAAATATCTGATATTCTTCTGACCCAGCAGGTTAACACAGACATTTCAACAAAACATTGAAGCAAAACCTTTACTCGGTCAGAGGGAAATGGCATCAACAGCAAGTCTACAACAACGTGTTGAAAGGCGCACGGTTAATGACGCATTTTCTGATAAGTGGAATGACAACTCGCATTATGATAATACTGGTTTTGTCTCAGAAGAAAGCACTTCAATTTTGGAAAATCCTAGTGCCAACCCTTTAATCAGCACAATATCAAGGAGCACATCCGCCCAGGGGCGTAGGCCGTTAATGAGACAGGACAGAATTATTGGAGTTCCATTGGATTTGGAACATGGCATGCACAGTGTCAGAAATACACAAGAAACTGAAACTGCCAGTCCCTGGCAAAACTGGACTAGAACACCAAGTCCATTTGAGGATAGAACTGCATTTCCATCAAAGTTGGAGACCACTCCTTTCAGCAGCCCTATTCCTGATAGAAAAGATTTGGAACATTCAACACGTGGAATTACTGAATTTTCCCGCACGTTTTCATCGGGTTCTCCATGGAGTTTTCTCAATTCTAGAGAATCTAATTTAAGTAGAGGTCATATGGACAAATTCACACATACTTGCAGACCTGAGTCTGCCAAGAGTGCTATTATTATCAGTAAAAGTACTGAACGACTTGCACCAATGATGAGATCAGTTAAAGCAGGCCAGTTTACGAAATCCCAAAGCATTGATGAAATTGACATTGGGGCCTTCAAGATTTACAATATACCACTGGACTGTTATGGTTCCAGCTCAGAAAATCCCTGTAGCATTGATATACCAGACCAAATGCCAGCCCATGAACTAGGCATGTCACGCAGCCTTTCTGCTCCAATGTTGGATGAAGATTTATCAGAAACATATGGAAGCATAAAGATCTCTCAAAAAGTTCCAACCGCAAAGAAAGTGTACCATTTTGACCAAAGTTTCAATCCTCAAGGTGCCGTAAATCTTAAACCTGAGAGACGAGTAACCACTTCTTTTACACATAATGTTGACTGTGGTGTCCAGCAAAACAAGAATGTTTCAAAAGATATCATTAATCCACGCTCCTTTAGAGGCTACGAACCCATGGAACACATGTATTCATTCTCACAGCCCTCAGTAAATGATGAACCAATAAATCCTCGGTTTGCAACTCAAGGGGATAGAGTTGGATTCTTAAGAAGGGGTGACTCCCTGGCAACCTCCACAGAAATGGCATTGCATCGAAGGGTTAATGAAGCTCCTGAGATACCCCAAAGTGACAGATATGTCAGGACTCATTACAGAGGAGTTTTAGAACATCAGAACAGCGCATCATTAGTTGAGTCACAATATCTCAAAAGGAATGGAAGATATGATGAAGATTATTCAACATTCCAAGACTTCAAAAATCAGGGTAGAACTTTTCAAGATAAACCTTTGACTCAGAGGAGACCTTTATCTGCAAGAAGCTACAGTACTGAAAGCTATGGGTTTTCCCAAACCAGACCAGTTTCAGCAAGGCCTACCATGGCAGCTTTGTTAGAGAAGTTACCTTCAGATTATAACATCACTAGCTACAGTGAAAAGCCTTCAGAGAGCAATGATGTAAGGATCAGGTCTTCACAGTTGAAAGGCGATGAGGGTGCCAAAATACCTCTAGACTGGAGACAACAACTGCTCAGGCATATAGAAGCGAAAAGATTAGATAGGGTGAGTGTGTTTTAAAAAAAATGTTTTTTATAAATATTGAGTTTTTATCCAGTTCTATAAAAAATATCAATTTGTTCAATTGCTAATACGGGTTATGGCAATACTCTACTGGACTGTTGTAAGAAAAATAATTTCGCTACGTGTTAGCTCTTTGCACATGTGACAATAAAAGCACCATTGACCACCATTGATGGAAGGATATCATTAAGTTGCAAAGCCTGTGAAAGTTGGAAAATTGGAAGAGATTCACCAAAATTTTACCTGCGATGCAAGCTTGAGTTATCGGGAGAGGCTGGATAGACTTGGACTCTTCACTCTCAAACATAGAAACCTGAGAGGTGAAACGTTTGAGCTATATCAGATCATGATGGGCATGGATTAAGTGAATGCTCACTGTCTTTTTCCTAGGGTAGAGGATTCTAAATCTCGAGGACATAAGCTTAAGGTGAAAGGGTTACGATTCAAGAAAGACCCCAGGGTCAACTTTTTCATCCGTATATCTGGAATTAGCAGCAATAGAAAGTAATTGAACCAATACAATTACAACTTTTAAAAGACATCTGTATTGATATATGGATAAGAAGAATTTAGAGTGCCAGGAGCTAAATGCAGGCAAATGGGACTAGCCCAGTATGCCAACTTGGTCGGCATGGACATGGTGGGCCAAAGGGTATGTTTCAGTGCTGTGTAGCTCTATGACTATCACCGCACATGTATGCCCCTTATAATTTTTTGTTCTTCAGTCAAGTTCCTTTTACCTTCTTTGCTTCCAGAAAAACACACATAATCATCATAATAAATACTGGTGTAATCTTGTCCTTCCTGTAGTGTGTTAACCACAACTGTACACATTACTCCAGCTGTGGCTGAACCAATGGTTATATCATTGTACATAATCTCTCTGATCATGTAGTCTGTACACTGGGTAGAGGAGGTAAATATGGCAAATGCCTTTTTCGCACCTTAATTATTGGTATGCCACCATCAGAGATGCTTGGACTTGAAAAGAGAGAGGTTCCTCTGTTCCTCACTATTCCTTAAGACCCTACCATTCATTGTGCATATCCTACCCTTATTAGTATTCCCAAAGTCCATAACCTCATCCTTATTTGGATTCATTTTCATCTGCAAGTGCTTTACTGATTTTACCAATTGATCAATATCATCCTGTAGCCTATTACTATCCTGCTCAGCAACACCACTGATTTTCATGTAATTTGCAAACTTTCTAATTATATTTCCTATATTCATACCCAGACAGGCTGTGCATAGCTTTTTGACCAGTCTCCCATGTGGTACATTGTCATGTCCTTTAAAAAAACAATGTAGACTACCTCAACTCTACTGCCTTCATCAATACATTTTGTTACCACTGAAAAGTTCAATCAAACTGGTCAGGCAGGATCTAACCTTAACAAAATCTTGACTTTCCAAGTGTTGATTAATCCTCGCAGAATGTTATTCAATAACTCCTCTAAACTGACAACAGAATCTTGTGAATGCTACATGTATTCTGATAATTTTATCTTTTCATTATTTTTCTCACATCAGATTCTTTTTATTGGCCTTTCTTTTATTGATACACTATCCCTGTCAAGCCGTGTTTATTGTTATCCATTTCACTATCATTACTATCATGTTGTCCTTTCTCTGAACTTTATACATTTTCCCTTACAAGAATCTCTATCTTACAGAGATGGAATAGATCGGATAGAGTAGGTGAATCGAGGTCCAGAGAGCATAGGTTTAAGGTGAAGGGGAAAAGATTTAATAGGAATCGGAGGGGTAATTTTCACACATAGGTGGTGGTTGTCTGGAGCAAGCTGTAGAGGAGGTAGTTGAGGCCGGAACTCGTTTAACTCCCAACGTTTAAGAAACAGTTAGACATGTACATGGCTAGGACAGGTTTAGAGGGATATGGACTAAATGCAGGTAGGTGGGACTAGTGTAGCTGGGATATGTTGGCCAGTGTGGGCAAGTTGGGTCGAAGGGCCTGTTTCCACACTCACTGTATCACTCTATGAGTACCTTTCCCACAGGTGTTTTTATTTTTAATTTACAGCTTTCCCATGACATCATAGTTTGAACCTTTTCCCCCTATTCCTCAAACTCTTGATTTGGGCTGCTGCTACTGAATGTGCCTGTACATTCCACTCTGATATTCCATTAGAACACAACACTTATTTTCCCAACAAAAGATTTTCATCCTAAACTGTTAACTCTGGTTCTGCGTTTTGCAGATGTTGCCTGACCTGCTGAGTGTTTCCAGCATTTCTGTTTTTACTATCTTCCCCAACTTTACCTAATTCCACCATTTTTTTTTAAACACCAGTGTACCCTTCCTAGCCTCTCCAATCTATTTCAACTGATTTCTACCCAATATCTTCCCATGAGCATTGCTGCAAGATACTCTTAATGTAATTAGTACATCAATTAACCCATTTTAGTGTGCTACCACTAAAAGACATAGAACAGTACAGGAACAGGCCCTTCGTAGTGTTCATACTGGACTACATGCAACTGGACTACATGCATTAGAAAAAGAATCCGGTTTTAATATTAGCTAAAATTACAAAGTCTGTCAACCTCTGCCAACAGCAATTGTCACATAATCATTTCTCACCGTCCACCTCATTAATTGTACAACTGGCACGAGCAGGCAGCTTAATTAACATTAACTAATGCTGGAGAATCTACAAGTCATACAAAACTCTGAACTGAACTAAATATTACAAAGATATTAAATTATTTAACATTTTCACAAATATGATACTTTGCAATTTTCATCACACCGGTTTTCTTGCATGCAGGCTGAATCTCATCCGATTAATTCCAGTTCCCAGATCCTGCTTGTAGCCTTGTAGGTGATAGTATGCACTAATTTATTTACTTTTAAATTGACAATTTCTGCATCCGCCATTATATCACGTATTAAGTTCCAGACCCTAACTCTTCCATTCTTTGATTAAAAATATTTTTCCATAATACCATTCTCATCCTACCTATTTACCTTAAACCTACAAACCTTTTATAAATTTATATCCCTTAAACCTCGTTACAGCATTCTCTAATAAAGGAAATATCTAGACAATATTTACTTAACAAAACCTCACCAAACCTGGCAACATTTAAAAAAAAACTCCATTGTACCCTTCCGAGCCTCTCCAATCTATTTTACCTGATTTCTACCCAATATCTTCCCCCATTGCTGCAAGATGATCTTCATGTAATTAGTGCATCAATTAACCTATTTTAGTGTGCTACCATAAAAGACAGAACAGTACAGGAACAGGCCCTTCGGCCCTCAATGTTTGTGCCAAATATGATTCCAAGACCAACTCTTATCTGCCAGTACATAATCCCTCCACCTGCACAACCATTTGCATATCCAAAATTCATAAATGTAATTATCATATCTGACTTAATCACCATCCGCGGCAGTGCTTTCCAGGAACTCATCACACTTTGTGTAAAACAACGTTGCCCTTCTCACCTTAAAGCAATGCCCTCTAGTAATTGATTTTTCCATCTTGGGGGAAAAAACTTTCTGACTGTCTATATTATCTATGCCTCTTATAATTTTACTTACTTCTATCAGGTTTCCCTAAAATCGCTGGCATTCCTGAGAAAACACCACAAGTCTGACCAACCTTTTCCTATAGCTCCTAATCCAGGCATCATTTTTGTAAACCTCCTCTGCACCATTTCCAAAGCCTCTACACCCTTCCTGTAATGGGGTGATCAGAAGAGCACGTGATGCTCCTAATGTAGCCCATAAAAATGCATCAAGACTTCCTGACTCTTATACTCAATGCCAGATCTATGACGGAAAGCAAACCTTATGCCTTCTTTAATACTCTGCCGACTTGTGTTGTTAAATTCAGTGAGTTATGGACTTGGTGCCCAAATTCCCTCTGTACATCAATGTTGTTAAAGGTCATGTTGTTGATAGTATATTTTCCCCTCAACCTCCCAAAAATGCAAAACTTTATACATGCTTGGATTAAACTCCATCTGCCATTTCTCTGCCCATTTCTGGAGCTGATCTATATCCTGCTGTATATTTTGGCAGCCTTCGTCACAGGTGGAAACCCCAGCAAATTTATTAACCAAGCCCATCTACGTTAATGTTCAAGTCATGAATGTATAATACTGTAAACAATATAATAACTTCTTCACCCCCCCGAGTCTATATCATTCAGACCTTATTTGGATGTTTAATAGCCTGATGGCTGTAGGGAAGAAGCTGTTCCAGAACCTTGATGCTACAGTTTGTAGGCTCCTATATCTTCTTCCCGATGGCAGGAGTCAGATGAGTGTGTGAACAGGGTGGTGTCGGTCTCTGATGATGCTGGCTGCCATTTTGTTGCAGACTCCTATAAATCCCTTTGATGGTGGGGAGGTCAGTACCCATGATGGACTGGGCAGTGTTCACCACTTTTTGCAGTCCTGGGCATTCAAGTTGCCAAACCAGGTCATGATTCAACCAGTCAATATGCTCTCCACTGTACACCTGTAGAATTTCAAGAGAGTCATCTCTGACATATCAAATCTCCGCAATCTTCTCAGGAAGTGGAGGCTGTGATAGGCTTTCTTTATTATTGCATCAGTGTCCTAGGTGCAGGAAAGATCTTCAGAGATATGCACGCCCAGGATTTGAAACTTTTGATTCTTTCCGCCATCATCCCTTCACTACAGACAGGTTTGTGGGTCCTCCTACTTCATCTTGTAAAGTCCACAATCAGTTCCTTGGTCTTACTGACATTTGAGAGTCTGATTGTTGTGCTGGCACCATTTGGTCAGTTGATTGATCTCCCTTCTATACCCTGACTCATCATTATCTGTAATTCATCCAACAACGGTGGTGTCGTCAGTGAACCTGAAGATGGTGTTGGCGCTGTGTCTGGCTAGAGAGTATAGAGAACAGGGTCTGAGCATGCAGTCATGAGGTGCTCCTGTACTGATGGCTACTGGGGAAGAAGTGTTGCTGCCAATTCGTACAGATTGTGGCCTGTTGATGAGGAAGTCGAGGATCCAGTTGCAGTGGGATTCGCAGAGACCCAGTTCCATGAGCTTGATAACCTGCTTGGAGCAGATTATAATATAGAACGTCAAGCTATGGTCTATAAACAACAGCTTAACAACTTCAATGTTAGTAAAAGCTAACTATTTTGTGAGTGACTGTCCCATTCATTGTTTATTGCAATATGGTTGTGAATGTCAGCCATATTTACATTTCTGTGGAGAGAAGATTACATATAGGCGTGTAAAGTAGATTTGCTCCATTTGGTTTAGCCCAGGTTCCATTCTCTACTGGGCCTCAGCTTAACTTGTTCATAATTAATTAGGTCAACATAATTAATTTTGAACTGTGTAGGTATATTTGTTGCCTGATGGCCAGGTCATAAAAATCCTGCTCTCTATCCAAAATATAGTGTTAATGCTTTATCGCAGGTACATGGAGTTAATTTTACTCAATTTTTACAGCCATGAATAAAATGTGACTGTGTCTGTTTTTTTTCTCAGAATAATTAAATTCAGTAACAAATAGCTCCTCTGCATCAGCACATTTCCAGACAGTAACAGCTATTAAAATAATTATCCTATCTAGCTGCCTAATTCCTTTCAGGATATCAAAAGTAACTGCCGTGAATAATCACCAGGTTAAGACAGTGATTTTAGACTTTTATCTTCAAGTGCTTGTTCACCGGTTCACTTGAAGGTCAGCAGCCTGGGTATTAGCATCTGTTCATGTTTCAATGTAATTTACCCTTTAAAATAGAGTACACCTCTCCCCCTCCCACAACCCCCCACCCCCACCTCATCCCCCACCCTATTCTCAGCACCATTCAAGATGTGCAGCTACCTTGTTGTATTGTATCCACGCATCTATTTTTCAAAGTGCTAGATCTGAACATAACTGTTAGCAAGACTGTTGTACGAGTAGGATGGAAAGGGATATCCTATCCTATCCCATTAAATGACCCCAACACTCAGCCTTATATTTGCAATTTTTTAGCACAAAAAATGAAATACCATAGATGTTGAAATTCTAAACAAACAGAAACTTGCTGTAAAATTTTCCTTCGTTGATGAATTCCCATTTAAAGAAATGTTGTCCTAAAACATCTGAAATAAATGGCAATCTAAATGTCATTTGCTACATCCTGTCCCAGCTAAGATGAATCATTTCCTCCCTGAATGAAATGGAAATCTGACTTTGTAATGCATTAATATAAACATGGAACAGTGTTTATTGGTGAAATCAAGCTCATATTGCACATTATTTACCATTATTTGAAGTCTCATTCGGATTCAAATCTGGCCCTGATTTTGGGGATGAAAATATATAATCACCAGGTTAAGACAGTGATTTTTGACTTTTATCTTCAAGTGCCTGCTACATAAAAGGAGACTGCATGAAATTAGTATGGGCAAAGTTCCTAGTTGGCATAGGTTTGCAGCACAGAACTTCTCCAAATGTAATATCTATTTAAGAGTACATTAATTACCTTACTAAGAGAACCTGTTTGTGAAATGCAAACATCATAATAATGCAAGGTTGTTTCCAAGTGCTGGAGAAACTCAGCGGGTGAGGCAGCATCTATGGAGCAAAGGAATAGGTTACGTTTCTTGACTCCATCCAAGGTACCCGACAGTCTTTTCAGGTGAGGCAGAGGTTCACTTGCACATCCTCCAACCTCATCTACTGTATCCGCTGTTCCAGGTGCCAACTTCTGTACATTGGCGAGACCAAGCGTAGGCTCGACCATCGTTTCGCTGAACACCTCCTCTCAGCCGCCTTAACCTACCTGATCTCCAAAATTCCTCAATACTTTTACTCCCCCTCCCATTCCCAATCTGACCTTTCTGTCCTGGCCCCCCTCCATTGTCAGAGTGAGGCCCAGCGCAAATTGGAGGAACAGCATCTCATATTTTGCCTGGGTAGTTTACATCCCAGCGGTATGAACAATGACTTCTCAAACTTCAAATACCCCTTGCTTTCCCTCTCTCTCCATCCCCTCCCCTTGCATAGTTCTCCCATTAGTCTTAACGTCTCCGACTACATTCTATCTCCGTCCCGCCCATTCCCCTGACATCAGCCTGAAGAAGGGTCTCTACCCAAAACATCACCCATTTCTTCTCTCCAGAGATGTTGCCTGTCCCGCTGAGTTACTCCAGCATTTTGTGTCAACCTTTGATTTAAACCAACATCTGCAGTTCTTGCCTACACATTTTGTTTAAATCTTCATCCGGTCTGCCTGGAGCTACCTGATCTCCTGATTGCCAAACACTTTAATTCCCCTTCCCATTGCCATACTGACTTTCTGTCCTGAGAAATTGTCAGAATTAGGTCAAATGCAAATTGGAGGAACAGCACCTCATGTTTCACTTGGGCAGCTTACAATCCAGCGGTATGATTTTTAATTTCTCTAACTTCAAGTAACCCTTATATCCCCTCTCTCTCCATCCCTCCCCCACCCAAGTCGTACTAGCTTCAAAGTCGTTTTGTTGAGTCTCATTGTCTCGTTTTCACCTAGCTCACAGCTAACAATGGCCTGTTTCCTTTATCATCGTCATTTTTTTGCATATCTTTAATTCATTTGTTCTATATCTCTCTATCTCTCATTTCCCTTTCCTCTGACTCTCAGTCGGAAGAAGTGTCTCAACCCAAAACTTTACTTATTCCTTTTGTCCAGAGATGCTGTCTGACACGCTGAGTTACCCCAGCTTTTTGTGTATATAATTTTGTTTAATAGGATGCCAGTATCTTCAAGGTTATTGGAAACTGTTTAGATGGATTGGCTATACATTAATTGCAGTTTCATTGCTGGTCAATATTAGAATTTTCGAAGCTATGTGAATATACGATAAGAAACAAAATCGTCACTCAAATCTGTGACAGCAGTAGGTATTTGAATGCCGTTATCCTGAAGAAGGTGCTGATTCATGTTTCATCGAGCCATTGCTGCCAGCCAAGGACCATCATCTCAGCAACCCTAATAACCTTGGAGGATTGATTGCTGAAATGGAACACATCGTCAGAGCATTTTTGAACAACATATTTTTATACAATGAACAACAGATACTGGAATCGTATGTAAAACACAAAATGCTGTGGAAACTCAGCAGATCAGGCAATATCTGTGGATTAAATGGTTGTGTAATGTTTCAGGTCGGGAATTGGAGGAGAAAGCTTCAGTCGGAAGAAGCAACCCTGACCCAAAACATTGCCTATCTATTCCTTCCACAGAGTCTGCCTGACCCATTGGGTTACTCCATGATTTGACTCATTAATGCAACAGTCTGAATTTATAAAACAATATGCTGAGGTTAAACATCAAATGCCAGAGTGTTCTTTGTAGTACTCAAATATTGGGTGGCTTCTGTTTCTGTGTCCAGAGAATCTGAGACAATGATATCAAAGGATGGATGCTGGGTGCTTGAAGACTTGAAGTGTTGAAATTGATCTGCTCACTGTTTCCATTCTGGAAAGGTTGGGCTTCAAGATCATTGTAAACCTATATCGAGGTTAGAGTTGAATCACCCCAATCTATTTGATGTTCTGTGCATGTTTCAGGATAACCTGCAAATTTGCTACACTTTTCTACTTGTAATTTGTGCAGGCCTGGATATCACAATTTCCACATCAGAGATTTGAGTACCATCTTTTAAGTGTGCCTCTGCAACAACAATGAATTTTGAACCTTTTAAGTGCAATATTGTTAAATTGTTTATCAAAGTCCACTCTCTAGCTCATCTCTTAATTAAACTAGTCAAGATGAATCAGCAGGGTGTGCTCTCAAGGTTTTTCATGGTTATCCATGGGTTATCATCCCTTAAAACATATAATAATATATAAAAATGACTTCCTTTGATGGGAAGGAGAACTTCTCTGTGAACAAGGTTTGAAGTTAAACCAACAACCATCCTGGTGCTATCTCCTCAATTATGGGCTTCATGAGCATATACTAAGATTAGGTGCTGTTCATTGGACGTTGAAATTGTGATAATGAGATTGGCACAATATTTTTCGTGTTTACTGTACGGGTTCACAAAGACATGACTGTTCGCACATTGTAATCTGCATATTTCCCACTGTGGTGGAAGTTCTTCCCTTTCCCTTCCCTTTTCATCGTCAGAGTTGCTCTTAAAAGGAAAATGGTCCAAGTGACATGTCAGTTTCTGCGAAGCTTCATTGTTACATGTGTAACCATCATTGGGAAATGAAAATTATTAGAGACAGAAGGCCTGAAGTTTGAACAAAATAAGATGATCAATAAAAGCCAGATAGATTTGAAATGGGTAAAATGTGCGCTGTTTACATTTTTGAGATAACTAATATGTTTGGTAAAGACTTTTACGAACTTCTAAAAAATGTAACTATACTCCATACAAAATGCCTAACAAAGATGAGAATCTTGGCAATTTGAGGCTTGAATATAATAGAATATGGATTTAGCCAGTAAGTATTCTAATTGTCAGTCTTCTGTTTGTCATTAATTACCATGTGGGAAAAGACATCATGATGAATCCCTTTTCATTAATCTCCTTATTTCATTAATCTCTTATAAATATATAATTAGAGATTGAGATACAGTAAATGTCCATAGTATCCTAGATGTTTATAGATGACCTCTTTGTTTTTCCGTCATAATTTTTTGTCTATATTAGGGATGACAAGAACATACTGAAACTTGGTAAGATTGTTTCTGGAAAATTTAGTCTAAATGCCAGAGCATATGATCAAAAATCCAGAATCAGCAAACTTAGGGTTGAGTTGTGGAGAAGAAAGGAAATGTAACTTAAATGCCTCATTTCTAAATGGTACTGCAGAACCAGTATATGGTTAATTTGTGGACAAGAGTATGTTGGCAGTGCACTTGGACATTTAATTTTGTGCTATTCTCTATACTTATCTGTATAAAGTTGCTTCAAATGCCTCGTGAGTTCTAGTGAAGGATTGAGCAAATATTTTCCAGTTGTCTAATGATCCATTAATAACTCAGTTGTTGGTTGGAGATGAGCAGAATCTCTTTCAGTCTAATCAACCCCAAGGAATAATTTGAACTTGAGAATTAAATATGGCAGACTAAACAGTTTCATATATCAACCAGGGAAATGTATTATTAGCATCATTATTAATAAATGCAAATCTGTGTCTTGGGTGAAAATCAAATAATAGGCAACAAATGTTGTTATAAAATGGTTATAAAATATAAAGGCTGCTTGCACAATGTCAATATATGTCAAAATTAGCTTACATTCTTTGTGCATTTGGCTTTAAATCCCCTAAAGGAGTTTAGGGATAATTTAAAACTGAATTAAAAACCAAAAATCTGCAGAGACTCCATGGGTCTTGAGTCCCACCGCAGCATCTATCTTGTGTTGCCACAGACCTGCATAACCTGTTACTACTTTCTGTCCAAGATTCACAAACAGGACTGTTCCAGAAGACTGATTGCTTCAGCATACTCTTGCCCAATCAAACTTATTTCTTCCTACTTTTCTCGCCTAGTCCTATCTCTTCCCATTTATATTAATGACATTTCAGATGCCTTCTGTCACTTCAATAGTTTCTAGTTCCTTGTTCATCTAGTTCATCTTCCCCATGGACATACAATCCCTCCATATACATCCCACTTGAGTAGAATCTAAAGGCCTTCCACTTCCTCCTTAAACAAAGACCCAACCAGATCGCCTCCACAAGACATTCATCTGGCTGAACTTGTCATAGAGTCTTCGGCCCAACTTGCCCAGGCTGACCAAGATGCCTTATCTATACTAGTCCCACCTGCCTGTGTTTGGCCTATATCGCTCTAAACTGTTCATATCCATGTACCTATCCAAATATTTTATAGTAGCTGCCTCAACTACCTCCACTGTCAGCTCGTTCCACACACCCACCGCCCTCTGTGATTTTTTGCATATATTTTATTCATTATTCTTTATCTCCCAACATCATCGTCTATACCTCTTGTTTCCCTTATCCCTAACCAGTCTGAAGAAGGGTCTCAACCTGAAACGTCACCCATTCCTTCTCCCCAGAGATGCTGCCTGTCCCGCTGAGTTACTCCAGCTTTTTCTGACTACCCTCTGTAAACACATGGGTTTGCTCCGGGTGCTCCGGTTTCCTTCCACATCCCAAAGACACGCGGGCTTGTAGATTAATTGGCCTCAGTAAATTGCCTCTAGTGTGTAGGGGGGGATAGTTGAGAAAGTGGGATACCACAGAATTAGTATTTGAACAGGTGATCATTGGCTGGAGTGAATTTGGTGGGCCAAAAGACATGTTTCCATATTGGACCTCAAAACTCTCAACATAGAATAATACAGTACAGGAATAGGCCCTTTGGCCCACAATGTCTGTGTTGAAAATAATGCCAAGATCAACTATTCGCATCTGCTTCTGCATGACCCATAACATTCCATTCCATGCATATTTTTGTGCTTGTCTAAAAGCCTTTTAAATGCTACTATTGTATCTGCCTCAAGGACACCCACATCCCTCAATGTAAAACAAAAATTGCTTTGCACATTTCCTTTAAACATTGCCACCATGACTTTGACATTTGCACAGAGGAAAAAGGATCCAACTTATTATTTATGTCTCTCAGAATTTTAAATACTTCTATCACGTCTCCCCTCAACCTCCTGCTTTCTGGAAAAAAACAATCCAGGTTTGTCAAACTACTACTTGTAGCTAATACTTGCTAATCCAGGCAGCATTCTGATAAACCTTTTCTGCAGCCTCCCCAAAACCTCCACGTCCTTCCTACTATGGGGTGACCAGAATTGCATTCAATATTCCAAATGCAACTAAAGATCTTCTGCAGTTGCAACATGACTTCCTGAGTCTTATACTCAATGATCTGACCAATGAAGACAAGCATACCATACACCTTCTATACCATTCTATTTGTGTTGCCACTATCAATCAATGAACAATAAACTTGGACCCCAAGATCCCAGTATATCAATGCTGTTCAGGTTCTTGGCATCGACCAAATACCTCCCCCTTACATTTGACCTCCCAGAATGCAACACCTCATACTTGCTTGGATTAAACTCCACCTTCTATTTCTCTGCTTATTTCTGTAGTTGATCTATACCCTGCTGTATACATTGACCGTTTTCCTCACTAGCAGATCCAGTCCACAACTCCAGCAATCTTTGTATGATCATACAGCATGGAAACAGGCACTTTGGCCCAACTCATCCAAGATGCCCCATCTTAGCGAGACCCCTTTGGCCTTATTTGGTCCATATCCCATTAAACATTTGCTATCCATGTACCGTCCAAATTTGACTGCAAATTTACTAACTAATCCATCTACATTTATGTCCAACTCATTTATATATATCACATGAATATGTCCCAACATACATCTCCACCAAACACCACCAATAGACCTCCAGTCAGAAAAACATCCTTTCACAAAACACCCTGTCCTCTATGAGTAAACCAGTTCTGAACCCCAAACACCAGAATCATTGTCCGCTAATTCCATAGATTCTTACTTTCGTGAACAAAGGAACAATTTTTGCTACTCTCCAGTCTTCTGGGACCTCGCCTGTGGCTAGAGAAGGTGCAAAGATCTTCGTCAAAGTCCCTGCAATCTCCTCATAATAATCTGGGTTAGATCCTTGAGATTTATCCAATACCACATCCTTCTTGATGTCAACCTGCCCTTGCATATTAGAACTGTCCTCTATGTTCTCCTTGGTGAATACAGATGCAAAATACTATTTTATTACCTCACGTACATCCTCTGATTCCAAACAAAGAATTTCCCTCTTTTATCCTTGAGCTCCCTTCTCCCTGGTTACCCTCTTGTTTTTAATGTATGTTATTTTCTCTAATTTGGTGCACCAAAAACATGTTATGGTCTCTTTTGGCCCTTCTGATTCCCCATTTTAGTTCTTTCCTACCAGCTTTATATTTCTCAAGAGCCCTTTCAGATTTTATCTTCTTGAACCTTACAAACACTTCCTTTTTCTTTCTGACCAAACTTACAACCTCTTTGGTCCTGAACTTTGATCAGCTAGGTTTTAAACTACTCCCAAATGTCAGATGCGGCTGACCCAATAACTACTGCTCCCACTTAACTCTCCCTAGCTCTTGATTAATAATGTTGTAATCTGCCTTACTCCAATTTAGTACCTCCCAAGGTCCAGATTAATCCCTATTCAAAACAATCTTAAAATTTATGGAGTTGTGATCACAATCCTCAAAATGTTCTTTGACTATAACTCCAATTACCTGGCCAGGCTCGTTTCCCAATACTAGCTCCATAATGGTCCCTCCTTGAGTTGGACTATCTACATACTGTTTCAGAAAACTGCACTACACAAAACAAATTCTGCCTCCCTATGCATTTTGCATTAATTAGGTCCATATTAATATCGGGGAAGTTGAAGTCTCCTACTATGACAATCCTGTTGCTTTTGCATCTTTCTGTAATCTGTCTACATATCTGATCCTCTATCATTCGCTGGGTGATGAGGCCTGTAGTACAATCCCATTAGAATGATATCACCTTTTTTATTTTTGATCTCATCCCATATTGACTCAGCAGACTGGTGTGCCAGTCTTTCTGATTAGTAAATTAACTCTGCCACCTGTTTTACCTCCCTATCTAGCACGTCTGAAATATCAAAATACTGAAACGATGAAAGGTGCCAATAAACGTTTCCTCTCACAACCAAGTCTTCTTAATGGCTACAATATCATATTTCTAAACAATGACCCAGGCTCTAAATTCATTTGTTTTACCCACAATAATTCTTGCATTGCATTGCACTTCAGGACATAATTTCTCCATGTTCATTAATCTCTGCCTGTCTGTGCTTCCTTTGCGACTTACAGGTCATAACCTCTACCTTCCCATCAGTCTTTCCATTTACTGACCTGCTTTTCTGGTTGCTACCCCAAGCCACTCTATTTTAACCCCCCACCCCCCGGCAAATTTCCCTGCAAGTATATTGGTCCCCCTCAGGTTTATGTGCAACCCATCCTTATACAAGTGACGTTAGCCACAGAAGAAATCCCAGTGATCCAAAAATCTGAATACTTGTTTCCTGCACCGACTCCTCAGCCACACATTCATCTGTCATATCTTCCTATTCCCACCCTCACTAGCATAGAGAGTTACTCCCTATTTTCACTGTGCAGGACTTCATTCATATAAGAGGACATGGCCAGGATGGTGGGATCATTGATGATAGATGCCAACTTCTTGAGAAAGTACTGCAATGTAGTTACTTTCAATGGAAAGAAGGACTGTGTCCATGGTGGGCCAGGCTGAGTCCACCACTCTCTGCAACCTCTTGCATTTTAATGCATTGGAATTACCTTACGGGTGGTCTTAATGCCACCAATTAGGATACTTTCTGCACATAGAATATTCAGTGGCATGCCCAATCACTTAAAACTTCAAAAAAAGCATTGGTACTGGCACATCTTCATGATTGCACCTATGTGCTGAGCCCAGGACAGGTCATCCAAAGTGATAAGACCCAGGAATTTGAAGCTGCCAACTCTATCCCCCACTGACCACCAATGAAAATTAGCACGTGGTGTCCCAATTTTCCCAGTAATTCCTTGGTTTTGTTGATGTTGACCAACCGGTTGTGGTTGCAGCAGCATTCAACCAGCTATTCTTTCTCCTGTACACTTGTCTTATCACCAACGGTGATTTGGCCAACCATAATGGTGTTGTCATTACATTTATAGACAGAATTGGGGCTGTACTTAGCCTCGCAGTCATGAGTATAAAGAGAAGTAGAACAACAGGATAAGTATGCAGTGTTGAGGTGCACTTTTGCTTTTGGTCAGTGACGAAGAGATGTTGTTATTGATTAACACTGAGAATCAACACTGCCAATGAGGAAGTCAAAGATCCCCTCACAAAGGGAAATTAAGAGGCCCAGGTCTTGGAGCGCAGTGATGAGTTTGGAGGGGATGATTGTGTTTGTAGCCGAGCTGTAGCCGATGAACAGCCACCTGAAGTTTGTGATCCAGATGGTCAAGAGCAGTGTGAGGAGCCAATGAGATAGCATCTGCTGTTGACCTTTTATGGCGATCGGCCAATTGAACTACATTCACATTATTTCTGAGGCAGCAGTTGATTTGCCACAACCAACTACTCCAAGCAATTTATTATGATGGATTCAAGTGCTTCCAAACCATAATAATTGAGGCAGATCACCATGCTCTTTTTGGCACCAATAGAATAGATGCTTTTTTGAACCTCCGACCAGAAGCAAGATCTTGAGGATGTCCTGGAATATTCCAGCCAATTGGTCCACACAGTTCTTTAGTACTTGGCCAGGTACACCGTCTGTGTTGGGTGCTTTTTGTGGATTTGCCCTCTTTAAGGATGCTGTGATGTCTGCTTCAGCGAGTGAAATCACAGGGTTGCCAGGGACCGTGGGGGCTCATGTCAATGTGTCACTTTTCTCCATTTCAAAGGGAGCGTAAAAGACATTGAACTCATCCAGTGCATTGCCGCTTAGGCTACTTGCTTTGATAGTGTGCAAGTTGGTGTCTGTTTGTGGCTCCAGCTTAGTTCAAAATTGTCTCTTGATGGCATTCAGGAAGTAATTCCTGGACTTATTGTATGACACTGTCAGTCTTAAACACCATAGATCTTGCCCTTAGCAGATTACAAGTCTCCTGATTCTTCCAGGGCTTCTGATTGCAAAGACTCAGAAAGTTTGCATGGTTATGCACTCATCTATACATTCCTTATGAAATTGGTGATGATTGTGACATATCCATTCAGGTCTGTTGATGAATCTTAGAACATGGCCCAGTCTACTGATTAACTGCTCTTCTTTCTCCCTTGAAAAGTACTTCGTAGTCCTCTTAGCCATGCTCTTCAATCTCTGTCTATAGGCAGGTAGGAGAATCACTGCCTTGTGGTCAGATATTTCAAAGTGCAGGCAGAAGGATAGAGTGATAGGCATCCTGATGGTGGTGTATGCTCAAGCTCATAATTATGCCATGAGAGATGTGTGACTATAGTAACTTTTGCTGAGGGTTGAGTTGGAGAGCAATGATGGGTTTCCCACCAGCCCATATCTATTCAGTGCTGTATTCCAGTATAAATCTCACTGGTGAGGTGAGTTTTTTCAAAGTAATGGAACTTCCTTGTGACAAAGGAGGTGCAGGGGTATTCCTTCCATTCTCAAAAGCATGGACAATTATGCCAATCGTGGTCCCATTCTGCCAAATCCAAGAACAAAGTGGTACTGCATGACTTTGCTATGCTGTAAACATATAGTTAAAAAAATTTACCTTATGATTTTATCTGAAAAAAATAAATGTAATATAATATGTATGCTGCACAAGTCAGTGTAATACGTAGAAATAAAAAGAGTGCATGCTGAGCCTAAACCATCTCACAGCATGCACTCACACTATTTGTTTCAATTACTGCTTTTAAAATGTAACCGTACCCAGCTAATTTAGTAAATGTTAATAAAAGCTCAATTCCAGCTTCCAACAATCACATTCCTAATAAGGTAGCACATCTATACCATTAATTGTCTATTGTATGCTTGTGTATTAGCTTTAATTTAATGGTGCTGTTTTGGTAGTTCTAGTTCTGAAAATATCGACATGGTGACTATTGTTAAACCACACCATATTCACTTTCCAGCCTGAGCAACTGAGAAACAAGGATTCTGTTTGATTCTGGTTGATGTTTTTTTATCCAAATAGCCCAGGAACGTTGAAGCCAATGACACTTGGATAACAAAACAATACAGGAATTAAACTTTGTGTTACCTTTATCTACAGCACCAGCCGAGGCACTTAATTGTGCAAAATCTTTAATTGTCAATGTTACTCATTAAACTGTGCAAGTGTCTGGTACATAGCACTGGCATGTTTGATTTTCTTGTTTTTAGACACCGTCTCAACAAAGCAATGTTCATGACAGTGAACTGGAAGATATGTCTCCAACTAGTCAGTGGAGTTCGTATGCATTGGGAAGGAGGGATGTGCCACCAGAGAACATGATTAAAAAGGTTAGAATGCAAGGGTGGATTTAATTTACAGCCCCCTTATGTCATATATGTTGTGATTTCACTCTTATCGCTTGATGTTTCTTTGCATTCCTGATAGTGCATTCAATTTCACTTTGTCATTATGGTGAGTTTAACTTATTCATGTGCAGTATCTGTTCTATGTATTTTTTTTAAATAAATAGTTAGTCTAGTATGTTTATGAACACATGTTTTTTGAACACCATAAAGTCCATTCCAGCAAGAGGGGTGATAATTTCACACTTGAATTTTTCTGTAGGCCTTGAAACTTTCTACTGCCAATTCATTTGAATGCTACTAGTCAACCATATGCCCACTTCCAGTGGAAAGTGGAATTAGTCCAATTAGGGATAAACTGAGATGTTGTAAGAAGACTGATTCGTTCAATAAACAGACAGGAATATGTGGGCCTCATCTGGCACCAAAATAAAGGTACTAAATTATGTGTAGGAAGGAACTGCAGATGCTGGTTTAAACCGATGACAGATACAAAAGGCTGGAATAACTCAGCTGGTCAGGCAGTATCGATGGAGAAAAAGAATAGGTGACGTTTCGGGTCGAGAGTTTCTCCGCCTGACCTGTTAAATTACTCCACCCTTTTGTGTCTGTCTTTGTGGTAAATTATGGTTTCAGTGGGAAATAAATTTGCTTTGTTTCAACTTTTCCCTTACTCTATTCCCACTGACTGACAAGTTAAAATTGCCTCTGATATATTGAATTAATCCTTGACCACTGACAGAACAAAATACATTTTCTATGCTGAATTGTTTAGATTTGTTTTTAACATAGGCACTGTCATTTCAAAGCAAACGCTAAAATATTACACACAAGATCGAAATCACGTTTTACGGAAAATTCAATAATTTGAATTATTACAGAACTTAGTCCACAGCTTTATGCAACTTAATTCTGTTTTTATTGTCTGATCTTCATTCAGCTTCGCTTTTCTTAATGTGACATTTTTAAGCAAAGTCATGTGAGAAAATAATCTGCATTTATACCATCTTTTTCTAGATTTTGCTGAGTAGGAATCACTGCTCTCATTTGCAGCTGAAATGTATTAATATCACTGTCCATATCTGGAGAGGCAACTTGCTGGCCAAGATTGACCCGAAAACGGGCAAACAGCAAGACCTCGCAGTTGACAAATTATCATGTCATATAATTGGGTAATTTAAGTGGGCCAGAACCTCCTAAGGAACTCCTTTCAATATCATTAAAATCCCCAATTTTGGTGTCTGTCAGAGATCACAAGGATTATTAATTATTTTGAATGTCCCTGACATTCAAATATATTTAAAAACCTATTATGAGTAGATGATTTTACAATTAAACACATTTAATAATAACTTTTTAACACTTAAATTGCTCGAATAATTCCAATATTACCACAAATAATTAAGAAAAAACTTTATTCTTTTTTGTTAAATCAATACAATCCCTGTTCAAATGAATGGCTCACAGACTTTGCACCACATGAAATGGCACAGGATCCAAGAGCAGATTCTTTGTGGAATTTTAGCTACTTCCTGCCACATTATTGGACTTGAGCAGAACCCATTGCCAGAGCACAGCTCGAAAATTGCCAACAGGGCTTAGGCAGTGAATTTATTTTTCCTCAACATGTTGTCATCTATGAAGATAAATGCGGGCATTTTTTTATGGAACTGCTATCAACATTTGCACCTCTGTATATCTGATTATAATTTGGACTGCAAATGTCCTCCGAACTGATCTTTCACCAATACAATATTTATTTTAGAAAATGTAGTAGGGAAAACAAAGCTATTCTTGTAATAATATTTTTATTAGAAGTAATCCATCATAACAACGGTATAACAACTTTTCAAATACACAACCAACTTATTTCAATAAGTATACGAATGTTACGAATAATTCTTATAAACTTCTATTTTTTAAGAAAGTAGAAAAAGAAAAGATTTTAATCAATAAGAATAGTGATTAAATAATAAATTTGATTATATAGAAAGAGAAGAGAGAGAAAAACATGTATATATTCTTGTTATATATATTTAATTAAAACAAAGTGTTTTATATATATATATATATATATATATATATATATATATATATATATATTTTTTTTTTTTTTTTAAATTTATTTTTTAAAGAGATTATAGTATACATCTTAATAGTGAATAACACAATTACAAATAGCGATATCAATAGAGACATGTATACAAATAAAAAAAAACAGTTATTTTCATCTAATCCTGCTGGGTACCCATTGAGTTGTGATGCCAAGAACAGCTACCCCTTCAAATATTCTGTATATGGAGACCATATCTGTTCAAAGAGTTCGTATTTGTCCATTAGGACAAATCTGATTCTTTCCAAATGCAACGTCTCCAACATTTCCACTGTCCACATTTTAATTGTGGGGGATAATGTTCCCTTCCAAAATTTCAGTATTAATTTTTTCCCTGTTATCAAACAGTAATCCAAGAAATTTCTTTGGTTTACTGTTAATATTAAATTTGAATCCGGAACTCCTAATATTATTAATTTTGGATCTGGGTCCAGTTTAATTTTAAGAACTTCAGAGATAACTAAAGATTTCTGTCCAATAATAATTGAATTTTATACATGTTACAAAACTATGCGTTAAATTAGCTTCCAAGTTCTGACATTTATCACAAATAGGAGAAATGTTAGGATAAATTCTATTTAATTTCGTTTTTGAATAATGTAATCTGTGTAATACCTTAAATTGTATCAATATATGTCTAGTATTTAATGAGCAACGATGTATACATTGTAGGCTTTCTTCCCAAATTTCCTTCGTTATAGATAAACTTATTTTCCCATGTTTGTCGATATATTTCTGAAGTTGAGTTTTCCCTATCCAAAATAGTATTGTATATATACGCTATTAATTTTTCTGTATTTGGGTGTTTATTAAACAATTCATCTAATAATCCTGGTTTTCTATTTTTATACTTGCGTATTTGACTTAATATAGTTTCTAATTTGTAAATACCTAAATATGTTATTTGACTGCAATCCATAAATATCCTGTAACTCTTGAAATGAGAGAATTTTTCCTTTCTTGTAAAGGTGTTCTATCCTTTTAATTCCTAAATCATTCCAGTGTCTAAACCCCTTGTCCAATACAGAGGGCCTAAACAAGGGATTATTCATAATTGGCAAACAAAATGACGAATTATCCATATGTGGGGTCTTAATTATTTGTTTCCAAATGCGTCTATTGCTATGTAGGGTTGTCACCATACATTTTTTTTTGTACTTCCCTTGGTGCAAAAATAATCGAACCTACATCAAAAGGCAAACAGTCTTCCTTTTCCATCTTTAGCCAGCTTGGTTCATGATCTAAATTTACCAACCAAAAATTCATATTCTTAATCTGAACTGCCCAGAAATAATATAAGAAATTTTGTAGTGCTAGTCCACCATTTATTTTAGATTTACATAGATGTTTTTTACTTATTCGATGGTTTTTATAGTCCCAAATAAAACTATTAACCAAAGTATCTATTATTTTTTTAAACATTTTAGGGAGATATAAAGGGATGCTTGAAATAAATATAACAATTGTGGTAAAAAAATCATTTTTATAGCATTTATTCTACCGATCATTGATATTGATGTTCTGATCTCAGATTAGATGATGATTCATCTCCCAACTGTATGCCTTTAAATGTCCACTTAATTTGTATCATAAATTATATTGCACATTCAGGCTATTTGTTGTGTATGAAGTATTTAGGAACATATATTGAGAGATAGTGCTATGTAAATAAATGCAAGTTGCTCGTTCATTATCAGATTTTTTTTTAAATTTACACTTTGATTCATGCTTGGTCAGAAGATGTAGGCACAATACTAAACAAATACTTTGCATCTTTGTTCACCAAAGAAAATGACATGGAGGACAGTGAGATTAGTATGGCTAATACTAATGTGCTAGGGTAGTTTGAGAAGGAGGTGATATTAGGGCTATTGAAGACCACTAAGGTGGATAGATACTCAGGCCTAATGGGATCTATCCCAAGTGATTGAGTGAGGCCAATGAGAAGATTGCAGAGGCCTTGGTAGAGATATTGGTATCTGCATTACCCACAGGCAAACTGGAGAGTTGCCAATGGTACTACTTTGTTTAAGAAGGGGAGATTCCAGGAAATTATAAGGCCGGTGAGCTTCATGTCAGTGCTAGGGAAGCTATTGAATAGGATTAATCGTGGGAGGATTTCCTTGGATTTGGAAGGGAATTAGGCACAGTCGTCATAGTTTTGCCCACAGCAAGAGCGGAACTCGCTATCAAAACATGGAGGGGAAGGGGGACACAATTTTTTGGCAGCCGCGCACGCATGCGCACACTCACATACACATGCGCGAGGCTTCGGAGGCTCAATCCAGCGCTAAACAAAGATACTAGAGGAGCCGAAGCCCTGAAACATTCGCAAGTCAATTGTGTTTTGCATCCGAATTGGGTTAAAAAGTTCGAACAGGCAATTAAAGTAAACCTTTTTTTTCGTTCATTTGACATGTTTGACCAAATAATAAATTGCTAGTATATTTGGTGCTAAATGCAGCTCAACTCTGCCTGTCTCGCCAGGTTAACTACAGCCCTGACTGGACTGATGGGATACCAGCACTGCTTCTCCGCGCTGCCCATATTTCCCGCAAACCCGGGCAGGTTAACCAGGCAGAGTTGAGCTAGGTTTAGTGCTGCTTCTCTGCACTGGCTGTGGGCCTGGGGGTACAGCTCGCGTCTGACTGCCGACCTCTCTGGCCACCCGTGGGGGGGGAGGGGGGGCACTCGGGTGGGGACGGGACAGATCCTGGCTGCGGATGAGGCGCAGGTCTTGGGGGGGATGTCCCCCACCTCTCAAAATATGGGGGGGAACGTGTCCCCTCTGGCCCCCCCGTGTTTTCTGCCCCTGGTCCACAGCATGTCAAGTGTTAGGAACTTGATTTTGTTTTTTGTGGAGGTTACGAAGGTGATGGAAGAGAATAGTTCTGTTCTGTTTATTGTTGCATGTACTGAGGTATAGTGAAAAGCTTTTGTTGCGTGATAACCAGTCAGTGGAAAGACAATGCAAGATTGCAATCAAGCCTTTTACAGTGTATAGATGCATGAAAATTGAATAATGTTCAGTGCAAGGTGAAGCCAGTAAAGTCTGATCAAAGATTGTAGGAGTTATTTATGCTTGTTAGTTACTGTTCGTATTTCTGTATCTTTTTCCTAAGCTTGTGGGTGGGATTATATACGTAGAAGGACGTGTTTACATTTTAGGAGGCTAGCGCAGAGATTGGGTTTTTAGTTTGCCTTGAGGGATGATGAGGAAAACAGTTTTTACCACGTTCAAATTCATGTTCACGAGACATCACACGGAAGAAACAGTTAGTAAGAACGAAAAGTTATGAATTATTTCTTTGTTTTGTATTACTTCAATAAAACACCAATTAATCAAGAAACAACGACTGGAAGATTTGTTTTTGCTATCGGCGAGTGCGTAAACTATATCTCCATCACATCCCCGAGTAGTAATAGGGGTTGGACCTATTCCGAAGATGGTCTGAGGGTCACTCGTGAGGTAGATAGTGGTTCAGGTCTGCTCTCTTGTTGTGGTAGGATGATTCAGTAGTCTGATAATAACTGGGAAGAAACTGTCCTTGAATCTGGAGATGTGTTTTTTCATACTTCTATACCTTTTTCCCAATGGCAGAGGGGAGAAGAGGGAGTGGACATGGTGCGACTTGTCCTTGATTATGCTGTTGGCCTTGCCGAGGCAGCGTGAGGTATAAATGGAGTCAATAGAAGGAAGGTTGCTTTGCATGCAGGTCTGGTCTGCATCCTCAATTCGCTGCAATTTCTTGCTGTCTTGGATGGAGCTGTTCCCAAATCAAGCTGTGATACATTCTGATAAATTGCTTTCTATAGCGCAAATGTAGAAGTTGGTGAGAGTTGTTGGGGACATGCCAAACTTCCTAAGCCTTCTAAGGAAGTAGAAGCTTTTGTGTGCTTTCTTGGTCGTTGCTTCAATATGGGTGGTCCAGGAGAAGTGTTGGTGATATTGACTCCTAGGAATTTGAAGTTGTCAACCATCTCTACTTCGGCGCCATCAATGCAAACGGGTATGAGTACTGCTTCACTTCCTGAAGTCAATCACTATCTCCTTTGTCTTGCTGGCATTGAGAGAAAGATTGTTGTCTTGACACCAGGACACAAAGTTCTCAATCTCCTTCCTGTACTCTGTCTCATCATTGTTTGATATCCAGCTCACAATGGTGATGTCGTCTGCGAATTTGAAAATTGAATTAGATTTGTACATGGCTGCACAGTCATGGATGTACACGGAGTAAAGAATGCACCTTTGCAGAGCACCAATGTTGAAGATTATCATAAGAGGATGATTTGTCCCCTATCCTCACTGATTGGGGTCTGTTGGTCAGGAAGACCAGGATCCAGTTGCGGAGATGAGTGCTGACACCAAGTCACGCAAATTTGGTGATAAGCTTGGATGGTATAATGGTGTTAAAGTCAGAGCTGTAGTCTGTGAATAGGAGTCTGACGTAGGTGTCTTTCTTATCCAGGTGTTCTGGGGATGAGTGTAGGGCTAGGGCGATGGCATCGTCCGTGGACCTGTTGTGGCAGTAGCGAACTGCATTGGGTCACGGCCGCTGGGTAGACTGGATTTAATGCATTCCATAACTAGCCTCTCAAAACATTTCACGATGATGGATGTGAAGGCCACTGGACGGTCGTCGTTTTGGCGTGAGATCTTGCTTTTCTTTGGCACCGGGATGATGGTGGTCTTCTTGAAGCAAGTGGGTACCTCAGATCGGGATAGTGAGAGATTAAAGAAGTCCGAGAATACTCCCGCTAGCTGATCCACGCAACTACTAAGGACACGACCAGGTACTATTTTCGTGGAATTATCCTCAGGAAGGCTGATCCAACCTCAGCAACAGTCACCCTGGGAAGAGGCACACTTGAGTCGTCGCCCTGTTTGCCTTCTGCTCGAAGCAAGCATAGAAAGCATTCAGCTCATCGGGTAGGGACGCTCCATCACCAATGATGTTGACTGACCTTGCTTTGCAGCCATTTATCTTATTTAGACCTTGCCATATTCTCTGTGTGTCCGAGTGATCGTACAAGGACTCAAGTTTGTTCCAGTGGAAATAGAGCAGTAGATTTTGTCTGCATGGATTTTAGTAGGGCTTTTGAAATAGTCCCACATGGTAGGCTGATATACATGGGATCCATGGTGACTTGGTGGTTTGGATTCAAATCTTGTTTACTCATGGAAGACAGAGGGATGTGATGGAAGGGTATTATTCTGGCTGGTGGTCTATGACCAGTGGAGTTTTGCAGGGACCTATACTGGGACCTCTATTTTTTGTGATGTATATAAATTACTTGGATTTACATGTTGTTGAGTTTGCAGATGATATCAAGATTAGTGGAGTTGTGGATTGCGAGGAATCCGTGTACAGCAGGATATCAGTCAGCTACACAAATAGTTGGAGAAATAGTGTGTTCCACCTTGTGAGGTTGAATGTTAGGGTAAAGTATACAGTAAACAGCCAGACCTTTAACAGCTTTGAAGTACAGAGGAATCTTGGAGTCAATAACTCTCTGAGAGTGGCAATATACGTAGATAGAGTGTTAAAGAATATGCATGATAGGCTCACCTTCATCGGTCGGGGCATTGTGTATAAGAGTCGTAAAGTCATGTTGCAGCTTTATAGGACTTTCGTTGGACAGCATTTGAAGTATTGTGTACAGTTCAGGTCGCCCTGTTACAGAAAAGATTAGGAGAATTTGGAGAAGGGGTTTAGTAGAATGCTGCCTGGATTAGAGGGTATTAGCCAATGGGAGTGGTTGGGCAAACTTGGATTCAAAATTTAACTCTCTGGAACATGAGAGGTTGAGGTGAGATATGATAAAAAGTATTTGAAAGGAGGCAGATAGGGTGTACAGTCAGAACCTTTCTCCCAGAGGGGAAATGTCAAAAACCAGTGACATAGCATTAAGGTAATAGGAGCAAAGTTTAAGGGAGATGCATGGGACAAGTTTTTTTTACACACAGAGTGGTGGCTGCCTGGAATGCCAGGCAGGGGTAGTGATGGAGGCAAATATGATTGTGGCATTTCAGAAACTATTGCATAAGCATGTGGATATGCAAGAAATGAATGGATATAGATCACATGCAGGGAGAGGAGATTAGTTTAACTTGGCACTATGATTGACATGGACATTGCGGGTCGAAGGCCCTGTTCATGTACTGTACCACACAATGTTGTTTGTGGTCTATGTTCCAAAATGTTAAATATCAAACATCTATTTATAGGATTAGACGTATGTCAATTTGTTGGGAAAATACTGATAGATGTGGTTTGGAGACACAAGAGACAGCAAATGGGGCAAAAAATAAACCGCTGGAGGAACTCAGCCGGTTTAGCAACATCAGTGGCAGCAAAGTAGTCGAAGTTTCAGGTTGAGATCCAACAAAATAGAGAGAAACAACCAATATAAAGAGGCGAGAGGAAGGTATGTGGCAGGCAAGATCAGGTGAGGAAAGAGATGATAGGCAAATTAAGCCACAATGAAGAGGTGGAGGAGTGGAGTTCAGACGGCTGTTGGTAATAGATAGAGACAGATTAAGAGAGAGAGAGACAAAACGGGGCAGATAGAGCCAGGTGGGGAATGGGAGGGGGGAGGTAGAGAAAGAAGCTGGCAGGTGATAGGTGGAAATTTACCACTTACCAGCTCTGCCTTGCCCCTCTGGTACTGACTGTCTCCCCTTTCCACTGTCAGTTTTGATGCAGGGTCTTACTCCAAAAGTTAACTGCCCCTTTGCCGCCACAGGTGCTTCTCGACCCATAGACTTCCTCCAGCAGTTTTTTCAACTGCTCGTTTAACTGCATTTTCAAACATGTTTGCTTCTTCTGGTCTGCAGGTGAGGGTCTAAAGGCATTTAGCTCTGACTGTAATCCTTCTTGAAGTCATAAAGCTATACAGCATAAAATCAGGCCCTTCAGCTCATCTGGTCCATACCGACAAAGTTTTTATTCTGGACTAGTCCCATTTACTTGCATTTAGTACATAGCCTGCTAAGCCCTTTTTATCCATATATCTGTTCAAATGTCATTGAAAAATCATAATTGTATCCACTTCTACAGCCTCCTCTGGCAGCTCATTCCAGATATGGCCTTCCTTGAAAGTGAAAAAGTTTCACACAAGGTCCCTCTTAAATTTCTCCCCTCTCACCTTAAGCCTCTAATTTTAGAATCATCTACCCTGGGAAAAAGACTGAACATTCAATTAATCCATGGCACTCATGATCTTGTATACCTCGATTAGATCACCCTCAACAAGAACAAAGTCCCAGCATATCCAGCCTCATCCTATAATTCAAGCCCGTAGACCCAGGTAACATCCTGTTGAATCTCTTTTGCACCTTATCTATCTTAATGACATCCCTCCCATAGCTGGATGAGCAGTGCTCCACATAGTAATCCAAGCATGGTTTCACTGTCAACTTATTCAGCTGCATCATGATGTTCCAATATTTGTACTCAATACCTTTCCCAAAGAAGGTAAGCATGCAAAAACCCTGCACTGTCCACTCGACTGGCCATTTTTAGGGAACCATGCGCCTGTACGCCCAGATCTCTCTGATAGTGCAACATTCTCCAGGGCTCTAGCACTTACTGTGTAAGTCCTGCCCTGGATTGACATACCAAAGTACAACACTTCATGCTTGTCAATGTTAAATTCCATTTGCCATTCCTCGACCCACCTTCCCTACTGATCTGGATCCAGTTGCAAACTTAGATATCTTTCCTCACTGTGTACTATACCACCACCATTGCCTGCTTTCAGTTGCTGAGCTTCCCAAGGACTGTGAGGTTCTTTGTGATTAAAGGTGAAATAACTAAATATGATGTCAGGCAGCCTCTCAATAATATTTAAATCTACTTGCCATGACTTCTCATTCCGTCGCCATTAAAATTGGTAATGCCTGAAGCAAGTTTGGTTCCTACTTTGCATTTTAACTTCTGATGCCACGCCAATTCATTTTGCTTTCAGGTTAAGATTTAGCCCTGTATACTCAATGTATACTGTTTCTGCATATGTATTTGGATTCTGATTGTGTCCTTAGTGTCTTTGATTTCTCCTCTCTGTATTGTGTCCATATTTCCTTCTGTTTAACCACTTCTGTGATTATCTTTCTTTTTGTCCAATTTGTACCTATTCTTCTCTATTTTGCCTTCTATTTTTCTGCACCTGATAGTTATCCAGTCATAAAATATCTTTAAATAAAGACACAATGTGCTGGAATAACTCAGCCGGTCAGGCAGCATTCCCGGAGAACTTAGACAGGTGGCATTTCAGGTCGGGGTTGATCATGAAGTCTGAGGAAAGGTTCCATCTCAAAACATTACCTAAACATGTTCTCCGATCAGTCTGAAGAAGTGTCCCGACCCGAAATGTCACCTATTAGCATCTGTTAATGAAATACCTTCTCATTCATTGTTAACATTGTGAAGATATTTATGTTAACTGTGTGCTCTTAAATCAAACTAGATGGTTACATTGTTCTACCAAGTTAAAGGGTTAGTTTATTGAAAATTAATTTACTATTCAGACTTGGAAAAATGGCATTTTGTGCCAAGGGAGGCCATTTTGCTTGAATCTATGCTGGTTGCTAGTATGGCAATCTATCAGTCATATTCCCCTGTTTTTTTATAGCCCTGCTCTTTGCTCCTTTCCTCACATGTCTATGTATAATTCTCCCTCAAAAACCTTGATTAAATTCAGTTAAAACTGAGCTTATGAACAGTCTTCCATATCTTAACAGTTTTTGCATTGAAAAGCATTTTCTGTTGTCCCACAAGTATCTTTTTTCTAAAATTATAAATCTGTGTCTGTGGTCCTTGACCCACCTGCTATTGGGACGAGTTTCCCTATATTTAATAACATTCAGTTATAGAATGAGACTTATTCAAAACTAATTGAAAATATACATTTTACTTTGGAGACAGAAAAGAAGTGGAAATTAGTTACATCTTTTTACTGTATTCCTCAAAACTATTTTAAAATGTTCAAAATTTACATGAAAGGAACCTTGTTTTTGTATGGTGGAATCTTCATGTTCATATTTCCTGCTCCATCCTCCCTCTATACCCTTTAACAGACTTCTGTCTTTGCATTCCCGGCTGAGGTAGTCATCGGACCTAGCCATCTGATTCGGCATTAAACATAATATTTCTTAAAGTGGGCCACAGAGGAGCGGAGGGAGGGAGTAAAAAGGGAGGGTGTAGGGGAGAAAGGGAGGGGTTACAGGGTAGAGAGGGGGGGGGGGGGATTAGTTGGTGGTTACTTTAAATTGGAGAATTCAATATTCATATCATTGGATTGTAAGATACCCAAGCAGAATATCCCCCAGTTTGCGTGTGGCCTCACTCTGACATTGGAGGAGGCTCAGGAGCGAAAGGTCAGCATGGGAATGGGAAGGGGAATTATAATGGTTCCCAACCAGGAGATCCAGCAGGCCTTGGCAGACGAGTGCAATTGTTCAGTGAAATGCTTGGTCTATGTCTATGCTTGGTCTCGCCAATGTACAGGAGGTCACATCGGGAATACCAGATGCAGTAGATGAGGTTAGAGGAGGTGCACGTGAATCTCTCTCACCTGGAAGTTCTACTGGGGTCCCTGGATGGAGGCGAGCGTGGAGGTGTAGGGATAGAAGTTACATCTCCAGCAGTTGCAGGGGAAAGTACCTGGAGAGGGGGCGGTTTAGATGGGAAGGGATGAGTGAACCAGAGTTGAGCAGGGAGCGGTTTCTGTCAAAGGTGGAAAGGGGTGGTGATGGGAATTTGTGACTGGTGATGGGATTACGTTGTAAGTGACGGAAAAGTTGGAGGATGATGTGTTAGATGTGGAGGCATGGGATGAAAGGTTAGGATCAGGGAATTATGTCCTTGTTGTGTCCTGGGGAAGGAGGGGGGTGGAGGCAAGAGCAGAACTATGTGAAGCATAGTTGACAAGGTGAGGGATCTAACTATCATGGGGGGGGGGGGGGGAACCACTTTCACTAAAGAAAGAGGACAGCTTGGATGTCTTAGAATGGAAAGTCTCATCTTGGCAGCAAATGTGGTGGAGATGGAGGAATTGAGAGTAGGGAATAGTGTATTTGCAAGAGGCAGGGCAGAAGAGAGTGTAGTCCAGATAACTGTGGGAGTTGGCAGTTTCATAGTAGATGTCAGTTAATAATCTGTCTGTGATGGAGGCAGAGATAGAAACATAGAAATTTGGTGCAGGAGTAGGCCATTCGGCCCTTCGAGCCTGCACAGCCATTCAATATGATCATGGCTGATCATCCAACTCAGTATCCTGTACCTGCCTTCTCTCCATACCCCCTGATCCCTTTAGCCACAAGGACCACATCTAACTCCCTCTTAAATATAGCCAATGAACTGGCTTCAACTACCTTCTGTGGCAGAGAATTCCAGAGACTCACCACTCTCTGTGTGAAAAATGTTTTCCTCATCTCGGTCCTAAAGGAATTCCCCCTTATCCTTAGACTGTGACCCCTTGTTCTGGACCTCCCCAACATCGGGAACAATCTTCCTGCATCTAGCCTGTCCAACCCCTTAAGAATTTTGTAAATTTCTATAAGATCCCCCCTCAGTCTTCTAAATTCTAGCGAGTACAAGCCGCGTCTATCCAGTCTTTCCTCATATGAAATTCCTGACATCCCAGGAATCAGTCTGGTAAACCTTCTCTGTACCCCCTCTATGGCAAGACTGTCTTTCCTCCGATTTGGAGACCAAAACTGTACGCAATATTCCAGGTGTGGTCTTACCAAAACCCTGTACAACTGCAGTAGAACCCCCCCTGCTAATATACTCAAATCCTTTTGCTATGAATGCTAACATACCATTTGCTTTCTTCACAGCCTGCTGCACCTGCATGCCTACTTTCAATGATTGGTGTACCATGACACCCAGGTCTCGTTGCATCTCCCCTTTTCCTAATCTGCCACCATTCAGATAATAGTCTACCCTCCTGTTTTTTGCCACCAAAGTGGATAACCTCATATTTATCCACATTATACTGCATCTGCCATGCATTTGCCCGCTCACCCAGCCTATCCAAGTCACCTTGCAGCCTCCTAGCATCCTCCTCACACAACTGCCCAGCTTAGTGTCATCCACAAACTTGGAGATGTTGCATTCAATTCCCTCGTCCAAATCATTAATACATATTGTAAATAGCTGGGGTCCCAGCACTGAGCCTTGCGGTACCCCACTAGTCACTGCCTGCCATTCTGAAAAGTACCCATTTACTCCTACCCTTTGCTTCCTGTCTGCCAGCCTCTGCCTGTCTTCCTAGTTACATCCTCGAAAAATTCTATAAGATTCGTCAGACATGATTTACCTTTCGTAAATCCATGCTGACTTTGTCCAATGATTTCACCACTTTCCAAATGTGCTGCTATCCCATCTTTAATAACTGACTCTAGCAGTTTCCCCACTACCGATGTTAGACTAACTGGTCTGTAATTCCCCGTTTTCTCTCTCCCTCCTTTTTTTAAAAGTGGGGTTACATTAGCTACCCTCCAATCCTCAGGAACTACTCCAGAATCTTAAGGAGTTTTGAAAAATTATCACTAATGCATCCACTATTTCTGTGGCTACTTCCTTGAGTACTCTGGGATGCAGACTATCTGGCCCTGGGGATTTATCGGCCTTTAATCCGTTCAATCTACCCAACACCACTTCTCGGCTAACCTGGATTTCACTCAGTTCCTCCATCTTATTTGACCCCCGGTCCCCTGCTATTTCCGGCAGATTATTTATGTCTTCCTTAGTGAAGACAGAACCAAAGTAGTTATTCAATTGGTCTGCCATGTCCTTGTTCCCCTATCGATTCACCTGTTTCTGACTGCAAGGGACCTACATTTGTTTTAACTAATCTCTTTCTCTTCAAATCAGATCAAAGGGATAACGGTGGCCCAGGTGAATTTGAGGGCGGGATGAAAGTTAGTGGTGAAGTTAATGAAGTACACAGGTTCTGCATGGCTGCAAGAAGCAGCCCTGATGCAGTTTCTGCATGGGTGCAAGAGGCAGCCCCAGCTGATCCCACCACAGTCACATCTTCCCATCTCCACCCCTTTCTACTTTCCGTAGAGACCGCTCCCTCCACAACTCCATGATTTACTCATCCCTTCCCACTTAAACCACCCACTCTCTAGGTACTTTCCCTAGCAACATCAGGACAGGTATCACCTGTCTCGACTCCATCTGTCTCCATCAAGGATCGCCTAGATTTCCTCCCTCATTTCCATCTAGGGTCATCAACAGTCCTTCTCGGTGAGACAGAGGTTCACTGCACCTCCCCTAACCTCATCTACTGCATCCTGTGTTCCCAATGTGGCCTTCAGTACATCAGCAAACCCGTGTCAACATGGTGACCGTTTGCTTCCATATTTCAGTCAGCAAGATGATTTCGAGAGCTATTCCTCCAAATATGTGCACTCACAAGCATAAGTTGCAATCTGGAACTTTACTGGGGTTCGAGTGACCTTTGTTCTGAGGGAGTATATTGATTATTGATATTTATTGGGATATACCCTTTTTAACATCTGGACATGCTTGTATGTGTGTGTCTGTACAAGAGCAAGTGCGCTCTTGCTAAGTAGCATCTAAATATGCATACCACCAATCTATAAACTGCTAATACCGACAACTATAAAGCATAGGGAAACCTATATCTTATAAATGAAGATGCTCAAGGTAGCCATAGACTTAAAACAAAATTATAAATCAGGTAAAACATAGAAACAAGGAATTGCTTAAAACATGTTATCTAGGATCTCACTGTGAACCTTTATTATCAGATGTCAGTGTTGCATAGAAGGGGCGATTAGTGCAGGACCTTTGTCTTACTCTTGCTGATGTAAGGCCCATTCTCTCCCTTATTTCAGCAAGACAATGATGATTTAGAGCTAGTCCTCCAAGTATATGACTCCACTGTGGGAGAGACTGGAGCTAATCTTCAGAACTAATAATAAACTGTGCAACCCAAGGTAAACAGATATATAGAAACAGAATCATAGATCTTGAAATATATCTAAATATTTCTTGACCGAATATTTGTACATTTTCACAATACATATTACTCAGAAATGATTTATCTTCCATCATCAGTGGCAGTGCTGTGAATGGTACTGTTATGAGTCACATAAATGCCATTGCTGTCACTAGTTTATGAACATGTCCAATTCTAGTTACAAGCCCTGTTGCAACTGTTGCCTCCATCACTCTAAGGATATTCCATATTTAATCCTCATGGTTCAGACTTTGTGTCATATTTTGAGTTTCCTATAATTCCCATCTCACCACAATGATTACTTTATTCCTCACCAAAGTACCTGACAAACCTCACCTTGTTTACTGAGAGTAAATGCAAACCTCGCCTTGTGTACTGAGAACAAATGGGCTGCCTGCAATAGATTTTGTTGAATGTATTCCACTTATAATCACTTTCTCACACAGACTATTCCCTTTTTATAGGCATTATTATTTTTGTTTTTAAATTAATTGAACATTCTACTTTTGCTTCCTGCTCTATCATTCCTAATCTTAACCCTAAATTATCAGTCTTATCTTCAGCTTCTTGAGTTGATTAAGTAACCATTCATCCTATTAATTATAGCATGAAGATCATAGTTACATATGTTCTAAAGGCATGTCACTTCTAATAAATGCACCTTTATTCCAAATAAATTATCCTCTCAGAATTGTTACAACAATTTCCCATAAAACTGATAGTTTCTTTAGAAAGTGTGGAAATAAAGACAACATTCACTAAACAGTTCACATTTTGCAGTCTGCTATATTAAAAATTTGGATATATAAACACTTTAGAAACTGCCTATAGGTTTCGATGTCATCGTCACTTAGGTCTCCTGTGTCCTTTTTTTTCTTTTATCTGTCTGTGTAAGTTATGATTGTCCTTTACAGCTTCCTGAATCTTTGCCTAATGGGCTGAATTACCCACAGGCAGGTAGCCACCCTCATCAAGGGCAGAGTGCACTTGGGTCTTCATCACAAAGCCTACAGCATCGATCCAGGGAACAGCAATATGAAGGAGCTGTGTCGAAGGTGACGCTTCAGCAGTATCAAAAGCCTTTGCAGATTGCCATTTCATCAACGCAGAACCTTCCCACTGCTCGAGCAGCTCAACCCAGCAGATGTCTAACAAGTGTTAAAGCACAAAAAAGTACTGAAAGTTACCAGGAGCAGGTAAAATGGCTGTCTTGTATACATGTCCATATTAAGAAAAGATCAACTAAACATTAAGTCTGTAAATAAAACTCCTGAAGATTTGGTGGGTAAATTCATTATTTTGGTCCTAATATCAGATGGTTAGTATTCTGACTTTGTTGTTAAAGCAAAAAGCCACTATCAGGAGGTGAAAAGGTAATATATATTATTTTGTTAATCATTGGCTAGTATCTAACTTGCCTGCAAGTTAAATGTCTAGGGCTAGATCAAAAGTCGCCTATGGTATCAATTTAAGAACAGTAACTGTGAACAATATTTCACATAAATCCGAGAAATGCTGTTGGACAAAACTCAAGGTATACATATGTACACAAAGTATAAATAACCTAAACAAAATTTATAATTGTGTGGAACAGGATTTAACTAAGGCAGAAGGGGTTTGGTTTTAGCAAGATGCACAAGGGAATTATGTTGATGGTCCCACAATTACTATGGCAAAAATTATTTAAATATGTTGGATATAACATCCAGGTTTAGGAGCAGCTTCTTCCCCATAATCGTCAGGCTCTTAAATACTACAACCTCCAAATAAGCTCTGAACTATAGACTTGGGGGCATTATTTTCTGACTTTACACTTATATTGTCTATTTATTTGTCTATTTTGATTTAAAAATATATATATATACTGAATTTTGTTTTGCTGTTTATTATGGGTTTTACAGAGTACTATGTTCATACATCTTTTTTTTTTTAACCTCTGTTGTGCTGCTGCGAGTAAGAATTTAATTGTTCTGTTTTGGGACATATAACAATAAAACAATTGACTATTGATCAAGAGCAGAGATACTGCTTTGTCTGACTGTTTCCAGTATATTTGGATATTCAATAAAATCTGTAACAATTTATTGAGGTTTAGGTTTATTATTGTCACATGTACCGAGCGACAGTGAAAAGCTTGGTTTTGCATGCTATCCAAATGGATCAGATATACTATACAATCAGTTCAAACACAAGTACAATACATAGAGCAAAGGGGAAGATACAGAGTGCAGAATGTGGAGGGGGGGGGGGGTAAAGAAACTGTTCCTCACTCTGGTGGTGCACACTTTCAAGCTTCCATACATTCTGCTAGACAGGACCAGGTAGAAGGAATGATTGGGGTGGGACTTTGATTATGTTGGCTTATTTTCTGAGGTATGGTGAAGTGAAGATAGCCAATTAATAGTGGAAGTCAATAGTGGAAAGTTAGTTTGCATGATGGATTCAACTACATCTGCAACTCTCCGTAATTTCTTGCAGTTTTGGACAGTACTGTTCCTAAGCCAAGGTATGATGCACCCAGTATACTTTCTATGCTGCATCTGTGGTCATTTGTAAAAGTCACTGGAGACATGCTGAATTTCCCCAGTCTCCTCAGGTAGTAGAGGGTTGGTGTGCCTTCTTGATGTGCCAAAGTTGCAACGTTTATGATAGATCATTGGTAATATTAACTGCAAGGAATTTGCCTGTACAGTCACGAGTGTAAAGCAAATATATTAAGGGATTGAGAACGCATCTTTAAGGGGTACTGGTGTTGAGAATTATTGTGGAGGAGCTGTCATCTATCCTCACTGATTGAGGTCTGTGGGTGAGAAGGTCAAGGATCCAGTGGCAGGAGGGGGAGCTGATTGATGGGTCCCAGAGTTTGAAGAGAAATTTGGATGTTGAAAGCAACAATATAATTGATAAACTGCAGTCTAACGTAGGAGTCCTTGTTGTCTTCCAGAAATGGGTTTAGAGCCAGGGAGATGATATCTGCTGTGGACCTGTTGCAATGTTAAGCAAACTGCAGTGGATCAAAGGTGGCTAGAAAGCTGGAGTTAATGTGTGTTATCATCACTCACAAAGCAGTTCATAATGGTGAATGTCAGAGCCACTGGACAGTTGTCATTAAAGCATGCTACATTATCTTTCTTCAGCACTGGGATGAAGCAGGTGGAGACCTCAGAATGGAGTAGTGATGGGTTAAATATGATCAGAATTGCTTGGTTCTATTGCAAACAATGGATTTCGCAACTGATCCTTTACAAATGATCACCAGATAAACTCCTTTATGATTCATTTAAGCATATTGGCATTACAATATTTATACCAAAATGGTCTTCATCGATGTACTTACACTAACCGTCATGTTTTTGTTTTCTTTTTAAACTCAGTTTTGCGTCAGAATAGAGAAGAACCCTGGTCTTGGCTTCAGTATAAGTGGAGGAATAAGTGGACAAGGGAATCCATTCAAGCCGTCTGATATGGTAATCTGAAACAAAGCAATAAAATTCAATTGCAATTTCTGTGATAATTTATAGGCTACAGTAATACTGCCCTATCCTCCATAGGTTGATGCCAGCTATCAAAGGATGAGCAGAAGTCAGCTACAGATGGCAAAGGGAAATGGTGTAAGTCAGCAAAGCTGGTACTTCATTAACAATAAACAGCATGCTTTCTATTACTCCACAAATTGGGAATAATGTTTTCTACATAATTAAGATTGAATTATTCTATCAAAAATTTGAACATCAAAAAAACCTCAATTGAGGTTTGTAGTCGAGTTTATTTTTTTAGCATCTTGCCATCCAAATATAGATCACAATTTGTGCCCTGAAAGCTAGATTATTGCAATAGTATTACTTTAATTCCGTAGGTACAGGTCCTCCCTAGGATAAAATCACCTGACATGTATAAATGAATGAGCATTTGGGTGAACAGCAGAATGGATATGGTATGCTTGCCTTCATTGGTCAGGGCTTGGAATATGTATCAGGCTTTGGAAATGGTGCAAGTTTACCAGATTTATGCTGGAATTAGAGGGTATTAGATGTAAGGAGATTATTTTAGAGCACAGAAGGATGAGGGATGATCTTATAGAGGTGTACAAAATCAAGAGAGGAATATATCGGGTAAATGTACAAAATCTTTTGCGCAGAAAAGGGGAATTGAAAACTAGAGTTCATAGTTTTAAGGTAAGGGGGGAAAGATTTAATGGGAACCTGATGAATAACATTTTTTTACATAGAGAGTGGTGGTTGTATGGAACAAGTTACCCGAGGATGTAAGGCAGGTACTATAGCAATGTTTAAGAAACATTGATACAGGTACATGGATATGATGGTTCTAGAGGGATATGGTCCAAAAGCAGGCAGGTGGTACATGGGGCATGTTGGTCAATATGGGCAATTTGGGCCGAAGGGCCTATTTCCATGCTGTATTACTCTGAATTTGTTAAGTTCCCCTTAACCATCAGTGTTTGGTATGACACATGATAGGTGGATAGAAGATAGACACAAAATGCTGGAGTAACTCAGCAGGACAGGCAGCATCTCAGGAGAGAAGGAATGGGTGACATTTCGGGACAAGACCCTTGTACAGACTGATGTCAGGGGAATGGGCGGGACATAGATAAAATGGAGTCAGAGTCAGTAAGACGTGGGAGAACTGGGAAGGGTGAGGGGATGGAGAGAGAGGGAAAGCAAGGGCTATTTGAAGTTAGAGAAGTCAATGTTCATACTGCTGGGGTGTAAGCTACCCAAGCGAAATATGAGGTGCTCATATTGCGCTGGGCCTCACTCTGACAATGGAGGAGGCCCAGGGCAGAAAGGTCAGATTTGTAATAGGAGGGGGAGTTAAAGTGCTGAGCAACCGGGAGGTCAGGTAGGCAGGGCCAGCCTTAAGAGGTGTGGGGCCCAATTGGGAAAAATTTTGGTGAGCCCCAGGTTCCCAACCAAGGGCTGTAGAATCAAAGAAATACAAATAAAGTCTATTATAGACTTTATATCTCTATGGTAGAATGGAAAGTAAACTCAAAATGGTTGCGATGCTAGTTGAAGGTGGTTGCAGGTAGTGGAAGGTAAGACCATTTTTTCACCCAGTTTTATTCCACCAGGGAGGTCTTACCATCCACTACCTGCAACCTCCGGCAACCACCTTCAACTAGCATCGCAACCGGCTTCGACTAAAAAATTATCGATTTTTAAAACGGCAATCTATTTTTAGTCGCGGCCGGTTTTGAATTTTTTTAAATAATCGCCGGAACATAGAAGAAGCGGAAACCACTTTCGACCATTAGGGATACTGACAAAAACCTCCGGGAAACACACGGAAACCTTGCGTGGGACGCAAAGTCTCCAGAGGTTTCCGTTCAGGTTTCCTAAGTGGGACAGGGGCATTAATCTGCAATTTGAGAAGAAGAACGTTAAATTGGAAGTGGCAGTGATGCAGTTGAACAAAGGGGACTATGAAGGCATGAGAGGGGAGCTGGCCAAAGTAGATTGGAAAGGGATCCTAACAAGAATGACGGTGGAACAGCAATGGCAGGAATTTCTGGGCATAATCCGGAAGACGCAGGATCATTTCATTCCAAAAAGGAAGAAAGATTCTAAGGGGAGTAGGAGGCAACCGTGGCTGACAAGAAAGGGATAGAATAAAACTAAAAGAAAAGATGTATAACACAGCAAGGAGTAGCTGGAAGCCGGAGGATTGGGAAACTTTCATAGGACAACAGAAGGAAACAAAGCGGGCAATACGGGCTGAAAAGATGAAGTACGAGGGGAAGCTGGCCAGGAATATAAAGGACAGTAAAAGCTTCTTTAGATATGTTAAGGGAAAAAGAATAGCAAAGTTAAATGTGGGTCCCTTGAAGGCAGACACGGGTGAAATTATTATGGGGCACAAGGAAATGGCAGATGAGTTGAATAGGTACTTCGGATCTGTCTTCACTAAGGAGAACACAAACAATCTCCCAGATGTACTGGAGGACACAGGATCTAGGGGGGTAGAGGAACTGAAAGAAATTTTCATTAGGCAAGAAATAGTATTAGGTAGGCTAATGGGACTGAAGGATGATAATCCCCTGGGCCTGTTGGTCTGCATCCCAGGGTCCTCAGGGAGGTGGCTCTAGAAATAGTGGACGCATTGGTGATCATTTTCCGATGTTCAATAGATTCAGGATCAGTTCCTGTGGATTGGAGGATAGCTAATGTTATCCCACTTTTCAAGAAAGGAGCGAGAGAGAAAACAGGGAATTACAGACCAGTTAGCCTGACTTCGGTGGTGGAAAAGATGCTGGAGTCAATTATTAAAGAGGTAATAATGGAGCATGTTGATAGCAGTAAAAGGATTAGTCCAAGTCAACATGGATTTATGAAAGGGAAATCATGCTTGACTAATCTTCTGGAAATTTTTGAGGATGTGACAAGTAAAATGGATGAAGGGGTGCCAGTGGATGTAGTGTATCTAGACTTTCAGAAAGCCTTTGATAAGGTCCCGCACGGGAGACTGGTGACTAAAATTAGAGCACATGGTATTGGAGGTAGGGTGTTGACATGGATAGAAAATTGGTTGGCAGACCAGAAGCAAAGAGTAGGAGTGAACGGGTCCTTTTCAGAATGGCAGGCAGTGTCGAGTGGAGTGCCACAAGGTTCAGTGTTGGGGCCGCAATTGTTTACCATAAATATATGAATGATTTGGAAGAGGGAATTAGGAGCAACACCAGCAAGTTTGCGGATGACACAAAACTGGGTGGCAGTGTGAACTGTGAAGAGGATGTTAGGGGGTGGCAGGGGGACCAGGACATGTTGAGTGAGTGGGCAGATGCAGTATAATATAGATAAATGTGTGGTTATCCACTTAAAACAAGGGGGCAGATTATTATCTCAATGGGGTTAGGTTAGGTAAGGGGGAAGTACAGCGAGACCTGGGTGTCGTTGTACACCAGTCACTGAAAGTTGGCATGCAGGTACAGCAGGTAGTGAAGAAAGCTAATGGAATGGTGGCCTTCATAACAAGAGGATTTCAGTACAGGAGTACAGAAGTTCTTCTGCAGTTGTATAGGGCTCTGGTGAGACCACATCTGGCGTTTTGGTCTCCTAATTTGAGGAAGGACATCCTTGTGATTGAGGCAGTGCAGCGTAGGTTCACGAGATTGATCCCTGGGATGATGGGACTGTCATATGAGGAAAGATTGAAAAGACTAGGCTTGTATTCACTGGAGGTTAGAAGGATGAGGGGGAATCTTATAGAAACATATAAAATTATAAAAGGACTGGACAAGCTAGATGCAGGAAAAATGTTAGGTGAGCCCAGAACCAGGGACCATTCTCTTAGAATAAAGGGGAGGTCATTTAAGACTGAGCTGAGAAAAAACTTTTTTACCCAGAGAGTTGTGAATTTATGGAATTCCCTGCCACAGAGGGCAGTAGAGGCCAAATCACTGGATGTATTTAAGAGAGTCGGATAGAGCTCTAGGGGCTAGTGGAGTCAAGGAATATGGGGAGAAGACAAGCATGGGTTATTGATAGCGGACGATCAGCCATGATCATATTGAATGGCGGTGCTGGCTCCAAAGGCCGAATGGCCTCCTCCTGCACCTATTTTCTATGTTTCTATTAGCCTGCAAGTAACAAATCAAATGTGTAGATCACCTCTGAAAAATACATAGTTACTATACCACTTGTTTTAGTGTCTATGAAATGAAAAAATAATAATTTAATTAACTAGATCCTGGCAAACCAATAACTATTGGCGAAAAACCAGTCCAGGCATTAAATTTTGGCCTTCAGTGCCATCCTACCCTTTGGGCTTCTGCCCCATCCTAACTTAGGTGTAGGTAGGTAGGTTGGTGTGTGTATGTATGTGCGTGTGTAGAGAAAGAAGGGAGGGTGAGAAGGAGAGAAAAGGGAGGGAGGGGAGAGAAGGGAAAAGAGAGGCAGGAAGGGGAGAGAGAGGAAGGAGGGAGGGAAGGAGAGAAGGGAGGGAGGGGGAGAAGGGAGGGAGAGGGCCGGTGGCAGGAGCGGATGCCCGGGCGAACGCGTGTGAGCTGAGGCCGATGTTTGTAAACGTTGCTCCAAACCCCTGCCCGGCCCTCCCTGTAGTGTTCACCGCATCTCCCCGGGAAGAGAGAGGGGTGGAGCCGGGGTTGTGTGCGTGAAGCACGGCAACTGGAGGGGCAGGAACGCTGCCCTGGGACCATGAGGGACCATCCCCTCTCCCACTTCTCCATTCCTCCTCACACCCCCCCTCCACGTCTACCCCTTTTTTCCCCCTCCATCCGGGGTAGATCTACCCGAGCCGAGAGTAGATTACTCCAAAGATCCTAGAGCAGAGCTTTGAATTACTCTAGCGCGGGGGTCCCCCTTAGGCACGGGGCCCAGTTGGGAGCAATCGGTCCAATCGGCTTAAGGCCGGCCCTGCAGCTGGTTAATGCTGACTGAGCGTAGGTGTTCAGCAAAACAATCACCGCACCTGCGCTTGGTCACACCGATGTACAGGAGTTGACACCTGGAACAGCGGCTGCAGTAGATGAGGTTGGAGGAGGTGCAAGTGACATCTGCCTCATCTGGAAAGACTATCGGGTACCTTGGATGGAGTCGAGGGGGGGAGGTAAAGGGACAGGTGTTGCATCCTCTGTAGTTGTCGGGGAAAGTACCTGGGGAATGAGTGGTTTGGGTGGGAAGGGACTAGTTGACCAGGGTGTTGCGGAGGGAAGGGTCTCTGCGGAAAGCAGAAAAGGGTGGAGATGGGAAGATGTGGCCAGTAGTGGGATCCCGTTGGAAGTGGCGAAAGTGTTGGAGGATTATATGCTGTATGCGACGGTTGATGGGGTGGAAGGTGAGGACAAGGGGGACTCTGTCCTTGTTACGAATGGGGGGGAGGGGGAGCAAGAGCACATGCTGCGTGATATCGAGGAGACCCTAGTGAGTTCCTCATATATAATGGAAGAGGGGAACCCCCTTTTCCTAAAGAATGAGGACATCTCCGATAACCTGGTATGGGAAACCTCATCCTGGGTGCAGATGCGGCGTAGGGGATAGAGTCTTTACAGGAAGCGGGGTGGAAAGAAGTGTAGTCTAGATTTTAGACAGTAAGACTGATGGGAGAACTGCGAAAGGAGAGGGGACGGAGAGAGATTTTTAGTTAGACAAGACGACTAGTGGTTTTTACTAGTTACTCGAGCATTTTGTATTTCTTCGATGTAAACCAGCATCTGCAGTTCTTTCCTACACATAGAGGGATAGAACACAGGCAAAAAGATTCATTGGACAAAGCAATGTTCTAAAAATGGAAACAAGCAATTCCAGTGATGGCTAGGATATGAATGTGTTGTAACCTTTGGGTCCAGAAGCTCTTAGCAATGGTTAGAGGCCCATTATTTTAAGTTAAGCCTTTAATGAGAGCCTAGAAAGTAGAAGGAAAAAGATTAAGTTTACATTGCATTCAGAAAGTATTCAGACCCCTCACTTTTGCAACATTGTGTTACAGCCTTATTCTAAAATGGATTTTAATTTTTTTTTAAATCATCAATCTACACACAATACCCCATAATAAAAAAGTGAAAACAGGTGTTTTGAAATGTTTGAAAAGTAATTAAAAAAAATAACTGAAATATCACATTTACATAAGTATTCAGACCCCTTTACTCAGTACTTTGAGGCATCTTTGGCTGCGATTACAGCCTCAAGTCTTCTTGGGTATCACACTACAAGCTTGGCACACCTGTATTTGGGTAATTTCTCCCATTCTTCTCTGTAGATCCTCTCAAGCTCTGTCAGGTTGGATGGGGAACGTCGATACACAGCTATATTCAGGTCCCTCCAGAGATGTTTGATCGGGTTAAAGTCCGGGCTCTGGCTGGGCCACTCAAGGACATTCACAGACTTGTCATGAAGCCACTCCTGCATTGTCGTGGCTGTGTGTTTACGTTCGTTGTCCTGTAGGAAGGTGAACCTCCGCCCCATCTTCTCTGGATTTGGGACCTTGCTTGATATTTTTGAATTCTTTACTTGTTCCCTCAACTTCAATAGTTCACTTCTCCCTTAACCACAATGTTTTATTATTTTACAGATTTGAATTATATCTCTCCTGGGGTAGCTTTTGTTCATTGAAAATATATTTGTCATTGGGCCTTAGATTATAAGTAGCTCTTATAAACCCTAAATCATATGGCATCTTTTTAGCTGACATCCATTTGTTTCTAATGCTTGTTGAGATAAGGTGACCAAGATTGAAATCTACACTTCAAAGGTAGATACATCTTTGAATTGTACAAGATTAATATAACTTATTTCATTCTTTAGGCAGTGCACAACCATTCAGCTATCTATCTTCTGACTTTGCACACTCTAATCAATGTTTGGCAATACACTATCAACTAGATTGAACATTATAAGCACTGGGTCATACAGCTTGGAAACAACTTCGATCTAACTTGCCCACCCCGACCAAGATACCTGTGCACACTAGTCCCACCGGTATGCATTGGGCCCATATCCTTGTAAACCTTTCCTATTCATGTGCTTTTTGATAATTATTTCATGCTGAACATCTGTTTGTACACAATACTACCAAAATAATGTTCTTTCTGCCACTGCTCAGAGCAATTCTTGAATGCTCAGAATGTTCCATATTTATTACCTTACTTTTTCACATCAGAAACTATCTGTTATATGTCGGTTAGTTAGGTTATTGCTCAAAGGATAATGAATCCCCTTTCACACTGTTTCTTGCCCACGTTTCTTGCTTTCACATTACTCAAGTAGCTTTATGCCAACTTTATTATAACTTTTTTTATAATTGGTTTCGTAAAGGAATCAATAATGTTAATTAATTCAACATATCTGGAAGTCTAAAGGGGAGGGAACTCAAGTGATTTGTATTGTGACTCATTTTGCACTTCTAATTGTTGACTGCAAGTTACTACATAGATACACGAACACAAGGCAAAGACCAGCAAGAAAAAAAACAGCTTTTTTGACAATGGAAAATACAACCAGGTTATTATTCTTTGAATTTCTTGTAAAGGTAATAAGGTACCTTATTACTTTTACACAAGGAAAGGTAATAAATACAAGGAGTTGTCATAGGAAATGTTCATGATTCATGACTGGTGTATGAGGATCTATTCAGATCTTGAACCTTTTGTGATCTTGAAACCATAAGTGCCATTTAACTTACTGCTCTAGCATTGTATCAGCAGATCAAATTTTTGATGCAACAAAAAACAAAGAACTCGCCTTCAGCCTGTGTAAATATTGTCAACACATTTATATAAAAAGACATATTTCATTAATAATAAATTTAACCCATGTAATTTCTACACACACAAGGTTTTCTTTTTCTTTACTGTGCAGATGTTAGTTTGATCCATTTGCGGCTCTCTTATTTCTCTACAATTGTTCAAAAAACATGTTTTTCTAAACTAGAATTGCCAGAGCAGGACACAACAACATTCTATTTTGTACAACAAATTCAAATTTGGACAATTCCAAGATCAAGTACAGGTTACTGTAACTCACATGTGCCTCGACTGAACCAGTTTTTCAATTTCCACTGTCGCAAAGCTGCCGCACTCCAAGTAAAATAGAACTTCTAAACAAATCCCATGAAATAAAAACATAATATGCCACTATGCCTTGTAAGTCACTTTCTTCAATAATAAAGTCAATCCATAACTGTCTCTCTTGCTTCAACAGGGCATCTTTGTTACTAGAGTGCAACCTGATGGACCAGCATCCAACCTATTACAGCCCGGAGACAAGATCCTCAAGGTGAGCTGAAGATTTGCGAATTACCAATTTGTTATACATATCCAATTATCAATTTAATTTACATAATAGTCCTACAAAAATGTAGCTTTTAACTTTTAATATCAGTTGACAATGAAGTCAATTCCAGATCTGAAAGAAAAAAGGAAATTAACCGCTACAAATCAAGTTTTAATCTGTATTTTTATAACTGCAATTTAGATATATGAATAGTTCAACACCAAAATTAGCAGAGTAGTTAAAAGTTAACTCTGACATGGCAGACTGGTGACAGTGATTAAGACGAAGTCAGAAAATAATTGGCTGAATGGTGGTGAACTGATGAAAGTATGGAAAGGCGAGTGTTGGTTTAAAGGACTAATGTTTCAGGTTGAAAGGAGGTAGAAAGTGGTGTTCCATTGGTACTAATATGGGAACCACTCATTCATAATTTAGTTTGATACGACAGAAGCCGCATTTAGCAATTTAGCTTTGGATGATTCTCTCAGCACTAGCGTATAATCTTCTGGGAAAATTCTTGATTGCTCAACCTTGCATTAATTCACTAGCATGTATCTATACACTGTAAATGGCTCGATTGTAACCATGTATCGTCTTTCCGCTGACTGGATAGCACGCAATTAAAGCTTTTCACTATACACGTGACAATAAACTAAACTGCAGATTGAGGGGATCTTCGTTGCATAATGGAATGGCTTTGGGGCAGGGGAAACAAGCCCCACCCTCAAATAGAAATGACTGGGTGATGAAGCCCTGACAACCCTAATGTAATCAAACCTGTGAAATGCTTTAAACACTATAGATGTCTTGAGGCATTAAGAAAGATTCAAAAACACAAAAAAAATCCCTAACAAATAAAGTAGTAGACTTAAAAACAAGTATCGTTATCCCTTCTTCTACCTATCACAGGATTCTTTAGCAGGCCCTGAACATAGACATCGAACATTTGGGTTTTGAAAATGTTCATTCCTGCACTGTACTCCACAGGGAGTGCATAATTTGGCTCACTAGCAGCAAACCTGATTTCCTAATTCACGTGCCAAGGTGTGGAAATACAGGGAAAAGACTCAAATGCTAGAGTAACTCAGTCGTCAGACAGTATCTCTGCGAACATGGACAAATTACATTTCTGGCCGGCACCCATCATCAGACCCGATCCCGAAATGTCACCTATCCACAGAGATGCTGCCTGACCTGCTGAGTTACTCCAGCACTGTGTCTTATTTTGTAAACCAGCACCTTGCGTTCTATGTATCCACATGAAAATGAAGACAAATTTTGACACATTTACTGATACTTTCCTGCCAAATCAAGCCGAATGACAGAAATATGAACATCTAGCTATCAAAATTAGATGCAACTAAACTGAATTAATTTGGGTCGGAAGGAACTGCAGATGTTGGTTTACACTGAAGATAAACACAAAATGCTGGAGTAATCCAGCGGGACAGGCAGCATCTCTGAAGAGAAGGAATGGGTGACATTTTGGTTCGAGACCCTTCTTTAGACTGGCAATCAATTTGGGAATGTGATTGGGGGTGTTAAACATGAAACATATGGGGAGGCTTTCAATAACTTGCAGACTTGCTGGTCAACTACAAATTAACTTTTTATGGATAAATATGAGGTGATGCAATGACCGTTACTTGGCATAAACAGTCTTTTAGTATTTAAAATTACCTTTATCACTAGGATATAAAATTCAGAAGTAATGTTAAACTTCTGTAATACTGTAATACTGAACAAATATATAAAACTTCTAATGAATACCCCAAAAATATAATCAAGGCATCAGAGCCTTGGGTTTGCTAGCATTGTAATTCAAGAATATTTATTTATGTACCAATCTATTATTTATTGAGAAACGTGCCACTTCAACAATTAGCTAAAATAAATTTGGAAAACCTAATGACAAAGAAACTATTGGATTCTCGTAAAAATCTGTCTTGTTTACTAATATACTATTAGAGGCACAACTCTTACGAATCTGGCCTGTTTTTGACTTTGGACCTGCAACTGTGGTTGACGCTTAATTGGGTTCTGAAAAGGCTTTGCAGTCATCTGGGCAGGTGTGGGAAGGGCAATAAATGTTGGTTTAGCCAGCAAATATCTACATCTTGCATCAGAAAATAAACTCAGGGATTCTAAATTTGGGGTAAGTTTGAAATGGCTTTTCCTTAGAATGGAGAAGATTTAGCAACTTAAAAAGAATATAATGTTTTCAGCTGTAATAGCAATAAAACCAGTTGCAATGAATAAAAGAATAATGACTACAAAATCACAAAATGAGAAATGCCTTTAATCAGAACGTATCGCTCACTGCCATATAATGTACATTAGATGTAAACTAATAATTAAAATAACAGATTTGAATGAAAGTATAACAGACTCAAACTAAATTTGAAAGGAAGAGAATTAACTGAGAAAATAAGAATACAAAGAGGTGTTGAAGGACTGAGATGCAATATTTGAGACACGTCCACTTTACAAAATTAAATTAATAGAGATTTGCAGTTGGAGGAGTGGGGGGAGGTGTAGAATCTTTAGCAGTGTTACAAGTGGTACTCAGTCATACAGCACAACAACTGTACAGCACAGAAAGAGGCCCTTCAGCCCGACTTGCATATGTGGACTAAGATGCCTCATCTACCCTAGTCCCATCTGGCCACGTTTATAGCCATGGACCAATAAACGTCCAGATTTGAGGTCCATTAGGACCATATTAACTCAGAAACCCAAGTTGAGTTCCAGAGATTGTGAGGATAACTGCTTAAAGGTGTAAAAGTAACATTTTAAAGTGCCTAATCAATAGATTATTGCTTGTTTCCCCAGTCATTGTTTATACATACATGTATTTTTGTTTTTTTGTAGGCCAACGGGCATAATTTTATACACATGGAACATGACAAGGCAGTTTCGCTTCTTAAGAGTTTCCAGAATACAGTGGATCTGATAATCCAGCGTGAGGTTTAATTGATTTTTCTGTAGAAAAATATTTAACCAATAAGATTAAAATTCTTTACTGCAGCTTCCTGTGTGAGGAACGCCAGGCAATTTTTTCCAATTTTTTTTGCCAATTGCTGGACCAATGGCGACACTTGTGCCAAACTTATTACTAAGATACTTATCAACCAGTATTACAATGTTTAATATTTTATCTTCACAAATGAATAATTTATGAAATTGATGTTTATGTGGTGATTTTTCAGCCAGTCAGAGGCTGTGAAATGGCAGGTCATTCGGTGCAAATGTTTCTATATATTTATTACATATATCGTTCATTTTTGGAGTAGATTTTTTTTGTCAAGTATCAGAGCACCAAAAGCATATACATGTCTTTAGGAATTGCACCACCATTAACACTGCCTCAAAATTGTACATGTCCTTTTTTGTATAAAGCGAAAATGCATCAATGAATGCATCAACAAATGCAAATGAAATGAGAAATTTAAAGCTATTTTCTTATCAATAATTGAAAAAGAATTTGGATGTGGAGGGTTCAGCAAATGATGTTATCTGTTCCATAAAAAAAAAAATCAAAAAAATAACTAAAAATTTGGAAGTGTGAGATGCTTTTATATACATCCATAAAAGGGGTAAAAAAAGTATCCCTGTTTTTAACTGCCTTTCTTTGAGAAATTCTAGATATGGAAAGAATGTGGAGCAGAAGGGAAAAGTTTTTGTTTTTTTTTAAATACCACTCCTAATGTTTATTTCAAAAGTAACATTGATAAAAGCACATTGGCATGAGCAAATTATACACAAGACATGTGTTCTTTTTTTCATTTACGAGAAATTGAATTTAATCTGCATGTGCATTATAATACCCCACATGCATGTGTGCACAGATACCCTGCCCCAGAACTGAAAAGGTACCTCCAAGTTGTTCATTTGAAAACAGAACATAACCAAAATGTTGCAATTGTCCTTCAACAAATCTGTTTATCTTGAGGGAAGAGTGAATGTCTGCAAAATCTCAGGTTGTCTCATTTCATTGTCATATGTGATTGAATTTAACAAGCAACATATAAATGATGTTGTCCATAAATTGAGTACAATCATCTGGGCTCTTAAGATAAGAGCAACCAACGATGCAGACAATATTTTTATAGAAAGTAGGAATATTAGCAGTCAGGTTAATATGCAAGTTTCAATTATGCCCCCAGTTATTTTACGTTAAAAGAATTCTCATTCCAGATATGTTTTACTTTTGTAATGATGGGGGAATCCATTAATCTCCAGTTATGATGTTATTTTCTCATTCCATTGAAAGAAACAATGTTTTATTTTGCTTTTTAAAAATCTTTTAGAAAAGATATTTGATGTGATGGGTTTCCTTATTTGCATGGTGTAATTGGGTTATAGAAATATTATGAATTTGAAAATATATAAAAGTTGGCGCTCAAAGCGATTAACTGTTGATCTATACATTTTGATAATTCAATACTTAACTAAATTTTCAATTGGCGTTTTTTGACAAATGTCAGTTTATATTATCATACCAGATATAATAAAAAATATGCAACTTTGTGAAAGGGAGAAATTTAACTATTTTTACAACATCACTTGTTTGCTAGATCAAGATTAATGAAAGGTGATTCATGGCAGTTAATTTGCAGTGTATGTACTGTTTTAAATAATCTAAACCAATATGCAGTACAAAAGTTAGATGTTGGAAAATTAAATATGAAAATAATAATCAAGAGTTAAACTTTGCAACAGCACCCAAAGTATACGATTGGTTTTGCAAGTTTCAGGTTAGAGATATTGAAATACTACGACACTTGGAATTATACTTGGTTTTACTGTAATAATCTGGTACTATTGAATTGTAACTACGTGATTTTGCGAAAATATTTATATTTATGCATTATTGCCATTTTTCTCACATGGTCTCATTTTATTTTGAAATTCACAATCAACACATCAAATCTCTTAAAACATTGATGTTTAATTCCCGTCTGTTGAGGCTCTCATGGATTCAGAATTCCACATCAATGGCGTAGTGAATTTTGGAACATCAGTTAATAAATTAAAAAAAAATCTAGAACACTGGAGACTGCTTGGCCCATCAAGTCAGTCAAAAAAAATCTCTCCGACATTTATATTATCCCCATGCAGATAATGACAGTCAAGTAGGCATTCAAGTACTATTAAACATGTTGAATGTTTCTGCCTTTATCCTCCATGCAGAGTTCCAGCATCATACAACTCTCCAGGTGCTACTCACGTCTCCTCTATTGATTATTTAAAATCTATGTTTCTTGGTGTTTGACACCTCTGCTAAGGGAAATAGGTTCTTCCTATTTATTCTAGGCCAATCACATTTTAATACATTTCATTTTTCATCTTCTGTTGTACCAGTTTATTCGATCTTTCCTCATAACAATATTTTCCAGTCCTGGTAACAATCTAGTAAATCTCCTCTGCATTTTGCACTACAATCACATCTTTTCTGTACTTGTGCTGCTTACAATTCAAGTCTCATATTTGTCATCCCAGCTAATAACATATTACACTATGGATGCCCTTTTAATTATCTGATTGATCTGTATGTTACATAGATACATAGACTATATGTGCAGGAGTAGGCTATTCGGCCCTTCGAGCCAGTACCGCCATTCAATGTGATCATGGCTGATCATCCACAATCAGTACCCCGTTCCTGCCTTCTCCCCATACCTTGAAGGGACGTGCACAAAGGTTCCAAGGCCTCCTTTTTATTGTATATTTCTTGTTTTGTTGCATTTCCCCAATATTAATTATCCAATTAAATTTAATTTGCCATTTTTCTGCCAACTAACCAGATGACTTATACCTTCCTCCAGTTCACTATCAACTCCAATTTGTTTTACTATCCTATATTTTCAATGTTTTTGTTTTTCTTATTTTTCTTCATTTCCACTAAAGATATGGGGCAGAGAATTCATCACCTCCAGCAAAATGCATTGAAATGTCCTCAAATTTCTCATAATAAAAATTGATTACCTCATTCTGCATCTATTTGGGCTTTTAACATAGTGCGAGGGAAGTATAATTTAAACAGTCATTTTTGTTGAGGCTCTTGCAGACTAATTATATCTTTTTGATTTCATATTCCGCCCACTCCCTCTTTGGCTCCATTAAAAGTTTTCTTATTTAATGATGCAGTTTTGTAACCAAATTCTAACTTAAAGTCACACTTCCAATTTTTCTTGGTGGCTATTTTGAAGAATGTTGCCAAAAAAAGAGCAGCAACGCATGTTATGCTCTCCCATAGTTCCAAACTTAGATCACTGAAACATTAAGAGTAAAGTGTAAAGGGAACCTATTTGTACAGGTAATTTATTCCAAGCCCCCTTGCTGTTTGGAATCTGGGATAAATATATCTGCAATACCACAGTCTTGTCAAATTGTAAAAGAGAAGAAATCCTAGTTTAGTCAACATTCTATAGCTGTACATGGATAAAGTTTCCACGGTGCAAGAGACAGAAGGAAAACAATCCTCAGGCCACATTGTTTTAGATATTACAGAGCAGGTTACATTGTAAAAATGAACCCATGTAAATTCAGCTTTGTTGATGTAAGAGAAAACAATCATTTTTCTATGTCATAATTCATAAATAAGAAAGTATGGTAAAATTTAGTCTACTGCAGTATTTTGTAAATAATGATCAACAATGGCATTTAAATAACTTATCATTTAGATTGTGAATGTAAACATCTGCTTCTGCAGTCAAAAATATTTTAATCGAATTGAAAGCTGCTTTATGTGCAACAAAAGACAAAAAAAAGTTGCAGGATTTTACTGTTTTTAATTTCACAGACTAGTGAAGTTGACAAAACCTGTCTGTTCAAATGCACATACAAGTCTATCCTTCCAATTTTATTTAAGAATCAACAATTTTACTGGTGTACATCTGTGTTCAAAATGCATTTTGCATATTCTGTCTGTACATACTTGGGGAAATTTACCAGATTAAAAGGAACTAAATTACTCATTTCCAATTTGGGTGAAAGTATAGCAGAGCTATTTTTGGGCTTTGAAATTCTGGGATTTTTTTCTGTATTCAAGAGTGAATAATGTATGAAGTCTCTTTAATGAGAAGATATTAATTTAAATTGTCACACATTTGTAAATAATCTCTGCTGAATGGATTTATCATGTTAATGCTGTATTGCATAAGTTTCATTATCGGATTTCATAGTCTTTTTTTAAATCCCAATTTTTAGGTTGAATTAATGAATTCTTAATGTATTAATGCTATTGTCAAAATATAAAACTGTGCTAATGATTTGCATTTCTGGAGCAGGTAATCTTGATTTTTTTCACTGTCAAACACAATCTATAGCTTTCATAGGAACAAAATTCTATTTCAGACTTGGGCAAGGATGGGAGTCGATGGAATATTGATTCAAATAAACCAAACAAACAATTATTTTTTTGAGATGCCTTCTTCTGTAGTCAGTGCTTTTTTTGTGCACAAAGAGATTCTGGTCCACACGATTAACATATGTCACATGGCTGGTAAACAAAATAATGACATTAACTTTTTAAAGAGGTGTTGGTTTCCTGTACCAGCACATACTGTCACAAAAAAAGCACTGCTTGTAGTTATCAATAAATGAACTCCAAAGATGTGATACCAAACACGACAGACCATGATCATTCCATGCCTGACCCTAACACTCTGTCTGTACTTATCTACCCTCAACCAGGCAAGTATTTATTGCAGTGCAAATTGAAAAACTGCAGATGCTGAAACCTTGAGCAAAACACTGATTGCTGGAGTAACTCAGTTGTCTGACCCACTGAGTTATTCCAACGCTTTGTGTTTTGCTCATGTATTAGACTGCTACACATATTAAATATAGAAACAAAATCTGTGCAGAAAACTAAGGATCAATTCAATCTAACTTACATGGCTTAATACCACACTACTTTACCCCAAACGATCAATAGAACTCAATATTTAATGTTATTTAATGTCCTGAAATAATGGATATGAGTAATAGATTTTGTGGTGAAATCTCTTACAATATAAACAGCTACAAAATAGGCACTCAAATGAGACTCATTAATATAGTTTATTTATATTAATGTAAAAATCAACAATAAGCATTGCTAGAAAGAATAAATCATATTTTGAATAATTTGATCACACAAATTACAATTATGCAAAAAGTAGTCATTCCATCTCTAAAAACAAAATTATTTTCAATATTAAATGGATTGGAATTTATCTATTAAATGATGAATCGAGCAACAGCTATAATTTTGTCTTGCTAAAACATTGAGCAAATTTAGCAGTTGACAAAAAATATAATTATCATGAGATTATTTTCACACATGTAATGTCTCAAGTCTGCACAGCTGACATGAGTTTCAAACTTCCAAGTAGCAAAACAGATGATTATTGCTAGATTTCACTGCCAATCAAGGTCTTTTTTTTTAACCAGCACTTTCAAATTAATCTAATCAACTTCGTCAATGGAACATTTTCAACTGTTGATGAATTTCACAACCACCTGCAAGGTACAAATCATTCTATTCCAAAGTTTGTGAAAGTCATCATCATGAGTAAAGCAACCCAATAATAGGAAGGCAAGACATCAGAAATGTATATTTCAGATGTGAATAATAGGCTTACTGCTTTGAGAAAAGGGAGGGAGTGTTTGTGGAAATGTTGAAGAAATATGGACGGGGCGTGAAGAATGGAAAGAGGATAATGTTATTAAATTGGAATAGTAAAATCTGTCCTACAACATCCTTTTTTATACAAATTCCCCCCCCCAAAACAATCTGAGCAAATTAAAATTCAAAGAATTTCAAAGAAACACAATATGTATATAGACTGAAATGATAATGTAATCAGCAGCATTCAAAACAAGTAGAGCATAACAAAACATCTTATTCAAATAGTTAACTATCAAGGTTTTCAATCTATACTAAAATTTGTCAAGTGAATTTGGCCCTAGACTTTGAGACATACAGAAACAGAAGTAATCAAGAAAATACTCACAAAATAAACAAACTTTCTCACCAGAACCCACAAATTTTATTCACATTAATCTATTTAAAAAAAATCTTATTTTCAAAGGTACACGTTTATGTAGGAATGCGGCTCCTCAGATATTCCAGCACTGCCATTGTTCCTCTGGCTAAAATAGCTGGCCTTAGATTACGAAATGGATTCCCTTCAAGTAAGAGAGATCTACAAAACATAAGGTGACTGCTAAATATATAGTCATATAAGTTATATAGTCATGTGTTTATTATGCAACATAGGAAATCACAATTTCTGGGAAGATGGAAAAGTATACAAGGAAATCCAAAAGTAAACTTAACTAAATATGCACACAAAGAGAACATAGAACTATCATTTAAGATTTAAGGCCCTGTCCCACAATACGAGTTTACCCAAGAGCTCTCCCAAGTTTAAAAAATAAATCAAACTCGTGGTATTCTGCGAACTCCTACGACCTTCCAAGAGTATGTTCACAAACTCCTACGAGTTCCTACGAGTATGTCTACGTATTCCGTTGACTTCTCATTCTACAGTCTCGTACGTTCCTCTCCCGAGGTACTCTTGACCCAACTACGAGTACTCACGAGTGGAAAATTGATCACAAGATCTCCCTCCACTTTAAGGGGAATGTTTTGCTCCCCCTATCCTCCATCCCTTTGGCCCCCAAGCGGGTGAGTCAAGCAGCATCTTTGGAGAGAAGGAACAGGTGACATGTCTGGTCGAGACCCTTCTTCAGACAGAGTCAGGGAAGAGGGAAACTATAAAGATACAGAGATCCAGAGATGCTGCCTGGCCCGCTGAGTTACTCCAGCTTTTTTATATCTATCTTCAGTTTAAACCCGGCACCTGCAGTTCCTTCCTACACACCAGAGAGAAGAATGGAGAGAGTGGGGGACAGGAAGAAAGAGGGAAAGAGGGAAAGAGAGAACGAGAGAGAAAGAAAGGGAGACGGAGAGAGAAAGGGAGAAACAGAGAGTGCGAGAGAGACTGGGGAAAGGGGGGGAGAGAGCGGGGAAGAGAAAGAAAGAGAGAGATGAGAGAGAGAAAGGGGGGTGAGAGAGAAAGAGAGAGAGAAAGAGATAAGAGAGAGAGAAAGGGGGTGAGAGAGAGAAAGGGAGAGATGAGGGAGAGAGAGAGAGAGAGAGGGGGGGAGAGAGAGAGAGAGGGGGGGGAGAGAGAGAGAGAGAGAGGGGGAGAGGGAGAGAGGGGGAAGAGAGAGAGACAGATATATGACACCTTTCCACACCAGCACCTTGCGTGCTTGCATTAAATTCTGACTGTGACAGGTCAACTTTGCAATGTTGTGCTTTACACTGGGAATATATCTGGAGTGTGAGGGAAAGTACTTCTGTTTCACAAATTCTCAACGACGGACGGGGCCACCCTTCGTGTCAAGAGGTGGCATGCATCAGATGCCCCGTTTCTTCTTCTTCTTGACAAACAAAGGAGACAGCTCTTGGTAGTGGAATCACCCAGTTTTATCCATATCTCCCGTTCCGCCTCGGGCGAAACAAGCGTTGAACCACAGTGCACTGCCCTGAGCGCAGAAAATACACCAGAGATGGTTTTTTTTCTGGAAACGTTTCAATCTGTGGTCTTTGCTTTTCTTCTCACCTCACAAACCCTTCCACCACGGCTCCAACCCCACACCTCCGTCACTTTACTACACACACATAATACACCAATATATATACACACACACACACTCGCACACATACTCATACACAAATTCACATATACACACACAAATACACATATATACAGACACACACTCATAGGCACACACTCACATATACATATATATACACATTCATACACTCATATATATATACTCACACACACACTATATATACACAAATCGTGACTCCCAGGTGACTAGTTTTTATCGGTGCTGACATTAGCTGATTAACTGCATTTCGTTGTACCCATACTTGTATCTGTGCAATGACATTAAAATTGAATTGAAGGCAATTGTATTCATGGCAACTGGACAGAAAACAACCATTTCTCCTCAGTATCTGTAGGTCTGAACACCTAAAGGCAAATGATTTTTAAATGAGTGGTGTCATTTTTCATCTAATTTTAAAAGCTCATTGGGCGGAATTCTTATGTTTTTCCCTTCATTGACGGCAAATTATCTACGAGTCTACTACAGTCTGCCCACGAAGTAACTAAGAGTAAAAAGTAAGAATTTTTTTCATCACTAGTATTTTTTTACTCGTGGCCATTTTTCAGTGTTGAAAAAAACTTCACGAGTTATCGGGTTTCCCCGAGTACCTGCCGTTAGCATTACGAGCCGCTACGAGACATCCACAAACTCCTACGGACCCACTACGGACATTCTACGAGTTTGAATTAGGGAAAAACGCAGCAGAACTCGTGAATTACCTCGTACAGTGGGACAGGGGCATAACCCAACAGCTGGGTGAGACATAGTAGCTTAGCAATCTCAATCATTCCTTATTTCACATTGTGATTTGTTTGGGTCACTACTGCCAACTAAAGGAAAGTCAAAGGCACACAATAACATGGTTATGGTCCATCAAAATCTGATCTTCAAATGATTATTGATTGAAGTTGCTGAGTACATTAATAGCATATTCATAATTCATACAATCTCAGTGACAGTCTGTTATTAAACTAATCATTCATGCTTTACTTTAGCCAAATTAACTGAATATGTATGTGTACACAAATATTACAAAATACTTACGTAATATCCACAATTTAATTTCTAAATTACAAAACATGTCCATTTATATGTAAATCTATATAATTAACCATACAGACACAGGAGATTGCAGGTGCTGGAATCTTGCAAAAGCAATACCATACCTTCAAAAAGATGATGAGGAATTTCTTTAGTCAGAGGGTGGAGGCCGTCATTGGGTATATTTAAGGTGCAGATTGACTGATTCTTGATTAGTAAGAGTGTCAGGGGTTATGGGGAGAAGGCAGAAGAATGGAGTTGAGAGGGAATCAGCCTTAATTGAATGGTGGAGTAGACTTGATGAGCCAAATAGTTTAATTCCGCTCCTATAATAATCTGTTGGAGGAACTCAGCAAGTCAGGGGAAGGAAATGGGGAATCAATGTTTGTCAAGATCCTTCCTCTGGATTGAAAACTGATGAAGATAGCCAATCTAAAGAGGAGGGGCAAGAGCTGGCTCATGGCATTTGCATCCGGTGAGGTGGGATGGACTGGTGGATTCAGGTGGGGAATAGGGTACAAAAGAGGGAGGGACGTGATTGGTGGAGGTCACCAGGTCCGAGGAAGATGGAATCTGATGGAATGGAAGATGAACCATGGGACCAAATATGCAAGGTGTGAAGAAAATTAATAATTACAAGTATTCACCTTAGGTTTATGCAATTTCCCAGCTCTGGCGGTACATGCATTAGGTCATTGTTCTGCATATCCAGTGTAGTTAGTCTGTTAAGTTGCATCAATTGGACAGCATCAATTGCTCCAACTTGATTGTTACTAAGAAGAATAGTTTCCAGTGCTGGAATATGGTATAAGGCATCTGGGAATTCTTTAAATCTGAGGACAGTAAATGAAGTATGGTTAATAAGACATTTTTAAAAATCCAGCAAGTTATTGATAAATGCAAATTATTATCCGATAATCCATCATTGACACAAAAATAAATGGGTCATTATAATTGCGTAGAAATGGGCTTCTGTAATTAATCTAGAATTTTTTCCGAGGCCATTCTATGAATATCTGATCATGACTTAAGCGTTGTGTATGGAATTTATAAATGTTTTTAATAAAAGGTTTAACTAAAGAGCCCATGAACGCAAAGCTAGAACACACCGATAATTCCTTTAGAGATCACAAAATACATCCATTTTTTTCATCTTTGTTTACCACCTACTCCAAATGGTTAAGCAGGTAGCAAAATAATAACATAATAATGTTGGTATCTGCAACCTGTTAACATTGCTTGATGGATGTGGATAATAATTTTTTAAAAAATGAACCAGATAAAGAAAGCCGACAGATTTCACTTATAAGGAGTAACATAGCCTGTTGAAATTCAACATAATTTGTCCAAATAATGTGGATGAAATTGACATTTTGTCAAGTGTTCATCTCTAAATGTTAATCTACTCCACTTTCTACACACCTGGACTAGCTGTTCTGTGTTCATTCATTCACACACCATGCCATTAATTTTTTACTCAATAAATTCCCTGTCATTGTCTTTCTTCCTTTCAAATCCACCATCTATCTATATTACAAAAAGTCTGATCCTCACCGCTTTTGGCTCGCTGTGCTGTGATTTCCGAGAGAACACCGCCACCTACGGCCGTCATTTTGGGCCACCTCACTCAGAGCATCCCCTCCACCTTCCTGGACCAGAGGAATTTTCCCATCGATGAAAAATCAGAGAGATATTAATGTTTTTTTTTTTAAATTGCCATTCTCTCTGCTGCCCCTGCTGGTGGGAGGGGGGATGGACTATAAAACCCGGAAGTGGTGTGCCTCACTCAGTCTCTGCAAGATGGAGGAAGCCAGAGGGTCACGTCTCTCTGAGCTCTGAATAACACTGAACACATGTCTACTCAACTGTGAGAGCCCTTAATGTGGTTTGAAAATATGGTTGGTTTGAAGTAAAAAGGCACTACCTGCAAATGGTTGTTTGGGTGCTTTGGGTTGAAGTTAAAACGCACTACTGCAAATGGTGGTTTGGGTACTTTGGGTAACTTCCTGTTTGCACTGTATATTGATTTTAGATAAAACACTACCACTTACGGCTGTGATTTTTGGCAATCTTACTCAGTCCCCCTCCGCTCAGCAGGTGCAGAGGATTCTTCCCATCAATGAAAAATAAGTGTTATTAGTATTTTTAAAATGTTGAGAATCTCTCTCCTGTCAATCACGCCATGAAGGCCACACCTTTTCCGGTGGGAGGGGGAGGGGCTATAAAACCCGGAAGTGTGGGTGTGGCTCAGTCTCTGCATGATTGGGGAGGAAGAGGTCACGACTGAGGTCTGAGCTGTGAATCAACTGAACACACTGAATGTCTACTGAACTGTGACTTTGGTGTTTTGTGTGGTTTTATGGTTTCACCCAGCTTGAAATGGTATGAAACTGCATTTGAATTTGGTGGCCTTGCACCTTGCTTGAAATGGTATTAAATTGCTCTTGAATTTGGTGGCCTTGCACCCTGCTTGAAGTGGAATGAAACTGCACTTGAATTTGGCGGCCTTGCACCCAGCTTGAAGTGGTATGAAACTGCACTGAATTCGGTGGCCTTGCACCCTGCTTGAAGTGGTAGGAAACTGCACTTGAATTCGGTGGCCTTGCACGCTGCTTGAAGTGGTTGGAAACTGCACTTGAATTTGGTGGCCTTGCACCGTGCCTGAAATGCAATTTCAAGGAATAGCCATGAGTCAACTGCCAGTCCACCAGCCGTGAGTGAGCTGCCAGCACATCAGGCTTGAGGGACTGAGCTGCCACCCCAAGAACTCATACCAGCACTCCAGAAAGCCCCCCCCCCCCCCCCCCCCCACTGGCCACCAATATTGGAATTGGTGGGGAGATGGAATATTGCGTTGGGGGACCAGCCCTCCCATGTGAACATGGGACCCAACGGGTCACACTTAGTCTAGTTTAAACTATATTTTGACTAAGCTTTTGGTCATGAGCAATACAGCATGGAAACAAGCTCTTCGGCCCATGCTGAGCAAGTTGCCTAACCAACCAAGACCTGCTGGTCTGCATCCGAACCATATCCCTCCAATTCTGCCACTTCCTCTGGCAGCTCATTCCACATACCCATCACCCTCCGTGTGAAAATGTTGCTCTTCAGGTTTCCATAATTTTTTTTCTCCTCTCACCTTGAACCTATGCCCTCTTGTTCTATACTCCCCGACCCAGGGGAAAATACTGTGCTGATTCACATTATCTATACCTCTCACTATTACACACACCTCTGCCATTCCTCAGCCTCCTACAACCAGGGAAAAAAGTATATCCAGTATTTCCTTATAATTCAATACCAGCACTTTGCATCCTTTTAGAACCAGCATCTGCAATTCCTGGTTTCTACAGTTTGACTGCACCACTGCAAAATCTCATCTGTCTGAAGAAGGATCCTGACCCAGAACATCACCTATCCATGTTCTCCAGGGATGCTGCCTGAACCGCAGATTTACACCAGTACTGTGTGTCCGCTTGTATCACCCTTGCTCTTCCATCGTCAAGCCAGTTTTGCACAGGCTGGCTTGTCATGGTTCCCATGTGATCTAACTTTCCATATCAGTCTACTATCAGTCTACCTAGTCAAATCCATATAAATAGCGTCTACTGCACTGCCCTCCATAACCTTCTTGGTCACCTCTTCAAAAACTCATAATATGAGAAAAAAAAATCCATACTAAGCTGTACTGACTACCCCTAATCAGTCCATGCCTTTTCAGATACCAGTTGATCCTGTCTCTCTGATGATCTGACCTGCTCTGCCCTTCAATAACTTATCCACCACTGATGTTAGGCTCACTGCTCTGTAGTTCCCAGGCTTTTCTTTGCAGCCTTTCTTAAATAGAGGCATAACAATAACAAGCCTCGGTCTTCCAGTACCTCAACCAAGACTGCTAATACAAATAACTCTGCCAGGGGGTCCTGCAATTTCTTCACTAGCTTCCCACAACGACCGTGGATAAACTTGATCAGTTTGTGGGGTTTTATTCATGTCCGGCAACAGACCAATACAATTCTTTCTTACTGCAGCTTTACAGGCCCATTGATGCAAAATGCAGAAATATACAATAAATATAATAAATTAATAATCTGTAATATTAGGTAAACAGACCATAATATTCCAAACCAAAGAATGTAGTGCAACCAAAACAAAATCAGCTGATATCAGCAAAAACTCCAGCCAGTTGGACTGCAGGGGTTTTAAGAACGGCCAGATACACCAACATATTTGGACTTCTTATATGAACATACATCGCCAGACTTAATGTCTGACACCTGATCTTCAGTAGATTGTGGACCTCCAAGTTCATTAAAGGCTTCTGATTAGAGAACACTCGGATAGTCTTGGTGGGAACACACTTCTCCAAACATTTCCTTGTCAATAACAATTAGCATGTTATGTGATTTTAGAGTTCTAACATCTCCACTTCTGCAAAGTGAACTCTCTTCAAGATGTCATTATTAACTTTTCAGAGTTCCCGAGTATCCATGTCAAAGAATCATGGCGTCATACAGCACAGCAACAGGCCCTTTGACCACCAATGTATGTGACAAACATGATGCTAAGATAAGTTAATTTCATCTGCCTGCATGCTCATCTGCCAAATGGTGTGTTACCTCCCTTGTGCCAGGATCGAGGATGTCTCCAAGCAGTTACAGAACATTCTCAAGAGGGAGAGTGAGCAACCATAAGTCGTTGTATACATTGGAACAAATGACATAACTAGGAAAAAGGATGTGAATATAGGGAGTTAGGCAGAAGATTAAAGATCAGGACCCTGAGGATAGTAATCTCTGGGGTACTTCCGGTGCCATGTGCTAGTGAGGATAGGAATAGGAAAATAGGACAGATTAACACACGGTTCAGGAATTGATGCAGGGGACCGGGATTACGATTTTTATCCAAGTGGGATCTCCTGTGGGACACAGGTGACCCGTACAAGAGGGATAGAATGGATCTAAACTGGAGAGGCACTAATATCTCTTACAGGGAGATTCGCTGGTGCTATTTGGGAGGGTGTAAACTAGAAAGGCAGTGGGATGGGAAACAGAGTAGCAGATCAGAAATTGGTAGGAATGATGGGAAGGTAAAGGTTAGGACCAGTAAATCTCAAAAGGAAAGAAAGGAAAGAAATGCAGCGAAAGGTGAAGGAATATGGTGATACTAATGAGTTGAAGTGTGTTTATTTCAATTCAAGTAGCATTGTGGAGAAAGCATTAGTCTGGATCAATGCTTGATGTTGTGACCATTGCAGAAACGTGGTTGGGAGAGGGCATCTCAATGTTCCAGAAGTGATTGTGAGGGAGGCAGAAGAGTTGGAGGAGTTATTAATGAAGGACGCTATCACGCAGCACTCCAAGTGGACATACTGGAGGGTTTGCCCACAGAGGTGATATGGATAGTGCTTAGAATTAAGAAAGGAGCCAGCATACTAAAGGGATAGTACTATAGGCCCCCAATAGGAAGCAGGAGAGAGAGAGAGAGAGAGAGAGAGAGAGAGAGAGAGAGAGCGCGCGCGAGAGAGAGCGCGCGAGAGAGAGCGCGCGAGAGAGAGAGCGCGAGAGAGAGAGCGCGAGAGAGAGCGCGAGAGAGAGAGCGCGAGAGAGAGAGCGCGAGAGAGAGAGCGCGAGAGAGAGCGCGAGAGAGAGAGCGCGAGAGAGAGAGCGCGAGAGAGAGAGCGCGAGAGAGAGAGCGCGAGAGAGAGAGCGCGAGAGAGAGAGCGCGAGAGAGAGAGCGCGAGAGAGAGAGCGCGAGAGAGAGAGAAACACACACACACACACAGATATAGATATACACACACACATAACCAAAGTAACAGGGATGTCGTAGTGGGAGACTAACTTCCCCAATATTGACTGGAACTTGCTCAGACAGGGCAGAATTTGTAAAGTGTATCTAAGAGGATTTCTTAGAAACAGTATGTGGAAAGTCCAACCTGAGAAGGGCACATACTGAACCTTGTGTTAGGAAATGAGCCAGGCCAGGTGACTGGTCTTACAGTGGAAGAGCATTTTAGGGATAGTGCTCACAACACAGCTTTAATAGTTTTGAATAGGGTGAAGGTTGGACATTGCAGAAAGGTATAAAATTGGTGCAAGGCAAACTACGTTATTGGGCAGGTGTTCTAGAGCACCTTATAACTGGGAACAGTTATTATTGGGCAAGTCTTTATCTGACTATGGCTTAAATGCCAATTAATCAAGTTCAGAACCGGCAATATTCCAGTAAGGAGAGGGAACAGGATGACAAGTAAGGACATCTTAGATGACCAAAGAGGTTGTAACTTTGGTCAAAAAGAAATACATGCAAGGATAGGGTCAGACACGGCCTTTGAGGAATATAAAGACAGGAGGAATGCACGCTAGTGGGCGATTAGAACTGCAATACTACTCCAAATGCAGCCTAACCAAAGTCTTATAGAGCTGCATGATTACTTCATGACTCTTATTCCCAATGAGCCTAACACCAAATCCTGAGGCACTCCACTAGTCACTGGGCTTTTTTACCTCGTTGCAGCCATGCACTTTTTCTTATCTGCAATTTCTCTGCAGCAGGAAACACTATATTCTGCACTTTTCTGCTTCTGCACTTTTTCCTCTATGCACTACCCGTTGTATGGTTTTAATTGTTAACAGGTACAGATATTTTTACCAGGATAGCAAGCAAAACAAAGTTTTTCCACTGTTTCTCAGTATGTATGACACTAATAAACCAATATATTCATCTGCCCCCAAAGTCGTTTTCATGTGTGAAGTAACTTGGGCCTTTAATGACATACAACTATGTTGCTACTTCATCTGTGTGTGGACGAAATAAATTATGTAGGTTTTGAATGCAAGAATACTGTTCTGAATGAAGATGTTCTGTCCATACTGGTTTTCTCAGCAGAACAGATAGAAGCTACTTTAAATGTTATATGCAGATGGAAATAAATTCACACCAGTCCTAAAAAATGCAAGAAAATATCTATAATCCATCATCTAAAGAACAAAGTTTGAATACTACATTAACCCCAAGTAAAATACTGACCTGTTAACTGAGAGGATTACAGTTTGTAATCGTTGCAGTCTTTTCATTTCCATAGGCAGTGAAGTCAAAAGGTTATTTCTTAAAATAAAGGAAATAATAATGATAAGGTAATGTCAGAAAGTTATCGTATGTGCAGAAGTACAAGTGTGATTTGTACCGACCACCTACACACCATACTGACCAAATCTTCGTCATCCTCCCGCAAGTCCCACCAATCACGTTATCTTTTAAAGCTATAAGACTCTTTTAGGAAAAAGTTATAAAGTACAACTGAAAAAAGTTTGCTGAGAAACTTAATATAGACTATATCTATTGTCTATCTTGATGCATTTTGTACCATTAATATTTTTGACATCCAGTTTTAATATCCATGCTATTATTTAGCTCACAACTGCTCTTGTTATAAAAAGTGGAAATGTCCATATTCTGCTAATAGCCTGGGCTGAAAACTCCATCACATAGAACAATTAAGACAGAGTAATCAGAAATCAAATTGATTGAGCAATTGAGCCTGAAATTTGCATCAGGCGCTTTTGTGATCACACTGCACTGGTGCTCAGAAGCAACCCCACTGTCACAGTAGCATCCAAAAGTATGCAAATAAAGATTTATTCCATTTCCATAGCAACCATTTATGCACACTTGACCAGCTAATGGCATACGATATGGTACGATAGACCTTTAATGATTGCAGGAGGGAAATTGATCTGCCAACAGTCATAAATACACAAAATACACGAAACATGAAATTAAAGTGATGAGTGGAAAGAATTGAAGATGTGCAAAGATTTGGGGGGGTGAGAAAAGGAGTCACTCAGTCTACCCTACGACAGAAGGGGAGGAGTTATACAGTTTGATAGCCACAGGGAAGAAGGATCTAACCTGTGATGTTCCGTCCTGCATCTTGGTGGAACTAGTCAGTTGTTGAAGATACTCCTCAGGTGTGTCATGGAGTGGGTGAGCTGTATTGTCCAGGATGCTCCGCAGTTCGAGGAACTTCCTCCCCTCCAAGACCACCTCCCACGAATCCAACCCAGTCCCCAGGACAGAGCCAGCCTTCCTGATGAGTTTGTTAATCCTATTGGAGTCCGTGCCCTTAGCCCTGCTACCCCAGTCCACAACAGCAAATAAGATGGCACTGGCTACCACCGATTGGTAGAACATCTGCAGCATCTCACTGCAGACGTTGAAGGAGCAGAGCCTTCTCAAAAAGTACAGCCAGCTCAGTCCCTTCTTGTACAGGGCCTCAGCTTTCCTGGACCAGTCCAGTTTACTATCCAGGTACACTCCAAAGTATTTGTACTCCCTGGTAAACTGCACATACACATCACTCTTGATTAGTCACTCTAGCATAAGGTATAAAAAAACCCCAGCGTGCATTAAATGTCAATGTATGGTGCTTATTTTATTATGCAAGAGCTCCGGGGTCTTGGATACATTAGCAGAAATAGACCCATGCACAAAATATCATTGGGCCTGCAATGTACCATGTTTTAATGGATCTTTCTCAGCTTTAATGAACATTTCCAGCCTTATATTCTTAGTATATTTTCTTTTGCAGTATAATCACTCGGTGCAAGTCCTTGTGTTTCCTAAAGGATTTTTCTTGCTTATCTCTTTGAGGCCAGGATCAGTGTAATGTGGTCCCTTTTACGGGTACCCGTCAGAAGTCTCGCTGCGGCGTTTTGAACCAATTGCAGGCGGGACAGGGATGATTGGCTGATGCCAGTGTATAGGGAGTTGCAGTAGTCAAGGTAGGAGGAGATGAATGCGTGGATGATTTTTTTCAAGATTGCCGAATTGGAGGAATGGTTTGATTTTAGCTATAGTACGAAGCTGGATGAAACTAGCTTTTACCACAGAGTTGACTTGCTTGTCAAACTTTAATGCGGAGTCAAATATCACGCCAACATTTTTGACCAAGGAGGTTAGGCTTCCAAGGCTGCCTGTTATCGTTCTGATGGCGTCGGAGGGGCCAAATAGGATGACCTCAGACCTGCTCTCGTTTAGTTGGAGGAAGTTCTGTGCCATCCAACATTTTATGTCCTCGAGGCAGTGCATGAGGCTGATTCAATTTGACCGGTTGTTGGGTTTCAGGGGGAGATAGAGCTGTGTGTCATCTGCATAGCAGTGGAAAGAAATGCAGTGCCTTTGAATGACTTGGCTGAGGGGGAGCATGCATAGAGAGAAGAGAATTGGGCCTAGGATGGAGCCTTGTGGCACCCCGCAGAAAAGACTAGCTGGGGAAGAGGAAGAATTGCCTATGTTGGTAGAGAAACTCCTATTTTTGAGGTAGGAAACAAACCAGCTCAGGGCAGTGCCATCAACACCAACCCCGTACCGGAGACGGTCAACTAGGATAGTGTGGTCCACTGTATCAAACGATGCGCTGAGGTCAAGGGGCAGGATTGCACAGTCGCCGGAGTTGATGGCGAGAAGCAGGTCGATTGTGTACCTTCAACAAGGCAGACTCTGTGCTGTGGTGGGCCCTGAAACCCGATTGGAAACTTTCCAGGATGGTATTTTGGTGTAGGTAAGGCATTAGTTGATTTACCTTTTCAAGGACTTTTGATAGGAAAGGCAGTTTGGAAATAGGTCTGTAGTTACTAGGCAAGGTGGGGTCTAGGTTAGGATTCTTCAGGAGGGGCTGGATCACCGCGTGCTTGAAACAGGTTGGAACAGTGCCAGTGACCAGATAATTGTTGGTGATAGAGAGGATTGTAATCCAAAATAATTTTAAATGCAGTAAAACCTATGCCTCTCATAATTTTATATATTTTATCAAGTCTACACTCAACCTCAGACGTTCCAACATAAACAATCTAAGTCTATCCAACATCTCCCTGGAGCTGATCCTTCTAATCCAGGCAGCATTCTGGTAAATCTCCTCTGCACCATCTACAAAGCCTCACATCTTTCCTGTAATGGGGCAACTAAATGTGCACACAGTTTTAGGCTCCCCTACCCTGGGAAAATGACTGACCATTATCTTATCTATGCCCTTTATGATATTTTTAAACCTCTATAAGGTCACCTGCTCAGCCTTCCTCACTCAAAGAAAAACGTTGCAGCTTATCCAGTCTCCCTTATAACTGAATCTCGCCTATCCTGGCAATGTCCTTGTGAATCTTTACTGCATACTCCATAGCTTAATCGCTTAATCATATCCTATAGTAGGGCAACAAGAACTGGCCAAAATATTCCAGGTGCAGTCTCACCAACATCCTATACGGCTGCAATACAATGTCCCAACTCTCAAAATCTGCAGCCAGAATGCCACATGCCAACTTCACCAATTTGTCGCCACAATCAGGGATGATGAACTTGTACCGCAGGTTTTCCCTGCTCAACAACACTCCCTGTGGGCCTGTCTATTAAAAAATGTTGCCCTGGTCTAACTTCCCAAAATGCATCACTTCACACTTGTCCTTTACCCAGTTGATCTAGATTCTGCTGTAACCTTAGGCAAGTCATCCGCAAACTTTCGAATCATGTCACCTACATTCTCATCTAAATCGTTAATAAACAGGTAATTCTGCTACAACATGACAGTTGCATTCAAAGATACCTCGTATTTTAGAAAATCATCGTATAAAGACAATTGTGCCAATGGGCGATAGGGCGCTAATGGTTAGAGTGTTTCAGACTTGGAATAACAAGGTTATCCTTCCTGTAGGATTTTTAAAAATGAAGGTAATTTCAATAGCAATAAGTTTATTTTTATTAATCTAAGCTAAAGATACAAAAGGATGTTGAATAGAGTTCCATTGTACAAGTGTCAGCAGAAGTGATCGCTTGCCAATTTCACTGACCACCTGTAATTAAAGTAGCAACAGTATTCTTAAGAGACAAATGTATCTCAATACTGCAAGCAGGTTACATGGAAACATTTATTTTTGTCCCCTATCTTGTTTAAAACCAAGACAATATTGTCCAACTTGTCAATTTCCAAAGTAATTTTTAAGAGGTAGACACAAAATGCTGGAGTAACTCAGCGGGACAGGCAGCATCTCTGGAGAGAAGGAATGGGTAATTTAAGCGGTTTTCTAGTTCCTAATCAAAATTATGCTATAACCAATTCAGCCCGCATAATGCAAATAATGTTGCCAAATTCATCACTTGCTTTATATTCAATTCATATTATGGCAACACGCGTTTTGGCAGGACTACTGGTACGTGACAGACTGCAGGAGACCCAGCACAGATCCATGTGCACAGCACTGGTCACAGGCCTCAAATCCGATAAACAAGCCTCTGCCTCTTTCGCCAAGCTAATTTTGTATCCAACTTGCAAGCACACACTGGATGTTATGAGATCTCACCTGGACCAATCTACCATCAGGACCTTGTCAAAAGTCTTGCGAAAGACCTTTTCCTTCATACTCCATGTTGTTTATCACAGGTGGAATTGCCACATCATTTTTAAGCAAAAAAAAAATTAGAAGGGTCATTTTTTGTAAAAGATGAATAGATCTACATTGCCCCAGAAGTCACAAATGAGAGCATCACAAATGTATGCAAGATCCCAACATACCTAAGATCCAGATGTAGCAGGTGCTCCAGTGTGCAAAGTTCCAAGGAAATTGAACCAAGCTTGTTAAAACCAAGATTTACGTCAGTCACCGTGGCCTTCAGTTCTGTAATCCTGCACAAAAAGATAATATTATTATTATTGGCATCCTCTTTGTATCCTTATATAAATACACATAAAAACACATCCAAGATCAGTGTTTTATAAGTATAGAGATATAATACATATATTAATAATACACTGCCCTCGCTCCCCATTCCCCCACTCGCAAACAGGGCAGAGTCCCCCTGGTCCTCACCTTTCAGCCGGCAAATACAACATATAGTCCTCCGCCAGTTTCGCCACCTCCAACGTGACCCCTCCACCCGCCACATCTTCCCATCTCCCCCCCTGTCTGCCTTCCGCAAAGACCGCTCCCTCCGCAACTCCCTTGTCAATTCTTCCCTCCCCTCCCCGGGCACTTTCCCTTGCAACCGCAAGAAATGCAACACTTGTCCCTTCACCTCCCCCCTCCACTCCTTTCAGGGACCCAAGCAGTCCTTCCAGGTCCGACAGAGGTTCACCTGCACCTCCTCCAACCTCATCTACTGCATCCGTTGCTCCAGATGCCAGATGATCTATATCGGTGAGACCAAGCGGAGGCTTGGCGATCGCTTCGCCGAACACCTCCGCTCGGTCCGCAATAACCAACCCGACCTCCCGGTGGCTCAGCACTTCAACTCCCCCTCCCATTCCACATCCGACCTCTCAGTCCTGGGCCTCCTCCACGGCCAGAGTGAGCAACACCGCAAGCTGGAGGAACAGCACCTCATATTCCGCTTGGGGAGTCTGCATCCTTTGGGCTTGAATATTGAATTTTCTCAATTCTGTTAACCCTTGCTGTCTCCTCCCCTTCCCACCTCTCCCTCAGCCCTCGGGCCCTGGCATTCCCTCTATCTCTACCCCAGTCGCACCAGCTTCTCATTTTCACACCACAAACAGCTTACAATGGCTTATCCACTACAAACCTACTGACTCCCACAGCTACCTGGACTACTCTTCCTCCACCCTGCTCCCTGTATCCATCCCCTATTCCTCAGTCTACGCCGCATCTGCTCCCAGGATGAGGTGTTCCACACCAGGTCATCACAAATGGCCTTATACCCCGCAACACTGCCCTCGCTCCCTTTCCCACTCGCTCACCATTATCACCCCAGCGCATTGGCTTGTTCCCTTTATCACCGATACTTTTTTGCATATCTTTCACTCATTGTTCCTTATCTCTCCACATCACCGTCTATATCTCTCGTTTCCCTGATCCCTGACCAGTCTGAAGAAGGGTCTCGACCCGAAACGTCGTCTATCTCCTTCGCTCCTTAGATGCTGCTGCACCCGCTGAGTTTCTCCAGCTTTTTGTGTACCCCTAATACATAATACATATATTATATCTCTATACGAGTGTGAGAGTGTGAGAGTGTGAGTGTGTGAGTGTGTGAGAGTGTGTTTCACGAAAAAACAACACGGTAACATTTTTACATATTCCAGTACATATTTTCTCCCTGGAGTCCAAAATCGCCTTATCTGAAAATTTCATGCTTTATTTCCATCACTGCAGCAAATAATTTTATCAAAATAGAAACCTAACTATTTATTGCTCACTTATCGACATAAAGATTTTTTAACAACAATCGGGTCTTTTGAAAAATAGAAATTATAATCAAAGTTATGCAATGTTATCAACAATGTTTTTAAATATAAATTGTACATTCAGAATTGCAATTAATTCTGCCTTTAAAATCATGAGTACATTAGTGTAGGAAAGTAGCTAAGATCAGCATCAGTGGTGAAAGAGCCTACTCCTGTTCTATTTATAAGGTTTGTTCATTGTTGATTTGATTACAATGAATAATTATACATCCTTAACCCTCAACCGTCACGAACAGCTTTGCCAAGACTTTCCCTCTACTTCTCCTTTCTACTTAAGAAAATAAATATAGATGTAAGAAAGTAGGATAGATCAACTGGCTCCTTGATTATTCAATAAGACCATGGCTGATCTGACTTTGGTCTCAGAATCACTTTCCTGTCTGTTCCGCTTTACACTGACTCCCCTGACCCGCTTATCTTGACCATGAGAATATTGATTATACCTTTCTACCACACTAAACCACCACAGCTCCTGGGCCAGAGATTTCCAAAGATTTACCACAATCTGGGAGAAGAAATTCTTCATCATTTACATCTTGAATGGCAATCCTGAAATTATGCCCCTAAGTTCTAGAATAGCCCTCAAAGGGAAACACCTGCTCAGCTTCTCAAACATGGAACAGTACAGCACAGGAATATGGCCTTCAGCTCACAATGAACATCCATGTGCACAACACTGGTCACAGGCCTCTAATATGATAAACAAGCCTCTTCCCCTAAACTAATTTTGTATCCAAAAACCTAAAACATCACTATCGTATCTTTCTGCATCATCACCCCCAGCAAGGTAATCCAGGCAACCACCAGACTCTGTTTAAAAAACATACCCACATATTTCCTTTAAACTTTGATCCTCTAACCTTAAAGCTATGTAGTGGAGGTAGCTAGGTAGCTCTCGTCAATACTTCAGAATCATCTTTGTGGAGCATCTTGTGCTCATTCCACACGAGCAAATGCAACAGAGACAGAGGAACTGAGAAAGTAGAATGGAGACAAAGGAGGGAGCAGTATAATCAAGGTAGCGAGAGGAGCCTGCGGGCTTTCACTGGATCTTGGTGGCTAGTCTACACCTGAGATGGACTCAGAGAGATCCAGATGTATGTTTATTTACCACATAAACAGTTGGGTGTGTGGGTTCAAATAGGACTGAAACAAAGACTGTTCCAGAGAAAATGCTCTTTGCTCCATGGAAACTGTGGACAATAAATATTATGTTGAATCAAAAAAAGAAAGAAGCATGTGGAATGTTTAAGAAGCTGAAATCAGATGAAGCCTTTGGGAAGCATAAAAGCAAAAAATAACAAACAAGAAATTAGAGGGGCTAAAATGTGCCACAAAATGTCCCAGGCAAGTGGAGTCGCCTTCACTGACTCTTCCCAGCCCTATCTGGATCTCTCTGTGTCCATCTCAGGTGTAGACTAGCCAACAAGATCCAGTAAAAGCCCACAGGCTCCTATTGCTACCTATCACCAAGACTCATTATCCCAATACACCCTCAAACTAGCTCCATCTGCCCATTATCTACGTCTAGTTCCATCCATCACCTACCATCTCCCTGTCTCACATCTCCCAAGTACTTCTGCACACTGGTATCTTCCCGCTCCATTCTCAGTCCTAATGCCCTAATGCACCTTGAAAACCTGAAAACTATAGACCAGCAAGCATAGAACTGAGAACAGTACAGCACAGGAACAAACCCCACAACCCACAATGTTTGTGCTGAACATGATGGCTACCTGATCTCATCTGCCTGAAACATATCTCTCTATTCCCTACACTTCCCTGTGCTCATCTAAAAGCTGTTTAAACGCCATAATTGTATCTGCCTCCACCACAAGCCCTGGTGAAACATTCCAGATTCACACCACCCTCTGTGCAAAAAAACTTGCCACGCGTATTTCCATTAAAACTTTCCCCGTCTCACCTTATAGCTATGCCTTCTAGTGTTGGACATTTCAACCTGGGAAAAAGATTGACTGCCTAACCTATCTAAACCTCTTAATCTATCTATCTATCTATCTATCTATCTGTACATAACTAAAACTCTGATCTTGTGCTCTTCCGGTTTGCGCGGTTTTTCTATTTGCGCAAAACAGCACACGATAGCGCTACGATTTTTCACCAGCTCACTCACCGTTCTCCTGTGCTGCAAGTGCAACAAGTTTAGTTCCGATCGGTAGTATATTGTAAGAGTTAGCGAGGTTGAAAAATCGTAGAAACTGCTCGTGCGCAGATCGATCTCCTCTCCTGCCAGTTAGCGCCGCGCGGATTGGTCTCTTCTCCTGTCACTCCGCGGGACGGTCCACCCCTTCCTGCGCCATCGTGTCTTTACTGGAGCTGTGGATGGCCGGCGGAGGTCTCCGACTGGACACAATTTTCTGAGCGTCCAGAAGAGGCGCAGCCCGGCACGGAGTCAGAGATGTCACCAAACAGAAAGTCTGATCCCGGTGGAGGCGAGCGTCCAGCGCCCGCTGTAAGTCCCAAACGCACCACCATCGTAACGCCCCGCAGCTCCAGCCCCTTCCCCTCTGGTCCCCCTCGCTGGCTCCTGCCCCCCCTCCGCCTAGATACCCCACCCTCTCCCATGGCTTACCCGTCTTTTCTCCGAGCTCTCCCCCCACCCCCAGAACCATCAGCCGTAGCTGCTGCTACTTCCGGGCCGATCTGAGGCCTGGCTCTGAGGGCACCGACGGCTGATACTCCTCTGGGGCACGCAAGAAGGGAGAGGCGCGGCAACCGCGAGATCCTGGGGAGGGAGAGTGGGGGAGGAGAGGGGATGGAGGGAGAGGAGGGGAGTAGGGAGGGGAGAGGAGTTATGGAGGGAGAGAGGGTGTGACTGAGGGTAGGGGAAAGGAGAGGTGAGGGAGGGATTTGGGAGGGTAGGAGAGAGAAAAGGTGAGGAGGGAGAGTGGGGAGAAGGGGGAATAGAGGGAGATGAGGACGGAATAGAGGGAGGTTGGGAGTGGGGAATAGAGGGAGAGGAGGGCAAGTGGGAAGGTGAAGGGGGGGGGAGATAGAGGGTTAGGAGCGGGGTAGGGAATGCAGAGGATTGATGGAGGGAGGGACTGAGGGTAGGGGAAAGGAGAGGGAGGGAGAGGTGAGGGAGAGGTGAGGGAGGGAGGAAGAGGGGGAGGTATGAGGGGAAATGAGTGGCGCCTGCGCAGTTGGGGGCTATGGGTGAGTGGTGGAATATTGCGTTGGGGGACCAGGCCTCCAGTGTGACAGGGTAGTCTAGTTTTATATAATTCTATCAAGTCTCCCCTCAACCTCCAATGTTCCAGAGAAAACAATCCAAGTCTATCCAACCTCTCCTTGCAATTGAATCTTTAATTTAGGCAGTATTCTGGTAAACCTCCTCATCTTTCCTGTAATGGAGCAACCAGAACTGCTTGCAATACTCCACGTACAGCCTAACCAAAGTCCTCTAGCACTCTATCACTCCTTCCTAACTCTTATATTCAATATTGAAGGTAAGCACACCAAATGCATTATTTTGCACCCTATCTACCTGCGCTGCGCCTTTTAGTGAACTATCCTCTGATCCTAGATCCTCTGCACATCAATGCTGTTAAGGGGCTTGCCATTAACTGTATACTCTTGCCCAACATTCAACCTCCCAAAGTACAACTCTCTTGCACTTGTTCGGGTTAAATTCCATCTGCCATTTCTCTGCCCATTTCTGCAGCTTGTCTATAGCTTGCTGTATCTTCTGACATGCCTTCCTCACTGCAGCTCCCCTAATTTTGGTGTTGTCAGCAAACTTACTTACAGAGACCCATCTATATTACATCTAAAGTAGACACAAAATGCTGGAGTAATTCAGCGGGACAGGCAGTGTCTCTGGAGAGAAGCAATGGGTGACGTTTCGGGTCGAGACCCTTCTTCAGACTATATTACATCTAGGTCATTTATATACATCACAAACATCAGAGGTCCCAGCACAGATCCCTGTGGAATTCCACTGGTCACAGGTTTCCAGTTAGGATATCTAGCTTCCGCCACAACTCTGTCTACTATGCATAATTGAGTTCAGAATCTTTACGACCATATCATTGTGAATCCCGTACATCTACCTTGCGCTGCCTTGGCAAGGCCACCAGCACAATCAAGGACAAGTCACACTCTATCACTTCCTCTTCTCCCCTCTCCCATTGGACAAAAGGTATAGAAGTATGTAAAAGCACATCTCTAGATTCAGGGACAGATTTTACCCCAGCTGTTATTAAGCAGCTGAACCATCCTACCACCACAAGAGAGCAGTCCTGAACTACTGTGTAGGAAAGAACTGCAGATGCTGGTTTAAATCGAAGGTAGACACAAAATGCTGGAGTAACTCAGCGGGACATGCAGCATCTCTGGAGAGAGGAAATGGGTGACGTTTCGGGTCGAGACCCTTCTTAGTCCTTAACTACTATTTACCTCATTGGAGACCGTTGGACTATCTTTGATCAGACATTATTGGCTTTATCTTGCACTGGTTATTCACGTTATTATCTTTTCATGTGTCTGTACACTGTGGAAGGCTCGATAGCAATCATGTATTGTCTTTCCAATGACTCATTAGCACACAGCGAAAGCTTTTCACTGTATCGCGGTACACATGACAATAAACTAAACTCAAACTCATCTGGCTGACTGCATCCACAAAACAGCCAAGATACACGATGGTAATAGGAAGAGTCCATGGTTTATGTGGGGATGGGTAATGGAATGGCTGGGATTGATCAGGAACTCCTTAGTGCAAGGATTAATTGTCTTTGTAGTCATCATCCTAGTATTGCAGGTTCCTTTTCTACGTCTTAAATGTTGCTATGTGAAGATGATGGAACAAAGTATCCCTTTTTCCCCCAAGGCACGGGCCCCAAGCATCAAGGAAATTTTGGGATACATATGCAGGTCCACCACCAATTTTCTGGCACTCTTTGCCAGAGCCTTTCTGGATTATCTATTTTGTCGAACAAACAGAGGTCACAGCATCCGCAAGGAGTCCAATGGTACCGGAATGGTCCACCTCGCCCGTCCAGGGACCTTGATGTGGGCCAACAAAGTGGCCTCGGAAGTCGGCTATGGGAATGGATCTGCCTGCTCTAGCCGGGCTGTAATTACAGAGACCCGTGTGCTCTCTGGGTGCTCATGTTTCCTCCCACACTCCAAAGACATACAGGTTTTTAGGTTAATTGGCTTCTATAAATTGTTCCTAGTGCGTAAGATAGAACTAGTGTACAGGGATCGCTGGTCGGCACGAACATGGTGGGCCAGAGGGCCTGTTTCCATGCTGTATCTTCAAACTAAACGAAATCCTAAAGACGTACAGGTTTGTAGGTTAATTGGCTTCTGTAAATTGAATGAATGAAACTTTATGATCACGACAAAGTGAAATGTACGGGTGATCGTTTGTTGGTGCAGACCCGGTGAGCTGAAGGGCCTGTTTCCAAGCTGAATCTCTAAACTAAACAATTTGGAGTATTGTGTGCAATTCTGGTCACCATACTAGAGGAAGGACACATTTGCACTGGAGAGAGTGCAAAGGAGGTTGACTGGATTAGAGGACTTTAGTTATGAAGAGACCTTAGATGAGCTGGGCTTGTTTTCTCTGGAGCAAAGGAGGCTGAAAGGTAACCTGATGGAGGTATATAAAATGACATAGTAGTAACTACATAGCAGTCAAAGGTGGTGGTGGAATGAGATATAATCACCAGTAGAAGAAACATTAAAACAGACACTTAATTTAGAAACATAGAAACATAGAAACATAGAAATTAGGTGCAGGAGTAGGCCATTCAGCCCTTCGAGCCTGCACCGCCATTCAATATGATCATGGCTGATCATCCAACTCAGTATCCCGTACCTGCCTTCTCTCCATACCCTCTGATCCCCTTAGCCACAAGGGCCACATCCAACTCACTCTTAAATATAGCCAATGAACTGGCCTCAACTACCCTCTGTGGCAGAGAGTTCCAGAGACTCACCACTCTCTGTGTGAAAAAAGTCTTTCTCATCTCGGTCTTAAAGGATTTCCCCCTTATCCTTAAGCTGTGACCCCTTGTCCTGGACTTCCCCAACATCGGGAACAATCTTCCTGCATCTAGCCTGTCCAACCCCTTAAGAATTTTGTAAGTTTCTATAAGATCCCCTCTCAATCTCCTAAATTCCAGAGAGTATAAACCGAGTCTATCCAGTCTTTCTTCATAAGACAGTCCTGACATCCCAGGAATCAGTCTGGTGAACCTTCTCTGCACTCCCTCTATGGCAATAATGTCCTTCCTCAGATTTGGAGACCAAAACTGTACGCAATACTCCAGGTGTGGTCTCACCAAGACCCTGTACAACTGAAGTAGAACCTCCCTGCTCCTGTACTCAAATCCTTTTGCTATGAGAGCTAACATACCATTCGCTTTTTTCACTGCCTGCTGCACCTGCATGCCTACTTTCAATGACTGGTGTACCATGACACCCAGGTCTCGCTGCATCTCCCCCTTTTCCTAATCGGCCACCATTTAAATAATAGTCTGCTTTCCTGTTTTTGCCACCAAAGTGGATAACCTCACATTTATCCACATTATACTGCATCTGCCAAACATTTGCCCACTCACCCAGCCTATCCAAGTCACCTTGCAGTCTCCTAGCATCCTCCTCACAGCGAACACTGCCCCCCAGCTTAGTGTCATCCGCAAACTTGGAGATATTGCCTTCAATTCCCTCATCCAGATCATTAATATATATTGTAAATAGCTGGGGTCCCAGCACTGAGCCCTGCGGTACCCCACTAGTTACTGCCTGCCATTGTGAAAAGGACCCGTTTACTCCTACTCTTTGCTTCCTGTTTGCCAGCCAGTTCTCTATCCACATCAATACTTTAGGCAAGGCATTGAATGATATGGATCAAATGCAGGCCAAAGGGATGATGAATGCTTGGCATGAACATGGGCCAAAGGTCTGTTTCTGTATTCTATAAATTCATGACCCCTCGTCCTATTAAATAGTTCCAATTATAGGTTGGGGAGAGGCTATTTTAAAAGCTTCTGCAGGTGGTTAATAGAGATCCAGTCAAGCAGGCTACTTTGTCCAGAACGGTGTCAACTTGGAATTATTCTACACTCATCCATTCTTTTGGTATTGCTCCATTATTGTCACAAGTATCATGATATAGTGGAAATAATTTGTTTAGCATGCTATCAAGGCAGATCATACGGTACATGAGGGCAATCAAATCATACACAAGCAGAGAAAGGAAACATAGTTAGCAGCTATAGAGAAAGTGAAGATTGTTTAAAATGCAAGGGCTACAATGAGCTAAATTGGAAGATCGGGAATACATCCTTATGCTCCTGTCCCACTTAGGAAACCTAAACGGAAACCTCTGGAGACTTTGCGCCCCACCCAAGGTTTCCGTGCAGTTCCCGGAGGTTTTTGTCAGTCTACCTAATGGTCGAAAGTGGTTTCCGTTTTAAAAATCGGTAATTGTTTAGTCGAAGCCGGTTGCGATGCTAGTTGAAGGTGGTTGCCGGAGGACAAAAACCTCCGGGAACCGCATGGAAACCTTGGATTGGGCGCAAAGTCTCCAGAGGTTTCCGTTCAGGTTTCCTAAGTGGGACAGGGGCATTAGTGTCCAAGAGGTCCGTTCACAAGTCTAATCTTGAATCTGGTGGTACGTGTTTTCAACCTTTTCTATCCAAAAGGGTGAGGGGAGAAGAGAGAATGACCAGGATTGGAATGGTCCTTGATACTGTTTGCTGCTTCCCCTTGAAGTGTAGATGGAGTCAAGTAGGAGGGCAGGGGTGGATGGTGTTGTTTTGTGTGATGGATAATTGGAGGGTAATCTATCACAATCTTGACTTTTAACTGGTAAATCATGTAAAGGCTTTGGTATTTCAGAATGTAAAACCTTATAGTAAGATGCATTGTATCTGTTCTTTTATCTCCACAGCATTTGTGTGGCTGGTGTAGTTGTCTTTTGGGTCAATTGTGACTCCAAGAATCTTAACTGGGAAGGTGGTGCAATTGGTAAAGATTATGCTAATAAAATATCAAGGGTAGGTGATTGCACCTTGTCTTATCAGAAATGTTTATGATCTGGCACTTGTGTTGCACTCGTGTAAACTGTTTATCAGCCATGCTAGAATTTTATTTATGTCTACTGCGTATGTTTCTTTTTAAATTACAGGAAAATGAATCATAATTCTAAATGAGAACTGGATATTAAACAAAGGAGAAAAATGAAATTACAATGATCAGAATACACAAGTCACTTTATAACAACCAAATAAGTGGATTTTTATTTGCAAAAGATTCTTTAAAGCATACCAAAAATTAACATTAATACAAAAGACTACAGGATACACTCATTAATCAATTCCAAGCATTACTAATTACTTACTGCATTAAGTGTTTCTTAGTACTAGAATACATTTGAAACTGATTTATTTGTATTTCATGTCCAAACACAACTGTGACCTGAGATTATGCTAAGAAATGGGATGTTTTCAAATGTTACTACACAAAACAGGATCACAAGCAGTAGGTATATTAGACCTACCTGGAAGGGACTGCAGTCAACAAGTTCTTGCTCAAGTTCACACTAACAATGGGAACTCCATCAGAGGCATTAAATATTTCATCTGGAACAACTGTGGCTTTCTTGTCACTAGACCAGGACAAAATAACAAGCAGGATGTTTAGTTTTTTAACTATGTTTTGAACTATCTATTGAGGATGTTTAGTTGTTGTCAAGCAACAAAAAATATTTTTTAAAAAGTGTAGCAGTAACTCAGCGGGTTGATCCAAAACATCGCCTCTCCATGTCTTCCATAGATGCTGCCTGGTCCACTGAGTTACTCCAGCACTTTGTTTGAGGAGTCTGCAGGGGTTTTAGATCCTCTCCTGAAGGCTATCTCATATCATTTCACAGCATTTAGCCTGTATCAATTCCCTATATTTAAAATGTGTATTATTATATTACAACCTAATTCAGGGACACACTGATGGATCCATTTTACCCATTATGTAGGAAATGTTGCTCAACTTTCTCTGGATATTTTTTTGAAAGATTACAGTCCATTTAATTTTTTTAATAAATAAATGTGTCAGAATCTGAATTATTTTATTTAATTACATTTTCTGGAAATGCTGCTAATCTGAGCATACACAACTGTAGGAAATGCAAGCTAATCTGAGCATACACAACTGTAGGAAGACACCTTATCAATGTGCTGCACAGTTTAGCTGGTCAAAATAGATTTGAATTATATAACTGTAATGTTATTTTCAGAATAATGTGTGTAAAAAAGGGATGATGTGATGGTCATATTCATAATTCTGCAGCATGTTTTACAAGAATAATAGACAATTAAGATTAAGAATCATCTTTCGCAATGGAGCAAAAGACAAGTACACTTCCCAGATTGGTGAGGATTTGTAGATTAGAAAGTACTCAAGCATAAAAAGAGAAGCATAAGAGACTCCACCTGTGTTAAAATAGCCATGTTCAAATCTAGAGTGTGACAATACATCAGTGCCTTCCTCCTGTTAAGATTTGATGCCTAGCCCACTGCAGATTATTGCCCTTAGAATAGTGATGTGAGCACAAATCCTTTTTTTAAAAGCTAACATTTATTGGCCATCAATAATTGCCCTAGAACTGTGAGGCTTACCAGATCAATTCAGAGTATTTCTATGAATCAACGCAGAGATTAAACTACTCTTCAGCAAAATCATAACTTCCTTTGAACATCTATGCTGATAAAAACCATGTATTCTTTTTAAATCCACAGTTTATAATGCAAAATAATTCTGCAACATTAAATCACTAAGTCTGAAAAGGCATGGCTTGTGTTAGCCATGTACCTAAATAATTACACAGTAAATTACATAATATGTATTTACGGATATGGTAAAAATATTGCTCTTGAACATGCTTTCCCATCATAAAGTTTTAAGCTCATATGTTGAATTTAAAACTGCAATCAATTGAGTGTAAGAGAGATAGTCATCCAGATCAGAAAAATAAGGATGCAACAAGGGAACAATCTATTTTAGATCTATTACTGTGTAATACGAAATAATTAATTTATAATCTAGTGGTTAAAGTATTTGTTAAGCATTTTTTAAATCTTGATTCACGGATTACTAACTTTATCTGGGACTATAAATCACATAGAATTCATAAAGGACATCCATGTAAACCCAAAGAAATGGGTGGATTGGCGCTCCCCAATTTCTTATACTACTACTGGGCAACGAATATTAAAAATGTAATTTACTGGCTGGAGAACGCATGGCAACAGGTAGACTGGTTAACAATGGAGAGAGGATTGCTCGCCTTTTAATATAGGCACGATTCTTCACTCACCAATAAAGTTGAAGAACACAATATATGATAAAAATCTGAATATTCACAGCACTTTACGAACCAGGAGACAAGTAAAATCAACTTTTAAACTAAAATGTATCTCTTCTTTCACCAATAGCTAATAACCCGTCGTTTAAGCCATCTATTATAGATAAAATGTTTATTTATTGGGAAAGACTAGGAATTAAAAAGCTTAGAGATCTGTACGAGATGGGAAATCTCCTGTCATTTCAGAAATTACAGTCGAAATACAGTCTGTAAGGTAATCAGTATTTTAGATATCTTCAAATTCGAGATTATTTAAAAACATATACCCATGATTATCAAACTCTGCTGCCAGATATATTATCTTTTTATTTATTTATTTATAATATTTTTATTAGAAGCAGTGTACAGTAGTATAAACCGTCATATGACAAAATACATTTTTTGTACATCTTCCATTCAAATTTTGACAAAGAAGAAATAGAAAAAGAGAAAAAGAGCAAGAAAGAGAGAAAGTGAAAGAAATAGTGAATGTGTAAACTCCTAAACTAACAAATAGTGTAGTCAAAGAGTGAATAAGGAAAAACCTAAAAAAGATGACAAAAACTGAAAATAATTTTTTAAAAGGGACCAAAACGTGTTGATCTACCTGCTTAATTTCTCACCACACCCATCACCTAGTCCGTAAATCGGTTTAATTCCAAAATTGTGTTGCATCATACTATACTTGTAATGAATCAATGAAAGGAGACCATATCTTTGAAAATTGCTCTGATTTTCCTGCTAAGACGAGTCTCATATCTTCAAGATGTAGCGTCTCAGACATGCTTGTAATCCACATTTTAAGAGTTGGGGTAGAAGCATTTTTCCAAAATTTAAGTATGTTTTTTTGCCATTATCAGGCCGTAATTAAGGAAACGTCTTTGAAATATAGATAACTCAGGCTCCTGCTATTCTGAAAATAATCAATTCTGTATGGGGGTCCAGTTTTGTTTTTAATAATTTTGAGAAAATTTCAAAAATTCCTTTCCAAAATTTATGGAGTTTTATGCAAGAGGCAAAGGAGTGTGTTATAGTTGTTTCTTGAGAAAGGCATTTGTCGCAAATAGGAGATATATTTGGAAAAATCTTATTCAGTTTAGTTTTTGAGTAATATAGTCTGTGTCGTATTTTAAATTGGATTAGAATATGTCTAACATTAATCGAACAATTATGTGTGTGTGTATGTATGTATATACATATATATATACATACATACATAAATACATACACACATATATATACATACATACACACACATATATATAGGAGATATTTTTCCCATCTGTCTATGGAAAATTTTCGGCCCGATTCCTCTTCCCATTCTCTTCTAATTGCGTCTGACGATGGAATTTCTATATTTAGAAGGGTATTCCTAAAAATGTGAACCCAGATCTGTGCACAATCCTCTGTGTGGTTTCACCAACAACGTGTAAATTTGCATAATGGCATCTCAACTATTGCATTTGATGCCCTGGCTAATGAAGCCAAGTGTCAAATGCCTTTTCACCACTTGTGTCACCAATTTCAAGGGTCTATGTACCTATACTCCTGGATTTCTCTGTCTATCACACGCCCCAGGGCCCTGCCATTTAAGTCCTACCATAGTTTTACTTACCAAACTATAATGCCTCACACATATCCAAGCTAAATTCCATCTGCCATTCTTTGGCCCACCTCCCCAGTTCATCTAGATTGTGTTGTCATCTTAGACAACTTTCTTCATTGTCTATCATAGCACCATTTTTATGTCATTCAGACACACCATATTAACGATATTGTTGTCCAAATACTTAACCTAGCACTGATCCCTGTAGCACACCACTAATCACTGACATCCAATCTGAATAACAATGCTCCACTGCCACCCTGTCTCTTATCACCAAACCAATTTGACAGGAAGACACGGAGAGGCACAAAGAGGAGGAGAATGTGATAGAGAGAACATCGGGAGGAGGGAGAGCAAACCGTTAATGATGAATCTTTGCTGTGAAACTGGGCATTATATCAAGTACGCATTATAAGCACTAATAAATCTGCAGAAATCACAATATCACCAAATGTATTCTTATTCCACATTACATACCTGTATTCTAACATCTTGTGTGTTCCTACGTTGTAGACAGTGGCGTTAGACTCACTTGGAAATGTCATAGCTGTTCCTGGGCCACTGTCACCTTCGCCATCTGCTTGTTCTAAGCACAAAGACAATAAATCAAGAATATTTGTGATGAGCATACATGCATTAAAACAATAGTCCCCGACACTTGGTTTTGCAGTTCTTTGGTCTATACCTTGCAATTCGTTATTCTCAGGTTTCTAGCAGTTAAAGACAAAGTTTACAATAAATAAATAAATAAATAAATAAACAGATGGTGACTTAAATATACAATACAGTTAAACATGATTTCAAGTTCTGGAGTACTTCTGGTGAATTTGCCTTCCATCTCTTCAAGTTCACGATTTATTTCCTGATGTTTGATTCTCGAAACTGCACATACAGTGGCTTGCAAAAGTATTCATACCCCTTGAACCTTTGCACATAGTCACGTTACAATCACAAACGTAAATGTATTTTATTGGGATTTTATGTGATAGACCAACACAAAGTGGTGCATAATTGTGAAGTGGAAGGAAAATGATACATGGTTTCCAAATTTTATTACAAATAAAAAACTGAAAAGTGTGACGTGCAAAAGTATTCAGCCCCCTTGAGTCAATACTTTGTAGAACCACCTTTCGCTGCAATTACAGCTGCAAGTCTTTTGGTGTATGTCTCTACCAGCTTTGCACATCTAGAGACTGAAATTTTTGCCCATTCTTCTTTGCAAAATAGCTCAAGCTCAGTCAGATTGGATGGAGAGCGTCTGTGAACAGCAATTTTCAAGTCTTGCCAGAGATTCTCAATTGGATTTAGGTCTGGACTTTGACTGGGCCATTCTAACACATGAATATGCTTTGATCTAAACCATTCCATTGTAGCTGGCTGTATGTTTAGGGTCGTTGTCCTGCTGGAAGGTGAACCTCCGCCCCAGTCTCAAGTCTTTTGCAGACTCTAACAGGTTTTCTTCCAAGATTGCCCTGTATTTGGCTCCATCCATCTTCCCATCAACTCTGACCAGCTTCCCTGTCCCTGCTGAAGAAAAGCATCCCCACAGCATGATGCTGCCACCACCATGTTTCACAGTGGGGATGTTGTGTTCAGGGTGATGTGCAGTGTTAGTTTTCCGCCACACATAGCGTTTTGCATTTAAGCCAAAAACTTCAATTTTGGGTCTCATCAGACCAGAGCACCTTCCTCCACATGTTTGCTATGTCCCCCACATGGCTTGTGGCAAACTGCAAACGGGACTTCTTATGGCTTTGTTTCAACAATGGCTTTCTTCTTGCCACTCTTCCATAAAGGCTCGATTTGTGGAGTGCACGGCTAATAGTTGTACTGTGGACAGATTCTCCCACCTGAGCTGTGGTTCTCTGCAGCTCCTCCAGAGTGACCAGGGGCCTCTTGGCTGCTTCTCTGATCAATGCTCTCCTTGCCTGGCCTATCAGTTTAGGTGGATGGCCATGTCTTGGTAGGTTTGCTGTTGTGCCATACTCTTTCCATTTTCGGATGATGGATTGAACAGTGCTCTGTGAGATGTTCAAAGCTTGGGCTATTTTTTTATAACCTAACCCTGCTTTAAACTTCTCCACAACTTTATCCATGACCTGTCTGGTGTGTTCCTTGGGCTTCATGATGCCCAAGGAACATTGTTTGTTCACTAATGTTCTCTAACAAACCTCTGAGGCCTTCACAGAACAGCTGTATTTACACTGAGATTAGATTACACACAAGTGGACTCCATTTACTAATTAGGTGACTTCTAAAGGCAATGGGTTGCACTGGATTTTATTTAGGGGTATCAGTAAAGGGGGCTGAATACTTTTGCACGCTACACTTTTCAGTTTTTTATTTGTAAAAAAATTTGAAAACCATGTATCATTTTCCTTCCACTTCACAATTATGTGCCACTTTGTGTTGGTCTATCACATAAAATCCCAATAAAATACATTTATGTTTGTGGTTGTAACGTGACAAAATGTGAAAAAGTTCAAGGGGTATGAATACTTTTGCAAGCCACTGTATAACTCCCAGTGGCCTGACCAAGCTTTGCCACCATTCCAGCACAACTTTATTTCATCCCATCGACCATGCAATGTATGATAATATTCCAATTGTCAATTTTATTGCTTTTATCATTGTGCACGTGCATTCTTAAATACCATTGTCATGAACTCCTTGTCTCCTTATTGAGAATATTTTGGTTTATCCGCATTAAATTTCATCTGCCAGAGTTTTCACCCAATAACTAAACATTGTCCTCTTTATTGCTTTTGGCTTTTATCTAACAAAACATCATGGTTAACTAAAATAGTCTAATATCAAACAAGGATATATATTCTCGATTCCATCAGGATGTTGTTCATAAATATAGTGAAAAGCTGTGGATCACAGCACAGGAGCCTTGGGTTCAATCTATGCAATCCCAACAGTCACATACAAAGGTGTTCCCTTGTCCACATGTCTTATACTGTGACAATGGAAGAAAATTCATGTATTTTGATGTTTTATGGGTGATGACTGATACCTCCAGCAATATTCACAGACAATCTGGGGAAGAAAATAACAGTGCCGAGAATGAAGAGGGACCCAACAGAGGCAGGCAGTAGATGGGACTGTTCAGTGAACGTCTGCAAATTTGTTGGCACCAAATTTGGTACTGCCTAGAAGAGGTCTGCCATATATTACCGGGTTGTATACAAAACAAAGCATTTCACTGTACCTAGGTACATGTGACAATAAAGTACAATTTAATCATTGAAGGCCAATGTGAGCATCCATGATAAGGAAGCTTGCTTCCAAACAGCTAGCTAGCTGGAGAAAATTAAAGCCAAAAATCCCAATGTAAACATTCACAAAAAATGGATTCATTCTCAATAAATTTACACTGGAAAATTACTTATGTAGCCTTTTGAAGTCGCTTATGTACCTTCCATCCTACTCCTTAAGTACTTGAGAAGTTCTTGTGTTCCTCTCTGTAAAAGACACAGAATCAGTCATAAGCATTAATCTTATGTCCTCTGGTTCTTGATTTTCCTACTCTGAATAAAAGACTATGTATTCACCCTACACGTTCTGTTCATAATTTTATACACCACTATAAGATCATCCCTCTGTCTCCTGCGCTCCAAAGAATAAAGTCCTAGCCTGTCCAATCTTTCCCTATTGCTCATGCCCTCACACCTTTTCGAGTTTAATATCATTCCAAGAGCAGACTGACTAAAACTGAACACAGTGCTCCAAATACAGCTTCACCAACGTCTTGTACAACTGCAAAATAATGTTCCAACTTCTATACTCAATACCTTGACTAATGAAACCAATGTACCAAAACCTTTTTTACCACCCTTATGACATCACCTTCAAGGAAATATGTTCAGTTCAGTTTATTATCACGTGTACTATGGCACAGTGAAAAGCTTTTGTTGCGTGCTAACCAGTCAGCGGAAAGGCAATACATGATTACAATCGAGCCATTCACAGTGTACAGTCAGAATAGAGATTAAAAAAAATGTGGTGCAATTGTAATGTGTGACTGTAGATCTGCTTCTGTAATTAATGCAGAGTCGCCGAGATTGGGTACCAGTACTCCTAGATCCCTCTGTTCCACGACAATGATAGTGTCCTATCATTCACTGTTAAGATCCTGCCCTGGTTTCACTTCCCAAACTGCAACACACTTATCTGCATTCATCCCCATTAGCCATTCCTTAGCCCATTTGCCAAACTGATCAAGATCCTGCTGTATTTGTTGATAACCATCTTCATTGTCCACTATACCACCCGCGTTAGACATCTGCAATTTACTAATCAGATTGTATATTCTCATTTAAATTATTGATATACACCACAAACAGCAATCGGCCCAGCACTAATCCCTGAGGAGCACCACTGGTCACAGGAATCCAATCGGAAAAATGACTTCCACCATCACCCTCAGTTTCCTTCCATGAAGCCAATTCTGTATCAAGAGAGCCTTCCAGAGCAGCCTAACATATGGAACCTTATCAAACGCCCTGCTAAGTTTACAGATTTGCCCTCGTCAGTCTTTTTAGTTCTTCAAAACTCAATCAAATGTGTAAGACATGATCTCCCACACACAAAACCACGCTGCCTATCCCTAATCACCCCATGTCTACTTAATTTCAGGTCAGCACAGAAGAGACTTGAAAAATTGCCGCAAAGATTGGCTGGAGCAAGTTAATTTCAGGTTCAAGCAGGAGCAGAAGATTCGAAAAGCAAGCCCATGGATTGGTTGGGTGATCAAAGTTGGCTACTTAGAAGGCAAAGTGTAGCGATGCAGCTTATTGGGGGCAGCTGTGTTGGGAGATAGGGTGTGTAGAGGTGAAGTGCTGTGTTGAAGGCGTGTGAATCATTGGCTCAAGAGTCATAAATGGTGTGTTGAGCGCAAGTGAAAGTCTTTGGCTCAAGTTCGAGGGGAGGAGAGGGGGCAGGGGGTAAAAGGTACAGCCTGTTGTGTAGCCTGTCATGTGCGATTCTTGTGCTTTTTGTGTCTTGCTTTGGTGCAGCCAGGATAGTGGGTAGAACAGAGCTGCCAAGATTTGTCAGAGCATTTCCGTATTCTAGAACCTGAAAATCTGTATTTTGCCGAGGAAAACAGTATTTGTACACCGCCATTTTTCTGAAAAGAATGCTTTTATGTGCAGTCATACCCATGTAAGAGGTCAAGAATGCATAACTTTGCTACCAATTGACATGTATTCTACGTACCGTACTTGACAGTGCATTCATTGCCATCTCTTTTTTTTTTAATTCACACAGAGAGTGGTCTCTGGAATTATCTGCCACAGAAGGTAGTTGAGGCCAGTTTTTTGGCTATATTTAAGAGGGAGTTAGATGTGGCCCTTGTGGCTAAAGGGATCAGGGGGTATGGAGAGAAGGCAGGTACAGGATACTAAGTTGGATGATCAGCCATGATCATATTGAATGGCGGTGCAGGCTCGAAGGGCTGAATGGCCTACTCCTGCACCTATTCTCTATGTTTCTATGTTTATATACTGCTGTTTGAACAGCTGCTTACTGCTTTTAGCATCTGATGATGATGTAGAAGCCATTTTGGAAGCCTCCCTCTCTCGCTCCCTCTCTTTCCCCCTTCTTCCTCTCTCCATCCCTCTCGCCCTCCCTCCCTCTCTCCCCTCCTCTCCCTCCCCCTTTCCCTCCACCCTCTCTCCTCCCTTTTTTTCCTCCCTCCCTCCCATTCCCTTCCTCCCTCCCCTTTTTTTCTCCCTCCCTCTCCTTCTCCCTCTCCATCTTTCCACCACTCCCTCTCCCCCTTGAGCCCACCCACCGTTCTGTAAAATCAAGGCCAATCCCAATGTAACTGCAATCACACTGGTAACCTTTCACCACTAGGCTTATCCAGAATTCTACCACTGCCTGAAAAATAAGCAAAGGCTCTACCACTGAGAAAGAGAATTCCAAAGACTCATTGTTATATGAGAATATTCCCAAACAGTTTGTGACTCACAGCACTGTGGCCATAGTGCTATGTGTAACTCCCATAGGACTATGTTTAAAGCCCATAGCGCTCCAGCTGGTAGCGCTATTTTTAGAACCCATAGCGCTGTTGCCGACAGCTCTTCGTTTAAATTCCCACGCGTTAAATTGACAGCGCTCTGTTTAAACCTGGAGCGGGACAGGCAGCAAGAAGGAGAAGGAATGGGTGACGTTTCTGGTCAAGACCCTTCTTTGTTTTTAACAACACATAACCGTAAATCCGTATTCTAATCTCATTTCCGTACAAAATACGGAAAATCCATACTACTTGGCAGCTCTGGTAGAATGGTGCAATGTACTCCTGCAGCATGTCTCTGATGACTACACCTGTGGGAGGTGCGTCCAGGTGCAGCTGCTTACAGACCACGTCAGAGAACTGGAGCTGCAGCTAGATAGCCTCTCGATCATGGAGATTGAAGGCTTCATAGATAGGAGTGATAGTGAGGTGGCCATACACAAGGTACAGGAAGAGAGTAGGTGGGTGACCACAAGGAAAGGGAGTACACAGAGAGTTCAACGCCTGTCCTTTTACATCTTCCCGTGACTCTATCCAGGGTCCCCAACAGTCCTCTCAGGGGAGGCAGAGGTTTACTTGCACCTTCTCCAATCTCACCTACTGTAACCATTGTTTTCGGTGTGGGCTCCTATATATCGGCGAGACCAAGTGGAGACTGGGCAATCATTTCGCTGAACACTTAAGTGCAGTCCACCTTGGCCTACACAATCTCCCCGTTTCCAAACATTTTAACTCTGCTTCCCATTGCAATACTGACCCATCTACCCTGGGTCTCAACCACTGTCAGAATGAGACCATATCCAAATTGGAGTAACAGCACCTTATATTTTAGCTTGGGCAGCTTACAACACAGCAGCATGAATGGTGATTTCCCTCATCTCAAGTAACCACCAGCATCCCCCCCTCTTCCCCATCCTAGTTGTCCTACTAGTTTTACTGTTTGCATCCTTGTATACCTTTGTATGGGCCATTATAGGCTCCACTCATCTGTTGCTGGCCCTGCTCTGTTCTGGCCTTTCCTTATCTCCAGTTGCCTCCCCTCTACCTTCAGTCTGAAGAAGGGTCCCGACCCAAAACGTCACCTATCCCTTCTCTTCTGAGATGCTGCCTGACACACTGCGTTACTCCAGCATTTTGAGTCTATCTTCCTTCAGGTATTCTACAAATCATAATCAATCACAATGACAATTATTAAAGAAGACATGATAAAATATGGAATTACTCACATTAATAATGTCTCTGCGAATGGAACGCAGTGAGTTGCCCTCCAGCAACAGAGATTTCAACTTTGGAAGATTTCCAAGTTTATACGGCAAGCTGCATGTCAAAGAGCATTTCATGAATGAACAAGAGATTTTCCAGCAAATGTTACATCCCAATTATTTATGGGATTTTTGTATAAATATTAATAGATTGATCAGGGTAGACACAAAATGCTAGAGTAACTCAGCGGGACAAGCAGCATCTCTGGAGAGAAGGAATGGGTGATGTTTTGGGTCAAGACCCTTCTTCAGATTAATAGATTGATGATACCGATTCAATCTGAAACCACCATGTAATTGCTATTAGTAGGGAGTTCCAAAAATTAGACAAAAGGAATTCTGGTATATTTCCAAATTGGGATGGTGTGACGATGAGGGAAACCAGCTTATGGGATGTTACCTTCTACCTTTGTCCTTGCTGGAGGTCATAGTTCTGCCAAAATGAGTAACATCAGTGCGAACTGCTGCCACTATGAGCTTGCAGTAGAGGCAATGAATAAGTGATTGATTGAATATTAAGCAAGCAAGCTGGATGGCATCAAGCAACTCGAGAGTTGTTAGAAATGCACCCATCCAGGCAAGTGGACAATATTCCATCACAGTCCTGATTTATGCCTTATGGATGGTGGAAAGGCTATGGGTTGCCGGTAGGCGAGTCACTCGCCATAACAGGTCCCCTCTTACTGACCTTGCCTTACAGCCACAGCTGGTCCATTTGCACTTCCGATCTCAATAAACAAAATGGCACAGCATAGTGTGTTATATTATTCCTACTTCCAGATAAGCTAGTAACCCCCTTAGTGTCTAGGATGTATTCACAGTAACAAATATCATATTGATGCATAACTGACAGCAGTCCTGTATTAGGTACCCCTGCTCTCTTGACTGCTATATTTGCTGTGTTAGGAACTCACCACTGGCCCTCCTGCAGCAATGGACCACCCCGTGGTCAGTGTGGAGAGGTAGCTTGCGAGAGCTGGTGCTGGGCAGGCTGGGGCAAACATTGCAGTCACCGAGTCTCAGATGCACCTATGTCTACTGTCACAGAAATCAGATCAACGTTCGTGCAAGTGAACCCATGCAAAACAATTATCCTGGATGGAGTCCCCAACCTTGTCTCCAGAAACCCAATGGCAGGAATATTCGCAGACATCATTAACTTCTCCCAACTCCATTATGAGATTCCCATCTGCTTAAGAGGACCACTCAGCCCAGTGCCAAAGAAAAGTATGAATAACATGCCTTAATGACTATCGTAATTGGCTTGGTATAAATGTAAATTGTCCCTAATATGTAGGGTAGCATTAATGTGTGGGGATCGCTGGTCGATGTGGACCGAAGTGCCTATTTCCACGCTGTATCTCAAAACTGAACTAAAAAAAACATACTTGCAAATATCATTATTTGTGAGGTCCAATCGTTCTAGACCTTGAAGCAGAAGAATTTCATCGGGCAGTGATTTCAGTTTATTGTCACGGAGCTCCAATACACTGATGGCACTTAAAGGTTGCAAGTGCTCTGACCCCAAATACTCTATTTGGTTATTTCCAACATACAGTTCCTGTAGTGCAGAGGCAACAGTACAATTGGTAACTACTTTAAAAGTACATGTAATCCAGCTCAGGCATAATATTTCATTTCAATTTTATTTTTAACCACCTATTTATCAGATTGTTTTTCTTACCAGAGGACACAGGAAATACACAAAACTATAAACATTCGTTTTTGTAGATATTCCAAATAGAAAGCTGGATAACATTTGTCAAATCTATAAATATTAGATAGTTAAAGACCACAGACATAGAAAAGTAGATTATTTAACATCACAACGTCTACTCATTCATAAATTTACTCGAACATCTGAGCTGTACATCTGTATCATTCAAATCTTCCCACTGACCTTCTAACCATTTCTAAAGTGAAATTAACTATTATATTTAAAGTATGGTAGTAACGGCATCAGATGCCAAAGCGTAATTTTAATGCTTTAACATAGATTGAGAGAATATATCTATACAGGTTAGAGCCCAAAACATACAAGCAACTTGGAGATAGTTAAAAAAAAACATTAAAATGATAGTATTCTCAAAGTACCTTCAGATATTTACAGGATGGAAACACTGGTAGGTTGCGAAGCCTGTTATGTCTCAAATAAAGCTGTTCTAATGAAACCAAGGCCGCTAATTCTGAAGGGACACATTCCAGTTCATTATGAGTCATATCCAGAAACTTTAAGCCTGAATAAATTAAGACAAATTATAACGTAAGTTTAATATAGTTGGTTTCACACTACAACCATAGGATTCGGATACCATTTGGAATGATAATTTACCCAGAACATTCCCAATTAATTTTATGCATCTTCTTCATCATAATATAACTTATTTTCCAGCAAAATCTGCACAATACAGTTTACAGACCATAAATATACGTCTAACGATGCATTCGATGCCTCGGCTGTGTTGGGAAATTCTGAACAATTCCTCAGTAAGTTTCTTTTCCCATCTTGATAACATTTTGGAACCAAGAATGTTATATTATAAATTAAAAGAAAAGTTGATTTACAAGTGTTTGTGCAATGAACTCTCAATTGATTTCCAATTCCTCATTTATTCGATTATGCTACTTAGTCGGATAATGTAACAAACCAGTGTATTCTTTGCTCGACATGGTTGTGCTGTGTCCAGAGACTTGGGTTTGATCCCACAGTCCTGTCTGTGTGAAATTTGCAGACATACTCATAACGTTGTACAGCACACAAATGGGATCTTCAGCCAACCATGCCCATGCCACTCTTTTCACTCATCTATACTAATCCCATTTGCATGCATTAAGTACATATGCTTAAATGCATTGCCTATTTAAGTACCTGTCCAAATGTCTCTTAAACATAGTGATTGTATATAATTATATGCAGCTCCAGATAATAACCACTCTCTGTGTAATGTTTCCCCTCAAATCCTTCTGAAAACTCCTTCCTATTATGTTAAATCTATGACCTATTGTTTTGCATGCATCTACCATGGGAAAAATAATTCCACTACCTCATAAACTTTCAGGTCATCAGTCAGCTTCTTCTGCTCCAGATAAAACAAGCCCTGTCTCTCCAATCTCTCCTCATAATTAACATCCTGAATTCCAGAGAACATCCTGATGAATCTCCTATACACTCTTTCAGCGCAAACCACATTGATCTTACATTGGTCTGACTTGCACACGGTGTTCCAAGTGTTGTCTAGCAAGTGTTTGGCCCAGTTGCTTAACAAAACCTTTATATTCCATGGCGAAACCAATGAAGGCAAGCATGTTATATGCTTTCTTCACCACATCTGTTACAACTTTCAAGGAACTATGGACTTGATCCCCAAGGTCCCTCTGTTCATCAACATTCCTCAGCATCCTACCATTTCCTGCATACATGTTCTATGTCTATTTAACTTCCAAAAATGCATTACCTCAGTGTCAGAATTAAATTCTATCTGCCATATTTCCATCTGATCTATATTCTACTGTGGCCTGAGATGACCTGCCTCGCATCTATACCATGCCAACTTTCATGTCCAGTGTTGTTCTCCCAACCAAACAGCACAATGATTACTCAGACCATTGGCCACTGTACCACAGGTGGGTGGCAGGAGAATCCAAGAGGAGTTGATGGCAGTACAGAGGAAATAGGTTGCAGAGAAATAAGGAGAGTGGGATTGATCTGGGTGCTGGTATAGACTCAGTGGGCAATGTCATCTTGTATGACATAAAAACACGAGAGAATAACAGGTATAATGCATTCTGGCACGTGTATCCACCCAAGAGCAGATAACACAACTATTTTTTGTTCAGTGTGAAAGTGAGCTCAGAAAGTAATTATTGATTTTTTTGGAGGGCGAGGAGCTGTTGAGGGAAAGATTAATCTAATCGCCCCTCGAGAAATACGCTGAGAATGCATTGCGAGCTAAAGAATTATTGGTGTTTTGCAGAATTATTTAGGTGCATAAAGGGCCTGTCTCGATTTGCGATTTTTTTTGGCAGCTGACAATAGACAAAAGGTGCAGGTGTAAGCCATTCGGCCCTTTGAGCCAGCACCGCCATTCAATGTGATCATGGCGTGTACAAGTCCTGCTGCTCCTTTCTCTCAGCGTATGACAGTCCCGCCATCCTGGGAATTAACCTTGTAAACCTACGTTGCACTCCCTCAATAGCAAGAATATCCTTCCTCAAATTAGGGGACCAAAACTGCACACAATACTCCAGGTATATTGTGCTCTCACTAGGATTCTGTACAACTGCAGAACGACCTCTTTGCTCCTATATTCGATTCCTCTTGTTATAAAGGCCAACATGCCATTCACTTTCTTCACTGCCTGCTATACCTGCATGCTTACTTTCATAGACTGATGTACAAGGACCCCCCAGATCCCGTTATACTTCCCCTTTTCCCAACTTGACGCCATTTAGATAGTAATCAGCCTTTCTATTTTTGCTACCAAAAGTGGATAACCTCACATTTATCTGCATTAAACTTCATCTGCCATGCCTCTGCCCACTCCCCCAACCTGTCCAAGTCACCCTGCATTCTCATAGCATCCTCCTCACAATTCACACCGCCCCCAGCTTTATGTCATCTGCAAATTTGCTAATGTTACTTTGAATCCCTTCATCCAAATCATTGATTTATATTGCAAATAGCTGCATTCCCAGCACTGAGCCTTGCAGTACCCCATTAGTCACTGCCTGCCATTCTGAAAGGGACCCGTTAATCCCTAATCTTTGTTTCCTGTCTGCCAACCACTTCTCTATTCATGTCAGCACTCTACCCCCAATACCATGTGCCCTATTTTTTCCCCACTAATCTCCTATGTGGGACCTTATCAAATGCTTTCTGAAAGTCCAGGTACACTACATCCACTGGCTCTCCCTTGTCCATTTTCCTAGTTACATCTTCATAAACTCCAGAAGATTAGTCAAGCATGATTTACCCTTCGTAAATCCATGCTGACTCGGACCGATCCTGTTACTGCTATCCAAATGTTCGGCTATCTCATCTTTTATAATTGACTCCCGCATCCTCCCTACAACTGATGTCAGGCTAACTGGTCTATAATTCCCTGTTTTCTCTCTCCCGCCTTTCTTAAAAAGTGGGATAACATTAGCTACCCTCCAATCCACAGGAACTGATCCCGAGTCCACAAAACATTGGAAAATTATCACCAATGCACCCACGATTTCTAGAGCCACTTCCTTAAGTACCCTGGGATGTAGACCATCAGGCCCTGAGGATTTATCAGCCTTCAGTCCCATCAGTCTATCCAACACCATTTCCAGCCTAATGTGGATTTCCTTCAGTTCCCCTGTCACCCCAGATCCTCTGGCCACTACTATATCAGGAAGATTGTTTGTGTCCTCCTTAGTGAAGACAGATCCAAAGTACCTGTTCAACTCATCTGCCATTTCCTTGCTCCCCATAATAAATTCACCTTTTTCGGTCTTCAAGGGTCCAACTTTTGTCTTAACTAATTTTATCCTCTTCACATACCTAAAGAAGCTTTTACTATCCTGCTTTATATTCTTTATCCTGCTTTTATATTCTTGCAGTACCCCACTAGTCTTCTTGCGGTACCCCACGATTCTTGCGGTACTTCACTAACTGCGAGCAGTTTTACGACTGCCCGTAAAACCTTAAAGTTGTACAACTTACATGGTGATGTATGATGTCCTGCAGGTGACGCCTGGTTAGGGTTAGGTTATGATTGTTAGGTAAAGATGTCGGAGTCGTTCAGTTTTATTGACAGATGTATTGGTCCGCTTCCAGATCCAATCACCGTCTCTAACTTTTCACAGGGATGGATTCAGTGAGTGTAGACTGAACAATCCTCTCCCCTCCACTCCCTTCTTCCCACCCCCCACCCCCATCTCTCCTTATCCAGCCCCCCTTCTTCCCTTCCCCCCCATTCCACTCTTCTCCACTCCTCCCTCCCCTCACATCCCTTATCCCCTCCCTTCTCCACTTCAACTCCCCCCCCCCCCCCCCCCACTTTCCCTGATGCCCCCCCATTTGTGGACCCAGCCTGCAATCAGTGATTCCCCGCACACTATCCCACACACTCTAGGGACAATTTATACAAACCTGTGCGCCTTTGGAGTGCGGGAGGAAACCTTAACCCTAGCACTAGCCCAAACCTTGATATAAGTATAAATTGTCCCCAGCGAGTGGGGGATAGTGCACGTGGGATCGCTGGTCAGTGCAGACTCGCTGGACCGAAGGGCACTGTATTTCTGAACTAAATGTGACACAGGGGCCCTAGGGGTTGGACACGAACCCCCAATGATCTGCCTGCTCCTCATGGAAACTAATTGGACATTGGCCACGAGTTGTCCCAGAGGCAGATCTCTCTTCCAATGGACTCTCCAAACCCCCGGAGGCAGCGGGCTTTTCAACTGGGTACAGGCAATGTTGTCAATGTACCAGTGCTACCCACCTGCTCTGGCCATTGAGTCTAAATAACCACCACCCATTTTGAAGCAAGGCGAGGGGGCGGGGAGGAGAGGAGGGGGGGGGGGGGGGTGTTGTTCCCAAAGTCAGCATTGATCCCATAGTTAATGTTACTAAAACAGATAAAGTGGCCTTTGAGCAATACTATTAGTGGGATCAAGCTGTCACAGGCTGGGTCCACAAATTGGAGGGGGGAGGGGATGGAGAATGGGAGGGAGACAGGAATGGAGGGAGACAGGGATGTGAGGGGAGGGGAGGGGGGGAAGGGAAATAGGAGAAGGGGGAGAAGAGTGGAGCGGGGAGAAGGGAGGAAGGGAAGAAGGGGGGAGAGGGGAGGGGAGAAGTGTCGGGGGGAGTGGAGAAGGTGGGATGGGGCGGGATGGGGGGGGGGGGGGGGGGGGGGGGGGGGAAGAGGGGGGAGGGGGAGTTCAGTCTACACTCACTGAATACATCCCTGTGAAATGTTAGAGACAGTGATTGGATCTGAAAGCGGACCAATACATCAGAAAATAAAACTGAACGACAGACATCTTTTCATTTGCACAAATGATTTTATTGTATTAATTTTAATATATTAATGTTTAAAATCCATGCATTGAAGGAAGAATATTTTACAGCCCATCTGTGGTCCCTAACCTGGTGTCACCCGCAGGACAGCATACGTCAGCGTGTGACAGGGCGCATGACATGAGACACCCAGATGTCACCCCTAGTTTTTGAACATTCCAAATTCCTGGGGCGACAGGGAGAAATCGCACGTCACTATACGCATCGCCACGCATCACGACCCGACCACGACGTGTCACGACCAGACCACGATGCGCCAACCTCTTTTCAGGCTGTCGCCGAAAATGTCGCCCAAGTGGGATAGGCCCTTAAATCTTCCATACCGTGCAACATAACCGTAGAAATTAAATGGTTCAGAACTGGCTGAAAGGCGAGTAAAGCTATTAAATAGGAAATCTCTCTCCTAATTTATTTTCCTTTCTTTCTCTTTTTAAAAAATCTCTTTAGCTTCTTATTTCTTCTTTCTGTCTCTCTCGCTATTCGTTTCTACGCTCTTGTCTATCTATCTCGACTGTCTATTTTCTTCTTTCTATCACTGTTCTTTTATTATTAAATTAAAAATAAGAAGTTGTACATGAATTGTAATGTCTGTATGCATCAGGTACTTGGGTACCACATTACTGTGCTTACTTCTAACAAAAAAAAACAAAAAAAATCTTCTATAGGCTTTCACAGTTGGATACATCAAGCACCCAATTAGCTTCCTGATCTCCCCACCATGACCTCTGCCACCCTCACCACTCTGATTCCTGAGCTAAACAGGGATGAACAAGCCACTCCTGAATTACCATCACCGGTGAGGTTACAGGTTTGATGGCAGTGAACTGTGGGGATTGTGAAAGCAAGCAGGCTGATAGTCTGTGGGGGAAAAAAAACTAGTCCTGCATTACTTCGCTCTGTTGAAAAAGATGGGGAGGATAAGATGGAAAGAACGATGTAGAGATATGGAGGATTTAAAGAAAAGGAGGGCAAGACTGGAAGGAGGGAAGATATAGGCATGGCCTAATCTCCGCTGGGAAGGACTGTTTTGATATGAAGTGAGCCTCAGTTTGACTCATCCCTTGTTCGTGGCCACGAACACTTTCATCCCTCCTTTTCGGTGTGTTTTCATTTTGCATTATTCAAAGCTAGTGACATGCCTTTATTGGTGAACACATTGGTCCTAGTCTCGCCCACTAGAGGGCATAGCCTCAGAATAAATGGAAATACCTTTGGAAAGGAGATGAGGAGGAATTTCTTTGGGTAGAGGGTGGTGAATCTGTGGAATTTATTGCCACAGACATCTGTGGAGGTCGACATTGGGTATTTTTAAGGCGGAGATTGACACTCTTGATTCGTAAGGGTTGTGGAGAAGGCAGGAGAATGGGGTTGAGAGGGAAAGATAGATCAGCCAGTCGAATGGCGTAGTCGACTCGATGGGCCAGATGGCTTAATTCTGCTCCTATGTCTTATGAAATTCTGAGCCATAGCTTCAGAGTTTATATTTTTAAACAGTGCGTTTAATACCACAATTTAAACACGGTACGTAATATTGCAGGTTTTAAGATTTTTGGGTTGTGGTAATTTACAAGTCTTATCACAGAATTTGGGAATGTTGTTGTTTTTCATGTGACACTATTATCTATACCTACCTATTTGCTAGCATATATTACAACATAAAAAGGTCAAAAGATAGCTTCAATATGGAAAATTAATACAAAATAAAATCTGTATTTATCTTATTTTCCAACTTACTTGTCATTTTACTGATGTCTGGGGGTATGCTCTTCAGTTTGTTAGCAGCCAGGTTGAATCGCAGAAGAACTTTCAGCTCGCCGAGCGAGCTTGGAATTGTTGAAAGTTGGTTATTGGATACATCCTGTCAAGATACACCGCTTAATCAATACTCCCACTGCCATCACACAGCGGGTTTCCAAATAACAGTCTTAGGACGTGGAGAGAACATCCACATTGGTTGTACAAGCAAATTGGTATGAAAATCCAAACATTTTGCATACAACTGATTTCAGTTCAGAGATTGTAGTCGTTTATCGTTAAAAGATGCTTATTCACTTTATAGATATAACCACATATTTAGTTTTAAATTATGCAAAAGGAAATTATATGAAATTGCAACATATTGACAGGATAAGTAATTAAGGTAGAGAGACAAGGACTACAAAAAAGAGACATAGAGACTTGGGTATTTTTAGGTGCAAAGTGTTTGCAGTTTTACTTAACAGGAGCATCTTGGAATCACCCAGGGAAATGTTGAAACAATGAGAGATTTTATTTGATATAAATGTTGAAAGTTCATTCACATTGTGCAAAATCTATTCACACAATATAATTTTTTAAATGGTAGAGCATGAAGGCTAAAATTGCTTTATTATTTCATTTGGCCCATGTTTGAACTAAAGCTCCAAACAAGGGTCTCTACCCAAAACGTCACATACTCCTTTTCTTCAGAGATGCTGTCTGACCTGCTGAGTTCCTCCAGCTTTTTGTATCTTAAGCTCTGACAAGATCTGTTGCCGTAGCCCTGGTTAAACCCAAACTGGACACTTGCGAACAAGCAATGTGTAAGTGTCAAAAAATTAAAAATCCAAACTGTGGAAACATGAAAAAGAGAAAAATGCTGGAAGCAGTAAGCACGTCAGATGGAAACTGTGAGAGAAATGTTGCTCGATGGCGACCTTTAGTCAGGAAGTGAGTAGTACTTGATAAAATGATAGACATCTTGCAATGCTGGTAATGCTGATTGGGTGGTAATTAACTAGATTCGATTTGTCCTGCTTTCTGCATCAACAAGTAAAAAGAAATGTAATGTAAAATGTAAATGTAAAAAAATGTAAACTAAGAGCAAAAGGGATTATTAAAGAGAGAAGTGATTGGTTAATATTTGGTGTTTTCGCAAAATGTATGATTAGTATTTGAGACATTCAAAGCAACTGTTATAATAATTAACATACCAGGTCTTCTAAATGAACAAGTTGACCAATATCATCTGGAATGTACTCCAATCCATTATGCTGTAGTTGGAGATTTTTCAAGGACCTTAAATTCCAAAGTTCATCTGGCAATTCCTTTAGTTTATTGTGGCTAAGAGTTGAAAGAGGGAGTGAATATGTATATATTCATATATTTACATTTCTGAAGGCAATTAAGGCAATAGATACTGTATGTATATATATTTTTAATGGCATTTGTAAAAAAAATGTTTCCCATGTTTTTCATTCCTGTGAAATAATAAAGCATTCACAGAAAATCCTGCAGAATTAAATTTTAATAAGAACTGTTTGACATGTAGGACTTAAAGCTTCAAAAACAACATATTACTTCATTCATATATTAGTCAATATGATGCAGCATACAATCATAAAGACAGGAAAACTCCAATAATCAGGCATATTTACAATGTTGGTGGAACTGAACCTGCCTTGGATTTAAAAACTATAGGGGAGGAAAAACTACCTCCAAGCAACCTCCCCATAGAAATCAGACACCACTGCCTCTTAAGAATATTAGCTTCTACGTTATCCACAGGCAATCATTGAAATTGACAAGCTTATATTGAAACTAGACGAAGTGGGACACGTTGGGTCCCGTCACACAGGAGGCTTGGTCCTCCAATGCAATATTTCACCACTCACCCATTAGCCCCCAACTGTACAGGCACAGCTCATTTCCCCTCATCCCTAGAACTCTCCCCCCCTCCTCTTCACCCTCCCTCTTCTTTCCCCTCTACCAAACCCTCAATAACTCCTCTCCCCTCGCTACCCCCCTCCTATCCCTCTATTCCCCCTACGCACCTCCTCTATCCCCCCACTATCTGTCCTCACCTCCCCACTGTCCTCCTCTATTCCCCCTTACTTCCCCACTCCCTCTATTACCCCTCCTCCCCACTCCCTCTCCTCCTACCCTCTCCCAATCCCTCCCTCACCTCTCCGTTCCCCTACCTAACTCCCCCCATAACTCTCCTCCTCTCCCTGTGTCCCCTCTCCTCCTACGCTCTCCCTCCCCAGGATCTCGAGGTTGCCGTGCCTCTCCCTTCTTGCGTGCCCCGGCGGTGTATCAGCCATCGGCGCCCTCAGAGCCAGGCCTCGGATCAGCCCGGAAGCGCTGGCGGGAAGGGGGGGGTGGAAGAGAGTTCAGAGAAAATACGGGGGAAGAGCCATGGAGGAGAGGAGGGGTATCTCGGAGGAGAGGAGGGGTATCTCGGGGGAGGGGGGCAGGAGCCAGCGAGAGGGACCAGAAAGGAAGGGGCTGGAGCTGTGGGGCGTTGCGATGGTGGTGCATTTGGAACTCACTCCGGGTGCTGGATGCTCTCCTCTGCCGGGATCGGATTGTCCACTTTCCATTTGACGACATCTCCTGCGGGCTGGGCCGCTTCCGGTCCCTACGAAAATTGTGTCCGGTTGGAAACTACCGCCGGCCACCAACAGCGTCCCTCAGCTCAAGTAAAGACGCGATGGCGCAGGAAGGGGCGGACCATCCCGGGGAGTGACAGGAGAAGAGACTAATCCGCACGGCGCTGACTGGCAGGGGAGATCGACATGCACACGAACGGTTTTTAAGATTTTTAAACCTCGCTAACTTTGACAATTTACCACCGATCGGAATGAAACGATGCACTTGCAGCACAGGTGAACGGTGAGTGAGCTGGGGAAAAATCGTAGCGCTATTCCTTACCAGGAGTTATTGAAGATCAGTGTGCACTGATGACGGTTGTATAATGTAAATTAAGTACAGAGAACATGGCTGGTTTATGCGCAAATAGAAAAAACACGGAAACCGGAACAGCACTAGATCAGAGTTTTAGTTATGTATCGATTTGTGTAACTATGCTCGATTAAACAATATAATATACCTTTTGTATTTTGACCTTGCAAAAATAAAAATAAACATTTCCCTTGAAAAGACCTCTATTTTTCAAAATCATGCAGAGAGGGGTGTGTGTGTGTGTGTGTGTGTGTGTGAGATTACATTTTTTCCCCATTCATTCCAAGGTCCGCCAAAACCACACCCTCAAACGCCGCCACTTTTTCCATTTTGCTACACATTACACTTTTACATTCACAAATGCACTCCTCATTACATTTCCACATTCTTATGTACACTTTTTAAATAAAAAGCTTCCCCTCCCCCCAAATATTTCAAAATGTTAAAAATTTATTCCATTGAGTGATATCACAATGCCCAATGCTCACAGATGGCCAATCGAAATGGATCAAATTTACATCTGTCTTTGCACCAGCCCCAGCACCCCCCGGCAGCCTGTGTCGAAGCACATGATCACGTGTGGGAATAGAGAAAGATGATTGGGGGTGATTGGGAGTAGGGAATAGATGCTGCCCATACCCCTCCCCCCCTACCTCCCCACTCTTTCCCCTCTCTCCCCCCACCCCCCTTGCCCTCCCTCCACACGTTTCCCCCTCCCTCATCCCCCTCCTCCCCTCCCTTCCCCATCCCTCTCTCCCTCCCTCTCCTCTCCCTCCTCCCACCCACATGCTTCTCTCCCACCCCCTTCCCTCTCCCCACTCCATCCACACTCTTCCCACTCTCTCCCCTACCCCATCCCCCTCTTCCCCTCCCCCACACATCTCTCCCCCCTCCAATTCCACCACTCCCCTACCCCTCTCCACTCTTCCCCCTCTCGCCGTTCTCACCCTCCCTCCCCCTTCCCCCCCTACCACTCCCTCCACTCTTCCCCCTCTCCCCTTCCCCCCTCCCCCAACCCTCCCCTCTCCTCCTCCCCTTCACCCCCCTCTCCATCTCCCTCTCCTCACCCCTCTCCCTCCCCCCCCCCACCCCTATTCACCCCCTTCCCCTCTCTCTTGCACCACTCCCTGCTACCCCTAACTCCCCCCTCCCTTTCTCTCTCTCTCTCTCCCCCCCCTCTCCTTCTCCCCCACCCCTCTTCTCCACCCTTCATTTCTCGACTCCCCTTCCCTTCCCCCACCCCTCTCTACCCCCTCACCCGTCTCCTCCTTTACCCTCCCCGCTCTCCTCCCCTCCCCATCCCCTCTCTCCCCATCTCCCCCTCCCCACTCTCTCCCCCTCCCCGCTCTCTACCTCACCCACCCATCCACCCCCCCTCTCCCTCTGTCTCTTGCCCCTCTCTCTCTGTCTCTCCCAATTCTCTCTCCGCCTGCGAGTTGGGGGCTAAGCGTCAGTGGATAGGGCGGTTATGGGGTAAAAGGAGAAAATTAATAATATTAATATATCAAGGGGGGTAGTTAGCGTGTGTGGCACCAGATGCTGCCCCCCCCCCCCCCCCCGCAACCGCACGTTGGGGGAACAGACTCAACGGGTCTGCACTTGGTCTAGTATAGTCTTAAAAGTGTGTGTGTGTGTGCGCGCGCGCGTCTTGTGGGTGTATGTCACATCCCTTTTTTTTTTCAGATAAGATTTATGGCCTTCGATTCCATGGTCCGCCAAAACCAGACCCTCAAACGCCGTGATTTTTTCCATTTTGCTAGACATTACACTTTTACATTCACTCATGCACCACTCATTACATTCAGACATTTTTATGAAGACATTTTTAATAAAATCTCCCCCCCCCCCCCAATATTTCAAAATATTAAAAAATCTAACTGCTCTCACCCATAGAATGGTGAACATTCCATTGTGTGATGTCACAATGCCCAATGTTCACAGATGTCCAATCGGAATGGATCTCATTTACATCTGCCTTTGCTCCAGCCCCAGCCCCGCAGCCTGTGTCGCAGCATATTCCATTGGGTGATGTCACAATGACATCCCTCACAGATGGCCAATCGGAATGGATCTCATTTACATATGCCTTTGCACCAGCCCCAGCCCCGCCCCCCCCCCCTCCCCCTCCCCCTCCCCCCAGCAGTTGTCGAAGCGCGTGATCACGTGTGTGGGAATAGAGAAAGAGGATTGGGGGTAATAGGGAGTGGTAAGATGGACTGCCCCTACCCCCCTCTACCCCCCCACTCTTTCCACCGTCTCCTTCCACCGTCTCCTCCCACCCATCTCCCCTACACTCTTCCCCAACCCCATCTCCCTCCTCCCCTCCCCCCCACCCCTCTCTCCCCCACCCCATCTCCCTCCCTCCCCCACCCCCTTCCCACTACCCTACCCTCTCCCCCTCACACCCTTCCCTCTCTCCCCACCCCATCTCCCTCCACCCCCACACCTCTCACCCCCTCCCCTCCCCCACCATTCTCTCCTCCCCCTCTCCATCTCCTCACCCCTCCTCCCACCCCCCTTTCCTCTTCCCCCCCCCACTCTTCCACTTCTCTCACCCTTCCCCCACCCCTCTCCCTCCTCTCTCTATCCCCTTTTTTTCTACACCCCTCTCTCCCTCTTCTACCACTCCCCCTACCCCCCTTTCCCACTTCCACCACTCCCCCTACCCTCTCCCCCACCCTTCCACTTCTCTCCCCCCTTCCCCATCCCTCTCCTACCCCACCTCTCTCTCCCCCTCCCTATCAGCCCTTTCCCCACCCCTCTATCCCATCACTCCCCCTCCTCTTCCACTTCTCTCTCCCCCCATCCCCATCTCCCTCCCCACCCCGCTCTCTCCCCCCCCTCCCTTCCCTCTCCCTCCACACTCTTCCCCCTTCTCCCTCCTCCCTCCCTAACCCCCCCCCCCCAGACGCGGCTGCAAGTTGGGGGCTATGCGTCAGTGGATATGGCGATTATGGGGTAAAAGGAACAAATTAATATAATATCAAAGGGGGTAGTTAGCGTGTGTGCGGGGTGGCAGTTAGTGTGTGTGACGCCACATACTGCCCCCCCCCCCCCCCAATTCGGGTCTGCACGGTCTAATATACATTAAAAATTCTGTGTATGTGTTTGTGGGTGTATGTCACATTCCATTTTTTTTTCAGATACGATTTTTGGCCTTTGATTCCACGGTCCGCCAAAACCACATGCTCAAACTCCGCCATTTTTTCCATTAAACTAGCGATTTTGCTTTTACATTCAGATTTACTCCTCATTACATTTAGACCTTTTTTTTGTACATATTTTTTTAATAAAATCCTCCCCCCGCCCCCCACTCACTCATTTTAAAATCTAAACGGGACTTAACGAGCTGCTTACATCACAATCCCACATGCCGACCAAGCCGCTTCTCTCTCTTCATTTGCCAGCCTGGCTCCCCCCCTCCTCCAACTATGCACACGCCTCCCGCAGCTGGACTTGCCCACGCGCTCCAAACCCCCCCCCCTCCAACTATGCTCGCACTGCGCCTCCCACAGCTGCAATCGCCCGCGTGTCCGCCCGCTCAAAACGCAACACCCCCCCACCGTTCTCAAAATGCTCTGCCGATCGGGAGGAGAGATAAGGCGTCAGTTCCGCTTAACTCACAGCTGGCGCAGCTCGCGAAGTCCCGCCCGTGCGCCCTTTCCGTCCTCTGCGTGCTCCAGAGAGTCACAAGCAGGATCTTTGGTCACAAGCCCACAACTCCACTCTCACGCCGGCATGCTCTGCAGATCGGGAGGAGAGGCAAGGCGGCGGGCTGGCGGGGTAAGGCCCGATCCTGGGGAGGTGAATAGTCGGAGGATTGAGGGAGAGGAGGAAGTAGGGAGAGAGAGGGGGGAATGGGGAGGTGAGGAGGGAGAGTGTGGGAATAGAGGGAGAGTAGTGGGGGTGATAGGGAGTGGGGAATAGATGGACTGCCCCCACCCCTCTCCCCCTCCCTCTCACCCCTACCCTATCTCCTCCTCCCTCATCTTCCCCCTCTCTCCCCCTCGCTCCCCTACCCTCCCTCCTTCTCTCTCTCCTCCCATCTCCCTCACCCCCCACTCTCCCTCTGTCTCTGCCCCTTTCTCTTTGTCTCTGCCCCTTTCTCTCTGCTCTCACTCTCTACCCCCACTCTCCCCCGCCGCCCTCTCTCCCTCCCCATCTCTCCCCCTCCCCCTACCTCTCTCTTCCCCCTTCCTCTCCCCAGCCCTCCCCTAAACCCCCTTCCCCTCCCTCCACCCCTGCCCTACCGCCTTCCCTCCACCCCACCTCCCCCTTCCCCCCCCTCTCTTCTCACCTCCCCCCTTTCCTTCCCCCCCTCTCAGCTCCCCTCTCTCCTCTCCCCCTCCTCTCCTCCTCTACCCCCCCCATCTCCCCGTCTCTGCCTCTCTCACTGTCTCTCCCCGCCCTCACTCTCTACCCCCCCCCTCTCCCTCTCTAGGCACGCCTGCGAGTTGGGGGCTATGCGTCAGTGGCTAGGGCGGTTATGGGGTAAAAGGATCTAATTAATAATATTAATGTAATATCAAGGGGGTAGTTAGTGTGGGAGTGGTTGGTGTGTGTCACCCCGCACACACTAACCGCATGTCACCCTGCACCCCCCCAACGGGTCTGCACTTGGTCTAGTATACTTTTAAAATTGTGTGTCTGTGTCTGTGTGTACGGCATTTTGCCTGTGATTCGTTACTCCGTGAAAACCAGCGCAAAAGCGCCGAGATTGTTACCATTTCGCTAGCGATTTTACTTTTACATTCGCATATCCACTCATTAAATTTCGTCATTTTTCTGTACATTTTCAATAAAATCCTTCACAAAACTTACTCTTTAAATCAGCAGCTGAGTACGTCACAATGCCACCCGCTCTCGATTGAAGCAGAAGCTGTCATGGCACTTTCAATCCCCCTCCTCTCCCCCCCAACTCAGTCCTGGACTAATTGTTCAACATTAACATTTATTTTCAAAGTGCCGCTGCCCAGCTGCGGACGTCACAATGACCTTGCGCTTGCGCCACGCCTCCCGCAGCTGGACCACCCCTCCTTCTCAAAATGCTCTGCAGATCGGGAGGTCACCAGCTTGAACATGGCGGCGGCAGTTATTGTCGCGCGGGGCATTACTCCCTCTGGGAAACCTGAAATGCCTCAGTTGCGAGAGCTGCCGGGGCTTGTCACCCGAAGTCGGCCCCGTCAGAGCCGCCCGCTCACCGAGTTTAGCTCCGCCTTCTCCCCCTTTCCCCAGCCTCCTTCCCTCTCCTCCCTCCCGCTGCAAACCCAACGTGCTACCAGTCGCACCTCTCGCAAGTCCTTTGATAAAAACCTTGCGACCCCCTCCCTCCCGCCTCTCTCGCTCCCCGTTTCCCCCTCCCCCCCCCCCCGCTCCCTCCCTCCCCTCATTCTCTACCTCGCCCCCTTCTCTAGAAGCACCTGCGAGTTGGGGGCTATGTGTCAGTAGATAGGCCGATTATGGAGTAAAAGGAGAAAATTAATAATATTAATATATTAACAAGGGGGATATTAAGCATGTGTGAGGGGGGGTAGTTAGTGTGCGTGGGGGGTGGTTAATGTGCGTGACGCCGCATGCCGCCGCCCCCCCCCTCCCCAACCGCATGTTGGGGGAAAAGACCCAACAGGTCTGCACTTGGTCTAGTACTATATAAACGGTTTGGCAGTCTGCTGTGAACTTGAAAATTGTTTGAACCATCAATGATCCGTTAAAATCTGTATGTGAATAGCATAAATAATTAATTTGTTATTTCTTTGTTCGTTAATATTTAAATATGTCTTTTGTTGTTTGCAAATTTACACTTGTGTTTGGGAATCCAATCCCTCCAGTTAACTAACCCAATCCAAAAATTAACCCCAGCAACACATCAGAGCCATCAGTTTTTGTCTCTAATATCATCTAACCCCAATTCTTCAAACATAAATATGCCTTTACTACGGCTGGGCTGAATGATTCCAAATCATGGCAAGTTCCTATTCTCAATGATCTCTAAATCTGAGGTTATCCAAAGCCATGTTCTCTGCACTCTTAATTTACATTGTACAACCGACATCAGTGCACACTGATCTTCAATAACTCCTGGTGAAGCAACGTCACAATTCCAAATATTTCCATGGTCTGATCCTTCCCTAAGTGCACTCCTCCAACCCTGCCCATGGTCATTCCCAATTTCATTCACTCCATCATTGATCAATAAGTTTGCCGTTTATTGATCTGTGATCCTTTTTAATGTTAATCTCTTTTCTAAGACATTCTAACCTGCCACACTTTAATCACTTTGCCCTAGAATCTTGCTTCAAAAGTTTTTTAATCGATTGACAAGTTACTGGAGAGGATTCTGAGGGATAAGACATATGTATTTGAAAAGTCAGGGGCTGATTAGGGATATTCAGCGTAATTTGGTGTATGGGTTATTGTGGTTTTTTTTAAAGTAACCATAAAGGTTAAAAAGGGCAGGGCTGTAGATATAGTGCATATGGACTTCAGCAAGGCCTTTGATAAGGTTCTGCATGGTTAGCCATTCTGGAAGGTTAGATTGTGTGGGATTCAGGGAGACCTAGCCCTGGATACAGAGTTGATTTCATGATAGTAAGCAGAGGGTGGGGTGGAAAGTTACTTTTTGGACTGGAGGCCTGCGAATAATAGTGCGCCATAGCAGTTAGTATTGGTTGCTGTTTGTGGTTTATATTAACAATTTGGATGATAATGTACAGTTTGTAATGTACAGAGTAAGTTTGCAGATGACACTATAAAAAATGATTTAGTAAACAGTGGATTAAGAATCAAGAATTAATGCTGGATCAGTTGGGCAACTGGGCTGAGGAATGGCAAATAGAGTTTAAATCATACAAGTGTGAGGCATATTTTGGAAAGTCAATGCAAGACAGAACCGTCACAGTGAATGCTAGGGTTGGGGAGTGTTTTAAAGCAGAGGGATCTAAGACTAAAAACCTATAATTCCTTAAAGGTAGCATCGCAGGTAGATTGGGTGGTGAAGACAGTTTCTGGCACACTGGCTGCCATCAATCATGGAATCAAGTGTAGAAGTTACAACGTAGTGTTACAGTTGTACGAAACATTGGTGAGGCAGTACTGTGTTGAGGTTTGGTCACCCTGCTATAGGAAATATGCCATTAAGCTGGTAAGATTGCAGAGAAGAATTACGAGGTTGTTGCCAAGACTCTGGGCCTAAGCTACAGGGAGAGGTTGCCCAGGCTATGTCTTTATTCTTTAGATGTTAGAGATATAGAATGGGAACTGGCCCATCGGCCCACTGAGTCCACCTGAGCAGCAATCACCCTGTACACTAGCACTATCGTACACACTAGGGAAAATTTACACTTTACACAAGCCAATTAACCTACAAACCGGTACGTCTTTGAAATGTGGGAGGAAATTGGAGCACCTGGAGAAAATCCAAGCAGTCATAGGGAGAACATACAAACTCCGTACAGCATCTATAGTCAAGATCAAACCCAGGTCACTGGCACTGTAAGGCAGCAACTCTACCAATGCACCATCCTTCCCTGGAGCATAGAAGACAGAGAGGTGATCTTATCGAGGTGTATAAAGTTATGAGGGGCAGAGATTTTGTGAATGCACGCTAGTGTTTTTTGAGGGTTGGGGAATCAAGAACCAGAGGACAAGGGTTTAAAGGGGGAGGAAAAAATTTAATAGGAATCCGATGGGTGGTAGTTTCATAAAAATTGTTGAGTATATGGAACAAGCTCTCAGAAGTAGCATAACATTTCTGCAAAAAATCTCAGAAATAGTAGTTGAAATAAATATAACAACATTTGAAATTACTTAGAGTGGTACACGTATAGGAAAGGTTCAGAAGGACATGGGCCAAACGCAAGCAAATTGGACCATCCTAGCTGCCATGAACGAGTTGGACCAAAGGAACCTCTTCCATGCTGTATTATTCCATGATTCTACAAAAGCAGGTCATAGTCTGGGGATCCTGTGGTAAATGACCTACTTACTGACATCCCAAAGTCTTTTCACTACCTACAAAATGTTATACCTTCCACAATGACAGTTTTAAGGTGAGATGGGGAAAGTTTAAAGGAGATTTGCACAACAAGTCCTTTTATTTTTACACACATACATAAAGTGGTCAGTGCCTGAATCGCACAGTCAGGGGATTGGTTTAAGCAATTAGGATCGATAGCATTGTTTAAGAGCCAATCGACAGGCACATGAACAATATTAAATATCAAAGTACGAACTCTTAAATTTTAACTTAGAAAGAAAAACAGGTTTCTCACTCAAAAGGATAAGCTGGTGACCAAATGCGTCTGGATCCTGGCCAAAACTTACCATTAAGTGGACAGTATGAATGAGTTCAAGATGCAATTACAGATGCTCCCCGATTTACAATGCTTCGACTTAAGATATTTCGACCTTACAATGGTGCGAACACTGGGCAACGGCAGCGAGCCGCAGCTCACTTCAGGTCACGTGATCAAATTGTATTAAATATGTTTTCGACTTACGATATTTTCGATTTATCAGAACGTAACCCAATCGTAGGTCGCGGAGCAGTCTTAAATGCAATTGACCAATATCATAAAAAAGATACAGTATTGAAACATGAATGAAGGCAGTCTTAATCATCATCATCTGTACTTGAAACTGCTTATATTCTTCCCTAATACCATTTTAATCTTACTTAATAATAATTCTACTTTATTATTCTGTAATATTAAACTCATCTACTTTATTATTCTGTAATATATTAAACTCATCTACATATAAACATGAATGTACCCAAGGCAGTACCTGACAATGAGCTTCTGGAGATTCACCAACTGCCCAATTGCACAAGGAAGAGAAGTCAGCTGATTGTCATGGACCTGGAACCAATTTTAATAAAATCAAAATCTTGACCAATAGATTAATATCCATTGTAAAGTGCACAATTCTATTGAATGCTGTTGTTGCATAATAAATTTCAGTCACAGGTCCTACTTTTTAATACAAATGTTTGGGGGATACTATTTTTTTTTCAATGCCTTATATATCTGTAAAGTGATAAATATATATACTGAATAATGATATTACTTTCAAAGCAGTTCAAATATAATTTTTAAGGCAATTTAAAAATAATTTGAAACTACAAAGTGAAGGATTTTTGTGAGACTTTTTCTCAGGCTTATCACAGAATCATTAACCAGCACATTAATAATTACATTGAAATAAAAGATAGAGACAGTCAAATATTTCAATTGTATGTACTTAATTACCTTGAGGCCAAGTGCTAATTAATTATTCCCTTCTCCCAGAAGTACAGGGATTTGTGCTTTAAATTGAAAAAAATGTATCCTCAGTCCAAAAATGTGTCCTCCCAAATGCAGTAAATGAACCACTTATTTGTTCAACAGGTATTTATTGTATAACTGACTTTTTTTTTTTTAATTATTAGGTTATTAAGGATTACAATTTATATTAGACAGTTATATTTCAGTATTTTGTGTTGCTAAAACAACTTCTTTCATAGTAAATCTCAAAAAAGCGCTCATCCATTCAGAGCTGAACCATTGTTCTGTCTAACCGACCATCTTCCTTGATTGTTATAGCTATCTTCGAGCAGATTGTCTGTTAAATTTATTTGAAGAAAGCTTCATATTCTTCATGATTCAAGCAGATAGTTTATTTATCAAACAAAAAATGTGAGTAATCAGTAAATGTTTATCCATGCCCAATGACAATTGATGTTGTCTTAAATACCGTAATAGATTAAAATTGAAAAAAAGCCTAAAATAGCAATTAATGTAGAACTGCTATTTGAATAATAGTTATATAATCATATAGTATTATTCCCAATTACAATTTAATGCAGATGTATTAAATTAGTTTTCAAAAGATTATTACAAATACATATTTACATCAAGTACTGTGAGAGCCGGGAGGAGCTGAAGATCATCTGATAAGGACTCTAGTTTGTTGGAAGCCAAGATAAGTTTACTCAGGTCTGTCTGATCCCACCATCGATCACTTGCGTTAAACGAGACATTCAAATGACAATCCTCTGGTGGGTCCAGATTTATCCGCCATACACTCTGGGGTACTGCATTAAATTAAAGAATTTAGTAAGCAACAAATACAATTGAACCCAATTCACAGCATTTAATAAAATTATCTATTTTCCTTAATAAGGCATCTTAACAGTGATAGTATGACAAAGTAAAACTTTACATTTAATATTTTCTTTATACTAATTTGCAATTGCGAGAGCTCAAAATAAGAAACAGTGATGGAAATAAAATAATAATACATCATTCAAGCAAGGTGGAAAATAAGACCAGAATTTAGATATACGAAATGCATGACAGTAATATTATTGCCGTAAAATTTACACAGAACAGTACGGAACAGGTCTTGGCCCTCAATGTCTGCGCCAAATTAAACTGTAGATCTGCCTGCACATGGTCTATAATTCCCCATTCCCTGACTGTTCATGTACCTATCGAAATGCGTCTGCTTTCACCATTCCTCCAAAAAGCTGCTGCAATCACCTAATGCACCTCCTTTAAACATTTTATCTCTGCTTAAATATATGCCACTGAGTATTTGGCATTTTCACCCAGGAGAAATACTCTGATGATCTATGCTATTTATGCTTCTCACTATTTTATGCTTCTATTAAGTCGCCCATAGCCTTCAGCACTCCAGAGAAAACAATATAAGATTGTTAAACCTTCTCTTTTCGTGAATCCAGGTAACATCTTGGAAACTTTTCCGCATCCTCCCTGTACTACAGCAACCAGAACTGCACACGACACTCCAAAAGTGGCCAAACCAATGTTTTATATGGCTGCAACACGACTTCCTGATTTTTGTGCTCAATGACCTGAATGATGAAGGCAAGCATGCCCAACACCTTCTGTATCACCCAATCTACTTGCATTGTTACTTTCAGCAGGCTATACAACTGCACCCCAAGATCCTTCTTTATATTAATGTTCATAAGAGTCCTGTCATTTACTGGCTACGTTCCTTTCTTATCTGTTGGACAAGCAAATGGGATAATCCGGGAAGGCTCTGGAACCAACCATGCTGGAAAATCAGTGGTGGACCTGTATCTCACTTTTTAGAAAACCTGGCTACTGGAGGCCCCATCTTGTTCTAAACCTATCCTATCCTACACCTGCCCTCATGTATTTTTAACATTGTGATCGTATCTGCCTCAACTGCCTCCTCTGGCAACTCATTCCATATACCCACAACCCTTTTCGTAAAAAAAAGTTGCCTCACCTTATTAGATGCAAGTTTCATGAGAAAGATACTTAAATACTCTAATTGATGATCATTGATTGGCACTTGGGTAAGACAATTAGATATAAGACAAGATTTCATGCATGGAGTACAAACTAGTTAATTACCTGCTCAACTATAATACAACACAACACGATGTCTTCATCAGCAAACATTATTAGTTCTAAACTTACGATTTAACAGTCATTGAAACAGCAGCTGAAAATGACGGTGTTCACACCACCTTACAACATAACGTAGTCGCATTTCAAGGCCCTATCCATCTCATGTGTTTATATCCTACCAAAGACAGTAATTTATCGCGTATTCAAGTGCCTTTAATCTCCTAACATTACTAGACCATTACATCCAAACCTGACATTACCGATAAATAGCTGTCCCCAGTTACTTTTGAAAAATACAAGTTTGCTTATGTTTTCTCTTCTGCAGACCGGAGACAGAGGGCTCTATTAAACGGTTCTGAGGAAATCGAACAGAACAATCCAGGAATCATTTCATGACGTATTTCATAACATTCTGTGCACTTACTCGCAAACTTGCTACATATTAATATTTAGAGTTACCAACATTATGTTATGTGTACTCAAATATTTAGTAAAGTAATATTTTCCTCTTAAGCAGGATCTTATTCATATTTTCTTTCCAGAGGATTTGTCAGCACCTTACACGACCGAATGCACTCGCAAGCTGCGCCCCTACCTACCTTCACTCAACTCCCGGTTGGAAAGGTTCAGCTGTCCACTTTTCCTTGCCGCTTTAATGAAAGCCGCAAGCACAGGCAACTCTTTCACTGGAGGTTGAAATCCTGCCTTGTAATTTGCGAACCTACTTCCTCCCTTCCGGGACATTGCGACAGAAACAAAATACTACAGAAACATAATACAACAGCAGCAGAATACAACAGGCCACCGCCGCCTTCTCCGGGAAGGCCGCGCCTCCCACGGTGCGCATGCGCGCCCAGCGCTGTGCATCAAGGGTTACAGAGGAGCAAGATGCGCCACTCAGCGGAAAAGACGTAGCATCACATGTATGATTGTTAGCCGGCTGCCTCGACCAAAGATGGCGTCGACTGTGGCGTCTACATCATCGGGAAACTAGGCTCCTCTATAATCTTTGTCTCTCGATCTCCCTCTGTGTAATCCGCTCCAAAGCTGCAATGCAGTTGCAAGCAAAGATTATAGAGCAAGATGCATTAGAAAGCTATTATATTTATTTGTAATAGATCTTTACTTACCTCTCGATCTCTCTCTCCCCCTCCCCTCTCTTCTATCTCCCCTTTCGATCCCTCTCTTCTCTCTATCTCTCTCTCTCCCCTCTTCTCTCGATCCCTCTCTATCTCTCCCCTCTCGATCGCTCTCTCTCGCCTCTCCTCTCGATCTCCCACTTCTCCATCTCTCTCCCCTCTCGATCGCTCTCTCTCCCCTCTCGATCTCTCTCCTCTTGACCTCTCCCTCTCCCCTCGATCTCTCTTATCACGATCTCCCCTCTCTTCTCTCGATCCCCCTCCCTTCCCTCTCTCCCCCTCTCCTCTCTCCCCCCCCCCCCTCTCCTCGCTCCCTCCCTCCCTCCTCCCTCCCCTCTCTCCTTCCCTCTCTCTCCTTCCCTCTCTCCGTCCCTCCCTCCATTCCCTCTTGTGTGACAGTTGGCAGCCCTGCTATGCATTAGGTCCAAAAGAGGATAGAAATAAATTACTTAATGGTCTTTGTAAGAAGATTTTAATAAGCTCTTCTATCATTCCCATCTAATAAACACAGCAATACATAACACACAGCAATACAAAGACATGAACTTGTGCTGCAATAGAGTCAAGGTTAGAATTGTAGCAATCTTTGTGAGTATCCACATGCACTATGGACTCAAATTCAAGAATAGAAAAATGCATAACATGACTGTTAAAAGGAAATGTAAAAAACTTCAAAAAGTGGAACATAAGTATGCATAATTTTCAAAATGTATTTATTTGAAGTAATACTATTCAAGATCAAATCCAAGTGAGTTTATTGTCATGTGTCCCTGATGGTACAATGACATTCTTGACTTTGTTTCAGCACAACAGAACATAGTAGGCATTGACTACAGAATAGATCAGTGTGTCCATATACCATTATATAAATATATACACACATGAATAAATAAATTGATAGAGTACAAATAACAGATAATGGGCTATTAATGTTCAGAGTTTGGTCCGCCATATTTAATAGCCTGATGGCTATTGGGAAGTTGCTATTCCTGTACCTGGTCGTTGCAGTCTTCGGGCTCCTGTACATACTACCTGCAGGTAGCAGGGACATGAGTTTGTGGCCAGGATGGTGTGGGTCCTTGATGATACTGCCAGCCTTTTTGAGGCAGCAACTGCGATAGGTCCCCTCGATGGAAGGAAGGTCAGAGCCGATGATGGACTGGGCAGCGTTAACTACTTTTGTAGTCTTTTCCTCTTCTGGGCGCTCAAGTTACCGAACCAAGCCAGGATGCAACTGGTCAGCATGCTCTCTACTGTGCACCTGTAGAAGTTAGAGTCCTCCTTGACAAACCGACTCTCCGTAATCTTATCAGGAAGTAGAGGCGCTGATGTGCTTTCTTAATATTTCCATCCGTGTTCTCGGACCAGGAAAGATCTTCAGAGATGTGCATGCCCACGAATTTGAAGCTCTTGACCCTTTCAACCATCGACCCGTTGATATAAACGGGACTTTTGCTTCAGCAGCAGCAGCTTCTACAGGAGGCTTTAAACGTTTGAGTGAGTCTGTGTGTGTGTGAGAGTCAGTGTGTGTGCGAGTCTCTGTGTGTGGATCTGTGTGTGTGTGTATGCGTGCTTATATAAAAGCGTGCTTCGTTGAATGATGACTTCTGAGATATATTATCAGAGTATCTTGGTTAAAATTTGACTGTGGCAAAACGACATAAAGACGCTGTGGGCAGCAACATGAGACACAACAAGAAATAATTTAATAATTCTCATCTTTGACATTTAAATTGTTCTTATATTTCGTTATTCACATTTTAAACTTTAATAAATCCTTTTTCCACTTTTCATGCCTGTGTGTTCTTCATCACAATGGGAACCTAATGGGCAGGAACGGATACTCTGTGGGAGAGCCACTAAGAGCAAAGATCCTATAGCGGAGCAAGATGGACCACTCCTGCGAAAAACACAGAATACGGTTTTTTATCACCTCAGTTCTAAATGACCTCCCCCTTATTCTAACACTGTGGCCCCTGGTACAGTGTTAGACTCTGGAAAAGTGGGATAACATTAGCTATCCGCCAATCCACAGGAACTGATCCTAAATCTATTGAACATTGGAAAATGATCATATGTATGTGTATATCTGCATGTGTATATATGTGTATATATGTATGTATATGTATGTGTGTGTATATATATATGTGTTTACATATATGTATGTATATATGTGTATATGTGTGTATATATGTATGCGTATGTATGTATGTATGTATATGCATATGTATGTATGCATATATGCTTTATGTACATCATCTGACAAATAAGATAGAGAGCAATAGTGACGATTTAAATCAAAGTTTCTTCTGATTCATGAAAAGGAAATGTATTTATCTCTCAAGGGCCTGTCCCATCATATATTTATATGAATGTGTGTTTTTGTGTGCCTGTAGTTTTGTGCAGTGTGTGTGAAAGCAATACAAGGGAAGCTGCACAATACAATGCAAGGGAAACTACGCAAAGGTGGGGCTGGGGAGGAAAGATGGGAGGGAAATGGGGGAATAGGTGGAAAATGGAGGGAGAGAAAGTTGGGAGAGAGAGAGAGGGGAAGGAGGGAGAGAGAGAGGGAAGGAGGGAGAGAGAGAGGGAAGGGAAAGAGAGAGAGGGGGAAGGGAAGGAGGGAGGGAGAGAGGGAAGGGAGGGAGAGAGGGAGGGAAGGGAGGGAGAGAAGGGAGGGAGAGCGGGAAGGGAGGGAGAGAGGGAAGGGGGGAGAGAGTGATCGAGAGAAGAGAGGGGAGAGAGAGAGAGCGAGAGGGGAGAGAGAGATCGAGAGGGGAGAGAGAGAGATCGAGAGGGGAAAGAGAGAGATCGAGAGGGGAAAGAGAGAGATCGAGAGGGGAAAGAGAGAGATCGAGAGGGGAAAGAGAGAGATCGAGAGTGGATAGAAAGAGATTGAGACAAGAGAGAGAGATAGAGAAGATAGGGGAGGGGGAGAGAGAGAGATCGAGATCGAGAGGTAAGTAAAGATCTATTACAAATAAATCTAATAACTTTCTAATGCATCTTGCTGCTCTATAATCGTTGCTTGCAACTGTTCTGTGGCTATGTAGCAGATTACTCAGCGGGAGGCATCCGCCAAAATGGTGGCCGTGACGTTCCGTTACGTACTATACATCAGTCCATTGGATTTCGGAGGAGTGGTCTATCTTGCTCCTCTAGTATCTTTGCTGCGCATAAAGCCAGATCGTTTCGCCGTACACCTCCGCTGGGTCCGCAATAACCAACCCGACCTCCCGGTGGCTCAGCACTTCAACTCCCCCTCCCATTCCGTATCCGACCTCTCGGTCCTGGGCCTCCTCCACGGCCAGAGTGAGCAACACCGCAAGTTGGAGGAACAGCACCTCATATTCCGCTTGGGGAGTCTGCATCCTCTGGGCTTGAACATTGAATTTTCTCAATTCTGTTAACCCTTGCTGACTCCTCCCCTTCCCACCTCTCCCTCAGCCCTCGGGCCCTGGCATTCCCTCTCTCTCTACCTCTCCCCCACCCTAGTCGCAATAGCTTCTCATTTTCACACTACAAACAGCTTACAATGGCTTGTTTTCTTTATCATTGATACTTTTTTTGCATATCTTTCATTCATTGTTCTTTATCTCTCCACATCACTCTCTATATCTCTAGTTTCCCTGATCAGTCTGAAGAAGGGTCTTGACCCGAAACGTCGCCTATGTCCTTCGCTCCTTAGATGCTGCTGCACCCGCTGAGTTTCTCCAGCCTTTTGTATACCCTCGATTCTCCAGCATCTGCAGTTCCTTCTTTTACAAGTGTCCCCACCAATTTATTCCCCATGAAGGGTCTCGACCCGAAACGTCGCCTACCTACTTCGCTCCTTAGATGCTGCTGCACCCGCTGAGTTTCTCCAGCTTTTTGTGTACCCTTTTCCCCATGAATGTTGCCCGACCAATTTAGTTTGTCTCCCCCCCCAGAAAAGTTTCTAAGCGAAAACAATATTTCCTTTCTTCACATATACTGCCCAATCTGCAGTGAATTTCAACCATTTTCAAATTTCAGTTCACGTACTTTGTGGGGTAACTGGACTTTCTTACTTTGTGGGAGTAACTGGACTTTCTTACTTTGTGGGAGTAACTGGACATCCCTTATTGCCCTGGAGAAGGTGGTGATAAACCATCTTCCTGAACTTCTATAGTCCTTCATGTGAAGATATTCCAAAAGTGCTATTAGGAAGGAAGTTCTAGGATTTAGATCCTGCAACAATGAAGACTAATGATACATTTCCAAATCAGGATGGCACCTACATGAAGGGGAACTGCCCTGTCCTTGTTGGTGATAGAGGTTGCTAGTTTTGGGAGATAGTATCAGAGAGTCTGGATAATGAACTATAGTACATTTTGTAAATGACACACACTACCAAGTTTCTTTAGAGTTGTTGGAGCATAACCAGGCAAGTGGAGAGTGCTTGTGTAGGTAGGAATTGCAAATGCTGGTATAAACGGAAGATAGACAAAAAGCTGGAGCAACTCAGTGGGACAAGCAGCATCTCTGGAGAGAAGGAATGGGTGACGTTTCAGGCCGAGACTTCTTCAGAGAGTACTTCTTCATATTCCAACCAATAACTTGTAGATGGCCAAAAGGCTTAAGATGTCAACTTATGAGTTATATGTCACAATATACCCAGACTCTGACCTGCTCTTGCTGCTACAATTTTTATGTGACTAGTCCCGTTGCTGGTAAATCAAATGGTAATCCCAGAATATTTGTGGTAGGGTCAGTGATGCCTTTGAATGGAAAGGATTGTGATATGATTCCATAGTTGGAAATGGTCATTGCCAGACATTTTACTGGTGCAAAAATTTAAGAAGTAATGTTATACTTGTTCTGAGTTAAGATAAGATCACACCTGAAATACAGTGTGTATGCACAGTATAAAATAATATTGAAACATTTGTTTTACTTTAGCTCTTTCTCTTTCGTAATTTCGCTGTACAATGGTGATTTGAAACCTCACCCATTTCCTTGAGTTCTGCAGTTATAGATGAAGTCAATGTGGAACCTCAGATTATTTCACAGATGAAGCAGAAGGTACCTGACAAAGGTGGGTAGTTTGTGAAGCAGTGTATACTTTCCACTATTAGAGGCATTAATTGTGTAATTCATGGTCTGTAAATGCATGGACTCATGGTTCTCAATGCCAATCTAAATGCATCTCCAATGGGCCAGGGTTTTTCCAGCGGTAAGTGAAACTTTTTTTTAAGGAGGCTTGAAGACATTAATTATTTGAAGAATTCATTGTCTGAAGAAGGGTCTCGATGCGAAACGTCATCTATTCCTTTTCTCCAGAGATGCTGCCTGACCTGCAGAGTTACTCCAGCCTTTTGTGGCTTCATTTTTTTTCTCTCTCCCTGCCCTGTAATTTCTTTCAGTAATCAAGCAATGGATAACGGAGATCCAAGAGAATGTAGAAGCATTGAGCAAAAAAAAACTGTTGATGGAACTTAGCAGGTCAGAAGAATGGTTAAAGTTTTAGGCCCGGACTACAGCATTGGCAGTATCTTGTTTCTCTATGTGAGGGATAAAGTGATTAAACCCCATTAAAGTAAGGAGTTTTAAAGAGAATCCGAACTGAGAGGGGCTGGAGAGAGGATTCTGACACAGCTGTGTCTGAAGGTTGCCAGACCCATCCTTGAGTCCTTGAGTAAGAAGTAATAGCATTGTATAGCAGTAGAAGGGAGTTATGTAGAGAGATCCATATCAGTGGAAGGGAGTGATAGATGGGACCCTTGTCACTATAGCTTAGCTTTAGTACTGATATAGGAGAACTGAGAGGGTTCACTAGGAGGTGAGTAAAACTAGGGTAGGTCATGAGCAACTGAGCATGCTTAATAGAATAAACGAATATTACAACACACCCCTGGTCAAGAAACTGCCCATTACCATGAACATGTTTGAACATGCGATGTATGATATGGGAGGTGCGAGGGGATGTACGGTGGGATGTACCTACAGATTGTGCACCTCAGACCCTGATTGGAGATGGGTCCAGAGGGGAGGTTGAATGTAAAATTCTGTGTATAAAGGGGGATGACTTCTTTGGCTTCGGTGTGTCTCGGTTTGGAGAGGCACCCGGGTCTGCAGAGTCGAGAGGAATAAAGAACTCTTGCTTCCAAGATTTAGTCTTTGAGCATTAATTGTGAGCACAAAGCGTATCTCATAAATTGGGGGCTCGTCCGGGATCGCCACTCCGGCTGCTTGGTGGAGGCAAAGAAGGAGGGGAAGGTGCACCCTGCTGATTTCAGCAGTCTCCGATCTCCTTGCTTGCCATCAGCAGTTTGAGCGAGTGATATTCGGTGGGAAAGACTCGGGAAGCAAGAGGGGGTGTAAGGTAAATACGTACGGGACGGTCGAGCGATTCTTGTGCACAGGACCCAGGTAAGAAAAGTGACTATTAAGTATTGCCTGGGCGACCGGGAATAGTCCGACGAGACGATGGGAAACCGGAACGGGAAAAGTAAGGGTCCGGGGAACCTGGATGAGGCTCATACTGATATGGAGCCTAACATTCCGCCCGATAGTCCGTTGGGGCGAATGTTGGATGGGATGAAGGGAACACCCGGGGTAAGAGTAAGGAAACTATGATAAAGTTTTGTTACTTTGAGTGGCCAAAGGAGCCTATTCGAGGGAGCGCAGGGTGGTGGCCGCGGTTGGGTTCAAATGAGGACTGGGTGGGACAGGCGTTGAATGTTTTTGTGAATGAAAGACAAACGCCGAATCAAATAGAAAAGGAATATGCCCAGTGCTGGAAACCCAATAATGGGATGTTTCCGTGAAAGACGGAAAGAGAGCAGGATGAACCTGACTGGCCACCAATTGGTGATGATCACCTACGGAGACTGCCCCCGCCATATGAATCCCAGCCCCCAAATATATCCCCATCAGTGCCGGCTGCATCTGCCCAGGAGGTCCCACTAAGCCAGAGCGGATCGGCAGTAAACCTGTCTGCTCTTGTCTCAGAAGAGACAGATAATAGAGAATTACAGAAAGTAGAATGTGAAGGAGAGAGAGCCAGCCAGATAAGGAAGAGAAAATAAAAAGTGAGGACAAGGATGGGACGGGTGTCCCAGGCAGTAGTCGGAGGACGCGATCTCAAACGAGGGCAGCGGAACAGAGATTAGACCGATCTGTTCAAATGAAGCCCCTCAGGGAGGTCCCGTTAGGGGGAAACGCCGGGGGGATGGGATTTGTAAATGTGCCTCTCACCAGTATGGAGGTGAGGAACTTTAAAAAGGAGATGAAAAGTTTATTGGAAGACCCCTTGGGACTGGCTGAACAAATAGAACAGTTCCTAGGGCCAAAAATGTTTTTATGAAAAATATTGAGTTGTTTCAAACAATCTCATTGAAGTAAGAATGGAACTAATGTGATGTGTGTGTAAAAACCGGTTTTGTATGAATAAGGAAGTTTGTATATTGTATAGGTTTTGTTTGCTGTGAGCCACATGTTGTAAGGGTATGTGTGTGTGTTCCTTTAAGAAATTGTAAGCAATGGGGGAGGTTATTGTAAGGTAACGGACAACGCTTTGTATCATCGCAACTTGAAAAGGGGAAGTTGGAAAATGTAGGTTGCTTGGCTTATATAGATTTCTTTTCAGTAAAGTTAATTTGGAAAATTGTTAGTCGTATGTATTTAAACTAGGAATTGGAATTTGGGAATTGTAGGGAGAATGGTTTGAACAAAATTAGAAATAAGTTAATTGCTGAACAACAAGCAGCTTTTATGGTTTGTTTAGATAAACATTCTGGTGGGAGAAGGGTAATAAATTAATGGGGCCAAGGGGAAAAAAAAAGAGTTGGCAGACAATGATGTCAATAATGGGAAGTTTGTTTACTTCAGAAGAAAGACAGATGGTCAGACAGGCAGGAGAAGGGGTTGCCGGCTGACGCAGGAGCAGCAGAGGTGGGAGCAGTAAAATATCCCATTACTGCGCCGGATTGGAGTAACCAAACAGGGGAAGGAAGAAACAGTATGAGAAATCTCAGGGAAATAATAATTAAGGGAATCAGAGAGGCCGTTCCCAAGGGACAAAATTTTGAACGGGCTTTTGAAAATCAGCAGAACAAGGACGAACCTCCGACAGTGTTCTTACAAAGGTTAAGGAGGAATGTCCAGCAGTATTCGGGGATAGACCCTGATACGGCCGCAGGTCAGCAGTTGTTAAAGGTTAATTTTGTAACAAAATCATGGCCAGATATTAGAAAGAAATTGGAAAAAATTGGAAGATTGGAATGACAAACCATTGAATCAATTGTTAACAGAGGCTCAAAAGGTATATGTAAGACGGGATGAGGAGAAACAGAAGGGAAAGGCAAAAATGATGTTGCAAGCAGTACAGCAAGGAGTACAGAAGGGGGGAATCGAAGGTGATAGAAGGCCGGGTGCTCATGGAGACCGGGGAAGGGGAAGCGGTAGTATTGGAGGACGAGGAAGAGGTGAATGGGGGGACCGAAGTAGGGGTCCCTGGGAAAACAAGGAACAAGAATCAAGAAGATGGTACACGGGGCCACCCCGGTGTTATTATTGTAAAGAGGAGGGTCATTTCAGGAGGGAATGTCCCAAGCGATGACGGGAGGTGCAGTCGTACGCACTCATGGAGGAAGAATAGGGGAGTCAGGGGTTCCGCTCCCTGGGGTGTATGGGATACACACGTTAACCTCTGGTAAACTTGAGATTAGGACCCCAGGGAGAGGATATGATATTTATGGTAGATTCGGGAGCAGAGAGATCGAGTGTAACTAAGGTACCAGAAGGAATGAGATTGGGTAAAAAACAGGTTAGAATATCAGGGGAAGAAGAGGAGGCAGTTAGGGACGCAACAATAACCCTCCTGAACTTTCTGGGGGAAAAGGGGTTGAGAGTGTCTAAAAGTAAATTACAGTTTGTAGAACGAGAAGTTAAATATCTAGAACACCTGATAAGTGATGGGAAAAGGATAATAAACCCGGAAAGGATAGCGGGAATTACCGGACTGCCAATGCCGAAGAATAAGAAGGAGATTAGGAAGTTTCTTGGACTGATTGGATATTGTAGATTATGGATAGATGACTATACCCGACAGGTTAGGTTTCTATATGATAAATTAGGTGAAGAAAACGATAAAGTAAAGTGGGAATCCGGGGACGAACACCAGTTTAGGAAACTAAAGAACAGTTTAATCACTGCCCCTGTACTGGCTCTCCCGTCTATTGACCAGCCATTCCATCTTTTTGTGAATGCAGAAAATTGAATTGCGCTGGGAGTACTAACCCAAGAGAAAGGAGGGAAGCGGCAGCCCGTCGCATTGTTGGTTACCAGGCAGGTTACCAGGAAGTTGGTCCGTGCAAATGTGTGAACTGTATGCATTACTGAGGGCATTGGAATTATTGAAAGGGAAAGAAGGAACTGTGTATACGGACTCCAAGTATGCCTTTGGGGTGGTACACACCTTTGGGAAAATCTGGAAAGAAAGAGGGATGATTACAGCTAGAGGGAAGAGAGTTGGCTCATGAGCAGTTAATTGAAAAAGCTTTGGAAGTACTAAATTTGCCAGAAAGAATAGCGGTGGTCCATGTAGCAGGCCACCAGAGAGGGAATTCGCTGGAAGCTAGAGGGAATAGGGCAGTCGATAGTGCCGCTAAGACAGCGGCGACAGATGGAACGGTAAAAATGTTGTCTCTAATACCGTTGAGAGAGGGAATAGAGAAGATACCTGTATTCCCGCGGGAGGAGGAAGATAAAATGAATGAGTTGGGTGCCCGGCGCTCCACGGACGGGAAGTGGTGGACGCCGGACGAAAAAGAAATAATTACTAAAGGATTGACGAGGGATTTGATTAAACAACTACATTCGCAATTGCACTGGGGAGCTCAGGCTCTGTGCGACACGATACTACGGACTTATGCCTGTAGAGGCATTTATACTTTAGCCAAGCAGGCGGTGTCTGGTTGTGTAGTGTCAAAGGGTGAATAAGAAGGTAATGAGAGCTGGCCCAGGGGGAGAACAACAATTGGCCATTAGACCCTTCCAGAGAATACAGGTGGACTTCACAGAACTACCAAAAGTACAGCAGTGGAAATATCTTCTGGTTATAGTGGATCACTTCACCAGGTGGGTAGAGGCATTTCCCACGATAAATGTCACTAAGATACTGCTGGAACAAATCATCCCATGATATGGAGTAATTGAATCCATAGATTCAGATCGAGGAACACATTTTGCTTCCAAGGTGCACCTATTAATTTGTCACGCCTTGGGAATAAACTGGAAGCTGCATACTCCATGGCACCCCCAGAGTTCGGGGAGAGTGGAACGGATGAATGCCACTCTAAAAATTCAGATAACTAAATTAATGGAGGAGACAGGGTTACCCTGGACTAAATGGCTACCAATTGCTTTATTGCGAATACGGACGGCACCACGAAAGGATATTGCGGTGTCTCCCTATGAAATGTTGTTTGGATTGCCTTATTTTGGGAAGGTGGAAGGCACACCAACCTTTGAGGGAGGTGATGTGTTCTTGAGGAACTATTTACTGGCAGTGTCTCGTTCCCTTACAGAATTAAAAGCTAAAGGATTATTGGCTCAAAGCCCACCACTCGACTTTCCAATACATGCTGTAAAGGCCGGCGACTGGGTACTGGTCAAGAATTGGAAGGAGGAGAAACTCCAGCCCAGGTGGACCGGACCGTACCTAGTATTACTGACAACCGAGACAGCAATACGAACAAAAGAAAAAGGGTGGACCCACGCGATCCGGGTTAAAGGACCCGTCGATCCACCCGTTCCTGAGGAGGAGGAACAGTGGATGGTGAAGCCAGGAAGCAAACCCCTAACAGTAATTTTTAAAAAAAGCATTGAATGTATAACTGACAGTATGAAAGGAGCAGTCGTGGTATTGTTTGCTTTGTATGTAATTGTGGTAAAAGGTATTACTAATTGTGATAAATGTTATCATCCTATCCAATACAGAGGGCGGACAACCTGATCATTTACCTATCATTCCCATGTGAACAAAGTATGCCATGACCGGAAGACTAGAACCATTTGTGAAGAGGGGGGAAAGGAGTATTTGATGGCAGGCAATAGGGGGTATATAGGGAAGTTTGGGCCCGTTACCTGCCCAAGGGGAGAGAGATGGGTTTGTGTACAGTTAGTTTTCCCTTCTCAGATCGTAAAATGGGCAATAGATAAGACGAGGGAGGAAGTAATAAAAGAGGTTACAGAAGTAGTAGTCACTAAGCCTCCCCCTCCCTCACCTACTCAGCCTCAAGTGCACCAGACACTGTACGAAGAAATAAAGAAGCAGATCGAGATCCCTGAAGGAGAAAACAAAAACCAGTTTGTGGACTTGGCCCTCCGGATAGCTGGAATCCTGAATGTGACTGACTGCTGGGTCTGTGGCGGACCACTGATGAGTTCACGTTGGCTGTGGAGGGGATCCATTATTGAAGTATGGGACCTGATGGAGTGGAACCTGACAGTTGGACAAGACCGAGATCCCCAGGTATGGGTCCTGACAGACGCTCCGGTCGGGACTGAGTGTATCGCTAGGCCCTGGGCAAAGGATGCCGTCCTAGTAGGCAGCAGCCCCTGCCAGCGCATCGTCACCCAGTGGCCAAATCAGTCCCGAGTGTGGTGGCCAGAGGTGCCTAAATGGTATCTAACTAAGAAATATGGCAAAAACTGCGCTAACTGGATGAAGACCGATGGAGTGGAATCGGCTGGACTATGGAACTGCACCGGGAACAACCCTTATCAGGGGATCCCAGTATTGAGAGATATATGGAACAAGGTTGCCTCTAGTGGACCGGCCCCTGAAGGACTGTTATGGATATGCGGATACAAGGCATACTCGGTGTTACCGATGAATTGGAGTGGGACTTGTTTTATTGGACTGGTACAACCTGGATTTTTCCTGTTAAACACCAAAGAAGGCCGGCTGTTAGGAACACCTGTATTTGATGACCTATATTGGAAAAAGAGGAAAATAGACATTGGAGAATGGAAAGATGATGAATGGCCACCAGCAAGAATCATCTCATACTACGGACCAGCCACTTGGGCACAGGATGGATCCTGGGGCTACCGAACACCAGTATACATGTTAAACCGGATCATAAGGCTTCAGGCAGTACTGGAGGTAATTACCAACCAAACTGCGGGGGCGCTGGAAATGCTGGCAAAGTAGCAGACGCAGATGAGAGCAGCGATATACCAGAACAGGTTAGCCCTAGATTACCTCCTGGCAGAAGAAGGAGGGGTATGCGGGAAATTCAACCTCTCTAATTGCTGTTTGAACATCGATGATAATGGACAGGCAGTGATGGACATATCAGAAGGGATCCGTAAGTTGGCACATGTTCCAATACAAAAGTGGAATTCGATTATGGGAACCCAATGGTGGGATTCCATCCTCGGAGGAACATGGTGGAGAACGGTGGGACTCGTGTTTCTATGTGCAGGGGCTGGACTGATCTTTATCCCCTGTTGTAGAAGTATGTCAGATGCAGGCGGTAGTCATGCCTATGGGAGAGAGAGGGGAAATACAGAAAATAATGATAATGCAGACAGGGGAGGTTCATGATTTACAGGAAGAGAAGGTTAGGACAATGCTACGTCAGTTCGAGTTGAGGGAACTTGAAATGAGGGTTTAATCAGTGTATGCGTAGCAAAAGAAAAAGGGAGGATTGTGAGGGATAAAGTGATTAAACCCCATTAAAGTAAGGAGTTTTAAAGAGAATCCGAACTGAGAGGGGCTGGAGAGAGGATTCTGACACAGCTGTGTCTGAAGGTTGCCAGACCCATCCTTGAGTCCTTGAGTAAGAAGTAATAGCATTGTATAGCAGTAGAAGGGAGTGATGTAGAGAGATCCATATCAGTGGAAGGGAGTGATAGATGGGACCCTTGTCACTATAGCTTAGCGTTAGTACTGATATAGGAGAACTGAGAGGGTTCACTAGGAGGTGAGTAAAACTAGGGTAGGTCATGAGCAACTAAGCATGCTTAATAGAATAAATGAATATTACAACACACCCCTGGTCAAGAAACTGCTCATTACCATGAACATGTTTGAACATGCGATGTATGATATGGGAGGTGCGAGGGGATGTACGGTGGGATGTACCTACAGATTGTGCACCTCAGACCCTGATTGGAGATGGGTCCAGAGGGGAGGTTGAATGTAAAATTCTGTGTATAAAGGGGGATGACGTCTTTGGCTTCGGTGTGTCTCGATTTGGAGAGGCACCCGGGTCTGCAGAGTCGAGAGGAATAAAGAACTCTTGCTTCCAAGATTTAGTCTTTGAGCATTAATTGTGAGCACAAAGCGTATCTCACATCTATTTCTTTGTTCCACTGGAAAGTCTCTGCAAGGTAGGTATACATACCTACATAGAAGATCCCCCTTTTCTTCGAGGGAAGTTCCTTTCTCTGCTTCCGCTGTTCTTAAAACAACATTCTTACTAAGACCATACAGGGTCACGACCCAAAACGTTGACCATCCTTTTGCCTCCACAGACATGACTTGTCTTGTACATAAGTCGAAAGGAGCTAGACCAGAGGGAACAAAACAGAACCAGGGGATTTGGAGAAACTGTGGGTCTGCCAGCTCGATCTTGCATGTAGATTTTGGGAAGGAGATAGAAAAGGGCAGTTCGAAGTGAGGGAACTATAAACTATTTATTGGACCATCCTTCTGGAATAAGGATGATTTGTTAATTGACTGAATGCAATAACCATTCATTTTATTTCAAAGCTGTGCTAATAAACAAACATTAACGAACGTTCTAATGGGGAGGATCCAGGCCTGAAACGTCGTCTGACCATTCCATTCTCAGATGCTACCTAACCCGCTGAGTTATTCCAGCATTTTTTGTGTTTTGTATAACATACAAATGCGTCCCTGAGCGTGAAATGCTCATTCCGCTAATCCAGCACGCGTCTATTAATAAAAAGGAACCACAGCTTTTCGAGAGTTTGAATTGAAGTAAAAATATGTGACATAGGGTTACACAAAAAACTGGAGAAACTCAGCGGGTGCAGCAGCATCTAAGAGGCGAAGGAGATAGGCGACGTTTCGGGTCGAGACCCTTCTTCAGACTGGTCAGGGATCAGGGAAACGAGAGATATAGACAGTGATGTGGAGAGATAAAGAACAATGAATGAAAGATATGCAAAAAAGTATCGAAGATAAAGGGAACAAGCCATTGTAAGCTGTTTGTGGTGTGAAAATGAGAAGCTAGTGCGACTAGGGTGGGGGAGGGAGATAGAGATAGAGGGAATGTCAGGGCCCGAGGGCTGAGGGAGAGGTGGGAAGGGGAGGAGACAGCAAGGGCTATCAGAATTGAGAAAATTCAATGTTCAAGCCCAAAGGATGCAGACTCCCCAAGCGGAATATGAGGTGCTGTTCCTCCAACTTGCGGTGTTGCTCACTCTGGCCGTGGAGGAGGCCCAGGACCGAGAGGTCGGATACGGAATGGGAGGGGGAGTTGAAGTGCTGAGCCACCGGGAGGTCGGGTTGGTTTTTGCGGACCGAGTGGAGGTGTTCGGCGAAATGATCGCCAAGCCTCCGCTTGGTCTCACCGATATAGATCATCTGGCATCTGGAGCAGCGGATGCAGTAGATGAGATTGGAGGAGGTGCAGGTGAACCTCTGTCGGACCTGGAAAGACTGCTTGGGTCCCTGAAAGGAGTGGAGGGGGGAGGTGAAGGGACAAGTGTTGCATTTCTTGCGGTTGCAAGGGAAAGTGCCCGGGGAAGGGGTAGAGCGGGAGGGGAGGGAAGAATTGACAAGGGAGTTGCGGAGGGAGCGGTCTTTGCGGAAGGCAGACAGTGGGGGAGATGGGAAGATGTGGCGGGTGGAGGGGTCACGTTGGAGGTGGCGAAACTGGCGGAGGACTATCTGTTGTATTTGCCGGCTGGTGGGGTGAAAGGTGAGGACCAGGGGGACTCTGCCCTGTTTGCGAGTGGGGGAATGGGGAGAGAGGGCAGTGTGGCGGGGTATGGAGGAGACCCTGGTGCGAGCCTCATCAATAGTGGGGGAGGGGAATCCCCGTTCTCTGAAGAATGAGGCCATTTGTAATGACCTGGTGTGGAACACTTCATCCTGGGAGCAGATGCGGCGTAGACGAAGAAATTGGGAATAGGGATGGAGTCCTTACAGGAAGCAGGGTGGAGGAAGAGTAGTCCAGGGTAGCTGTGGGAGTCAGTGGGTTTGTAGTGGATGTCGGTCAGGAGTGTATCACCTGCAATAGAGATGGTGAGGTCAAGGAATGGTAGGGAAATGTCGGAAATGGTCCAAGTGTACTTGAGTGCCGGATGGAAGTTGGTGGTGAAATGAATGAAGTCAGTCAGTTGTGTGTAGGTGCAGGAGGTGACACCAAAGCAGTCGTCGATGTAACGGAGGTAGAGGTCGGGGATGGAGCCCTGGTACACCGAGAACAAGGATTGTTCGACGTGCCCAACAGAGGCAAGCGTAGCTGGGGCCCATGCCTGTGCCCATAGCTACGCCTTGTGTTTGGAGGAAATGGGAGGAATCAAAAGAGAAGTTATTGAGGGTAAGGACCAAGTCTGCTAGGCGGAGGAGGGTGTCAGTGGACGGGTATGGGTTGCTCCTCTGGTCGAGAAAGAACCGGAGGGCTTTGAGACTGTCCTGGTGGGGGATGGAGGTGTAGAGTGACTGGACGTCCATGGTGAAGATGAGAGGATGGGGGCCTGGAGAATGGAATGCACGGAGCCGACGGAGAGTGTCTGAGGTGTCTTGAACATAGGTGGGGAGGGATTTAACAAAGGGGGATAGGATGGCGTCAAGGTATGTAGAAATGTGTTCAGTGGGGCACGAACAGGCAGAGACAATGGGTCTGCCAGGGCAGTCAGGTTTGTGGATTTTGGGGAGAAGGTAAAATCGGGCCGTGCGGGGCTGGGAAACGATGAGGTCGGAGGCTCGGGGGGGGGGGGGGGGGGTAGGGAAACGATGAGGTCGGAGGCTCGGGGGATCCTACAATGGCTTGTTCCCTTTATCATCGATACTTTTTTGTATATCTTTCATTCATTGTTCTTTATCTCTCCACATCACTGTCTATATCTCTCGTTTCCCTGATCCCTGACCAGTCTGAAGAAGGGTCTCGACCCGAAACGTCGCCTATCTCCTTCGCCTCTTAGATGCTGCTGCACCCGCTGAGTTTCTCCAGTTTTTTGTGTAACCCTCGATTCTCCAGCATCTGCAGTTTCTTCGTTAACAAAATATGTGACATAGTCTGTCAGAGGGAGGGAGAGTGAGTGGCACAGCAAAGCTGCCGCCATTTCCTTGGCTGGCGTTATGGTGTCTGCCAGGGCACCATAACGCGAGGAGGGCTCGGGTGATCGGGGGTGCGCGGGGGGGGGGGGGGGGGGAGGAGGGCTCGGGTGATCGGGGGGTGCGCGGGGGAGGAGGGCTCGTGTGATCGCGGTGCGCGGGTGAGGAGGGCTCGGGTGATCGGGGGTGCGCGGGGGAGGAGTGCTCGGGTGATGGGGTGTGTGGTGGGGGGGGGGCTCGGGTGATGGGGTGTGTGGTGGGGGGGGGCACGGGTGGGGGGGCTCGGGGGTGCTCGGGGGAGGAGGGAGGGCTCGGGTGAATCGGGGGGGGGGGGGTGCTCGGGGGAGGAGGGCTCGGGTAATCGGGGTGGGGGTGGGGGAGGAGGGGCTCGGGTGATCGGGGGTGTGGTCGGGGGAGGAGGGCTCGGGTGATCGGGGTGCTCGCGGGGGTGTGGGGGGGAGGAGGGCTCGGGTGATCGGGGGGTGCGCGGGGGGGGGGGAGGAGGGCTCGGGTGATCGGGGGTGGCGGGTGCGCGGGTGGGGGGGGAGGAGGGGGGGATCGGGGGTGCGCGGGGGGGGAGGAGGGCTCGGGTGATCGGGGTCTGCGTGCGCGGGGGGAGGGAGGGCTCGGGTGATCGGGGGAGCGCGGGGGAGGAGGGCTCGGTGATCGGGGGTGCGCGGGGGGGGCTCGGGTGATCGGGGGCTCGGGTGATCGGGGGTGCGCGGGGGGGGGGAGGAGGGCTCGGGTGATCGGGGGTGGGGGGGAGGAGGGCTCGGGTGATCGGGGGTGCGCGGGGGGGGATGAGGAGGGCTCGGGTGATCGGGGGTGCGCGGGGGGGAGGAGGGCTCGGGTGTCGGGGGGTGCGCGGGGGAGGAGGGCTCGGGTGATCGGGGGCCGTGCGCGGGGGGGGGAGGGGGCTCGGGTGATCGGGGGTGCGCGGGGGGGGAGGAGGGCTTCGGGTGATCGGGGGTGCGCGGGGGGGGGGGGAGGAGGGCTCGGGTGATCGGGGGTGCTCGGGGGGGGGGGAGGAGGGCTCGGGTGATCGGGGGTGCTCGGGGGAGGAGGGCTCGGGTGATCGGGGGTGCGCGGGGGAGGAGGGCTCGGGTGATCGGGGGTGCTCGGGGGAGGAGGGCTCGGGTGATCGGGGATCGGGGGTGCTCGGGGAGGAGGGCTCGGGTGATCGAGGGAGGGCTCGGGTGATCGGGGGTGCGCGGGGGGGAGGAGGGCTCGGGTGATCGGGGGCGGGGGAGGAGGGCTCGGGTGATCGGGGGTGCTCGGGTGCTCGGGGGAGGAGGGCTCGGGTGATCGGGGGTGCGCGGGGGAGGAGGGCTCGGGTGATCGGGGGTGCGCGGGTGGAGGAGGAGGCTCGGGTGATCGGGGGTGCGCGGGGGGGGGGGAGGAGGGCTCGGGTGATCGGGGGTGCTCGGGGTGGGGGGGGGTGAGGAGGGCTCGGGTGATCGGGGGTGCGCGGGGGAGGAGGGCTCGGGTGATCGGGGGTGCTCGGGTGAGGAGGGCTCGGGTGATCGGGGGTGCGCGGGGAGGAGGGCTCGGGGTGATCGGGGGTGGCGCGGGGGGGGGCGGGGAGGAGGGCTCGGGTGATCGGGGGTGCGCGGGGAGGAGGGCTCGGGTGATCGGGGGTGCTCGGGTGAGGAGGGGCTCGGGTGATCGGGGGGTGCGGGGGGGAGGAGGGCTCGGGTGATCGGGGGGTGCGCGGGGGAGGAGGGCTCGGGTGATCGGGGGTGCTCGGGGGAGGAGGGCTCGGGTGCGCGGGGGATCGGTGGAGGGCTCGGGTGATCGGGGGTGCTCGGGGGAGGAGGGCTCGGGTGATCGGGGGTGCTCGGGGGAGGAGGGCTCGGGTGATCGGGGGTGCTCGGGGGGAGGAGGGCTCGGGTGGTCGGGGTGCTCGGGGGAGGAGGGCTCGGGTGATCGGGGGGTGCGCGGGGGAGGAGGGCTCGGGTGATCGGGGGTGCTCGGGGGAGGAGGGCTCGGGTGAGGGGGTGCTCGGGGGTGGATCGGGGTGGGTGATCGGGGGTCTCGGGGGGGGAGGAGGGCTCGGGTGATCGGGGTGTGCGGGGGGGGGAGGGAGGGCTCGGGTGATCGGGGGTGCGGGGGGAGGGGGCTCGGGTGATCGGGGTGCTCGGGGGAGGAGGGCTCGGGTGGATCGGGGTGCGGGAGTGCGGGGGAGGAGGGCTCGGGTGATCGGGGCCGGGGGTGGGTGATCGGGTGATCGGGGGGAGGGCTCGGGTGCTCGGGGGGGAGGAGGGCTCGGGTGATCGGGGGTGCGCGGGGGAGGAGGTGCGCGGGGAGCCGCACGCGCACACACCTGCCGCAGGCGGGGCAGCGGGGGAAGCAGCGTGCGCGGCCCGGCGCGCAGCATTGTGGGATACTGCGGAGGTTGCCTGTTGTCGTCGTTGTTGTTGAGCGTTTACGGCCGAGAGTGTTCACTGCCGATTAATGATCGTCAAATTGTCATATGTACTCTCCCACTTTCTTTTCTTATGTATTTTAATGTCTTAGGTTCGTGAAAACGTCGTGGAAAGTTGGATCGGGAAAATAAATTTCTGTCCCTTTTCCAACAAAAAAAAGCATAAATAATTTTAAACGATGGCTACGGACGTGATTCAAGTGACCAATGTTTCACCGAGCGCGACCTCCGAGCAGATGAAAACTCTGTTCGGATTCTTGGGCAAAATCGACGATTTGCGGCTCTTCCCTTCAGAGTGAGTAGCTCCAAACTCGCAGGCGGGGCCGGGCCTAGGCCGCGCCGTCCAGCGGCTCCACATGACCTGACGCCAAACGTTTAACTTGCTGCGGGAAACCGACTCCGTGTGTCTAGTCTGCTTGTGCGGATGTACGTTTCCAAATACCTTTAGAAATTGTCAGCAGATGCCCTTCTTTTCACGGATCTCGGAGCCTCCGGCAACTTCCACCATTGTCTGGCTATTGGTTGCCCACTCTAATATCTTTTCACCAGGCCACGTTTCCGCAGAGCCGCGTTTATTTTGAAGTATATTTCGTGCTGGTCTAATCACGTACCAACGATAAGGCTGTAGGATGCACTTAAATAACAAGAAATATTGCTTTAAGTTGCATCAAAGTGTACATTTGTGTTATTACCAGAGTAATGTAAAATGGCCGCCAATGCGAAGCCGCTGCACAGATAGTCACAGGCAATAATTGTACCAGGTACTCGTGTTCGGGATGCACGATACACTGCAGATCTAATATTAGACCGATTATTATCAAATGAAACGTTGAGATAGCATAGTACTGATAGCGGAGTACTGATTTTTGAAATGGGACCGACAAGAATAATACCAGGGCAAGTGATCAAGTAAGAAATGGGTACATGTAACTCATTTAGTGTTGCTTCTTGAGGATATGTACACATTCCTAACCATATAGAGTTAATGTGGAGCTTGAATTACGGTTTGGGAACCCATGCTTTGTGTTGAAATGTGGTTGAATGTACAGAGAATGAGTAAACTTCCTGCTTGTATGTGTGTATTCTGGGAATTAATTCACAATGTTACCTGGAACTAGAGGATGTCTTCTAATGTCAAAACTATGCATTCTAAATTAGTTATTTTTTTATAGTTGCTGGTTTCAACACAAATTGGTGTGATAATTGTTCTCTGGAAATATTTGTTTGAAGTAAGCAAATGCTATGCCAAGGTCAATGGAAGAGTGCTACCAAGGATGAAGAAAAAAGGTTCACAGTGATTAGAAGCTATTACTTCATTTTTTGGCCCCAAGTGAGTAGGGAATTGAAATAAATCCATATTTCAATACTATGATTCAAGGAAACAGAAACATCCATGAGTATTTAGATACGGATAACCATGTATAATCAGCTGCCTTTGTAAAAATAAGTACAGTGCAAATTAGAAAGCCAAGACACTGGAGGAAGTGCTCCATTTCAAGCCACAAATTAGTATATTTTATGTTCTATTGCCTGAAATTGATGTTTGATTTCTTTGAAGTAACTGTTTATAGTTTTAACCAAGTCATGTGGCAGTGTCTGAAAAATTGTCCTGTTGTCACAATCTTTTGACTCATCAGTATTTGCACTATAAAAGTACGATGTATCCATTGATAATGAAAATTTATGTGTAAACAATTGCCTGTCAGTGTAAGCAGGCTTCCCACCACTGGTGGAGCTGTGGTACGAATTGCCCAGGTCTGCTTTCCATTTTCTTCCTCCTTGTCAGGTAAGTTTTGTTTTTAATTTAATCTATTATTACTGCATTTCATATTTCTGTTGCCATGTCTCTTTTTCTCTTTTGTGCAACCTTGTTTCCCGAACTATACCTTTTCATCTAGGGCAGGCAGTCCTGTTCATTGCAAAGCTTTGACATCTCCTGGCTGACTTACAGATATTCCTGACGACCTTGCTTGAATTTCTGCATCTATTCAAACTTTGCGATTTATATCATGTCCTTTTCGCCTTTCAAACATTTGTTCTTTATTCTTCCACTCCTATTGCTTAGTTTTTGCTCTGCTTGTGCTTTCTTGGTATGTTCTATTCAAAATTTTATTTTATTGTTCTATTGCATTGTTTAAGTAACAATAACGTTTGAAAAAAATCTTCTTAGATCTAAATGCTTCCTGCTATGCAACCCTCTCCGTTACATCAAAAACTTGTATGTATTGTATATCACTATTGAAATAATTACATCCCTTTCAGTCACTGTTTGTCTGTACCACTGCACTTGTTTCAGAAGTAATTCCCAGAGTGTCATGCCAAGAAGGCATCCTAAGATATCAAAGCTATCATTAAAATACAATTTATTTTACATCTTAACAAATTATTTGCAGCCTATCTGAAACAATTTGGTGACCCAGGCCATAAGCATTTGTGTTTATACAAGTAAAATACCTAGGTTTTAAGTATTTAGCTTCAAATTTCATGACATTTGTAAATATTTTAAATGCAGATCTCTGCTCCAAAAGGGCATTTTTTGTATTAATAAATTGCCTGTAGTACTGCTTAATCGTCTATCAGAATGTGGGAACTTCTGGTTCAACTTAACAAAATTAATGTAGCATGTCTGAGTAATGCATTTACAATATTTCATCATATTAATAAAGGCAATATAGCTATAATGTATTGTAAATGTATATATTATGTTGTAATTACACTTATTTGTTTTCATCAACAACATAGCTGCATTCATATGTATGTAAATCCTCTAAACCTGCTACATGGAATTATTTTGGTACAAATTAACGTAAATTTCTCGAGTGATTGAATAAATATATTTTTCTCACTAGGATTAAAATGTAACACGCACGAAGTACAACTGGTAGATTCAACAAGCCCGATGTAATGTTTCATTCTGATATGTCACCTAAACAATAATCCACAAGGCTTGGGTTGAGAAGCTTGGTTTCATGGGGAATGGCTGCTGCTCTTATCTGCCTAACTGCGACTTCCGAGCAACCTCTGTTCTTCTGTTTTCAGCCAGCCATAATTTGTTGTGCCAAAACCTGGATGTTGTACATCCACCTGGAGAGGAATGATTTGATTTTACATATTTGTAAATAACCTACCAAATTAGTAGAGAGCAACAATATACTGTTTAAGAAGGAACTGCAGATGCTGGAAAATCGAAGGTAGACAAAAATGCTAGAGAAACTCAGCGGGTGAGGCAGCATCTATGGAGTGAAGGAAATAGGCAGCGTTTCGGGCCGAAACCCTTCTTCAGACTGATGTGGGGGGGGGGGGGGGGGAAGGAAGAGGTGGAGCCAGTGGGCTGGGGGATGAGGGAGAGCTGAGAAGGGGAGGAGAAAGTAAGGACTACCTGAAATTAGAGAAGTCAGTGTTCATACTGCTGGGTTGCAAATTGCCCAAGCAAAATATGAGCGGGAAATATGAGCAAATTGCCCAAGCTCCTCCAATTTACGGTGGTCCTTGCTCTGGCCGTGGCCAAAGGTCAGATTCGGAATGGGAGGGGGGCGGGGGGGGGGGGGTTGAAGTGCTGAGCCGCCGGGAGATCAGGTTGGTTATTGCAAACCGAGTGGAGATGTTCGGCTAAGCGATCGCCAAGCCTACACTTAGTCTCACCGATGTAGAGCAGCTGACATCAATAGATGAGGTTGGAGGAGGTGCAGGTGAACCTCTGCTGCACCTGGAAAGATGCTTGGGTCCTTGAATAGAATCAAGGGGGAAGGTAAAGCGACAAATGTACTTACTGCTTGTTTTGAAGCTGACTTGGCCCAAAGTTGATGCACTTCACTTATTTTCTCAAAACGTTGAAGGAGGGTTCAGAAATTGAATATACATTGGCTCATCTCAAACTTTTTGAAGGGTGTTTTAGTGTTCTGAGAGAATGTGAGGAGAAGATTTTAGTTAGTTTTAGGAGTTGACACCACAGTCTGAGAATTTGAGTCATTCCCTAATTTCACTTGCATCTTTTTTTGTCAAGGTTTATGTTGACAACCAGGAGAGAGAGTTTAGACCAAAGAGAAAACTCCGAATTTTTGGGATCTCCCATCCAGAAAACTAGTGTATCAGAGAATGATACCACATAAAGAAGAGTACAATTTTATTTTTAATTACAAACAATTCTAAACATTGGTGTGGGGGAGGGAGTGGAGTTGTAATTCTTGTTATAGTACTGAGATAAATATATTTTAATTTTTCCCTCAATGCCCATAGTTAGCGAATACATATTAAGAATAATAGACTGAAAAGCAACAAGGATGAAAATCAAAACTCAGAAGTGAAATGCAAAGATGGCAGATAAAAGAGGCAGAGCTGTGGTGCATTTGTTCTGATGAGTGAATGTTCTAATATTCATTGTCATTTTTTTGGAATGAAAAGTAAATATCTTGCTTTGCTGTCTGGTTTTTGGACGTTATCAATATTTTGTGGTAGTATACCGAATAGTAGTCAGTTTTGTACAAGACAATGATACAATTCCAAAAGCATCAAATAGATTTTAAAATCCAAATGAAGAAAATTTGAATGGTTAAAGCTACGTAATGGTTGTTGAAGTTAAACTCATTTGCATCTTATTTTCTATTATGAAATCCATTTTGATAAAAAAGATGTTTAAAATATTATTGAGCAATTTAAATGCTTTTGCTAAGGCTGTTGACTGCTGAACATAAGGTAAACCACTCCAGTATACGTGATTTATAATACTTAAAAAAATTAATAACATTTTTTAAATGGCCTATTGATTAGGTGCCAATGTAAAATGTACTCCTTCAATTGTACTCAAAGACTACTGTGGCAATGTAATGACGTTCAGCAATTAAAGTGGAGGCACCTTTTGCTTGTGTTTTCTTATGTGGAATAAATCTTGCTCTTTCTGCCTTTTGATCTTTAAGGAATGAGCAGACCAGTGGTTTCATTATTTTTAATGCTCGGCTGAAATAGTTGTGTCATTTCTACTTTGCTTTCCCCTGTCAGCCTGTCGCCCTGCTAGTTTGTGATTTATTTTTGGACATGTTCAATGACAAAATTAAGGAGTTGCTCTGCAAAAAATTAAATGGGACACGTGGACTTTAGCTTGTGTCCTGTTGTATGTATGTATGTGCCTAGTGCTTGTTGGTTGAAAGTATGGAGAAAAAATTAAACAACTGAAACAATGTAACTTTATTTGATTAAGATTTGAAGTAGTTAATTTCATTTGTGTTTTATAAGATGTGAAGTCAGCGTTGGTTCAACCAGGTTTTTCTTTTCCCAGTGATTCACCGTTGCCAGTGACGTCCCGTGTGTGTTTCGTAAAGTTTCATGATCCTGACGCTGTGGGAGTGGGGCAGCATTTGACAAATACGGTCTTCATTGACAGAGCATTGATAGTTGTACCTTACGCAGAAGGTTTGTGGTTTTATTGCTTGGGGATTTTGACCCTTTCCAACTTCGGTTGTACACGTTAAAGCCTTTGAGTAAATTGCATTGGACCTGCATGATAATCGTTATTGACACATGAACCCTTGGTATATTGTCATTATTAACATCATCAGAAAAACCAAATGTTAAAGCTGCAGTGTACTTGAGAGGTTTCCAGGGAACTTGGCTGCCTTTTTAAAATTTCAGTGAATTACCTCTAGGCTAATAACTAACATAGGATCAACACCAATTTTAGTTTAATTATAGGGCCCATATGATTCTAGGTGATTATGTTTAATTCTGCATATAAAAAATATTTTATGAAATGGCATAAGCATTAAGGAATTCAATAAATCATGGTCATAGTAATAGAAACATAAAAAATAGGTGCAGGAATAGACCATTTGGCCCTTCAAGCCATTCAATATGATCATGGCTAATCCTCCAAAAACAGTATCCCAACCCCGGGATATATGTAATGAGGCAGTATATAAGAATAAGCACCTTGCAATAATATTGAATGTCTCAAAGTAATTGGAATTTACCCACCTTTGTCTTTTTTTAAAAAATGTGTTATATTTTAGTAACACGTGCGGCGAAACATCTGAAGAAGGGTCTCGACCCGAAACGTCACCCATTCCTTCTCTCCAGTGATGCTGCCTGTCCCGCTGAGTTACTCCAGCATTTTGTGTCTACATTTAAATTCAAACTATATCATAAAAACAGAAGTAGTATCAAACTGTTGAAACAGGTTCTTATTTTCCCAATTAAAAGTAGAAATACCATTCCTTCTTATTTGTGGTATTATATTTGTGGCAATAAATGATACTGGTTGAGATTTATTATTAATGCAGTATACCAAGGGTTTTTAATGGGATGGGGTAAAAAAACAGATTTTTTTTAAAGTTGGTTAATCCAGCTTTTTGTGTGTTTTAGCAATGGTGGAGTTGTCTTTTTTTAAATAACCATATTGTTTCATTTAAAAACCCAGACCATCATCCAAAATAATAAATTCTTCTCTCTGTTATTTGTGTGTGTGATTTTTATAGTGGAGAAGGCAATTGCAGAGTCCCTTCCCTGATGACTGAAAAAGTGGGTCCTCTGCAGCGACAGGGGATTCTAGGCAATTTACAAAAGGCCAGCAAGCATAAGAGTCCCCATGTGTTGTCCTGTTATAAACATTTGTTCTTGTTAACTACCTTTTCTCTTTACTGTTTCTATATTTCTAGGCTTTGATGTTATCCAGTTTAGATTTTATGAAGGAAAGAATTCAGCAGATTTAAGAGGACAGGCTAAAGGAGAAATGAGCTTAAAGGGGATAGTGTACTATAGAGTAGGTAATTTTGGCATATTCTATTTCCATTTGTAGGCATCTGGAAGTTCATTGATAACAATTACATTTATGATTCAAATGACACACCAGGAATGGCAGCACAAAGCTGTGTATGCCAAAATGACTTACTTTGTGGTATCTGCAATTACAGTGTACTCCACAGAACTATTCTTTAACATTTTCTTGTGAAGCTGCAGGCAAGTTGGTGCTTCAAACTGAATACTAATTTTAGTTTTAAAATATTAATTGCACATGGTGTCCAAAAATACTTCACTGTTATGTGTAGCTTATACCCGTGCTAAATTTGATGCATTAAACCAAGCTTATTGAAAAATAATTGGATTAGGACAAAAGTGCTTCTGTTGTTGCAAATCTGTATTAAAAGCTTTTTTTAAATGTAGGTAACTTGAATAACTGAGAAAGCATACTGTTGTTTCCTCATCATGGAATTTCAACTTCTCTGGAGTACTATGAAGGGATTTTTATTTGCATGTTTTAATTTCTGTGGGAATGTAATTTGCACTGTAATGAAGATCTCAATTAATTTAGTTCAAACAAGAAACACGGTAAGCAAGTAGTACCTGCAAACCCCTGCTGAGCTTGAGAAAGGACTTGCAGCGTCAGAACTCTTATTTACTGATAGACAATGGCTGTCAGTTGTCTTTCATTCTTTTGCCTATTTTCCTTTTCCCTTTTTCTTTGCTTTTCCCTCCTGTCAAAATAGTCTTTCATGCAGTTTTTCTTGGAGTATGAACACCAAAGGTACAAATGAACTGCGTAATATTATACAATCATTTAAAAGATGAGCCTTTATTGCTGACAGTTGGTAGCATCAGAGTGATGTAAACAACCCAGATATCTCTATACTAAGTGCATTCTGTTAATTTTATCAGCACCGCTCAGTGCAGAAAGTGGAACCATTGCCTTTGTTTAACAGTGGTTTTTCTTTTTTTGTTGTTGTGTTTTACAGTTCTTTTCCCTGGTTCAGCCAGACCTATTTACCAGGCCCTGCTGAAAATACCACCCAACAGTTTTGCCTTCTGCAGCTAATCCAGTTTCTCTTAAGTGTCCTTTACTTGTTGTATGTTTTCTTGCCGAGGTGCCACACAGTATCTTATACATGCAGTGCTGATTACTGTTATCTGTAAAGGATAGAAATGCAGTTGGTGTGTATGTATATTTACAGAATGTCACTCTTGATTGTGGGGCATTGGGGCACAGTGGCAAATTAATATCTAGTAACATTGCAAAAAAAAAAATTTGGTTCACTTGCACAAAGTAGCATTTAATATATAATGAGCAGTATGTTTCAGCTTGTTCATGAATTTCTCCTGTCTAATGGTAAGTTCTAAACAAGTCATAGTGAACTTTTTCATGATTTTGGTCCCTAAATCATAAACTTTTTTTGTCTTGTGTATCTTGATTTTTCTGTGTGCTTTATAGTGAAGCAGCCGACACGAGTCGCTTGTTCATAAAACATCTTTTGAAAAGTTGAGAGCACAACCCCTGGAGAACCGACTGTGCTTGCTTACGTTTGGTTCATGACTAAAAAATCGAGTACAGGTGATAATATCTTGGCAGTGTTACAAAAAAAAAGTAGTGTGTATTGTGATATTTATATTTTTTTTACTATAGTATATACTGATGTGTAGATTCAGGGCAAAAAAAAAACAAATTTTACATCTATGACATTTCATTCTAAAAGTTTAAAGGTTTCAGTTGTAATTAGTAAATCATAAATCTATTTTAGCAAGATTATAAGTGTACTTTCTACAAGCTAAGGTGCTGAAAACAGTGAGACCTTGTTTTTCTAGGTGTATGTATGTGTTCTCGCAACATCGCAGAGTTTGTTCTAATGCATATCTGAATTTTTCTACAGGAGTCATTCCTGATGAATCTAAGGCTTTGTCTCTGTTGGCACCAGCTAATGCGGTGGCAGGTTTGCTGCCTGGAGGTGGACTTTTGCCAACACCAAATCCTCTTGCGTCAGTAAGTAAATTTCAATTTTCGGTTAAATAAGACTATAAGAATTTATTGCTGATTTACAGATTTCCAGGTTTTTGTGCACATTCGTAACGAAACAGCGACATGAGCCCACCATATGTATAATTTATTGTATATAGTATATTGAAGGTGTCTTAAATTTTGATAAATATTAACATTTACCATTGTATACTGGATATTTGTAAATATTACCATTAAAGCACAGTAGAAGTGCTTGAAGATGACATAATCAGATCAATTTAGTACTCTGGAGAACAAACCAGATTGGAGGAGCGGTGTTAAAATGTGAAATTTCAACAAATATGGATTTGGGAGATGGCATTGTCAATGAGGAAAGAGCTGTAGGATTGGTAACTTTGAAGGATGGGATAGAATTGAGAACTTTTGAGTGTTGATGATGGCACACTTAAACTGAGTGGTAACAGGGTCTGTTTATTAATAACTAGACCAAGGGGGACCCGTTGGGTCCTCTCCCCTCGACGTACGGTTGCGGTGGGGGGGGGGGAGAGAGAGGGGAGGGGTGGGGTGGAGGGGGAGTGGAGTGAGGGGGGGGGGGGCAAAGGGAGGGGAGAAGAGTGAGGTGGATGGAGGGCACAGGGGTGGAGGTGGGGGCAGAGGGGGAGCAAATGGAGAGGGGGGGGGGGCAGATGTGGTGGAAAGGAAGGGGGAAGGGATGGCGGCCAGGACGCTCACTTAACTTCTTTTCCCTGTTGCCCAGCTGCCAGGGTTGCCAGCTGGGCAACCCTGGCAGCTTTTTAGGTTGCCAAATGACAGTTTAGGTGGTCATTTGAGACGGTTTGCATGACGCGTGCAATAATGCAGGGTGTCCCGGATTCTTTCGTCCCGCGAAACAACCTAATACGAGGCAAGTCGTTACGGAGAAGTAATCAAAACAATAAACGGGAAGGTGAGCGGCGGAGCCAATGGACACGTGCCCTCAATGCATTCACATATTTCTGCTTCAAATAAAGTCACAAACTAAACATATTCACTAATCAAAGCATGATATATACCACTATGACACGGAGAAAAATTATTATACAGTATCTCAACTCTTTTTACACATTGCAATTAATGCAATTTCTATTAGCTCTTTCCACTTCTAAACAAAAATGTCTTTGGATTATTCAGCGTATAATCAACCTGTGTCAATTAACCCTGGAATATGGTAACATATATGCTTAACCATGCATACTACAGATTGATGCAAGCATGTTTTCTGTGATGGACTGAAAATTACCATGACATGGCCATCGCATGGGTCGTTATTGCTATTGGTACAGACACACTCTTGTTTCCCACATAATTTATCCATAACAAAATATACATGTTGCAAGGACATATCTAAAGGCATTTTATGATAATAACTGTTAAAACCGACTGTGCCCAATTGACAGGTTAAACATTACACTAACTGACAAGAGATAGCCAAAGGACATAACTGCAGCAAACGTTCTTTTGGTAATGTGTTTAAAGGTGTCAAAACGGCACATTACCGGGCATTCAGATTAGATGTATGTGTTGTGAACCCAGTTTGTACGCACTAGATTAAAAAAAAATTATTGATAAACGCTGTTTCCATCATTCCCACTTCAGAATTAACGTTAAAATTTCAACTGAAATATCTCCTGACCAAATTTGATGTATATGACCGACTGTGGAAGTAAAACATGCGTATATAGCTGTGAATGTTGCTCATTAAATAACTACAGTACTGATACTCCATATTAAGAGCATTGATTTGCCGTTAAAATTAAGTCTGTAATAACATGTCAACGGTAGCAGTGACAATCAAACACTGTGGTTTTAATGTTTCACGTGTTCACAATTTAATCCATCTTAATGGACTAAAACAAATAATAACATTGGGAATTAAAACACATTTGATTGCATTCCATTATCAAACATAGTCAATGTTCGCTCTGAAGACATTTCCACCACAATAGGGTCAGGGAGGGGGGGGGGGGGGGGGTCTGAAACAGTGCGGGGTGGATAGATGGCTGGGGGGGGGGGGGGGGGGGGGGGGTGAGGAGGCAATCGGTGCGGAATGGATGGATTGGGGCAGGTGAATTAGTACCTGTTGGTTAGAGTACGTAAAACTGAGGGGAGAGCACGGGAGATGTCAGTGGTGTTGAATGGGGGGGTGGTCAGTACAGGATGAATGGGGGGGGGGGGTCAGCACAGTGGATCGGAGGGTCAGTGCAGGATGAATGGGAGATCAGTAAAAGATGAATATGGGGAGCAGTAAAAGATGACTGAGGGGGTCAGTATAGGAAAAAAAGGGTGATCAGTATGGGATGAATGAGGGGATCAGTACAGGATGAATGGGGATCAGTAAAAGATGAATGGGTAGATCACTACAGGATGGATGGGGGGTTGGCAGGAGAATTAATGCAAGGTGGATAGGGTGATCAGCGCAGGATGAATAGATGGGGAGGGAAGCACAGGGGGTGTCAGTGAGGACTGAATATAGGCGGGATGGAGAGGAGGGGTCTCAGGATGTGGAGGGTGGGCGTACAGAGAGAGGGGAAGGGTCAGAGGAGTTGGGGAGGAAGGAAGGTCAGCGCTCCTCGGACAACATCACCCCGCTGCCTTGTCCATCCCTGTCCGTCGGGAGGCGGTTGGGATCTCGCCTCCTCCTCCCCTCCTCCGCCAGCCAACAGCAAGGTGCGGGGCCGAGCGAAGGTAATAGGCAACGTTTCAGGCCGAAACCCATCGGTCTGAAGAAGGGTTTAGTCCCGGAACGTTGCCTATTTCCTTCGCTCCATAGATGCTGCCGCAACCGCTGAGTTTCTCCAGCACTTTTGTCTACATTCACATATTATTTCTGCTTCAAGTAACTCACAAACTAAGCATATTCACCAATCAAGACATGATATATACCACAATGACATTCAGCAAAATTATGATGCAATATCTCAACTCTTTTTACACATTGCAATTAATGCAATTTCTATTAGTTCTTTCCACTACCAAACAAAAATGTGGTTGGATTATTCGGCAAATGATCAACCTGTGTCAATAAATCCTGGACCATGGACATTACATATTAATGCAAGCATGTTTTCTGTGAAGGACTGAAAATTACCATGACCTGGCCATAGCATGGGTCGTTATTGCTATTGGCACAGAAACACTCTGGCTTCCCACATAATTTATCCATAACAAAATAGAGATGGCCAAAGGACATAACTGCAGCAAATGTTCTTTTGGTTATGTTTAAAGGTGTCAAAATACATTTGATTGCATTCCATTATCGAACATAGTCAATGTTCGCTCTGAAGACCATGAATCACAATAGGGTCAGGAGATGTGTGAATCAGTGCGGGGTGGATAGATGGGGGGGGGGGGGGGGGAGATGCGAAGGCAATCGGTGCGGGATGGATTGAGGCAGCTCTCTCTGGCTCGCTCTGGCGGTCGCTCTCTCGCTCTGGCTGGCGCTCTCTCTCTCGCTGTCTGTGTGTCTCCCTCTCTCTCGCTGCCTCTGTCTCTCTCTTTGTCTCTCTCTATGTCTCTCTCTCTATGTCTCTCTCTCTGTGATTGGGCCTCCCCGGAGAGGAGGTTGTCCCCTGTGACGGGTAGAGAGGTGGGGGGGGGGGTGGAGGGGAGCCGGGCGAGTGAGTGGGCTGCGAAATGCGGAGACAGAAGCGGCTTGACTCTGGAAACTGGCAGCTGAGTGAGCGGGGAGGGGCGCGGCTTCACGAGCTGCGCCGGCAGTGAGGGGAAAACTTCCTCAGCGCGTGAGGCGCATCTGACCCCGCGATCTGCAGAACAAAGATCCTTCTCGATCTTTCTGCGTCTTTTGAAGAACGAGGGGTGGGTGGGCTAACGTACCTCGTGGAAAACTACGTATGCGCGTTGACGGCAGCTGCATTAATCCAGGGAGGGCGGGGGGGAAACGGGCACACGAGGAAAGGCATTGTGAGGTCAGCGGCTGGGCAACCTTAATTTTTTTTTTATGTCGGTTTGGTGATAACTTCTAGTAAATATCTCGAGAAATAATGGACCAAATTTATAGAGGATTGGATTTTTGAAATCATAAGGAAAATTTCTACTGGAGATGTAAAAATGTCATTGTTATTGTAACAGCAGCTGGGCAGCAATCAGATTTATTTTTTTTAAAGGTCAGATTGGTCAACAATCTTAATTAAAAAGTCGGGAAAATAATGTAACAAATGTACAGAGGAGTGGATTTCTAAAATCACAAGGAAAATCCCTATTTAATTTTTTTTTTAATTCCCCGTTTCGGCATCTGGTTTTCGAGGAGATAAGTTTCACAGGCAAAATGTCACACACACTCACACTCACACTCATAGTGAGAGAGACGCACACACGTATATAGATAGATAGGGACGCAGGTTTGTTTTCTTTAGTGTGCTATGCTTTGGATTGTTAAATTGTAATCAAGAATCTATGCCTTTTAATATCCATTGACTTGGCCATTCTTAAGATAGGCATAAAATGCTGGACGCTTAACACAGGTTGTGTTAAATAATATATTAACATTCTTGATAATATATTTAAAGGGAGAATTTAAAGCATAATATTCATATTCATGTAAATACTGTTGGAAGTCATTTGAAATGATAAGCAGGGATAAGTATTGTGTTATCCACCATACTGGATATAAAGTATTTAATATTTGCATTCTCACTGATATGCTGTATTCCAGTAATAACATTGGAAAAATACTGACTTTCAGTCTGTTAATACTTTGGAAGAACTTGAAATGTGTGACATTTCTTCAAACATGTGGAATGTATTTTTGTCTATTCAAATTCTTAATTTTGCATTTGTACTAAACTATTGGTGTTCATTTGTTCATGATTTGCTTTAGAAGCAAGGCATTATATGAATAAAACCTGGAATGGTAAGGGACTTATAGTTAAATTCAACTTCAAGATAGATTTGATTTTAATTTGGTCATTTGAGAACAAGCAATTTGAACATGGTGTACTTTTGCAAAATGTCAAACAGAATTTTGAAGGCAAGGTTCTTGTACGTATTGTCACAGTGCTGGCATTAAAGCACAAGACTTGTTTTCCTATTTGATTTTTGATGTGAACAATAATTGTTTTCCTTTTAACCAGCTCAGCGGCGTTCCTTTGGCTACTCTCGGGAATGTTAATCCCGGCTTGGACCCTACCCTTGCTGCACTTGGACTGCCAGGAGCAAACTTAAATTCCCAGGTAAATACCATGTGACAGCTGTGATAGAATAGTGTTAAATATTTATTGTTGCCATTTTGACAATTTGCTATTTGGCACTAAAAATGTTACGTTTATTTATTTGATGCCATACTGTACCATATTTTCCATAGGCTTCACAGCTATCCACACTGTAATTGCTTTTACTTGCGGTCTTTTAAATTTTGAATTTGGCCATACTTGTGGCTGTCTGGCTGGCTATCTCTGCAATCATTCTGTGTTGCATGTCCGATGGTCAGAAGCATCTCTGACTCTTGTGTCAGTCAACAACCTCAGTTACCATCAATTTCTGCCACTTTGAACTGGTACAATATATGGGGTGCCTTTCACTGGATGGGAGATGATGTATGAGATCATACTGTAGAAGCCCCATATATTCATGACCTTAAGTGAAAGTTCCTGCCCAATAAATATTGGTACTGTTACTCATCTTTTTTGTTTTATGGATTTATTCTGTTGCTTTTAATTCATTCTGTATTTTCTGCTCAATTTGGTTACTTTTGGGGACCTAATTGAAACATTCAGAATAGTGAAAGGCTTGGATTGAGTGGTTTTAGAGAGGATGTTTCCACTAGCGGGAGAGTCTAGGTCTAATCATAGCTCCAAAATTAAAGGACTTTCTTTTAAGAAAGAGATGAGGAGGAAATTTCATAGTCAGAGGATGGTGAATCTGTGGAATTCTTTGCCTCAGAAGGCTGTGGAGGCGATGTCTGGATATATTTTAGAGAGAAATAGATAGATTCTTGATTAGAGTCAAGAGTATTTTATTGTCATATGTCCGAGATATGACAATGAAATTCTTGCTTGCTGCAGCACAACAGAATATGTAAACCTAGTACATAACGGGAGAATGTACTATGGCAGACAGTACAGGTGTCTGAGGTTATGGGGAGAAGGCAGGAGAATGGGGTTAGGAGGGAGATATAGTCTGCCACGATTGAATGATGGAGTAGACTTGATGGGTTGAATGGCCTAATTCTACTAACTCTTATGATCTATGGTGTGTACACCTTATAAATTAAGTGTGCTCTTTGGGAAATGCTGGAAAAAGATTAATGAAATGTGGTGGAACATACTAAATATGAACAGTGCAATTTATTGCTGCATGCTTAACCTGCATGCTTAATGTGATTATTTGGTGGTGGATATGGCATAATGCAATGTTCTTCATTGTGGCTGCAACCATGGGCCTTGAGGAAACCTCACTGATATAGTGCGGAATGTCAGTAGGTGTATGTTCAGAATATGGTCACTGGCCAAATGCTCATGTCACAGGGCCAGGTGTGCAGGAAGGTGCCCTGATAGGGATGTATTATAGAGCTTGGAAAGAGAGGTTGAGTGAATGTTTTTTTTCCACTTGTAGGTCAGTAGATGAGTAGCTTCAAGTTTCATTTCCTAAATGTTTTATTTTAAAAGCTTACATTAACATAATTTGGTACTTACTCCAGTAGCCTGGACCAAATACTTTTCAAATAGATACTAAGATACTAGTAGAAATTAAAACATATTCAGATAGACAATTTATTAATTTATTAATTTTTGTTTACAAGTCCCATGTTTAAAATTACTAAAATAAATTTGCTAAGAACACGTGTCCTATCAATATATAAGAAGGCTGCATTTGTTAGGCTTCACCTTTTTCCTTGTGAAAAGTTGTTGCACTCGGGGAAAGTTTGAAATGTTATCGTTGATGCTGAGTTATATAAAGTTGCAGGATGCACATTATTGTAAATGTAGTCACTAGATGATTTTTTAAATTTTGCTGATGAATTACAGATGTTTGTACTTTTGATGCTCTGCCGTGGAAATGGAAGTTCTATAGTGGCATTATATTAGCATCATCTTTATCTCTAAATTACATTACAAATCTCTCTCATTATCTTGTAATCTTTAATGTTATCCTTTTAGGTTACAGCAGATCAGCTTTTAAAACTCATCACTCAAGTTGATCCAAAGTAAGTTGTATCATTTTCACACTTTCTGTCCTTAGCAAAAATAAAATCTTTGTGCTTACCAGCTCATCCAGTAAGAGAAGCTAACGGGCTGCTTATTCCTCTCTTGTTTCGGTTTTAAATGCGTAGTATAGGTTCTTGCATGGGAATTATGCTTTCCATGGGGTGTAAAGCATAATTCTAAAAAGAAAATCTATATTTTTAATTTGTGTAAGTAATACGCATTTGTACTAGTTGGCGCCTCTTTACATTAGGATAGGGAAAATTAGCCATTGTCCCAATTACTACATTTTGATGATCACTGATATTATGCATGTATGTATAGCAAAGACAAGAACAAGATGAGTTGTGAAACCTTCATGATTGAATATGCTGCTGGTGCCATTAAAACATTTTGTTGACATATGAGGAAGATGTTGGCACAGTGACATTCCAGAGCAGCATTTAGAAACATAGAAAATAGGTGCAGGAGGAGGCCATTCGGCCCTTTGAGCCAGAACTGCCACTCATCGTGATCTTGGCTGAATGTCCGCAATCAATGACCCGTGCCTGCCTTCTCCCCATATCCCTTGATTCTTCTAGCCCCTAGAGCTCTATCTAACTCTCTTAAATCCACCCAGTGATTTGGCCTCCACTGCCCTCTGTGGCAGGGAATTCCACAAATTCACAACTCTCTGGGGGGGGAAAAGCTTTTTCTCACCTCAGTCTTAAATGGCCTCCCCTTTATTCTAAGACTGAGGCCCCTGGTTCTGGACTCGCTCCACATTGGCAACATTTTTCCTGCATCTAGCTTGTCCAGTCCTTTTTATAATTTTGTATGTCTATAAGATCCCCTTCATCCTTCTAAACTCCAGTTAATACAAGCCTAGTCTTTTCAATCTTTCCTCATATGACTGTCCCGCCATCCCAGGGATCAATCTCGTGAACCTACGCTGCGCTGCCTCAATCACAAGGATGTCATTCCTCAATTCCCTACCATTTACCATGTACGTCCTATTTTGATTTGTCCTGCCAAGATGTAGCACTTCACACTTATCAGCATTAAACTCCATCTGCCATCTTTCAGCCCACTTTTCCAAATGGCCCAAATCTCTCTGTAGACTTTGAGAATCTACTTCATTATCCACAATACCACCTATCTTAGTATCATCTGCATACTTACTTATCCAATTTTCCACCCCATCATCCAGATCATTGATGTACATGACAAACAACAGTGGACCCAACACAGATCCCTGAGGCACCCCACTGGTCACCGGCTTCCAACCTGACAAACAGCCATCCACCATTACTCTCTGACATCTCCCCTTCAGCCACTGTTGAATCCATCTTGCTACTCCGCCATTAACACCCAAAGATTGAACCTTCTGAACCAACCTTCCATGGGGAACCTTGTCAAAGGCCTTACTGAAATCCATATAGACAACATCCACTGCTTTACCCTCATCAATTTCCCTAGTTACCGCTTCAGAAAATTCAAGAAGGTTTGTCAAACATGACCTTCCAGGCACAAATCCATGTTGACTGTTCCTGATCAGACCCTGTTTATCCAGATGCTTATATATATTATCTCTAAGTATCCTTTCCATTAATTTTCCCACCACTGACGTCAAACTAATAGGTCTATAATTGCTAGGTTTATTCTTTGAACCCTTTTTAAACAATGGAACAACATGCGCAGTACGCCAATCCTCCGGCACTATTCCCGTTTCTAATGACATTTGAAATATTTCTGTCATAGCTCCTGCTATTTCTACACTAACTTCCCTCAATGTCCTAGGGAATATCCTGTCAGGACCTGGAGACTTATCCACCTTTATATTTTTCACCTTACCTAACCTAACCCCATTGAGATAATAATCTGCCCCCTTGTTTTTGCCACCAAAGTGGATAACCTCACATTTATCTATATTATACTGCATCTGCCCACTCCAACCTGTCCAGGTCATCCTGCAACCTCCTAAAAACCCTTTCACAGTTCACACTGCCATCCAGCTTTGTGTCATCCGTAAACTTGCTGGTGTTGCTCCTAATTTCCTCTTCCAAATCATTAATATATAGTAAACAGTTGCAGCCTCAACACCGAGCCTTGCGGCACACCACTTGCCACTGCCTGCCATTCTGAAAAGGACCCGTTCACTCCTACGCTTTGCTTCCTGTCTGCCACCCAATTTTCTGTCCACGTCAACACCCTACCCCCAATAAAATGTGCTCTAATTTTAGTCACCAGTCTCCCGTGCGGGACCTTATCAAAGGCTTTCTGAAAGTCTAGATACACTCCATCCACTGGCTCCCATTCGTCCATTTTACTTGTCACATCCTCAAATAATTCCAAAAGATTAGTCAAGCATGATTTTCCTTTCATAAATCCATGCTGACTTGGACTAATCCTTTTACTGCTATCCAAATGCCCCATTATTACCTCTTTAATAATTGACTCCCACCACCGAAGTCAGGCTAACTGGTCTGTAATTCCCCATTTTCTCTCTTTCGCTCCTTTCTTGAAAAGTGGGATAACATTAGCTATCCTCCAATCCACAGGAACTGATCCTGAATCTATTGAACATTGGAAAATGATCACCAATGCGTCCACTATTTCTAGAGCCACCTCCCTGAGGATCCTGGGATGCAGACTATCAGGCCCAGGGGATTTATCATCCTTCAGTCCCATTAGCCTACCCAATACTATTTCTCGCCTAATGAACATTTATTTCAGTTTCTCTACCTCCTTAGATCCTCTGTCCTCCAGTACTTCTGGGAGATTGTTTGTGTCTTCCTTAGTGAAGACAGATCCGAAGTACCTGTTCAACTCTTCTGCCATTTCCTTGTTCTCCATAATAATTTCACCCGTGTCTGCCTTCAAGGGACCCACATTTGACTTTGCTATTCTTTTTCCCTTAACATATCTAAAGAAGCTTTCCTGGCCAGCTTCCCCTCGTATTTCATCTTTTCAGCCCGTATTGCCTGTTTTGTTTCCTTCTGTTCTATGAAAATTTTCCAATCCTCTGCTTCTGGCTGCTCTTTGCTGTGTTATATATCTTTTTTAGTTTTATTCTATCCCTAACTTCTCTTGTCAGCCACAGTTGCCTTCTACTCCCCTTAGAATCTTTCTTCCTTTTTGGAATGAAATGATCCTGCGTCTTATGGATTATGCCCAGAAATTCCTGCCATTACTGTTCCACCGTCGTTCCTGCTAGGATCCCTTTCCAGTCTACCTTGGCCAGCTCTTCCCTGATGCCTTCGTAGTCCCCTTTGTTCAACTGCATCACTGACACTTCCGATTTAACCTTCTCCTTCTCAAATAGCAGATTAAAACTAATCATATTATGATCACTACCTCCAAGCGGTTCCTTTACCTCGAGTTCTCGTATCAAATCTGGTTCATTGGACAACACTAAATCCAGAATTGCCTTTTCTCTGGTCGGCTCCATTACAAGCTGCTCTAAGAATCCAACTCGGAGGCACTCTATAAACTCTTTCTTGGGGTCCTGAACCAAACTGATTTTCCAAGTCTACCTGTATATTGAAATCCCCCCTCACCACAGTGGCATTACCTTTGTTACATGCCAGTTTTAACTCCTGCAGTAACTTGCACCCTACTATTTGGGGGTCCATAGGCTACTATTTGGGGGTCAGCAAAAGTCCAATAGACAATATTGGTGTTTTTCTTGTGGATGTTAATTCTCATTTTTTTAGAAGGCATAATGGTGTGTAGAGATGAGCTGCTTTACGACCTATTAATTTGTCAAACTTTAATCTGCTCAAATGTCCAAGACATCAGTAATCTCATTCATGGGCATAAAATGAGCATCTTTTCAATTGAGTCACTATGAAGTGATTGTGCAGTCCAAATGCAAGCATGAAGTACTCAAACCAGTCTTGTTATTTGGTTCCTAATAATTAACTAATATTTGAGGATATGCCACCTGGTAAATATTTTTTAATTACATGAAAATCGGGAATTCATTTATTCATACATGTGTTTTATTTCCATAGGTTAAACCATGCTTCTGGTGCCATTGTGAGCCCAGCCCTGAAATCTGACACTTCTTCCAAAGACATAGAAGAAGCAATGAAAAGGGTTAAAGAAGCCCAGTCGCTGATCTCAGCGGCCATAGAAACCGGTAATACTACTAATTCTAATGTCTTGCTTTGAACCATGCCCAATATATGATTCCTGTGACTATGCACTTTAAAACGCCTATTGAAAATAGACAACTTTTCCACAAAAATATCTCTTTTTTAGAAATCTGAAAATCCTTAACCGTGGGAGGCAGTTAGTGAATTGAGGGACTTTTTTTTAAAAGGTCTAAATTCAATGTTTAATCAAAATTAAATTGTCTTAATCTTGACAATATTAAATTACCTGCTTTGTACCCAAGCAGTCTGTTAACAAACATTAAAAGGAATGTTGTACTGTGACATAGTTTTACTGAGAGCTCTATTTACATCGAGCTGCAACCTGTCTGCTATATTGTGGTATTTTGACACGTGTTTCCATTTAATGCATTGAGCACATTACTATCCCAAAGAGTTATGACGGAAGATGTTTAGTGCCATCAGCCTTGCAACAGAAATGCCATTACATAAAGACCAATAACAGAAATGTGTGGAAATGCACGGGTCAGCTGCATCCGTAGAAAGCGAAGCGGTTAACATTTCAGATTGAGTTGAGGTTCCTTCATTAGTTCCAGCATTTTCTGTCCTTTTGGTTTTAGATTTCCTGCAATCTTTTATCTTGACTGGCGTTCGTTATATGCTATCTATGTTGCTTTTGGTCGAATGGTCGATTTCCATTAAGTGTTACGGGCAGTGCAAAGTTAAGGGATGCCAAATTACATCTAAAAGTATCATTTCTTTAACACAGATTTTAATTTGAGATTTAAGGTACAGGGTAATTTTTAATCGTCATTACGTACTCTCCTCATGATTGATAGAAGTTTCTCAATGGTGCAGCAACTGTATTTTGCAACAGTTTTGAATGTTGCAGCGAATGTTACTGCTTTTTTTACTTAATCCAAACCACAGTATGTTCAGTTGATTCCACATAAACCTGTTAGCACTTTTGATACCCGTTTCTCTCTCGCCTAAATAAATCATTGCTGTGTATATTTTTCTTAATTTCTACATTTTGTTTTTCAGAAAAAAAGGATGACAAAAGGAAACATTCTAGATCACGATCTCGTTCACGCAGGCGGCGCTCTCGTTCCCGTTCAAGGCACAGGTGAGAAATTAACATTTCTTTTGGAAAAGGTATATAAGACAAATTACTCCAAAGAAGGACAAATCAAGACTTGTGTATTGTGCTGAGAATTTAATGGTATATACATTAGTTTGAAGTAAATGAAAATATAGAAACAAATATTGATAACAAAATTCCAATAATTTGGGGCCCGCTCAAATAGTTTTTCTTTATAAATTGTGGAAAGTGTAAAAAGGTGCAGCACAGAATACAGCATATCAATTTTTTTATTCTCAACATATAACTTATTTGCTGTTGTTACCCTGAACAGCCATCATGTAATAGAAACATAGAAACGTAGAAAATAGGTGCAAGAGGTGGCCATTCGGCCCTTTGAGCCAGCATCGCCATTCATTTTGATCATGGCTGATCGTCCCCAATCAATAACCCATGCCTGCCTTCTCCCCATATCCCTCGATTCCACCAGTCCCTAGAGCTCTATCTAACTCTCTCTAAAATCCATCCAGTGATTTGGCCTCCACTGCCCTCTGTGGCAGGGAATTCCATAAATTCACAACTCTCTGGGTGAAAAAGTTTTTGCTCACCTCAATCCTAAATGGCCTCCACTTTAATATCCCAACAAAGTCTTTAAAATCCACACTACATCATTTCCAACAGGTTTTGAGGTTCTTGACTCCTATGATGGTAGTCAAGTAAGAAATTAAATTAAAAAATAAACCAAAATTGCCAGGGATTGTTAATTACAATGTAAATTATTTTGGGATCCATTCACAAATGGATTGGCTTATTCACACTGTTTATTCCTAATGCAGGACTGATAGGAAAACTTGTTTAGACCTATTGATTATAAGATGTGAATTAACATGAAATGTAATAAATAATTTTCCATGTAATTGTATTTAATTTTCATTCTAAGTTGCCTGATTTTGCAACTTAGAATGATCAACATGACCATTAGTTTGCATTCTTTTGTTGGCCTTTAGTCATCAGGCGAATATAGGCAATACCTCGTAATAATACTTGATATTGGGAAGTTCATCGATTTTAAAGACAGACTAGTTTTTACAACCTGTTCTACTAGGTAGAAACAAAGAATCGCAGATGCTGGTTAATACACAAGGCACAAAGTGCTGGAGTATTGCAGCATCCCTGGAGAACATGGATAGGTGATGTTTTGGGTCGAGACAAAACCAATCCAATCTGTTCATCTGCATTTGCTCCATTATTCCTTAACATAAGTCAAGTGCTGTCAAGCTCTTGCAACATATCCCAAATTGATGTTATGCGTCATCTTTTATTTTGAACTCCAGTAGTTTTCAGCAATTTAAGTAAGAATAGTAAACTAGTTGGCTTGATCTTTCTAGCACAAACCTTCCCACTCCACTGGTCTGGATGTGGTCTAATCCAAAGCGTCCTGGACAAGGCCCAGGCAACAGCAGCGGGGTGTGAATGGTCCATTGACTTCTACTCCTAAAACCATACTTGCCAACCATTCCGATTTGGGCGGAATTCTTACGATTTTTCCATCCCAATTCCGAATTCCGATTTTTTGCCTCAATATTCCGAAAAAAAATTCCTACCTACCCGGGAGCGTGCATGCGACCCATGGCGGCGGCGGCGGCGAGGAGACAGAGAGAGAGCGCACCGCGCCTGCGCCGCTTATGGGGGCACGCACGGGTGTACGTCAGCACTCAGCCGCATGCCCCCGCCCCGCCACGGTGGCGTTCGGCGTCACTTCCCCCCCCCCCCCCGCACTGACGTCACTTTCCCGCCCTCACTGACGTCACGTACCCCGCCCCTCACTGACGTCACGTACCCCGCCCCTCACTGACGTCACGTACCCCGCCCCTCACTGACGTCACGTACCCCGCCCCTCACTGACGTCACGCACCCCGCCCCTTACTGACGTCACGTACCCCGCCCCTTACTGACGTCACTTTCCCGCCCCTTACTGACGTCACGTGCCCCGCCCTCACTGACGTCAGCCTAATAGGATTCCTATTTTTCATTCTCAAAAGTTGGCAGGTATGTAAAACAGCTCTAAGCTTTATCGTGCACCAAAGCCTTGCCGAGAGCCTTTCTATCAAAGTTACAAGGATTTTTTTTTAAATTGTGAATGGCTCTGACATTTGGGAATCAATTAAACACAATAAATGTAAACTAAAGCAATTTTTAAATGAATACTTTTAACAAAATTACAATTACTTTGAAACAACCGTTGCCTTTTCCCATAATTCTGATAATTCCTATTAAAATATATTGTCTTGTGCACCTGGAGTCATGTCCAAGCTATTGAAGGATCCAAGAGTTTATTTTCAGTGTATATATTGGTGAGTCTGGTAGTGGAACATTAGACATACAATGCCTAGTATTATTTAGTAACTATTGCCCTCTGCATTTTGGTTTATGCACATTTAGGTTCATAATTTGCTATCTTATCTGTTTCAATTGAGTACAGTAACCTGGCTGTGTTGTCTTCACTGTCAAGTTCATGAGCATCCTTTATTTGGGTGTTTGGGTCAGGGTTGTCATACAGCATGGAAATGGGCCCTTCACCCCAACTTATCCGTGCTGTCCAAGATGCCCCATCTGAGCTAGTTCCATTTGACCCATATCTCTCTAAACATTTCCTATCTATATACATGTCCAAGTGTCTGTTAAAAATTATGTTACAGTTTTCTGTCAACTACCTGCTCTGGCAGTTCATTCCATATACCCACCCACCCACCCTATGAGTGGAAAATTCAGTTTCCTATTAAATCTTTCACCTCTCATCTTAAACCTCAGAGTAAAAGATTAGTCTATATACAGTGCCCTCAATTATGTTTGGGACAAAGATCCATTCTTTATTTATTTGCCTCTGACTTCCACAATTTGAGATTTGTAATAGAAAAAAATCGCATGTGGTTAAAGTGCACATTGTCAGATTTTATTAAAGGATATTTTTATACATTTTTGGTTTCACCATAGATAAATTACAGATGTGTTTATACAGTGTCGTCCTCCCCCCATTTCAGGGGGAGGACGACACTGTATAAACAGTGGCACCATAATGTTTGGGACACATGGCTTTACAGGTGTTTGTAATTGCTCAAGTATGTTTAATTGCCACATATAAGTTCTGTCCTCCAGTCTTTCCATCACCTTTGGAAACTTTTATTGCTGTTCATCAACATGAGGACCAAAGTTATGCCAATGAAAGTCAAATAAGCTATTATGAGACTGAGAAACAAGAATAAAACTGTTAGAGACATCAACAAAACTTTAGGCGTACCAAAATAAACTGTTTGGAACATCATTAAGAAGAAAGAGAGCACTGGTGAGCTTACTAATTGCAAAATACTGGCAGAGCAAGGAAGACCTCCACAGCTGATGACAGAAGAATTCTCTATAGTAAAGAAAAACCCCCAAACACCTGATCGACAGATCAGAAACACTCTTCATGTGTGATTTTGTCAATGACGAATGTCCGCAGAAGACTTCATGAACAGAAATACAGAGGCTACACTGCAAGGTGCAACCCACTGGTTAGCTGCAAAAATAGGATGACCAGGTTACAGTTTTACAAGAAGTACTTAAAAGAGCAACCACTGTTCTGGAAAAAAGTCTTGTTGACAGATGAGACGAAGATTAACTTATATCAGAGTGATTGTAAGAGCAAAGTATGGAGGAGATGAGGAACTGCCCAAGATCCAAGCATACCACCTAATCTGTGAAACGCGGTGGTGGGGGTGTTATGGCCTGGGTATGTATGGCTGCTGAAGGTAACGAGTCACATCTTCATTGATGATACAACTGCTGATGGTAGTAGCATAATGAATTCTGGCGTGTATAGACACATCCTATCTGCTCAGGTTCAAACAAATACCTGAAACCTCATTTGTAGTTCATTCTACAGCAAGGCAATGATCCCAAACATACTGCTAAAGCAACAAAGGAGTTTTTCAAAGCTAAAAAGCCAATCGCCCGATCGGAACCCAATTGAGTATGCCTTTTATATGCTGAAGTGAACACTGAAGGGGACTAGCCCCAAAACAAGCATCTAAAGATGGCTGCAATACAGGCCTCGCAGAGCATCACCAAAGATGACACCCAGCAACTGGTGGTGTTCATGAATCGCAGACTTCAACCAGTCATTGCATGCAAAGGATATGCAACAAAGTACTAAACGTGACTACTTTCATTTACATGACATTACTGCGTCCCAAACATAATGGTGCCATGAAATGAGGGGGACTATGTATAAATACTGCTGTAATTTCTACATGGTGAAACCAAAATGTCATATTGTAAGAAAGGCCATTATTATACAATGTACACTTTAACCACGTGTGATTTTTTTTTCCCCCTTTTTTTCCTATTACAAATCTCAAATTGTGGAGTACAGAGGTAAATAAATAAATGATGGGTTTTTGTCCCAAACATGGAGGGCAATGTGCTCCAAGGAATAAAGCTCCGACTTAAATCTTCTCTGCAATCTTTTCATTGAATGACATCCTTCAGATAAAAAAGGGTGATCAAAACTGAACACAATACTCCAAAGGAAGACACAAAGTGCTGGAATAACTCAGCAGGTCAGCCAGCATCTTAGGAGAAAATGGTTTCAAGTCGGGGCCTTTCTTTAGACTCAATACTCATCAACGTATTGTACAACTGTAATATAATATGCAAACTTCTATACTCAATGCTCTGACTGATGAAGGGGAATATACGAAAAGTCTTCTTTACCATCCCTATTGCCCTGTGACGCCACTTTCAAGGAACTCTGTACCTGTACTCCTAGATCCCCCTACTCTACAACATTCCCCAGGGCCTTCCCATTCACTGGGAGGATCCTACTTGGGTTTGACTTCCTCGAATATACCTCGTACCTACCTGCATTTAACTCCATTAGCTATTCCTCGGCCCACTTGCCCGGCTGCTGCACTTTCTGATTACTGTCTTCACTGTCTATGATGCCACCTACTTTAGTGGCATCTGAAACTCGCAGATTGCACCTTGCACATCCTCAACTAAATCGTTGATATAAACCACAAATTTATAGGGGGCCAGCACTGATCCCTGGGGAACACCACTAGTCATTGGCTATTAAAACATAATTGTTTTACATGTATATTATTTTTCTGAATACTCAGCAAAGTGCATTTTTATTACAGGCGTTCCAGGAGTAGATCTAGAAGACGTTCACATTCAAAGTCAAGGAGCAGGCGACGATCACGGAGTCCGAGACGAAGAAGATCTCGTTCAAGGGAGCGAAGGAGATCTCGAAGTGTATCAAAGTCAAGGTTTTTTTGCCGTTTCCTTGCCATGTCTTTTTTAAATATTACTGAATTGGTACAGTTTTTTAAATGGCTGTGTATAGTTAAGTTATGTTTGATTGTAAGTCACTTTTGAGCATGAATTTTATATTTCTTGGACACTTTTTAGGGAAAAAAAGAAAGAAGAGAAGAAAAGATCCAAAACCCCCCCGAAAAGCTACAGCACAACCAGGCGATCACGCAGCCCCAGCAGGTATGTATGTACTTTATAGAAAGTTGCATGTTTTGGAGATGTTGGTGAAGAGAAAGCAGATATTTCCATTTCCTTCTCCAGTTTAGTTGGTCTCTGGTCTGTGCAGCACTTGGGAAATCGAAGCAAAAGGGCATTACCAAGAAATATGTTACAACAGAAAACAAATGTGTTGCAACAGAAAACAACTGCTATTTGGAATAGGATGTTATGTCTTCAGCGTAATGTGGTGTTCAGTTTGAATGTGTGGTATTTTGTCGTCAAAATACAATGCTGAGGAACTATATTCTGCATTCTGGTATCTTTCTCTTCGCTCTACCTTTTGTGTTTGGCTTGTATTCCAGATTTCATTTGATTGGATAGCATGCAAACAAAAGCTTTTCAATATACCTTGCCACACATGTTACCAATAAACCTAAACAATTTTAGTGTGTGCTTTTAAAGAGAGCAATATTCATCAAAATGCCACCTCTCATAAAGTTTGTAAAAAAAAAAGTGGTATCTGACTCCCTTCGCTTTCTGCTGATATCCGATTCCCTTCGCTTTCTGACCTAGCTTTTAAATTCAGAATATTTTTGAAATGAGGATTTAATGCAGTAATACAGAAGTGGAGCTACTCAATTGGAGATTGAAGTTTATAGACAATAGGTGCAGGAGTGGGCCATTCGCAGAGATGCCAAGTGTCCCGGATTCGCCGTATTTTGTCCCGGCGAAATAACCTTTTTACGGTGTTCCGGCAGCCAAACATGCTGTTACGGAACACCGCCGCGCCGGTGTTCCTCCCGTGGTGAACGCCGGCGCCATGTGCCCCCGGTTTGCCAGCCCAGCAGCTCGCAGCCACGCCCGGCCCAGAGCCCGGGCGGCGCCGGCCCGCGCGATCATCGGCACTTTCTTGCCGTCAGCCGGCCGCTTGCGGCAGCCCCATCACCGGGCCTCCCCCCCACCCCCACCCCCACCCAGTGCGCAGGCGCAGACCCGCCGGCAACCTTGCCAAGTGCGCATGTGCCGCACCCGCCCGCCGGCAGCCCGCTGATCTGCACCAGTGCGCAGGCGCATAGCCGCCGGCAACAACCCCAAGTGAGTATGTTACGGAGAGAAATGCATTTAACCCCATTTGTTACGGACAAATGGGTTGAATGTTACTGTGAACTAAATTTAGGGTTGGCATCTATGCATTCGGCCCTTCGAGCCAGCACCGCCATTCAATGTGATCATGGCTGATCATCTACAATCAGTACCCCGTTCTGTCCTCCCCATATCCCTTGATTCCGCTAGCTTTAAGACTCTTGAAAGCATCCAGAGAACCGGCCTCAAGTGCCCTCTGAGGCAGAGAATTCCACAGACTCACAACTCTCTGTGTGGACAAAATATTTCCTCATCTCTGTTCTAAATGGCTTACCCCTTATTCTTAAACTGTGGCCCCTGGTTCTGGACTGCCCCAACATCAGGAACATCTTTCCTGCCTCTAGCGTGTCTAAACTATTAATCTTATATTTCAATAAGACCCCCCTCTCGTTCTAAATTCCAGAGTATACAAGCCCAGGCGCTTCATTCTATCAACATATGACAGTCGCGCCATCCCGGGAATTTTGAAATTAAACCAATGACATTGGTTTCTATTATTATTCCTAGATTTACTTTTGCAACATTTCTCTAACAAGTGTACCAGTTTTTAAAGCTATCTTGTTGCAAGAACATTTGATAGTTTTAAAAGTCTCGTCACAGTAGATAATTCAACAAATTATTGAATTACGTAATCAAGATACTTCCTTTGCTTTGTCAGAGACAGAGAAAGAGAGCGAGAAAGAGAACGAAGACGTAGAAGAAGTAGATCAATTACCAGATCTCCAAAGAAGTCAAGATCACCTAAGCGCAAACTGTCGCGGTCACCATCTCCTCGAAGGTATTTTTTTTTTTTAATGATTAGACTTAGACACAGTTCCGTACAATGTATGTTAACAGTTTATCACAGCAATTGTTGGTAAGTTATAGATTTTGTTGTGGTCTGGGTTAACAATGGAATTGTTCATTGTTAGACAATACTGGGTAGCAGTCATGTTTAAGAAGGAACTGCAGATGCTCGAACAATCGAAGGTAGACAAAAATGCTGGAGAAGCTCAGCAGGTGAGGCAGCATCTATGGAGCGAAGGAGTGGGTGATGTTTCTGGTCGAGATCCTTCTTCAGACGGATGAGGAGGTGGAGACAGTGGGCTGTGGGAGAGATGGGGAGGGGAAAGAGGGAGAAAGCAAGGACTACCTGAAATTGGAGGTCAATGTTCATACCGCTGAGGTGTAAACTACCCAAGCAAAATATGACGCGCTGCTCCACCAATTTACGGTGGGACTCACCTTGGCCATGGAGGAGGCCCAGGACAGAAAGGTCAAATTCGGAATGGGAGGGGGAGTTGAATGCTGAGTCACCGGGAGATCAAATTGGTTATTGAGAACTGAGCGGAGGTGTTGGGCGAAGCGATCGCCAAGCCTACGCTTGATCTCACCGATGTAGAGCAGTTGACACCTAGAGCAGCAGATGCAATAGATGCGGATAGCAGTCATGTAAACTGATACTTCAGTGCTGCATTATAGAAATCTTGAAAAATAAAACACTAATGAGAACTTTTCTCAAGAAAGGAACTAGGCAAAAGAGTTGAAATTATAGGCCGGTTAGCCTGACCAGTGATATTTGGAGTCCATTAGCCTGCTGGTGCGGGATTTCCAAAAGGTGAATTTGCAAGTTGAATAAGTTAGGAAGGCAACTGCAATGTTGGTATTCGTTGCGAGAGCACAAATATAAAAGTGGGGATGTAATGCTGGGGCTTTATAAGGCACTGGTCAGAGTGCCGTTGGAGTATTGTGAACAATTTGGGCCCCATATCTGAGGAGAAATGTGCTCGTGTTGGAGAGGGTCCAGGGGAGGTTTACAAGAATGATCCAGGCGATGATTAGGTTAATGAATTATGTATTTGAAGGCTCTGGTCCTGTACTCGGAGTTTAGAAGATGGAGAGAGGACCTTATTGAAACTTCCCGAAGAGTGAAAGGCCTGGATAGAGTGGATGTGGAGAAGATATTTCCACTAATGGAAGAGTCTAGGTCTAGGACCAGAGGGCACAGCCTCAGAATAAAAGGATGTACTTTTAGAAGGGTAATGAGGAGGAACTATTTTAGTCAGAGGGTGGCAGATCTGTTGAATTCATTGCCACTGGCTACTGTGGAGGCCAAGTCATTGGGTTTGTTTTAAAGCAGAAATTGGCATGATTTAATTAGTAAGCGTTTTAATTAGGAAGGTTATGGGGAGAATGGGGTTGAGAGGGAAAGATGGGGCCAAATGGTATAATCCTTCTATGACTTATGAACGTTTAACATTTAATTATGAGAATATATGTTTGAAGATTATTTATTTTCCAGGCATAAGAAAGAAAAGAAGAAGGACAAAGACCGGGACCGAAGCCGTGAAGTAGAGGAAAGAGAGAGGTCGTCTAGCAAAAAGAAGAAGAGCAAAGATAAGGAGCGGGAGAAAGAGAGGGAAAAAAAGGCCGAAAGTGAGAAAGGTGATGTGAAGGTAAGTTTGGAACTATAGTTAGAAGTTTTAGTTAGAAAGCGAAGAACATCTTTAATTGTGTACCATTTTTATCCTTCTGTTCCATGGGGCATGTGAATATTAAAGCAGATAGATGCTTTTTACGTGGGTTGGTTTATTCAATTTGATATGGCATCCTGCACTTACACAGGTGACAAGAGATTATGATGAAGAGGAACAAGGATATGACAGTGAAAAAGAGAAAAAAGAAGAACAGAATGTTTCTGAATCTGGGGCGTCCCCAAAACTGAAAGAGTTGGCACAAGCAACTGACAAGGGAAGCACAGATATTGTGAAAGAGTCAAAAGTCAATGGTGACGATCATCATGAAGAGGATATGGACATGAGTGAATAAATTTAGTGTAATCTGATTTATATACCTAATGTGAAGTGATTATTTTTAGCAGTGCTTTCTGTCAGAATTGAAGTGTCACCCTTCTATTATATTTTCTACAGTTACAGAAAGTGGTGACCTTGGCACCTGGCTTCCCACGGTTTGTGAAAAAGGTGTACAGATGACTTGGTTCAGGAAGTGAACTGCACTTCTTATAGCATCAGATTGGTGTGCCAGTAAGAAGCTTTTTTCTGAAATGTATGCAGGGATCTCCTTTGACAAGAGTAGGAACCTCAGTAATGTGTATTTTTTGTTTAAAGAGACTCAACCAATATTGATGTAGATAGTTACATATCCTATGAGCCTTGTGACTGTAGATTTGAGTTCTGTGGTTTACTGTTTATTTGGCTTTCTTAGTTTTAAGTGACGTCTGCTTTTTGTATGTATCTTTACGAAATAAACTACTTTGGTATTCCCTGCTCTTCAACTTATCACTCGTGTATCGCTCATTGTTCTCAAAGGGCATCTGCCCCAACTGGATTTGTTGTGCAACGTCATGTGAGGGGGAAAACAGTTTTCTTTACCTTGATACTGACGGGTCTACCAGGTTAGCAATTTATGGCTGCAATATGTGCCATGGTCTTGTACAGTTTATGAAGAAAATTTGTTTTACATGTAGCTTTCATAATAAAAGCTATTTTAAAGCCTCGCTCAGATCCTCGTTATTTTAACCAAGAATGTGTTTGAGTCTTTAAGAAGGGTGTCTTGTAAATTTTTCAATTCAAATGTCGCACTAGCCGTGGGGAAATATTTTAAACTTGCTATTAATATTTGAATAATTTTTACTTTCTGCCTCCGATCCTTTTCAAATAGCAGTTTGATGAGTAAAATGGCCAGAGCCACAGCTGATCATTATTTTTCTACTCTTTGGATTCCAGAAATTATGAGTTTGCTACGGCAGAATTCTAACCTTACCGTGACCTGTTTTGAAGAGTATATTGCCAATCTGGATCCTGTCATTGCCTCCTTGCAGGCAGAAATATTCTCCCCCACATCTACCTGGACAAACACTTGGTCCAGGCCCACTGCGGCACAGCTGAATTTGAGAATACTCAAGGGGGACCCTCATTGAAACTTAGCGAATAGTTAAATAGTGTGGATATGGAGAGGAAGTTTCCACTAGTGGAGAAATTTAGGACCAGAGGTGATATCCTCAGAATTAAAGGACATTCCTTTAGGAAGGAGAAGAGGAGGAATTTCTTTAGTCGGAGGGTGGTGAATCCATGGAATTCAACACCACACAAGGCTGTGGAGGCCAAGTCAATGATTAAGGCAGACAGGCGGATTATTGATTAATATGGTTATCAGGGGTTATGGGGAAAGGGCAGTAGAATGGGGTTAATAGGGAAATATACATCAGTCATGATTGAATGGCGGACTAGACTTGATGGGCCGAATTTAACACTTCATAACTTAAGGTTAACCATCTTGTGCAATTAAATAAAGATTATTAGTACCTTTTTCTGAGCAATGGAATTAAACATCCAGTTTGTTTTTCTTCTTAAATTGAATACTAAGAACTCAATTTTCAATGTGTCATCTGATAACAAACTTGTTTCAGGAAATGACACTGGAGCCCATTTAGGGCTTTATTTCATTTTTAGAAATGGAGAGAACAATTGTGAGGTGTAAGCTTAATAATTTCACCAGGAAGGAACCAGATGGACCTTTTGAAGTGATCTGGATATCAAGAGTTTTTTGATGGAAGCAATAGGTGGGGTGCTGCTGTAAATGGGCTATTGCATAGCAGAAAGAGTGAGCAATCTGATATGGAATTTAGCGAAGAATAGATCAACATTTGTTAAATGTTTTTGATTTTAGTTTATTATTGTTGTGTACAAGTGAAAAGCTTTTTTGGTACATGCTATCCCTTCAGTGAAAATATGGTATACATACATGATTACAAACAAGCCAACCACAGTGCACAGATACAGGATAATGGGAAAAATGATTTAAAAGAGCAGAGCAAATATACTGACTAATAGCAGAACCACTTCTGGGACCAGCACACTGTCCCCTAGCTTTGGTGACATATTTTCGCAGTGTCAATTCGCTGTTGGATGTCTTCTAATTTGCATTATTTTCATGTAAAACTAGTTCTTGGGGGCTTTAAATTGACTAAATTACCAGTGAGGAAAAGTAGATTTAAAAAAAATAACCATTTTATATTGTGCCTTTTCCCTATCATCATTTGAGTGATATAATGTGCTTAGATTTCTACACTTGTGAATGTGTATTTGAATTGCTTTTTAGGAGTAGTGATTGTCATGGTGCAATTTATCTGTGTGATTTCAACAGTTTTTCGTAGCTTTTTTGTATTTGGAACCAATAACTTCTTCACTATTCCATTCATTCTTGCCTATAAATTGCAGCCAGGCATCCTCTACTTGCAATGTTATCTCCAATGTACAGAGCCTACCATTTAAAAATATATTAATTTTAGATGCAAGTTGGCTAACGGAAAACTGTTGGTCATGGTCAATAGTTCTTCGGAATGGAGGAAGGTGAATAGTCGTGTTCCCAGGGATTAATATTAGTACCATTTGTAATCCATGTATGACCTAGGAACCTGTAATATACTACATTACAGATTTATAACAGACAGTATGTTGAACTAATTATGCCACCACGTGATTTTAGATGAAAACCTTTAACTCTGCCCACTAAAATGGTCATCAATAAGGATTGAGATTCATTTGTAACAAAACTGAATTTCACATTTTGTAATGTCAACATGACATCCTACAGTTCTTATTCTAGATCCACCTGATTACTAACCAGCTGTGTATTAATGTGGCATCAATGACAAAAATATATATATATACAATTAATTAGCATGGTGAAAATAACAGAAAATATAAATCAGGGTAAATTCCAAACAGTAAGACAGCAGTCAATTTTGGGGATGTGATCACAATTCAGTTCTGTGATGGTTTTGAGTAGGAATAAGTTTGGACCACGGGAAAAGATACTAAATTGGAGTAAGGCACATTATTATATTATCAGGCAGTAGCTCGGGAGAGCAAATTGGGAGCAGTTGTTGGCTGCATCTGATGTGGGATTTGTTTAAAAGGCCAGTTGATCAGAGTTTAGGATGGCATGTTCTAGTGCCATAGGGGGAAATATGATTCTATGGTGCTTTATTGTCATGTATGCACAGTGAAATAATGTTTGCATAGATCGCACATGCACGAGTTATGTGACCATATTTTGGCATAATTAACAAAAAGTCCAGTCCATACACATGATGTACTGGAGCAGCTCCTGATCCACGTAACCACCAGGCTGCTACATACTAGAGACAACGTGCAATTTTTACCAAAGCCAATTAACCTACAACCTGTTAATTTGGAGCGTGGGAGGAAACCCATGCAGTCACAGGGAGAACATGCAGACAGCATCCATTGTCGGGATCAAACCAGGGTCTCTGGTAGGTATAGGAATACCTTATTATGACTAGGCACAGTGAGATTCTTTGCTTGCATATATAATGTATACAAATAGCGGTCACCTCCGTGCCGACAAAGCATGCCGGCTTCTAGTTTTGTCGTCTCTCTCTTTCCCCCCCCCCCCCCCCCCCCAAACAGTTCCCCCGCCGGGTCTGGTACTGTAAGGCAGCAACACTGTGCCATTGTACTGGCATAGCTTTGTCTGTGGCAGGTCATATCTTACAAACTTGGTTGTTTTTGAGGAAGTGGTGCATGTTAATGATGAGGGTAGGGCAGTGGATGTTGTCTAGATGGACATTATGTCCCCATAGCTGATCCAGAAGATTAAGACGATTCACACTGATTTCATCGAATGGATTCAGGACAGACTTAACCATAGATGACAGGGTTGTGGTGTTATTCTGGGCTGGAGGTCTATGACCATTGGACTTCTGCTGGGATTTGTTTGCAACATGTGACTTGGAAATAAATGTCGATGATTTGGTTAGTAACTTTGCAGATGACAGCAAGGTTGCCAGAGTCGACCGGGGAAGGTTGTCAATGTATAGTGAGATACAAATTAGCTACAGAAACAGACTGAGAAAAAGCAGATGGAGTTTAATCCAAGCAATTGAGAGGTGTTGCACTTTGGGAGGGTGAATGTAAGAGTAATGCAGTTAATGACAAGACCCTTAACAGCATTAAAGTACAGAGGGATCTGATGGTTCAAGCTTCCTGAAAGTGGCATCACAGTAGATAGTGGTAAAAAAAACATGGTAGACACAAAATGCTGGATTAACTCAGTGGGACAGGCAGCATCTCTGGAGAGAAGGAATGGGTGACTTTGAGTTGAGGCCCTTCCATCAGTCTGAAGAAGGGTCTCTACCCGAAATGTCACCCATTCCTGCTCTTCAGCGATGTTGCCTGCCCTGAGTTACTCCAGCATTTTGAGTCTAATTAAACCAACATCTGCAGTTCTTTCCTACAGGGTAAAGAAGACATGGTATGCTTGCCTTAATCTGTCAGGAAGCTTTATAAGACTGATTAAACCACATTTGGAGTATTGCAGTTCTGGTTGCCTTGTTTCAGGAAGGATTCAGAAATGATTTACCAGATTGCTACCTAAATTATAGGGCATTTTTTGTTTTCTCTAAAACACCAGAGGTTGAGGGGAGATTTGATGGGTATATAAAGTTATGAGAAGTATAACTATGTAGATAGAACCTTTTTCCCCCAGGGTGGAAATGTCAAATATTAGCCTTATGGTAAAAGGGGCAAAGTTTAAAGGAGATGTGCTGGTTATTTTATTTTGAAAAAATCACATGGGGTGGTGGGTGCTTGGAATGCTGTGCCAGGGGATGTGGTGGAGACAGATGCACATTGGCTTTTAAGTAGGTACATGGATATGGAGGAATTTGGATCATGTGCAGGCAGACAAGAGTAGTTTATCTTGGCATCATGTTAGGCACAGCATTTTGGGCTAATGGGCATATTCTTGTGCTGTACCTTTCTGTGTTCTGGATGAGCAGAAGAGTGAGTGAGTAGAGCTGGAGCTTCAGAACAAAGAAAAGAGAATGGAGGTACAGGGTTAAGGCTAAATGTCTGAATCAACAAAATGATAGTCAAATGGCAGATTCTACCAGGTGAATTGGGGGGGGGGGGGGTTTTTGGTTGTCATCCCTTTGTTATGAAAGTGGAAGTTAAATCAATGATACAAGATACATTTATTTGTCACGTGTGCCAATTGGCACAGTGAAATGAAATCACCATGCAGCCATGCAGTAAAAAAAATAAAGAACGCAACATAATTTATAGAATTCAACATAAAACATCTCCCCACAGCAGGATCAAAATTTCCCACTGTGAGGGAAGGCACCAAAGTCAGTCTCTTCCCCTGATGTTCCCCACTGTTCATTCGTTCCTCGAGCCCTCCGTAGTCGCCGTTACGGGCGGCCCGGTATTTAGGCCCCCCTCGCCGGGGTGATGCAAGTCTGACGTCGGTGCTGGGGGACCTCAGCGGCTTGGACCTCAAGTCGGCCCCCTCCTACTGGAGTCCGCGGCTCCCAAAGTCCACGCCGGGTGGAGATACAAGGCTGGAGGCCCTCGGCAAAGGGCCCCAGGACTCCACAAACTTGTTCAGCGCCGCCCGCGTTGGAAGCTCTCCAAACCAGAGTTCCACGGTGTTGGAGCAGCGGCCCAACGCTCCGGAGCTCCAAATGGCGACCCAGGTAGGTATCGCCCGCTCCGCGGTGACTCCAGCGCCGCCGCTGTTGCAGCTGGTCCGGTTCCCGGTCCCCGGCAGGAAAGGTCGCTACGATCCACATGGTAGGCAGCGAGGTGGGGGGCGAGGACGCGACTCGGTGAAATAGTCGCGTCCCCACCAGGGAGCGACTCGGAGTTAGTTTCCCCCTTACCCTGCCCCCCTCTCCCACATATAAGTTAAAGACCCCCAAAAACAAACTTTAAACTGACTAAAAAATTTTTTAAATGGAAAAACAAATGGGCTGCAGGCGCTGTCAGTGCAGCGCCCTTAGAATATATTTTGAGGCAATCTATATTTCAATGACAATCAATAGTTGGATAAAACTATACAGTCCCAGGACATCCAGTTATGAGTTATGGTAGTGGGCAAGCAGATAAAAGGAGGAGACAGCTCCATGAATAACTTCAATGATGATAGAGACCAACATCTGGGTTGGAGTTGTGGCAATCTTCATCTATATAAGTAAGTTTATTCGCCAAGTATTCACATACAAGGAATTTACCTTGGTGCTCCGCCCACAAGTAACAACATGACATAGTGACAGTTACGAATGACTCAGAAAACACTAAACATTAATGTTAAAACCCCATTGATCATGCATGTGAACCAACAAAGATTTTCCAGCATCTGCAGTTCCTTCTTTAACAAACAAATTACCATGCTGATTAGTAATCCAGTTTAACCTTTTGAGGGGTTCCACCATCATATAAATCTTAAAATCACTTCATGTGTTAACAAAATGTCTGAATGGACTGAACACAAAGTTTAAGAGTCAGTCATACAGCGTGGACAAGTCATTTGACTCGCCTCCCCACAACACAGTGGGGACTATCTGTTTTAACCTTATCATTTGGCCCAAATCCTTTATGCCCAGTGGCCATCTAGCACCTCTTAACATGCTGGTAGTGACTGTTTTTAGCACGCTCTCAGGCATGGGTGAAAAAGCACACCCCCTGCCCTTAGATCTCTTCTAAATCTATGTCCTGTTAATTTTATCTACCTGGGGATTTATTTATTCTGGGGAAATGTTTTCTGCAGTCTACTTTATCATCAAATAGCTCTCATAATTTAATAGACCTTAATTATTCATGTCCCTGCTTAGCCTCCTCTACTCCTGGGAAAACAGATCCCTTCATCTCCAGTGTCTCCTTATAAATGAAACACCCCATCCCAGAAAACATCCTGGTAAATCCCGGCAATGAAGAAGAATCGTGCCTTTAAGCACATCAATTTTAGTGTAACCACATTTGTTTGGACAATTATGTAAAAAGTTACACAAGGATGTCCTGGCCATGAAATTAAGGTTCGTTCAATGGAATCTGAAATTACCAACATAACAATTTATTCTTAATTATTTTTTTTTTAAATCCTATCAAAGAGTACTTCCTTACCAATAAACTGCTCATTCTGCAAGACTCCATTGTCTCTTGATTTTATTAGAACATTGCTCCAAATTGAGAAAGGTACTTATTTCCAGAAGTGAAATGAGTGACTTCTCTTGATTTTGTGTCAGATTTAACAGGGTAGAATTAAGAAGTCTGAGTAAAATTAAAGGAAGTGGGGACAAATGCATTGAACCATTGATTAACTTTCACTGTTTACACAAAATAGTTTTCATTGCTAATCATATCAGCCCTAGGATTTTTCAGGGTTGTCCTAAATCTTCAGATATTTAAATTATCATTATTCTTTCATCATTCAGTGAGTAGTGATATTTCCTCATCAGGACCTAAAGTGAATCCTGGACACATTTAGGCTTGGGCTGACAGCACTCATAACATACAAGCAACGGGCAGAGCTCATCTTCAATAAGTGAGATTGTAATCACTATCCCTCAATATGGATCAACGTCCCCGAAAGCACTCGTAACTGCTGGGATTGGAGATCGGCTTTGACTCTGGGTAGAAGGAAGTGTTTCCGCACTGTATCTCAAAACTAAACTTATTTGAAACGGAACAAATATGACAGGAAAAGCACAGCAGCTGTGTATTCTATGACAACTAATTAAATTTCTTAATTCTTAAAAACAGCTAAATATCTTGCAGAAATTGAAATTGCCTGTTTGATTGATGCACCATCCACACCAACGCAATTCTGGTGCAATGCAGCAATTTCCCCAAAGGTTTCTTCAACTGCACACCCCAAACACTGTTTTCTATCTCTTGCAAGTACTAGGACAGCATACGTACTGAAACACTCAATCTCCAAGTCTCATCATCCTGAATAGGAAATACCATCCATTTCAATGATTGTTGCAAGAATGCACATGAACAATTTTGCAATCATAAAATGGGGACAGCCAAAATCAACACCAGGGAAAGGCTCAAACAGTGGCAGTTTAAAATGCTGAAACTGTTAAAAGCAGCAGTTGTAATATAGCTGCTGCTTAGCAACCAAGAGATAAAGGCAGCAATTGCAGAGGACAAACCTCTCCAGATTGATCATAAGGACATAGTGCTGCAGTTAGAGCTCCCTGATCACAGGAAAAATAATACAATACATTTTCATAGGGAATTATACAACTTATTGTAAAAGTATATATTTTTGTACATGGAACAGTACAGCACAGTAACAAGACATTTATGTCACATGTACCAATTGGTAAAGTGAATTGTGTGGTCGCCATACGAATAATAAAGAGCACAGAACACGATAGTCTTTAACACAGACATCCCCATACAGCGGTATCGAAGGCTCCAAAATTCAGTCATCCTCCTCTGTTGTCCTCCTGTGGTCGGGGGGCTCCCAAACCTCCCCGCTGTCGCCGCTACGGGCGGCCCGGTGTTCAGGCTCGCTCGCCGGGGTGATGGAGTCCAATGTCTAGACTGGAGGACATCCTCAGCGGCTTGGACATCCGACTCAGCCACCTCCTACCGGAGTCCACAGCTCCCAAAGTCCACAGGCCGCGCTGGTCAGAGATTCAATGCTGGCGGCCCTCGGCAAAGGGCCCCAGGACACAGCGATGTTGAAGTCAGCACCGCCCGCACTGGAAGCTCTACGAACCACAGCTCCGATGTTGAAGCAGCAGGCCCAACACTCCAGAACTTCAACAGCAATCCAGGTAAGCAATCCCCACCCGCTCCGCGATGTATCCAGCGCTGGTGTTGCTGAAACTCTAGCCTGGGTCCCCAGCAGGAAAGGCCGCGAGGAGGGGGGGTGAGGACGTAACTCGGAAAATAGTCGCGTCCTCGCCAGGAAGTGACTGGGAAACTGTTTCCCCCTTACCCTACCCCCCCCACCCTCACATTTAAAAGCTAAAGAAACCTCCAACACAAACGTTAAACTGACTAAAAATTTAAAAAAGACAGAAAAACAGACAGACTGTAGGTAGAGGCTGCTATCAGTGTAGCACCCCTAAACAGGCATTTGGCCCACAATGTGCCAAACATAATGCTAAGTTTCATCTGTACTTTCGCCACCTCCAACAGGATCCCACTAATGGCCACATGTTCCCATCTCCACCCCTTTTTGCTTTCCGCAGAGGCTGTTCCCTCCGAAACTCCCTGGTCAACTTGTCCCTTCCCACCCAAACCACCCCTCCCCCCAGGTACTTTTCCCTGCAACCGTAGATGTCTCTTTACCTCCCCCCTTGACTCCATCCAAGGATCCAGTCTTTCCAGGTGAGCCAGAGTTTCACTTGCACCTCCTCCAACCTCTTCTACTGGCAGGAAAGGCCGCGATGAGGGGGGAGAGGACGTGACTCGGAGAATAGTCGCATCCTTGCCAGGAAGTGACTGGGAAACCGTTTCCCCCTTACCTTTACGCTGTTCCAGGTTTTCAACGTCTCTACATCGGCGAGACCAAGCGCAGGCTCGGCGATCGTTTCGCCGAACACCTTTTGTATCCATTATACAACTTTTAGTGCAAGATATAATTCTGATAAAGTCCCATTATGGTTAGTTCAAAGGTATCCAATGAAGTAGATGGAAGGTCAGGATCACACTCAAGCTAATGAGAGGACTGTTCAGTTGCCCAATTACAGCTGGGAAGAAACTCCAAATCTGGAGGTATGCATTTTCAAACTTCTGTACCTATCTAAAATCCTCTTAAATGTTAGTAAATGTAGTGGATTATCTATTCCAAATTGTATGCTAGTATCAAAGGGATGCACACAACTATTCATAGAATTTTACAGTACCCTCTTCCCTATTAGGAAAGTCTGTTTTCATTCATTCATTCATTCATTCATATCCCTCCACTAAACTAGGTTAAACCACTTTGCATCTGGTATCCCTTACCTAGACTTAGTGGGTTAATTGGGTTCAATTAAGAAAAAGCAGCAACAGGCAAGTCTAATTATATAATTTTAATGGTAAATACAATTTAGGAAATTTAGGAATTACAATCAGGAAAATACAATTAGACTTAGAAGAGAAAAACTCAAAATGAATCATAACTGAACAAGTTTTATATAGTAACAATAGTTACTAAATTGTTGTTAAATTTTCAGTCTTTATAAAACTAAAAACAATTTAAAGAAAACAAGTACAAATGTGCTGGATTTTGAACTATATTTGTACAAAGCACATTTGGTAAACAACTTTTTACTAGTTTATCATATCAATACCTCCAGGTACTGATATATATATATATATATATATATGATACCTTTTCTTTAAAAACTCTAATCATCCAATTTAATATTTTCATATCATGACACGTGTATTCATTGCTTCATGCTCCCATTTTTGTTAGCATTGAGGAACGGTTCCGATAATTGTTGAAATGTTAATTTTACACAATCTTTCAAGTGGAGTACAATAAAATTCCCTGCAATTAACTTGTGATGTCTAAGACTTGAAGGAAATTGCAAACCTCAAGGTCAGCAGTCATGAATAAGACATGTAAATCAATTACAAGAAATGACACAGGCTAGAAATTAGTCACATTACTCTGTTCCACAAGTGAGGTAGCCTTCAGACAGTTCTCACTTGGATAGTCCTACTTCGACTTTCAACATGGTTATACAAGCATTAAATTTTAAAACGGAGGATTTTTTTAAAAAGTAGTATTTACTTTGTAGTTATATACAGTGCATTAATTAAATGAATAATTCTGTTCACCACAAAGCAACTGTTTGAATGAACAGTAACTGCAAAACATTGTGGATTTATTCTATTAGTTTTTAAAAACATTTTATACAAAAAACTTCAAAATTGTGTAGATTGTGTATCGAACATGACACAATTTCTCATCAGCTGAAGCCTACCTGTGTGTTTGACACAAGGTTTTCCCCATGTGGAAGATGTTAGGAATCATCAACTGTATCTAACAGAAATTGACTGGCCACTTGTCTTTTCACTTGGGATATTGTCAGGCATAGCCAAACAATGCTGTACTACTTTCCACCTGAACAGACCTCAAAATCTTACTGTAAATTTCATGCTATTCCAGTTGAAGCAATGGTATATTTATAATATCCGCTTAAGCAAGTACCACCACTTTGAAATCTTACTCATACACAATGGTTTTTATAGTCATTATTCAGTTGCATTGAAACTGTTTTGCTTATGGAATCAACTAATTAAAATCAAGTTCAACTTGGAATTGGAGAACACAAACCATTTCCTTCTTTGAACAGTCATACGGTATGAATAATGTTCCCTCTAATATTGTGGGTTATTCTTTCGAAACCTAGCTTTTCAATTTGCTGATTATAAAATTAAATGAATATAGTTACAATAATGTTTAAGATCATAAAAGAGTACACAAAATCTAGTGTACAAATAAATATCAAAATTGTAACAGCAAACCTATTCTGGAAACAAATGACACAGCAGTGTGATATTTTGGAAGTTACTGGTATGTATTCCATGATAGTTTTCTCTTTTCATTTAGCCAATTTTTGAAGGTGGATTACATCAAAGTGATAACCGTTGACATTTCTAGCAACCAAATGATAGCTATATTTTTATGAAAGTGAAGTTATTTTACAAATAGAACATTTTGAATTTAAGGTCAGGAATTTAATAAAAGGATTTTTCCAAATCAACGAAAAAGACGTATAGTCTATTTCTGTAAGACATTACACTCTCCCATTTAGGAATGTTCCAAAGTTTCTCCAAGTGACATCATGATATCACCAAGGAAGAATTATGTTAAACTTGTGAAGGGGGAAAAATAAGCACACAGCACCCAACACTTCTCATCATCCGACCATAACCGGCATAACCAGGCAGCCAAATCAAAGTTCAGGGAAGCGGCTGGGGTCTTCACTATAGTCTCTTGGAATATTGAAGATTGATTCATCAAACCCGTCATATCGGAATTCCTGAAATGTCACAGTGGCAGTGATGGTTGGAAACACAGGCATGTCTAGACATTGGGAGAAAAGTCAGATTAGATCATGTTGATCCTAAATTGTTCTTTCCAAACTGGTTATTTCCATCAAATGGTTTTATTATTACTATATTTTCATTGTAGATTATTATGTTTTGGAATAAATGTTACCATTTTAAATGGGAACTTACAGACCATAACAAATATTGATTATAATTCATTCAAGAACAGAATTAAAAATATGCTGTTCCACACCAAATACCATATTAAATTAGGTGAAATTCTCTGATGCCAATACTCTTAGATTGTTCTTGTCTATTGCCTTTGGATAGCCTTGAAAACTAACCTGACGAGCATCAGGCAACAGTAAGAATATAATTTTGCACAAAAGAAACAATCCAATAAAATTCATGGCCTTTGTTATGTTTCAATCCTTACTTAGTCTGCCAACAAATTCAACATTAGTTCATCTTCAATAAAATGTAGCAGAATTGTGTGGCAGCATGATAGCTAGTGGCCAGTGCATGGAACAATAGATCTGTGTGGCATTTCCTAGGATACCCAGCAAAAACAAAAGATACTGGAGGAACTGAGCAGATCAAGCAGCATCTGGGAAGGCAGAAGGGATAGTCAATGAGCCCTGCTGCAGGGTTTTGACATAAAACATTGACCAACCCACTGTTCCCCTACCCTTTGAGTTTCTTCAGCAATTTGTCGCCTGCTCCAGATTACAGTATCTGTAGTTTCTCGTGTCTGAACTTTTTCATAAGTTATAGGAGCAGAATTAGGCCATTCAGCCATCAAACCTACTCCACCATTCAATCATGGCTGATCTATCTTTCCTTCTCAACCCCATTCTCCTGCCTTCTCTCCATAACCCCTGATAACCTTACAAATCAAGAATCTGTCAATCTGCACTGAAATGACTTGGCCTCCACAGCCACATGTGGCAACGAATTCCGCAGATTCACCAGCCCTTGACTAAAGAAATTCCTCCTCACCTCCTTTCTAAAGCTACATATTTTATTCTAAGTCAATGGCATGTGGTCCTAGACTATCCCAATAGTAGAAACATCCTCTCCACATCCACTCTATCCAGGCTTTTCACTATTCAGCAAGTTTCAATGAGGTTCCCCCATATCTTTGTAAATTCCAGTGAGTACAGGCCCAGTATCGTCAAACGCTCATCATATGTTAACCCAGTCACTCCTGGGAGCATTCTTGTAAACCTCCGGTGAACCCTCTCCAACGCTAGCACAACACTCCTCAGATATGAGGCCCAAAATTGCACATAATACTTCAAATGTGGTCTGACCAGTGCCTTAAAAAGCTTCAGCATTACATCCCTGTTTTTATATTCTAGTCCTTTCAAAATAAATGGTAGCATTGCATTTGCCTTCCTTACTACTGATTTGACTTGCAAATTAACTTTTTGGGAATCCTGTACCAGCACTCCCAAGTCCCTTTGTACCTCCGATTTCTGAATTCTCTCTCCATTTTGAAAATAGTCTATGCTTTCATTCCTACTATCAAAATGTGTGACACCACACTTTGCTACGCTGTATTCCAGCTGCAACTTCTTTGCCCACTCCTGAGCGTAGCTGCTTTTTCAACACTACCTGTCCCTCCATCTATCTTCGTATAATCTGCAAACACGGCCACAAAGCCTTCCATTCCCTCATCTACATAATTAATAAACAACATGAAGAATAGCGGCCCCAACAGCGTCCGCTAGTCACTTGCAGCCAACCAGAAAAAGCCCCCTTTATGGCCGTTCTTTGCCTTTTGCCATCCAACCCTGCTAGTATCTACCCTCTGATAACATGGACTCTCATCATCTTTAGTAGCCTCACATGAGGCACCTTATCAAAGGGTTTCTGAAAATCAAGATAAACAACTGACTCTCCTTTGTCTATCCTGCTATTTACTTCCTCAAAGAACTCCAACAGGTTCATCAGGCAAGATCTCCCTTTCACAAAACCATGCTGACTTCGGCCTATTTTATCATGTGCTTCTACTCAGAAACCTCTTCCTTTATAATGGACTCTAAAATTGTACCAACCACTGAAATCAGGCTAACCAGCCTATAGTTTCCACTTCTGTTTCGCTCCCTTCTTGAACAGCGGAGTAATATTTTCAATTTTCAAATTGTGTGGGACAACTCCTGCCTATAGTGATTCTTGAAAGATCACTACTAATGCCTCCACAATTTCTAAAGCGACCTCTTTCAGAACCCTGGTGTGCAGTCCAGCCGGTCCAAGGGGCTTATCTACCGTCAGACCTGGGTGTTTTTCAAATTAAATTCATACAGTTGGGACTGCGTTTATCTCAAGAGCATGGTATTTCAGAACCTTGAATTTTCTTCATATCCCTCCATGTTTAAACACATTTCTAATGTATTTACAGCAGCGCGGCAGAAAGTCAAGAAATTTCAGGTACAACTTCCAGCATGACTCCAATTTTTTTTCAAACAAAAGGTATCTCTCCTGAATTTTTCATTTAATTAAAATAAAAGGGAGTACACCGATTGAGAGATTAAGATGACATTCAGTGGAACTTCCAATACAAATCAGGCATACATTAGCATAGCAGTGAAGGAAATTTAATACATCAATGTATACAAACTCAAAAAATTTCAGAGCTGAAAGTATAGTCTGCATGGGGGAGTTTTGTTGTTTCCTGATACCATTTGAAACCTTAGAATTAAACTTCCAACACCACACTCCAAGACAGTTTTAGATATTACTGTTGAGGTACTTTTTCTTGGTAAATATGATATTGTTATCATCTCAAACCCAATGCCACATTACCAGTTGTGAAATTATTACTGAATGGAAATATGCCCTGAATAATCCAAATTCCTGGTTTTGTTGATTTAGTAACATTCTTCACATTATCAAGACTGCTTACCTAGTTTAACAGGAAATCCTGGTGGAAGTTTCATCTGAACAAATTCTCTGAGTTTATTAAAGTGCTTGAAGGGTGCTATGACCTCTAAAACATTCAGTAATCTATTAATAAGAGACCAAAACAATGAACAAATTAGGAAACATAAATCAAGTTAGCATTTAAAAAGTGGGAAAGAAGAAAACTTCTGAATTGATTCTGTATAACCGTCATGCAAACATTTGATATCATGTGCCGATATCCGCATAGAACAAGCTTATAAACAATTGAAAAGCTTGTTTAATATATGGACTTCTTAAATTGTTTTGTTCAATTTAATACAGAATTTTGTTAGAAGAAGGGAATGAGAAAAATGTATACTATCTTTACTTTGGTAAAAATAAAGTTATTTTGCCAAATATATTCTTTAAAATAACTATGCCCACCAACAGCTGGAATTTTTGGGAAATATAAATTTTTATAAAATCAAATTTTCATTTTGCTATATTTTCTCTATACACATATTTTTCAATTGCAAATATATGATTTGTGTATTTACAACATTTTCAACCATTATACATCCATACAACAAGGCTACTCACGAGTCAATGCCTAGGGGAAACTCTTGGCTCATGGCTATTGTGGCTTTGAATGTCTTTTTGCTCTCTTTGCAGACTAGTTCTCTTCCAAGATGTGGAGCCCTAAATGGAAATTGAAGTTGTATTTAATCACCATTTATTTCAGGTTAATTATACTTCCATGTCCAATTCAAGTGATCTTAAATAAACAAAATGAGCTGGTGGAACTTAGGCAGCATCTCTACAGAAATAAAGATGAGTGACGTTTCCAGTCAGGACCCTTCTTCAGACCAAAACATAGTCAAAAAGTGAAATGAAATTTGCTTGGCTTAGAAAATAGTATCCGAGAACCTGCAATTTGTTAAAACTACGTGAACACATGGACAGATTTAATGCAGAATATCCCAGATTACCATTCCTTGAAATCTCTGCTTCTCCACTTTCTACCTAAAGGATTCAATGTCAGATGCAAAAATAAAAATACATTTCAAATAAAGTTCTTTGGATGAATTATTGAAGCAAACATGTATTCTGTTGTAATTTATATTTAACAGTTAACCAGAGTTATAAAATTTGCTGGTCTTCTTGCCATCATAGCCTTTGTATTTTTATTATTGACTAGATTAAGTGGGATCCGTTGGGTCCCTGTCAAACGGGAGGCCTGGTCCCCCAACGCAACCCGTTCCCCAATGCAATATTCCACCACTCACCCATTCCCCCAATGCAACCCGTCCCCCCAACGCAATATTGCACCACTCACACATAGCCCCCAACTGCGCAGGCACGGCTCATTCCCCCTCATCTTCACCCTCCCTCTTCTTTCTCCTCTCCTCCTCCCCAATCCCTCACCTCACCTACCCTCAGTCACTCCTCCTTCAATAACTCCTCTCCCTACCCCCCTCCTATCCCTCTATCTTCCACTCCTCACCTCCCCCTACCCCCCCCCACTATGCCTGACCTCCCCCACTGCCCTCCTCTCCCTCAATTCTCCTCCCACACTCCCTCTATTCCCCCTCTTCCTCCACTTTTCCCCTCTCCCTCCCTCGTCCTGTTCGACTGCTGCTGCCGCTGCTCGGCCCATCCCCACCCTGCCTGCCCATTCGCTGCTGCTGCGGCCGCAGGTAGGAACCTTACACAGAGCTTGGATGAGACTGCACCTAGATTCTTGTTGACAGATCTGTCCTCCCTACCCAAGGATGTAATTGTGATAGTGTGAACATAATAAAACTTCACCAGAATGCTTCCTATGATGGGTTGTATATTTTCTTTTAACTGCTCACTGAACAGGAATGTCTGAAGAAGGGTCTCGACCAGAAAAATCATCCATTCCTTTTCTCCAGAGATGCTGCCTGACCTGCTGCGTTACTCCAGCTGTTTGTATCTGTTTTGGGAATACGTCAGCTCCACATACTATGCCACCATGCTCCTATACGAGGTATTGATTGAGTAATATTGGAGTAAATTTCATGCAACCTGAATAACAGAAACATAGAAAATAGGTGCAGGGGTAGGCCATTGGGCCCTTCGAGCCATCACCACCATTCAATATGATAATTCCTGCTTTCTCCTCATATCCCTTTATTCCGTTAGCCCTAAGAGCTATATCTAACCATCTTGAAAACATCCAGTGAATTGGCCTCCACTGCTTTCTGTGGCAGAGAATTCCACAGATTCACAACTCTCTGTGTACAAAGGTTTTTCCTCATCTTAGTCGTAAATGGCCTACCCCCTATTCTTAAACTGTGACCCCTGGTCTGGACTCCAACATCGGGAACATTTTTCCTGCATCTAGCCTGTTCAATCCCTTAAGAATTTTATATATTTCTATCAGATCCTCTCTAATCCAATTCCAGTGAATATAAGCCCAGTTGATCCATTCTTTTACATGTCACTCCCGCCATTCCGGGAATTAATTTGGTGAACCTACACTGCACTCACTCAATAACAAGAATGTCCTTCCTCAAATTAGGAGATCAAAACTGCACACAATGCTCCATGTGTGGTCTCACCAGGGCCCTGTACAACTGCAGTAGGACCTCCTTGATCCTATACTCAAATCCTCTTGCTGAAGGCCAACATGCCATTTGCTTTCTTCGCTGCCTGCTGTACCTGCATGCTTACTTTCAGTGACTGATGTAAAAGGTCTCATTGATCCTCTCCTTTTCCTAATCTGACAATATTCAGATAATAATCTGCCTTCTTGCCACCAAAGTGGATAACTTCACATGTATCCACATTATACTGCATCTGCCATGCATCTGCCCACTGGTGTTGCTTTTTATTTTCAACCATATCTATATTCAAGCAATTGAGATTAATCCATCTTGTTGGCACAAAACAAATCTTTGAAACTTGCTATAATATGCCTATAGTGTAACACAAATTGAACAGGAAACACTGCCATCATATTCCTGAACCAATCACCTTTTTCACACCCTCTTCCAGGAGGTGCTGCCATGTACTATAATTCTACCTCATTCCGTTAATCCATTAATGCCCACTTTTTTTTGCACTACTTCACATTGCACTACAATTTTTGCATCGTTCTGCTGTTTTGGACTTATCATTGTATCTATCATTATCATGTGATTGGTTATAAGTTTCATGCAAACAAGTAATTTCATTGCAATCCAGTGCATATGACAAATAAATCAAATGTAATGCCTTTAAGATATGGATTAGAATCAAAGGCCAAAGATGTTGTTTCATGATGAAAACAACATACATTACTACCAGTGATTACACAGTACTTACTTTCCAGATTCTGCCGAGATGTACTCTTCCCAAGTGATTGTATTGGCGGGGGGAGCACTGAGGGACTGTCTTCGAACAGGCTGAAAGGGGAGAAATGTAGATTTATCAAAGTTTAATATCAATCCACAATTTCAAAATGATTACAACGTTTAAACCCATTAGGTCTATAACAGTTCTTTGTAAGAGCAATCTAACTAGTCTCACTCCTCTGCACTCTTGCCGCAGCCTTTCAAATTCTTTCCTTTCAGATATTTTCCCCACTCCCTTAACTCACAACAGGAACAATTTCTCTTCATATTGTCTGTCCTTGCCGTTTATCAAATGCCCCCATCAGTTATTAATGCAACCTCTTCTATTCGAAGGAGGACAACCACTGCTACTTCCGTCCCTACAATTGTCGGGCTATTAAACACTACACCTCCAAATAGGCTCCGACCTAGTCTCGAGGATCTCTGGCGTCACAACAGGCCCCTGGGTCGTCTATATATTTGTCAGTTTTTTTTAATATAAAAACTTTTTTTTTGTTTATTATAGGTTTTACAGAGTACTATATTCACATGTGTTATGCTGCTGCAAGTAAGGATTTAATTGTTCTGTTTCAGGACATATGACAATAAAACACTCGACTCAACAGTTAAAGTCCATAGTGCTCGAATCATTCAGGCAATCTCAGCAAATAAACTAATCCATATCCAAATTCAGCAAACCCCAGTCAGGTTCAAGCTTTGACTGATAAGTGGCAATTAAAATTTGATTCATAAAAATGTAATAGTATTAATAACTTTATCAAGAGAGATTAATTATCTACTTTAGATTTTTAATAACAATACTATTACCGATTTCTTCATCATCAACATTATTGAGATTACCACTGACTAGAAACTCAACTGGAACCAGTCACATAAATAGCTTGGTTCCAAGAATAGATCAAAAGCTGGGCTCCCTGCACAAGTCACTCACCTCCTGATAAACCACAACCTTTCCATGTACCAAGACACAGCAAAAACTTTGTTTTGAGTGCAATCCATGCAAATCAGACTATACGAAGACTGGAGGGTGGCAAATGTTGTGCCTCTATTTAAGAAGGGCTGCAGGGAAAAGTCTGGCAACTACAGACCAGTGAGCCTGACATCTGTGGTCCGAAAGTTGCTAGAGTGCATTCTGAGGGATAAGATATACGTGCCTTTAAACGGACAAGAACTAATTAGGGATAGTCAGCAAGGTTTTGTATGTGGGAGGGTGTCTCTCACAAAGCTGATTAGGGCGGAGCTGTAGACATTGTACATATGGATTTCAGCAAGACATTTGACAAGGTTCCTCAGGTTAGGCTGCTTTGGAAGGTTGTTTGTATGGGATCCAAGGAGAGAAAGCCAAATGGATAGAAAATTGGTTTCCGGGAAGGAAGCAGAGGGCGATGGTGGAAGGTTGTTTTTCAGACTGGAGGGCTATGACTAGTGGTGGGCCTCAGGGTTTGGTGCTGGATCCATTGCTAAACGTTCAAGGCAAGAAGACATACAGGTTTGTGGGTTAATTGGCTTTGGTGAAATTGTAATTTGTCCTTAGTGTGTAGGATAGTGCTAGTGGACGGGGTGATCGCTGGTCGGGGCGAACTCAGTGGGCCGAAGGGCCTGTTTCCGTGTTGATTCATTAAACTTTTAATCTCCTTCTTGTGGTCTCATTGTTCAAGATCAGGCCAGCAATAGTAGTGTCATCTGCAAACTTATAAATGGAGATAGAGCATAGTTTGGCCGCATAGCTGTGGGTATATAGGGAGTATAGTAAGAGGCTGTAAGAGTTAGAGTTAGGAGCCTTAAAGAGCACCAATGTTGAGAATTATTGTGACAGATGTTTTGTCATCTATCCTTACTAATTGCAGTCTATGGCACCGGAAATCAAGGATCCAATTACAGGGAATGTTGCCTAGGTCCAATAGCTTGGAGAGGAGTGTTTTTGATGTTTAAGAAGGAGCTATAGTCAATAAATAATAATTTGAAACAGGCTCCTAAGGAAGTGGGAATCATAGATTGGTGTAGGAAGAGGTTAAAGATATCTGAGAATACTCTTGTAAACTGATTTGCACAGCTTTTGAAGTGGAATTTTGGATCTGTACATCATACAACTAACAGAATTGCTGATCATGACACATATATTAAGACCAGAAAAGATGAATGTGCCAGCTAATGCCTGTATAAATCTGTTCAGTTATCCGCTATGAACAAATAAAAATTGAAAGTATTTCGGTCACAGCTAACCTAAACTTGAAAAACATAATCTTAACAAACATAATCTGAGGAAGTGTCTCGACCCGAAACGTCACCTATTCCTTCGCTCCACAGATGCTGCCTCACCCGCTGAGTTTCTCCAGCATTTTTGTCTACCCATAATCTTACCTAGTCATCACGGTGGCATATATTGCAATTTGCATATTTCTATCAGATCCTCTCTAATCCATTGATTGAGTAATATTGGAGTAATATACGGTGTGCATATTTCCAAAAATCTTTCCTGGTCCCAGCACACTGATGCAATTATAAAGAAAGCACATTAGCGCCTCTACTTCCTGAGAAGAATACGGAGAGTCGGTACGTCAAAGAGGACTCTCTCAAAATTCTACAGGTGCACAGTAGCGAGCATGCTGACTGGTTGCATCGTGGCTTGGTTGGGCAACTTGAGCGTCCAGGAGTGGAAAAGAATGCAGAAAGTTGTGACCACTGCCCAGTCCAACATTAGCTCTGACCTCCCCACCATCGAAGGGATCTATCGCAGTTGCTGCCTCAAAAAGGCTGCCAACATTATCAAGGACCCACACCATCCTGGCCACACACTCATCTCTCCACTGCCATCAGGTAGAAGGTACAGGAACAAGAAATCTGGTACATCCAGGTTCAGAAACAGCTTCTTCCCTACAGCCATCATGCTATTAAACTCGCCATCAAACAAACTCTGAACTACAACAGCCTATTGCATTTTTTCGTTCTGTATTTATGCTTACAATAAATATTCTGTTGTGCTGCAGGAAACAATAATTTCATTGTCCTATCTGGGACACATGACAATAAACTCTCTTGACTTGACTTACCCAACCTGTCCAAATCACCCTGCATTCTCATAGCATCCTCCTCACAGTTCACACTATGACATCTGCAAATTTGCTAATGTTACTTTGAATCCCTTCATCCAAATCATTGATGTATATTGTAAATAGCTGCGGTCCCAGTACCGAGCCTTGCGATACCCCACTAGTCACTGCCTGGCGTTCTGAAAGGAACCCGTTAATCCCTACTCTGTTTCCTGTCTGCCAACCAATTTTCTATCCATGTCAGCACTCTACCGCCAATACCACATGCCCTAATTTTGCCCACTAATCTCCTATGTGGGACCTTATCAAATGCTTTCTGAAAGTCCAGGTACACTACATCCACTGCCTCTCCCTTGTCCATTTTCCTAGCGACACCCTCAAAAATTCCAGATGATTAGTCAAGCATGATTTCCCCTTTGTAAATCCTTGCTGACTCGGACTGATCCTGTTACTGCTATCCAAATGTGCGGCTTTTTCATCTTTTATAATTGACTCCAGCATCTTCCCCACCACCGATGTCAGGCTAACTGGTCTATAATTCCCTGTTTTCTCTCTCCCACCTTCCGTAAAAAGTGGAATAACATTAGCTACCCTCCAATCCATAGGAACTGATCCTGAATCTATGGAACATTGGAAAATGAACACCAATGCATCCATGATTTCTAGAGCCTTCCTTAAGTACCCTGGGATGCAGACCATCAGGCCCTGGGGATTTATCAGCCTTCAGTCCTATCAATCTACCCAACAGCATTTCCTGCCTAATGTGGATTTCCTTCAGTTCCTCCGTCACCCCAGATCCTCTGGCCACTAGTACATCAGGAAGATTGTTTGTGTCCTCCTTTGTGAAGACAGATCCAAAGTACCCATTCAACTCATCTGCCATTTCCTTGTTCCCCATAATAAATCCACCTTTTTTCAGTCTTCAAGGGTCCAACTTTGGTTTTAACTAATTTTTTCCTCTTCACATACATATGAAGCTTTTACTATCCTCTTTTATATTCATGGCTAGCTTACCTTCGTACCTCATCTTTTCTCCCCATATTGCCTTTTTAGTTATCTTCTGGTGCGCTTTAAACATTACCCAATCCTTTTGCTTCCCACTCATCTTTGCTATGTTGTACTTCTCTTTTATTTTTATACTGTCCCTGACTTCCCTTGTTAGCCACGATCACCCCTTACTCCCCTTGGAATCTTTCTTCCTCTTTGGAATAAACTGATCCTGCACCTTCTGTATCATTCCCAGAAATACCTGCCATTGTTATTCCACTGTCATCCCTGCTAGGGTATTTTTCCAGTCAACTTTGGCCAGCTCATCCCTCATGGCTCCATAGTCCCTTTTGTTCAACTGTAACACTGACATCTCCGATTTACCTCTCCCTCTCAAATTGTAGATTAAAACTTACCATATTATGGTCATAATTACGGTCATAAAAACTTACCATAATTGCAACAGGTTAGGCTCAATATAAAGCTTTCAGAGAAATGTACTTGTATTCAGTGATGGGCATATTGACATGCATAAAACCAAGCTTAGGCACAGACAAGCCAGCTCAATCAAACAGCTGCAGAAGTGCAAAGATGTGCTCTTTGCTTCCCCAGCTGCTTTAGTCCTTCATATTCATTTGTCTGTGCAGATTTTGCTGACTCAAATTGGAATTTCAAACTACAAGCCATACATTACTGATCTCGTACCATGCTTCCACCTATCATCCAATTCTCATCACCTCATATTTATCAAGATTTAAATCTAACTCCTCATCAAGATTTTAACTAGTACTTTGTAACCAAGCCATTCAATTCCCTTGTATCTCTCAATGACAAACAACCACTACATTTTTGGGTGTAAATCCTTTAGGATGATACATTAAAGCAATGATACATCTGCAAATGGTCCTATGACACTAATTTTCTTCCTCATCTGACTAGTGGTTTTGAGCACGAGTATCCAGATCTTAGAACATCTAAGTAAACACACAGACAGCATCTAATACATCTAGGCACGACAGAATGTTTTTATTTTAACTTTTCTCATATTAATCCGGAGTGATGCAGAATGTAATCATTGGTGTTGATAGGGAAGGGAGGGGACAAGATCCTTTGCAACAAATTGGCAAGACATTTTAAACAAATTTCTTACAATAAAAAGGACGTTTGTAAAAGGTGCACACTCTCAGCTTTGAAGTGAATTAATTTAAAATCTATTATTTCTGCAAATTATTAGTAAAGTACAGGGATGCAAATTGGTATGGTTATTTACAAATGGTATCAAATTATCATACACTATTTATATAAATATATCCATTAGACTCCTATTTATCAGGCATAGCTCCACCTACAAGACCATAATCCCATCCAAATGTATCATCAAAATCCCTGACCTAGGACAGCCTTTGGATCCTGGACTATCTGAAACACAGACCACTATCAGTGAGGATACACTGACGGCGACACCACCTTCTCCAGAATAATTCTCAACATCCATGCCCCACAATGATGCATTGTCAGTCTTCTACTATACTGTGTGTACACCTCAGACTGTGTGGCCAAATTCAGCTCTATCTCCACCTATAAATTTGCAGATGACACCACAGTGGTAGGCCAAATCACAAACAATGGTGAGATAGAGTACAGGAAAGAGACAGAGACTTAGTAACAGTGTCAGGACAATAACCTCTCCTGCAATATCAGTAAGGCAATGGAACTAGTTATCGACTTAAAGTATATGATGGAGTTCATTTTGCAATCAGCATCAATCATGCCAAAGTGGAAATAGCTGATCCTTGGCATTCATATTACCAACGACCAGTCCTGAACCAATCACATTCATGTGACAGCCAAGGCAGCACACCAACACCTCTTCTTTCTGTGAATATCTCCAATGACCCTTATAAATTTCTACAGATGCCCATAGAACACATACTGTTCAGTTGCATCATATATTGATTTGGGACCAGCTCTGCTCAAGCTCTGCACAGGAAATTGCAGAGAGTTATAGAAGAACCCAAGCCCATCATAGAGACCAGACATCATTGACACCATCTACACTTCACGCTGTTTCGGAAAAGCAGCCAACATAATCAAAAACTTGTCCCACCCCTGTCATTCTTCCTTCTCCATGCTCTGTCCGGTAAAATGTACAGAAGCTTGGATTGTGGATTCCATTGTGGGCACTGGACTTTATCTATGGAAATGATGTGTTACAATGCTGAGAACAATATTCTCAACTCTGCATCTTCCTGTTCGTGCTATCTATTGTACTTGAGTTTCACTAGATTGCATCTATGTATGGTATATCTGATCTATATGGATAGCATGCAAAACAAAACCTTTAATTATACCAATGAACACATGACAATATTAAACTTAAACCACCAAATGTTATTTCTGGGCACTTCCAACAAAATCAAATTAATTTCCACTCTGATTAAGCGGTTTGCTAATTAAAACCCAAATTACTTATTCACAAGTTTGAAGACATGGGAGAATTACCAGATTTGCTTTTACTTACCACTCAAAAAAGTATCAAACCTACCTCAAAATTTTGTTCCATTAAATTTCCTCCTTTGCTCAGACTTTCCATTATAGCTTTATTTCTTAGAATATCCTCTTCACTGAGGTGCTCGCGTCGTTTTCGAGATTCCAAAACAAGGCCATTTACAGAGTAAAAATCTGCCAAGAAATTCCCAACTCGCTCCTATGGAAGTATTTTTTCCAAAATTAGTCAGCCGCCCTATTTTATCAATTGCACAGCATCATATTTAAATAAGATCAAGGGAAAGGCAAAATGCTACCTTAAGATAGAATTGGTAGAGCAAAGAATAGGTTAACAAAAAAAAAGAATTATTACTCAAATAATCTTTTCTCACTCCAAACCTTAATCTATATTATTCATAAAATAGCAATCACATTTCTGTTCTTACAATCACAGCCAAAGACGTATAGAGGTTCAACAGGGCCCTGGTGAGACCGCACCTGGAGTATTGTGTGCAATTTTGGTCTCCTAATTTGAGGAAGGACATTACTGCTACAGGGGGTTGCAGCGTAGGTTCACCAGGTTAATTCCCGGGATGGTGGGACTGACATATGATGAAAGAATGGATCGACTAGGCTTGTATTCACTGGAATTTAGAAGGATGTGAGGGGATCTTATAGAAACATAAAATACTTGAATGATTGGACAGACTAGATGCAGGAGAAATGTTCCCGATGTTGGGAGAGTCCAGAACCAGGGGTCACAGTTTAAGAATAAAGGGTAGGCTATTTAGGACTGAGATGAGGAAACATTTTTTTCACCCAGAGGGTTATGAATCTGTGGAATTCTCTGCCACAGATGGCAGTAGAGGCCAATTCACTGGATGTTTTCAAGAGAGTTAGATTTAGCTCTTATTGCTAAAGAAATCAAAGGATATGGGGAAAAAGCATGAATGGGATACTGATTTAAGATGATCAGCCATGATCATTTTGAATAGGCTCAAAGGGATGAATGGCCTACTCCTGCACCTATTTTTCTATGTTTCTACATATGTTCTAGACCAGTTAAAAGTAAACTCAGTTTTTAAAAATACGTGATTTTAAGACCCTTCATGAAAATGCCTTTTCATAGCTGCAATTTCCTCCAGCACAATAGTCTTGTTGGGTTCCTTCCATTCTGGCCCGATCTTGACTTCAATAATTTTAAAACTCTAACAAGTGCTCTCTTCCCTCTTTTACGTAATTTCTCAAAAAATCTGTATCAAATTAATTCTGCTAATTGTCCTGCAAAGAGCATTATGACATTTTACATTATGGACACAGCACAAATACAAGCTGTTGTTAGGTCAATGCCTTTTTATTTATTATGCAGAAAATAAAATCCTATCATCAAAGCACGAAATGCAGATTAATGCAGTTAAATACAAGCAGAGTCAATAGATAAGAAGCAGAAATGTACATCCAGATGGATGCAACATAAAAAGAACATTTTAGGGAGAAAGCGTAACTATTCAAAACTAAAGGGGGAAAAATGGGGGTCACACAGAATTTGTATTTTTACCATTGCTCCGAATTTATATCAGTGATAGACCAGCAATCCGAAAAAAAACGTAAGTTTGTGAACACCCAGTTAAGAGGAATAGTCCACACTGAGGAATGTAACATATTCTAGGACGCCATCAATTTATTTGTAAAATGAGCAAATAATCAGAATATGAATTTCAACATATTAGATATTGTTTAGAAATGTAAAACTGAGGTCACATATTACAGAGAAAATTTAGGGGAGCAATGAAATCCAAAAGTACTAGGTAATCGGAGATTACAAACATAAATCACTTAAATTGCAATGCAGAAAAATAAGGCAAAATAAAAAACAAATTAAGGTCAACCTTTGGACGTAGTGTGGCCAAACTTGTAGCAAAGCTTGACTATACCCAGAGGACTTGTATGTTTCCTCTCATAATATTGCCAAAAGGATATTGGGAAAAAGAATGTTCCAGAAGTGTCAGGCCTTGTCTATCAGTAAACAATGACCAGACACAGTCCCTTTACTAGTCTTTAGGCCATTTAATGGTTACCAATAGATTAAATCAGGGAATGTGCAACAAATTTTTTTTTTTTCACAATGGGGCAGGAAAGTGAAACCCATTACCACAGAGAATAATTGGGGATGATATGTAGGCTAGACAGGTAACAAAGGACAGAACAAAGATTTGAGTAGAGCATGGACAATACCTACTGAAATTTCAACTTTTAATTCCACATAAAAGTGAACATCGTAGAAAGCTTAATTTATACATAGAGTTTATAAAATTTGATTAAAATTCATCCACACACTAAAACAATGATACCGTTTTGTCTTCTCGGAAAAGCCAGCCAGTCTGCGCACGTGCAAAGGTAATAGATTTTGTAGATAATGTTGCTGAATAAATATCACTGCTCATCAAAATATCTACCTCTTCTTCTGTTTCCATCTCAGATTCCTGAAATAAAACTATTATTGAGCAGCAAGAAATCAAGAATTGTCATTTACCCAATTAATCTGGCAAATATAAAATGTGATCATGTCCACAGGAAAACACCTAATTGTTTCATTATTCTTTTAATTTGGTTCATACTGTGTGGAAACAGGCCCTTCGGCCCACCAAGTCCATGCCAATTTACAGAAGCCAATTGAACTACAAACCTGCACGTCTTTGGAATGTGGGAGGACATTCCTAAGACGTGCAGCACCCGGAGAAAACCTACGTGGTCACAGGGAGAATGTACGAATTCTGCACAGACAGCACCCATAGATCGTACCCAGGGTCTCAGGCGATGTGAGCAGTAGCTCTACCTCTGCGCCATCCTAGTTGTTTTAGTTTTTTTCTGAACTCTGACCTTACAATTGCCTGCCATATTAATTCACCATTTACTCACATTCTGATCCTTCTCTCAATGGCTATAGCATTATTACCATGAGCCAAAATGCAAGCCTAAGGTACAATTTTTCATCTTCAGTCTAGGCATGTTGCAGTGTTAGCAACTCAATATTGAATTCTCTAATTTTAGGTAACTTATTCTTTCTTTCTGTCTGTATCAGAACTGGTCATCCCTGACCAGAGGTATTTTGGCTTTGTTTTTCTTATAGTAATCATATAGTCTAATCTCATAGCCCACTCCTTCGCTACATACATTCAACAGACAAAAATGCTTAATAGGTTTTAAACTACCTCTATTAAATCAATTGGGCACAGCCTATCGGATATTCCCTTTACTGTACCAATCCCTCTGTAGCCTTCTCTCTATATTTAGCCTGAGCTATAGGGAGAGGTTGAGCAGACTAGGACTTGCATGAGGATGAGGGGTGGCCTTATGGAGGTGTAGAAGATCATGAGAGGAATAGAATGGATAAAGGACTCTGTGCATTTACCCCGAGTAGGGGAATTGAGAACCAGTGGACATAGGTTTAAGGTGAGGGGGAAGAGAATTAGTAGAAACAGGAGGGGCAAAATTTTTTTTAAAAACAACAAGAGTCACAGGTAGGGTTACACAAAAAGCTGGAGAAACTCAGCGGGTGCAGCAGCATCTAAGAGGCGAAGGAGATAGGCGACGTTTCGGGTCGAGACCCTTCTTCAGACTGGAAATACAGGGGCTACACTGCAAGATGAAACCACCGGTTAGCCGCCTCATCTGTGAAACACGGTGCTGGGGGTGTTATGGCCTGCGCATGTATGGCTGCTTAAGGTACTGGCTCACTTATCTTCATTGATGATACAACTGCTTATGGTAGTAGCATAATGAATTCTGAAGTGTATAGACATATCCTATCTGCTCAAGTTCAAGGCCAAAATGCCAGTCTTGGCCCAGTCCTTACGTGGAGCCCAGAGAAGCAGCAATCAAACAAAAGCAGGGAGAAGAGATTGGCTGAAACCCGTGGGAAAGAAGGCGAGTCGGAGGGAAAAAGGTTTTAAACTGTGGAATTTGATTTGTAAATTGGTGAATTAGGCGATTTATCAGCCAATATAAGCAATCCAGCTCTAGGGGAGCAGCAGTGGGGGAGTGGCCTTGTGAGGGAATTGCCTTGTGAGAAAAGTATGAGTCTTTAGCACAAGAGTCTTTGACAAGGAGGCTGAGGAGAGGAGACTACACAAAAAGCTGGAGGACAGGATGTGGTGAACACATGACAGGTAAGATGAGGCAATGTGATGCTTGCAAGGATGTGGGAGGCCAGGGTGACGAATGGAGCCTCTGGCTGCTACAACTGTGGCAGGTGTGTCCAGTTTCAGCTCCTGAAGGACCGTGTTGGGGCACTGGAGAAGCAGCTGGATGACCTCAGGGTCATCCGGGAAAAAGAGTTTCCTGGACAGGACCTACAGCGAGGTTGTCACGCCAAGGATACGGGAAGAACAAAGGTGTGTGACTGAGAGAAAGTGGAGTGCAGGAGGCTGTGCCTAACGGAAACAGGTATGCCCTCTTGGGAGCTATCGGAGGAGATGACGCTTCCAGTCCTAGCGGCGGACCCGTTGGTGACTCCAATCCTAGAGATGGGACTCGACCGGCGAGACCGACGTCGGGCAGAGCCCTAGTGGTGGGTGACTCCATTGTCCGAGGAGCGGACTGGAGATTCTGTGGCGGCAGGCTAGACGTGAGGATGGTCTGTTGCCTCCCTGGTACCAGGGTTCAAGATGTCAAGAACATCCTCGAGAGGGAAGGTGAACAGCCGGCTGTAGTTGTGCACGTGGGCACAAACGACATCGGGAAGAAGAGGAAGGAGGTTCTGCAATGTGAGTTCAGAGAGTTAGGAAGAAGACTGAAAAGCAGGACTTCTAGGGTGGTTATCTCTGGATTGCTTCCTCGTGCTAGTGAGGACAGGAACAGGGAGATAGGGGATCTGAATGTGTGGCTGAGGGGCTGGTGCAGGGAGCAAGGAATTAGATTTATAGACCACTGGAATCTCTTCTGGGATAGGGGTGACCTGAACAAAAGGGAAGGGTTACACCTTAACTGGACGGGGACCGACGTTCAGGCAAGCAGGTTTGCTAAGGCTACACGTGTGGGTTTAAACTAAATAGTGGGGGTAGAGGTTGACAAATTGGGAGTATAAAGATGGAGTTGAGTGAGTACAGGAAAAGTTACAAAAGACTCCTGAATTAATGGGAAGGAAAGTTCGAAAAGGGATAAGAGAGTAAGGTCAGGGCCAATAGGGACCGGAGTAAGAGGGGAGGTGAGTACCGAGGTCAAAGTGTTTTATATGAATATGTGAAATATAAGAAATAAAGTGGACGAGCTTGAGGGTCAGTTAGAAATTGGGAAGTATGATGTTGTGGGAATTACAGAGATATGGCTGCAAGAGGACCAGGGCTGGGAACTGAATATTCAAGGGTATACCTCCTATCGAAAAGACAGACAGGTGGGCAGAGGGAGTGGGGTAGCTCTATAGGCGAGGAATGAAATTCAGACCCTTGCAAGGGGCAACATTGAAACAGGAGATGTGGAGTCAGTATGGATAGAGGAATTTTATACTCTAAGGAATTGTAAGGGTAAAAAGACGCTAACGGGACTTATCTGCAGGCCCCCAAACAGTAGCCTGGAGATAGGGTGCAAGTTGAATCAGGAGTTAAAATTGGCATGTAGTAAAGGTAATGCTACGGTTGTTACGGGAGATTAACACGCAGGTGGACTGGGAAAATCAGGTTCGTACTGGACCCCAAGAAAGGGAGTTTGTGGAGTGCCTCCGTGATGGATTCTTAGAGCAGCTTGTATTGGAGCTTTCCAGGGAGAAGGTAATTCTGGATTTAGTGTTATGCAATGAACTGGATTTGATAAAGGAACTTGAGGTTAAGGAGCCATTAGGAGATAGTGACCATAATATGGTCATGTTTAATCTACAATTTGAGGGGGAAGAAGGGTAAATCGGAGGTGTCAGTGTTACAGTTGAATAAAGGGAACTATGGAGCCATGAGGGAGGAGCTGGCCAAAGTTGACTGCAAAGATACCCTAGGTGGAATGACAAAGAACAACAATGGCAGGTATTTCTGGGAATAATACAGAAGGTGCAGGATCAGTTCATTACAAAGAGGAAGAAAGATTTCAAGGGGAGTAAGGTGCAACCATGGCTGACAAGGGACATCAGGGACAGTATAAACAACATAGCAAAGATGAGCGGGAAGCAAGAGGATTGGGTGCATTAAAGAGCAACAGAAGATAACTAAAAAGGCAATACGAGGAGAAAAGATGAGGTACGAAGGTAAGCTAGCCAAGAATATAAAGGAGGATAGTAAAAGCTTCTTTAGGTATGTGAAGAGGAAAAAAATAGTTAAGACCAAAGTTGGACCCTTGAAGATTGAAAAAGGTGAATTTATTATGGGGAACAAGTAAATGGCAGATGAGTTGAACAGGTACTTTGGATCTGTCTTCACTAAGGAGGACACAAACAATCTTCCTGATATAGTAATGGCCAGAGGATCTGGGGTGACGAAGGAACTGAAGGAAATCTACATTAGGCAGGAAATGTTATCCCACTTTTTAAGAAAGGCGGGCGAGAGAAAACAGGGAATTATAGACCAGTTAGCCCGACATCGGTGGTGGGGAAGATGCTGGAGTCAATTATAAAAGATGAGATAGCCAAACATTTGGATAGCAGTAACAGGATTGGTCCGACGCAGCATGGATTTACGAAGGGGAAATCATGCTTGACTAATTTTCTGGAATTGTTTGAACATGTAACTAGGATAATGGACAAGGGAGAGCCAGTGGATGTAGTGTACCTGGACTTTCAGAAAGCATTTGATAAGATCCCACATAGGAGATTAGTGGGCAATATTAGGGCACATGGTATTGGGAGTAGAGTGCTGACATGGATAGAGAAGTGGTTGGCAGACAGGAAAGAAAGAGTAGGGATTAACGGGTCCCTTTCTGAATTGCAGGCAGTGACTACTGGAGTACCGCAAGGCTCGGTGCTGGGACCGCAGCTATTTACAATATACATCAATGATTTGGATGAAGGGATTCAAAGTAACATTAGCAAATTTGCAGATGATGCAAAGCTGGGTTGCAGTGTGAACTGTGAGGAGGATGCTATGAGACTGCAGAGCGACTTGGACAGGTTGGGGGAGTGGGCAGATACATGGCAGATGAAGTTTAATGTGGATAAATGTGAGGTTATCCACTTTGGTAGCAAAAACAGGAAGGCAGATTACTATCTAAATGGCGTCAAGTTGGGAAAAGGGGAAGTACAACAGGATCTGGGAGTCCTTGTACATCAGTCTATGAAAGTAAGCTCGCAGGTACAGCAGGCAGTGAAGAAAGCAAATGGCATGTTGGCCTTTATAACAAGAGGAATCGAATATAGGAGCAAAGAGGTCCTTCTGCAGTTGTACAGAGTCCTAGTGAGACCACGCCTGGAATACTGTGTGCAGTTTTGGTCCCCTAATTTGAGGAAGGACATTCTTGTTATTGAGGGAGCGCAGCGTAGGTTTACAAGGTTAATTCCGGGATGGCGGAGCTGAGAGAATGGAGCAGCTAGAAGGATGAGAGAGGACCCCATTGAAACATACAACATTGTTAAGGGTTTGGACACGCTAGAGGCAGGAAACAGGTACTCGATGTTAGGTGAGTTCAGAACTAGTGGCCACAGTTTAAGAATAAGGAGGAAGCCGTTTAGAACGGAGACAAGAAAACACTTTTTCTCACAGAGAGTGGTGAGTCTGTGGAATTCTCTGCCTCAGAGGGAGGCGGAGGCGGGTTCTCTGGATGCTTACAAGAGAGAGCTAGATAGGGCTCTTAAAATAGCAGAGCCAGGGATATGGGGAGAAGGCAGGAACAGGGTACTGATTGGGGAAGATCAGCCATGATCATGTTGAACGGCTGTGCTGGCTCGAAGGGCCAAATGGCCTACTCCTGCACCTATTGTCTAAATGATTCAAAACTCATTGGCCAGCGGTTCATCCTACAGCAAGACAATGATCCCAAACATGCTGCTAATGCAACAAAGGATTTTTTCAAAGCTAAAAATTGGTCAATTCTTCAGTGACCAAGTTGATCACCCGATCTGAATCCAATTGAGCATGCGTTTTATATGCCGAAGAGAAAACTGAAGGGTATAGCCCCCAAAACAAGCATAAGCTAAATATGGCTGCAATACAGGCCTGGCAGAGCATCACCAGAGAAGACACCCAGCAACTGGTGATGTCCATGAATTGCAGACTTCAAGCTGTCATTGCATGCAAAGGATATGCAAACAAAATACAAAACATGACTACTTTCATTTACATGACATTGCTGCGTCCCAAACATTATGGAGAATAATGCAATATAAAGGACATTAGCATGGAGGATGTGGAATCGATATGGGTAAAACTGCAAAACTCTAAGGGGCAGAAAACGCTAGTGGGAGTTGTGTACAGGCCACCTAACAGTAATATTGGAGTTGGGGATGGCATCAAACAGGAAATTAGAAGTGCGTGCAACAAGGGTAACACAGTTATAATGGGCAACTTCAATCTGCATATAGATTGGGTGAATCAAATTGGCAGGGGTGCCGAGGAAGACGATTTCTTGGAATGTATGCGGGATAGTTTTCTAAACCAGCATGTGGGGGAACCAACGAGAGAGCAGGCTATTCTAGACTGGGTATTGAGTAATGAGGAAGGGTTAGTTAGCTGTCTTGTTGTGCGTGGCCCCTTGGGCAAGAGTGACCATAATATGATTGAGTTCTTCATTAGGATGGAGAGTGACATGATTAAGTCAGAAACAAGGGTTCTGAACTTAAACAAAGGTAACTTTGAAGGTATAAGCCGTGAATTGGCCAAGATAGACTGGCACGCGAGTCTTAAAGGGTTGACAGTGGATGTGAAATGGAAGGTATTTAAAGACTGCATGGATGAAGTACAAAAATTGTTCATACCAGTTTGGCAAAAGAACAAATCAGGGAAGGTGGTGCATCCGTGGATAACGAGGGAAATCAGGGATAGTATAAAAACTAAAGATGAGGCATACAAATTGGACAAAAAAAGCAGCCTACCAGAGGACTGGGAGAAATTCAAGAGGACAAAGGGCTTAATTAGGAAGGGGAATATCGATTACGAAAGGAAACTGGCAGGGAACATACAAACTGACTGCAAAAGTTTTTATTAAAAAACTGATTGAAAAAGTTTTTATAGATAGAAGAGAAAGAGACTAGTTAGAACAAATGTTGGTCCCTTGCAGTCAGAAGCAGGTGAATTGATCATGGGGAACAAGGACATGGCAGACCAATTGAATAACTACTTTGGTTCTGTCTTCACTAAGGAAGACATAAATAATCTGCCGGAAATAGCAGTGGACCGGAGGTCAAATAAGATGGCGGAACTGAGTGAAATCCAGGTTAGCCGGGAATTGGTGTTGGTTAAATTGAATGGATTAAAGACCGATAAATCCCTAGAGCCAGGTGGTCTGCATCCCAGAGTGCTCAAGGAGGTAGCCACGGAAATAGTGCATTAGTGATAATTTTTCAAAACTCCGATTCTGGAGTAGTTCCTGAGGATTGGAAGAGAGCTAATGTAACCCCACTTTTTTAAAAAAGGAGGGAGAGAGAAAGCAGGGAATTACAGACCAGTTAGTCTAACATCGGTAGTGGGGAAACTGCTAGTCAGTTATTAAAGATGGGATAGCAGAGCATTTGGAAAGTGGTGAAATCATTGGACATGAAATCAAGTCAGCATGGATTTACAAAAGGTAAATCATGTCTGACGAATCTTATAGAATTTTTCGAGGATGTAACTAGTAGAGTGGATAAGGGAGAACCAGTGAATGTGTTATATCTGGACTTTCAGAAGGCTTTCGACAAGGTCCCACATAAGAGATTAGTATATAAACTTAAAGCACACGGTATTGGTGGTTCAATAATGATGTGAATAGAGAACTGGCTGGCAGACAGGAAGCAAAGGGTAGGAGTAAATGGGTCCTTTTCAGAATGGCAGGCAGTGAGTAGTGGGGTACCGCAACGCTCAGTGCTGGGACCCCAGCTATTTACAATATACATTAATGATTTGGACGAGGGAATTGAATGCAACATCTCCACATTTGCAGATGACACCAAGCTGGGAGGTATAGTTAGGTGTGAGGGGGATGCTAGGAGGCTGCAGGGTGATTTGGATAGGCTGAGTGAATGGGCAGATGCATGGCAGATGCAGTATAATGTGGATAAATGTGAGGTTATCCACTTTGGTGGCAAAAACATGAGGGTAGACTATTATCTGAATGATGGCAGATTACGAAAAGGGGAGATGCAACGAGACCTGGGTGTCATGGTACACCAGTCATTGAAAGTAGGCATGCAGGTGCAGCAGGCAGTGAAGAAAGCAAATGGTATGTTAGCATTCATAGCAAAAGGATTTGAGTAAAGGAGCAGGGAGGTTCTACTGCAGTTGTACAGGGTTTTGGTGAAACCACACCTGGAGTATTGCGTACAGTTTTGGTCTCCAAATCTGAGGAAAGACATTCTTGCCATAGAGGGGGTCCAGAGAAGGTTCACCAGACTGATTCCTGGGATTTCGGGACTTTCATATGAAGAAAGACTGGATAGACTCGGCTTGTACTCACTGGAATTTAGAAGATTGAGGGGGGGATCTTATAGAAACTTACAAAATACTTAAGGGGTTGGACAAGCTAGATGCAGGAAGATTGTTCCCGATGTTGGGGGAGTCCAGAACAAGGGGTCACAGTCTAAGGATAAGGGGGAATTCCTTCAGGACCGAGATGAGGAAAACATTCTTTACACAGAGAGTGGTGAGTCTCTGGAATTCTCTGCCACAGAAGGTCATTGAGGCCAGTTCATTGGCTATATTCAAGAGGGAGTTGGATGTGGCTCTTGTGGCTAAAGGGATCATGGGGTATGGAGAGAAGGCAGGTACGGAATACTGAGTTGGATCAGCCATGATCATATTGAATGGCGGTGCAGGCTCAAAGGGCCGAATGGCCTACTCCTGCACCTATTTTTCTATGTGCCCTGAAATGGGGGGACTATGTATGAACACTGCTGTAATTTCTACATGGTGAAAAACAAAAATGTATAAAAATGGGCTTTATTAAAATCTGACAACAGCACTTTAACCACGTGCGATTTTTTTTCTATTATAAATCTCAAATTGTGGAGTACAGAGGCAAATAAATAAACGATGGGTCTTTGTCCCAAACATAATGGAGGGCACTGTATATTGTACAGGTTGCTGTAATCGAGTTGAATAGCATTTGTCAACATTATTTAAATAGCAGAAGACTCACCTCATGGTGTATTCGCTGATAAACCTTTTGCTCATTGTCTAATACTATGAAAGATTCAGAGGGTGTTGAATCACCGTTGAAAATGAAGCTTAAATCTCCACGTTGACATTTCATATCAGTAAAGTCTATTAGAGTTGTGTCAAGCCTAAAAATGCACATAAAATTATAACCATTAACTCCACATTGGTGCAAGCCGAGCAAACCATTCAGTTGCACTGAAAGGCTTTAAAGCAATTTTCTCAGGGACCATAGGGGTAGAGAAATAAGTGCAGGTCTGTTGATGATATCCAAAATATAAATATTAGAACAATTCATGAAAAACCTTGCATCCACAAGTGCACGTTTTATAGGTTATCTATGCAGTTTCCATTGAGAAATGTGGGTGAAAAACAAACATACCTGATGTTTATACCCTGTTTGTAAATCTTACAAGCATCTGAAGGCAGAATTCTGGAAAGTAAAGGCACTGTAATAGAGAAACAATAGGAAGGGAACAATGAATGTAGCAGTGGCTGTGTGTATATATATATATATATAATAATTCTCTAGCAGCTGAAGAACACAGTATGGGTTTCAATCAAGCAACCTTAACTCACTGGAAAACAAGTTCAATACAAAGATAGCACATGAAACATTGGTAGAAAATTAACTTTAACAAAATGTTTACCAATAACTAAATCAATGTGATTGCTAACTAATGGGGGCTTTGGGTATCTAAGCATTTAAATACAAAGCTGTGTTGAAATTAAACAAACAAGTCATTGAATATAAAGGACCACAACTGAGCTTGTGGCTTGTGGACAGACAAGTTGTAAATGGAGCTCAAAATGGAACTTTTTTCCAATATGTAATTTTAACTAATTTTAGAGGCATTTCAAGTTCAACCCACCCATTATAAATTTGTTTTGATTCCATTAATGACATTCCCAAAAAGTGAAATTTATCAAATTTCAACCAATTATAAGCATTTGCAGTACAGCACACATTCAACAACATAAATTAAAATTGCTGTATAAATACAGCACAAGCAAGCCCAAAAGTGAAAGTGATTTTTCAGCCAGTCTAATTTAATGAACAGGCATTAATATCAATAAAATAACTTGTTTAACAATTGATCTATCCCCATCTATTTCTCTCTAGTTTTTAAGCTCACCTACGTCATCTATCTTCCAAAATAATGTGGGGGGAAAGGGAAAATAATTGGGGAAAGCGGAAACAAGTTCAGCAAAAGCTGAAATGCCAAACAGATCAAGCAGAGTAAATCTGATTAATACTAGCAACACAAGAGACTACAGATATTGGAATCTTGAACAAGAACAAAGTACCAGAATAATTCAGCAGGCCAGACAACATTCTGGGAGGACATGGGATATGTTCTGAAGGGACTGACCCCAAACATCATGTCTATGACCTTTTGTTTTAAGATGAGCAAAAATTACTTTTTTTCTCATAGGCACGATCTGGTTTCAAGTCTCAGCAACATGTCTCTGTATTCTCTGTAATTCCTGTCATAATGTCTATTTTTATAAAGCCCCAAATCCTCCATTTGTTTTAATATTTCCTCAAACTATCCTGCCGCTTTCAACAAATTGTGCTTGTATACCCCAGGTTCCTTATATCCATTTTGGAAATGAAAAATTGAGACATTTTATTTTGACATTCATAATTTGAACAATAACATTTATAAATATTAAAATAAATATATTCCACATGATAATTCCAAACTAGCTGGAGGGATGTCTAATATTATAATTTTTAAAGTCTGAAATAAGAGGATGATTGGGGAATAAAGAACCAAAGGACAAAGGTTTAAGATGAGTGGGGAACGATTGAATACAAGCCAACTTTTTCCGCACAGAGGGTGATGTGTATATGGAACAAAGTATATAGTTACTACGAAGTATATAGATACTATATATAGTATTGAACGAGTATATATTTGAGGCAGGTATAACAATATTTAAAAGACATTTGGGTAGGTATATAGAAATGGTTTAAGGGGGGATTTGGGCCAAATGTGGGCAGGTGGGACTAGTTTATATGGGGCATCTTGGTTGGCATGGGCAAGTTGGGTCGAAGATCCCATTTCTGTGCTTTATGAATCTGTGACTGAGGATAATGTTTAGCGTTATACACAATGAAAAAAATACATTTACTTACCCCAACTTTGAAAATCCCAGTGAAGCTCTAAATAAAAATCTCCCAGCTAAAGAAAATATAAACAAAGTTATCTCCTAAATAACAATCTAATTTATTAGCCTTTTCATTTGCAAACAGAGCCATTTTACAATGACAGGCAGTCTTAAGTCAATTTACTATTATATCTTTTGAGCTGTGACATTCAATACTTTCATTCAATCATTTCCAAATTTACAGCTTTGGTTTCCTCTGGTTAGCTTATAACTATGTCAGTCCAGACAAGAACTTGCTTGCTTCAATAAATGTTCGTGCTCAATGTGAGGGATCCAAGAGCTCCGTAATGGAATTAATAGACATCAAGTCACCTTGGGTTAGTGGTTGACAAAATCACTTATGGGAAATAACTCATTTAATCTTTCTCAATGATAGTTTTTAAAATCAGACTTAAGAGATTCAGGAATCTAGCACTTCTATAGTTTAAAATCACTAATGGTGAAATGTTTAAGGTTTAATATCATTTAGTTAAATAGCTTATTTTAAACTAACTTAAAAGGACAGTTTTATAATCTGTAACCATTTACACCAATGTTTAAAATCTGTTTAGAGATTATTAAAAAGTGGTAAATTAAAAGAAAGGTATCTCAATTTATAGCCAATTCTGGTAAAGAAAATATTCTCAATGTTTCCATTGTACCCTCTGCCTGATGGAAAGCTTTGGAAGTGTCTTTTAACTTCCTTCTTTTCTGATTCTAGTAAATTAGTTAAGTAGCACTTGAAGATAGATTCGGTAAAGCTGTTTACAAAGCCAATTTTAAGTTAGATAGAAGAATGGATGTAGGGACCAAAATTCCAAACAGCTCTGGAACTCTAATATCATACTTTGACATAATATAGAAATAAATGTACAAGATGAAAAACATGCAGGTCGCAAATTTTGAGTGACTATTACCTCAGGGCACTTGCTATTTTCCTCAGTCAACACCTATTAGTTCTGAATCGCATAACATAACCCATAAATCATGACATACAAATGAACTTTTGGGAGAACACAAGAAAAAGTTAGAGAAACACAGTCAACTTGTGGGGAACTATCCTTTGCCTATAATACAGCAAACTGAGCTCAGAAATCTGAAAAATAACCTCCAAATCAACAATTAAACTTCCATTTAATCTCATGGGTTTTTAACCACATTTCAAGTCATTGATATTTATAAAATGTTGTACTGAATGAAATAAACATCCACCAATTAAATTAATTATTATTAATTAATTCTCAACTAGAGCAGTTAGTCTAATCCTTTGTATTTAAATTATTTTTCATTTAAATCAGTTTCAAAATTTCAAACATACCTCTTTCAGAGCATTCAGTAATTGAGGTCGTTTTTCCTCTACATTTTCTCTCGACTGTTGCTTAAGTTTACGCAACAGAGCTGTAACTAAACACAATCCATTAAAAAAAAATTACAATAGCACCTTGATTGCTCAAGATTAAATGTTTCAATGGCTTTCAGATTTCACTCCTACTGTAATGTTTAATTATAAATCAGATATGCAAACATTTTAACTTACATCCTGAAAAGCTTCCAAGTAAAGTGTGATACTCCTTTACATCCCCAGAGATGCCTATCATAACATTTCAAAGGGGCAACCCTTTGGTCGGTCACGGTGGCGCAGCGGTAGAGTTGCTACCTTACAGCGAATGCAGCGCCAGAGACATGGTTTCAATCCCGACTATGGGTGCTGTCTGTACAGATTTTGTATGTTCTCCCCGAGACCTGCGTGTGTTCTCTCCAAGAGAGTTTCCTCCCACACTCCAAAGATGTACAGGTTTGTAGATTAATTAGCTTGGTAAATGTAAAAATTGTCCCTAGTGGGTGTAGCAGAGAGCTACTGTTCCCCAGACCTGGAATACCTACTGCTTAAATGTAGGCCGTTTTACCTGCCTCGGGAGTTTACTGTGGTTATCATCATGGCCATATACATCCCACCACAGGCTAATGCTAACCTAGCGCTAGCACAGCTGCACTCGGCCATCAGCAAGCAGCAGGATGCTCACCCCGAAGGTGCCTTCATTGTTGCAGGGGACTTTAACCAGATCGACCTACGAGCTGCACTCCGCAAATTCCACCAGCATGTGCAGTGCCCTACCAAGGGCTCAAACATGCTGGATAAAGTGTACACCAGCATCAAGGACGCGTACAGTGCTCTCCCCTACCCATCCCTGGGAAATTCCAATCACCTCTCACTGTTTCTACTGCCTGCATACAAACCCTTCATCCACAAGACCAAATCTGCAATAAAGACGGTCAAAATATGGCCCGAGGACACCACCCTACAACTCCAGGACTGCTTTGATCGCACCGACTGGGACCTGTTTGCACAACAGGCTACCAGTGGTACAGAGGGAGATTTGGAGGAGTACACATCCACTGTGCTCTCCTACATCAACTGCTGTGTGGAGACTGTCACTGTGGACAAGCAAATAAAGATGTTCCCAAACCGGAAACCGTGGATGAACAAGGAGGTTCAGAACCTGCTAAGGGCACGCAACATTGCCATTAAATCCAGGGACACTTCTGCCTACAGTGCTGCCAGGTCAAACCTGAACAAAGGCATAATAAAGGCCAAAGACATCCACAGGCAAAGGATGGAAGACCACTTTAACACCACGGACACCAGGAGCATGTGGCAGGGTGTCAGGGACATCACTGACTACAAGAGCAGCCCCACCTGCCCCCACACTGATATCACACTGGCCAATGAATTATACACCTTCTTTGCCCGCTTTGAAACTGGCAGCACCACCAGGAGAGGAATAACCCTTGTCAGGGCGGAGGGACAGGCCTTAACACTGAGCACCCAGGAGGTACAGTGCGCTCTGTGTAGGATCAATCCATGCAAGGCTGCAGGCCTGGATGGAGTCCAGGGTAGGGTACTAAAGGACTGTGCTGTATGTCTGGCGGAGGTATTTACGAGGATCTTTAACCTGTCTCTATCTCTGGCAACGGTCCCCAAGTGCCTTAAGACAGCTACCATAGTGCCGGTGCCGAAAAAATCTAAAGTCACCAACCTGAACGACTTGCCCTAACTCCAATACCAATGAAGTTCTTTGAAAGGCTGGTCGTCTCCCACATAAAATCCAGCATCCCTGCATCATTGGACTCTCATCAATTTGCATACAGGGCAAATAGATCCACAGAGGATGCCATCTCTGTGGCTCTTCACACTGTCCTCACCCTCCTGGAAAGACAGGGCACCTATGTGAGGATGCTCTTCATTGACTATAGCTCTGCCTTCAATACGGTCATCCCCACCAAGCTCACCACCAAACTCCACCAGCTAGGCCTCAGCTCACTGATATGCGTTGGATCCTGAATTTTCTGACGGAGCGACCGCAGGCAATGAGACTGGGGCCGCACATGTCCTCCACCATCACCCTGAGCACCGGCACACCACAGGGCTGTGTACTGAGCCACATGCTCTACTCCCTCTTCACTCACAAATGTGTTCCAGCATTCGACACCAACACCATTGTCAAATTTCCAGATGACACAACGGTGATCGGGCTGATCACCAATCGTGACGAAACAAACTACAGAGCGGAGGTGCAGAACCTGGCAGACTGGTGCTCACGGAACAACTTGTAACTAAACACCTCCAACACCAAGGACTTCAGGAGGTCGCAGAATGGGGAATACGCCCCAATCTCCATCTACGGGGACAGAGTGGAGAGAGTGTCCAGCTTTAAGTTTCTGGGCACTCACATCTCAGAGGACCTCACATGGTCCACCAACACCGCTACGCTGGTCAAAAAGGCACAGCAACGACTGTTCTTCCTAAGAACATTGAAATGGACTGGTCTGCTGACGACCTTCTACTGCTGCACGACAGAGAGCATACTAACGTATGGCATCTCTGTGTGGTATCTCAGCTGCACTGAGGCAGAGAGGAGAGCTCTTCAGCGCGTCGTCCACAGAGCGCAAAAGATCATTGGGACACAGCTACTAGCCTTGGAGGGCATCTACCACACACAGTGCCTTAGGAAGGCCATCAGCATCCATAAAGACTCCTCTCACCCTTGTAATGGACTGTTCGAACTACTCCCTTCTGGCAGACGCTACAAGGCCTTCTACGCCCGCACCTCCAGACTCAGGAACAGCTTAATTCCCAGAGCTATAGCGGCTCTGAACCGGCCCTGCTGAGTGCCCCCCACCCCCATGGACTGTCTCCCTTGGATGGTCACGTCGCACAGATACATCTGCACTTTAGTCTATTTTGGTTTTGACTGTTTTACTGTTCTAATGTTCTTTTCACAAACCTTGTTCTCGGGGTATCTAAACCTAAATTTTAGTAGTCGTTTAAGTTATGACATCGGATGGAGTTGCAAACCAAATCTCGTTGCACTTATATGTAATGACAATAAAAGATATTATTAGTATTATTATTATTATTAGGATAGTGTTAATGTGCGGGGATCGCTGGTCGGTGTGGACCAGGTGGGCCCGTTTCCATGCTGTATCTCTAAACTAAAAAAACGAAACTTTTTAAGTCAGTTTGAGCAAACTTTCCAATAGTTTAAACTGCGATTAACTATCCCCATTGGCCTACAATTGTTTACAAAGATGATCCCTACATACCTCAACACTGTGCCATCAGATAAAAATTCCTTAGTTTATTAGTTCAATACAGGGCAATTTAGCTCCAGCATTCTTTTGCAAGCCATGCATTAGCCAATTTAAGACAGCAACAAACTTACGTCAAGAGCTAACTTATTAAAAGTAACAGTCTAGTATTTACAGATGTCACAATCAGATTTGCCAGCAGTTAAACTCAACATTATTCAGAGGCAGCAAGCATCCAACAAAAAATATTTTTTAACTGGTGAAATCTAAGGAATTATAAGCAAGTGTGCCTCACATCAATGGTAGGGAAACTATTGGAGTGGATTCTGGGATAGGATTTATGTTAATTCGGAAGAAAATTAGGGACAGTCATCATGGCTTTGTTCACAGCAGGTTGTGTCTCAGGTAGTAAGGCATTGGTAAAGTCCCATATGGTAGGCTGATCCAGAAGATTAAGATGCACGTGATTAACATTGACTTGGTCCTATAGATTCATAGCTAGTTTGCTGATAGAAGACAGAGGTTTTGTGGTGCACGGACACTATTTAGGCTGGATGTTTGAGGCTTTGGAAAGGGTGCAGAGAATTACAAGAATGCTAAAACAAGGAATTGCAGATTCTGGCTTTCAAAAACAGTCAGTGCTGGAGTACCTCAGCAGGTCAGGACCATCTTTGGAAAAAACAGATAGGTGAAATTTCAGGTCAGGACCCTTTTGGGAAGGGTCCAGATCCAAAATATTAACTATCCATGTCCTCGGGGGACACTGCCTGACCCCTGAGTTACTCCAGCACTGTATTCTTCAGTTAAAATCAGAATGCTGCTTGGATTAGATGGTATTAGCCACAAAAAGAGGTTGGACAGACTGGAATGGTTTTCTCTGGAATGGAGTTTGAGAGGGCAACCTGATAAGTACATAAAATTATGAGAGGCATTGACAGGGTAGACGGTCAGAATCATGGCAGAGAGGAAACAAAGAGTAGGGATTAACAGGTCCATTTCAGAATGGCAGGAAGTGACTAGTGGGGTACCGCAAGGCTCGGTGCTGAGACCGCAACTATTTACAATATATATTAATGATTTAGATGAAGGGATTAAAAGTAACATTAGCAAATTTGCAGATGACGCAAAGCTGGGTGGCAGTGTGACAGGCACGTGCCGTCAGGGTAGGCAAGGTAGGCACTGCCTACCCTGACTAAAATTATAACATGGTAATAACTAAATATAAATAGTAAAGGCATGGGAGAATTATGCCTATGCAAGAGATCGATCTCTTAGGTAGGCATAATTCTCCATGCCTTTCATCCGCAGCGCTTGTAACACGGGAAGCTCTGTGCAACCCACGTGCCGTCAGCGCTGCCTGAAACCGTCAAGAATAATCGGGGCTGAAGGCAGCAGAAATTCTGCCTTTGCAGCACTGCGCACGCGCATGCGCAGAGCAAGTTTCTTGACGGGGTTTTCAAATATGGTTTGTCAATATTTTAAGTGTATGTTAGGTAACAAAGAGAAGAATGGAGCTTGTGTACCAATAATGTGGTAAGCACATTTTGTGTTTATTTTTTAAATACTGTATTTCCCGGGGTATGGGGGGGGGAACTCCTTCACAGTGCTTGGGGAGTCTGGCCCGGGGTATGGTTGCGGGGAGGGCACGAATGTTATGAACGAGGGGATTGGGATAATGCCACTTGCGACGCTCCTTGCACGGAGGCGTGGAATGCCACCACATTGAGGCCGGGGGGGGGGGGGGGGGGGGGGGTGGGGGGGGGGGGGGGGGGGGGGGGGGGGGGGGGGGGGGGGGGGGGGGGGGGGGGGGGGGAGAAGAGAAGTAGCTCGGGCGGCTGAGCAGCCGCCGGGGCAGACAGCGGAACCAGCCGCCACCTTAGCTCCTTCTGCCGGTCCCCGCTCACCTCTGGCAGCTCTCCGTCTACAAACCACTCTCCTGCCGCTCGCTGGCCTCACTCATGTCCTTAAATTCCGACAGCGCGATTGAGGTTACTCGGTTGTGGGAATTTAAGGATTTGCAGGAAGCCGCTGACATGAGCGAAGTCGGCGAATGGCAGGTGACAGGTGTTCCAACAGTGAGCACTGCCAGAGGTGAGTGGGCCGGCAGAAGGCGCTGAAGTGGCGGCCAGTTCTGCTGTCGGGTACCGGTGGCCGCTCGTAACTACCCGAGCAGCTTCTATCCCCAGCTACAGTGCGGGGGCTTCGTGCCCGGAGAGCTGCAGCAGCGGTGAGCGAGTAAGTTTCTGCCATTATCCCCGACACCCTCCTTCTCAACACTCGTGCCCTCCCCACAACTTTACCCCTGACACAGACTCTCCACATGCTGTGAAAGGAACTGTTCCCCCAATTGGTCTAGGACTAGGAAGCCTTGGGCAAATTGAAATGTCACCGTTTTTTTGTTTATTTATTTATTTAACAGGAGCGAACAATCTGCGCATGCGCGGTTTAATATTTTTTTTAAGCGGACTTAGTGCCTACCCTGAGTAATTACTCACGGCACGTGCCTGCAGTGTGAACTATGAGGAGGATGCTATGAGGATGCAGGGCGACTTGGACAGGTTGGGTGAGTGGGCAGATGCAGTTTAATATGGATAAATGTGAGGATATCCACTTTGGTGGCAAAAAACAGGAAGGCAGATTATCTAAATGGTGTCAAGTTGGGAAATGGGGAAGTACAATGGGATCTGGTGGTCCCTGTTCATCAAAAAGCAACACCACAGTTGCCCACAAAAGTGGGCAGATGCAGTATAATGTGGATACATGCGAGGTTGTCCACTTTGGTGGCAAGAACAAGAAGGTAGAATATTATCTGAATGGTATTAGATAAGGAAAAGGGGAGGATCAATGAGACTTGGGTGCCCTTTTACATCAGTCACTGAAAGTAAGCATGCAGGTACAGCAGGCAGCGAAGAAAGCAAATGGCATGTTTGCCTTCATAACAAGAGGAGTTGCGTATAGAAGCAAAGAGGTCCTTCTGCAGTTGTACTGGGCCCTAGTGAGACCACACCTGGAGTATTGTGTGCAGTTTTGGTCTCCAAATTTGAGGAAAGGCATTCTTGCTTCACGAGGTTAATTCCCATGATGGCGGGACTGCCATATGTTGATAGAATGGAGCGGCTCGGCTAGTATGCTCCGGAATTTAGAAGGATGAGAGGGGATCTTATTGAAACATAAGATTAAGGGTTTGGACACACAAGAGGCAGGAAACATGTTCCGAATGTTGGGGGAGTCCAGAACCATGGGCCATAGTTTAAGAATAAGTGGTAAGCCATTTAGAACAGAAATTAGGAAAAACTTTTTCACACAGAGTTGTGAGTGTGCGGAATTCTCTGCCTCAGAGGGTGGTGGAGGCTGGTTCTCTGGATGCTTTCAAGAGAGAGTTAGAGCTCTTAGGGATAGCGGGGTTAAGAGATATGAAGAGAAGGCAGGAACAGGGTGCCGATTGTGGATGATCAGCCATGATCACATTGAATGGCAGTGCTGGCTCGAAGGGCCGAATGGCCTACTCCTGCACCTATTGTCTATTTTCCCCCAGGGTGTAAATGTCAAATACTAGATGACAGAAATTTAAAGGCGAGAGGGCTATTTTTTCGGTCATGTGCAGGACAGGTTTTTTTTTAAACTGAGGGTGTTGAGTGCCTTTAACACACGGCGGCAGGGAGTGGTGGTTTGAGGCAGATTCGACTGTGCCATTCAAGAGACTTTGGGATAGGCACATGGATATGCAGGGAATGGAGGGATATGGATTACGAGCAGGCTGATAATTGTTGGTCTTGGCATCATATTCAGCATAAACATTGTGGGCCGAAGGGCCTCTACATGTGCTGTTCTATGTTCTAAAGGCAGTAATAGACAAAAATATTAAGATTCCTTTTGTGGCAGACAAAATGACACAGGTTTATATAATTTTATTGTAGAATGGATTGTCAATCAAGTTATGCAGGTCAAAGTTTGTAAAGTGCTAATTACATTGTGACAATGCTGTGGGGATTGTATATCACCGTTGGAACACCTGTCACCTGCCGTTCGCCGACTTCGCTCATGTCAGCGGCTTCCTGCAAATCATGAGGGTATTGAGTGCCTTTAACATACGGCGGCAGGGAGTGGTGGTTTGAGGCAGATTCGACTGTGCCATTCAAGAGACTTTGGAATAGGCACATGGATATGCAGGGAATGGAGGGATATGGATTACGAGCAGGCTGATAATTGTTGGCATCATGTTCAGCATAAACATTGTGGGCCGAAGGGCCTCTACATGTGCTGTTCTATGTTCTCAAGGCAGTAATAGACAAAAATATTAAGATTCCTTTTGTGGCAGACAAAATGACACGGGTTTATATGATTTTATTGTAGAATGGATTGTCAATCAAGTTATGCAGGTCAAAGTTTATAAAGTGCTAATTACATTGTGACAATGCTGTGGGGATTGTATATCAAGCATTATGGTTGTTTTCCGTAGATCAATATAGACAATTTGTTAAAGAAGGAACTGCAGATGCTGGAGAATCGAGGGTACACAAAAGGCTGGAGAAACTCAGCTGGTGCAGCAGCATCTAAGGAGCGAAGGAGATAGGCGACGTTTCGGGTCAAGACCCTTCTTCAGACTGGTCAGGGATAAGGGAAACTAAGATATAGACGGTGATGTGGAGAGATAAAGAACAATGAATGAAAGATATACAAAAAGTATCGATGATAAAAGGAACAAGCCATTGTAAGCCGTTTGTGGTGTGAAAATGAGAAGCTAATGCGACTAGGGTGGGGGAGAGAGCTAGAGAGAGAGGGAATGCCAGGGCCCGAGGGCTGAGGGAGGTGGGAAGGGGAGGAGACAGCAAGGGTTAACAGAATTGAGAAAATTCAATGTTCAAGCCCAGAGGATGCAGACTCCAAGCAGGATACGAGGTGCTGTTCCTCCAACTTGCGGTGTTGCTCACTCTGGCCGTGGAGGAGGCCCAGGACCGAGAGGTCGGATACGGAATGGGAGGGGGAGTTGAAGTGCTGAGCCACCGGGAGGTCGGCTTGGTTATTGCGGACCGAGCGGAGGTGTTCAGCGAATCGATCGCCAAGCCTCCGCTTGGTCTCACCGATATAGATCATCTGGCATCTGGAGCAGCGGATGCAGATGAGGTTGGAGGAGGTGCAGGTGAACCTCTGTCGGACCTGGAGGGACTGCTTGGGTCCCTGAAAGGAGTGGAGGGGGGAGGTGAAGGGACAAGTGTAGCATTTCTTGCGGTTGCAAGGGAGTGCCCGGGGAAGGGGTTGAGCGGGAGGGAAGGGAAGAATTGACAAGGGAGTAGCGGAGGGAGCAGTCTTTGCGGAAGGCGGACAGGGGGGGGAGATGGGAAGATGTGGCGATGGAGGGGTCACGTTGGAGGTGGCGAAACTGGCGGAGGACTATGTGTTGTATTTGCTGGCTGGTGGGGTGAAAGGTGAGGACCAGGGGGACTCTGCCCTGTTTGCGAGTGGGGGAATGGGGAGAGAGGGCAGCGTTGCGGGGTATGGAGGAGGCCCTGGTGCGAGCCTCATCTATAGTGGGGGAGGGGAATCCCCGTTCTCTGAAGAATGCGGCCATTTGTGATGACCTGGTGTGGAACACCTCATCCTGGGAGCAGATGCGGCGTAGACGGAGGAATTGGGAATAGGGGATGGAGTCCTTACAGGAAGCAGTAGTGGGAGGGTGGGAGGAAGAGTAGTCCAGGTAGCTGTGGGAGTCAGTTGGTTTGTATTGGATGTCGGTCAGGAGTGTATCACCTGCAATAGAGATGGTGAGGTCAAGGAATGGTAGGGAAATGTCGGAAATGGTCCAAGTGTATTTGAGTGCCGGATGGAAGTTGGTGGTGAAATGGATGAAGTCAGTCAGTTGTGTGTGGGTGCAGGAGGTGACACCAACGCAGTCGTCGATGTAACGGAGGTAGAGGTCGGGGATGGGGCCCTGGTACGCCGAGAACAAGGATTGTTCGACGTACCCGACAAAGAGGCAAGCGTAGCTGGGGCCCATGCGTGTGCCCATAGCTACGCCTTGTGTTTGGAGGAAATGGAAGGAGTCAAAAGAGAAGTTATTGAGGGTAAGGACCAACTTTAACAGCTAGCAACCTTATTGAACACCAGGTTATCCATCCTTTGAACATACAGGGAGAAAATCAGCAGAGGTAGCATGGGAGTGAGAAGTACAAATGTATTCTGCAGCACCAGACTTGAATAAATGAAACAGAAACCATACTCATTTGTCGGTCTCCATAGCTGATGGCTTCTGCCAGTGGACTCCATCCCTGAGCATTTTTCACCTTTACCAGCGCATTGTGAGCTAGAAGTAAATGGGCGCATTCTGCAAATGGAAATTTAAAAAAAGTTATGACGTGTCAAGCAACAATGATGCATCTCCAATTTCACTTGAATGGCAAGTATTTACTGTCAGTATTCATCACATTCAATTATACAAAATGAATTCCCAAAATCCATTTGCATTATTTCAGCTTAAGTATCAGATAAATGGTTCAAGAGTAACTAGCAATGTTTAAATATCAGCAAGTGTGCAGAAAACGCAAAAAGACGAAATTGAAGTCTAATCTTTTTCTTATCGAGTCCACACACAAGATTAGAAGCTGTTCAGCCAGAGCTGAACACACTTCTTGGTATCTGCATACAATGGTGTCTGTCTTGTGCATGGTGGTGGAAAGATTGGTGGAAAGAGGGCCATGACGTGAACGCTCGTTCCTTGACCCCGAAGTCTAAAAATGTTTTCTTGGCACAACAAAACGATGCCATGAGAACACTGCTAAGGCAACCAAGATGGTGTAGTGCCAGTAATATGTTTGTGGCTGCAGGAGTCAGTACTTTAGAAGCTATCCTAAGACACCACAATTCATTTGCAGGATAAATGACTCTAAAAATGTGCTTATTGTGGCCTTGACAAACATAAGGGTTAGCACTACACGCTACGAATCCCAGTTGTGGAGACACTGGTATCGTTGTACGACATTGATCATTTTTTACTCTGGATTTTTAACTTAAGTATTGTGGGTTTAACTTTAGTACTGTGGGTTTTTTAAAAAAATATATAAATTATGATGGTTTTATGTGATTTACCATGATTTTATATATATTTATGATATTTGATATGCGATACATTTAATGTAATGTTGCCCCTTGTCTGGACCTTGAGTCCGTAATAAAGTTGTTATTATTATTATTATTATTATTATAAAACCCTCCACCACCAATCAACTCCCAAAATAAGTCGTTAAATTAATTAACAAGCAAATTGAGAAATGCAATGAAAAAAAGTCAATCCATCACAAGCAGTTGGGAAAAGGCTCTGTTCAAATCGTCAAGTTAAATCTCAGTTGGGATGAAACATGCAGGGTACATTTGGTTTCTGTGCACCCGAGTCAGGAAATCAATCATGACTTCTACTCCTATATGAACTGCTCAAGGCACCAATACTTCAGAGTTGAATGATTAGGCATAACTGGATCAATTTTTTGTTGCCCTGTTGTTGAAGCTGACACCTTTTGCCATCATACTATGTAATTGATGTCTCGAGGATTTCCACCATTAGATTAACAAATAAGCTTTAATGTGCGAGTAGTGAATATATATTTAAAATGGCATACTAGACCATAAATCACACCCATATAAACACTCAAATTCTTAAAAAAAATACGATTGTAATTCATTAACATTCTGAAAAAAAGTAACTTTAAATGTTTGTACTGGTCCACCGGTTTTCCAGCACCCTTGGTTCCAGAGCCTTTCTGGATTATCCGTTTTGTTGGACCAGAGGTCATGGTCTCCAAGAGGCATTCAATGGTACTGGAACGAGGCCACCGATGAGCCAATTTGTTAGAGTCAATCTTTTCGTTTTGCTTGTTGAGGATGCCATCATGAAACGGGCGTCAAATGTAGACAAGTGATAGGAGCATAATCAGGCCATTTGGCCCATCAAGTCTACTCCGCCACATGGCTGATCTAACTTTCCCTCTAAACCCCATTCTCCTACTTCTCTCCATAACCCTTTACACCTTCACTATCCTAGAATCTGTCAATCTCCTCCTTAAAAATACCCAATGACTTGGCCTCCACAGATTCACCACTCTCTGACAAAATAAATTCCTCCTCATCTCCTTTCAAAAGGTATATTCTTTTATTTGGAGAATGTGCCCTCTGGTCCAAGACTTCCCCAAGAAGAAACATCCTCTCTACATCCACTCATCCAAGCTTTTCACTATTCGGTAAGTTTCAATAAGGGGGAAGGGCAAGTGACTGAGGTATTAGTGGATTAATCTTTTGGGACCAGTGATCACTGTTCTACTAGCTTTATATTGTTCTATTAGCTTTAAGATAGAAATGGATAAAGACAGGGCAGGCACACGAGTTAAAATTCTGAATTGGGGCAAGGCTGACTATGATGGTATTAGACAGGAACCTGCTCAAGTTGACTGGAGTAGGTTGTTTGCTGGCAAAGGAACATCCTGTAAGTGGGATGTTTATCAAAGTGTGGTGACAAGAGTTTCAAGTAGACATGTTCCTGATAGAGTGAGGGGCAAAGCATGTGGGAGTGTAGAAGCTAGGATGATGAGAGAAATTGAGGTTCTGGTCAGGCAAAAGGAGGCATAGGACAAGAATAAGAAGCTGGGATCAAGTTTATCCCTGGAGGAGTTTTGGGAACTGAGAAGCATACTCAAGAAGAAAATTAGATGGTCAAAAAGGAGATGGGAGATAGCCCTGACAGACAATATTAACGGAAATCCAAAGAGATTTTATAAGTACATTAAGGGAAAGAGAGTGACTAGAGAGAGAATAAGGCCCCTTGGAAAACAAAGCGGACATCTCTGTGTGGAGCCGAAGGAGATGGGCAAGGTCTTCAATGAGTATTTCTCCTGTGTTTACTATGCAGAAAGATGCGAAGACTGGGGAACTTGGGGCAGTTAATGGAAGTACCATGAGGTCAGTGGAGGTGGTGTTGAACGTTTTAAGGTGCATGAAGGTAATCTCCCGGGCCTGATCAGATATATCCGGGGACATTGTGGGAATCTAGATAAGAAATTGCGGGCACCCAAGTTAAGATCTACAAATCTGTAGTATATTCTGAGGGAGATGATATATGCATTTGGATAGATGGGGCCTATTAGGGAGAGTCAGCACAGTTCCGTATGTGGAAGATCGCTTCTCACATATCTGACAGAATTATTTTTTTTTAGGAGATAACAAAAGGTTGTGAGGGCAAAACTGTACACATTGTCTAGATGGACTTTGGCAAGGCATTGATAATGTTCTTCATGGTAGGTTGCTCTGAAAGGATAGATCAAATGGGATCCAGCCGACTGGATAGAGAGCTGGCCTCAAGGAAGGAGGCAGAGGGTGATTGTGGAAAGTCGTTTTTGTCGTGAACTCTAAAGCATTTTGTACACTTAGAGCGCAAGTGGTTCGCCACCTCACAAAATAATGGGCTCATAAGGACCCACGTAAAAGCTTACTTGGAAGGCAGAGAGCTTGTTAAAAGTGTTAAATAAATACTTTGTAACCACCTTCACAAAGGAAACGCTGATGAATTTTACACCACCAGAAAAATATGGATAGACAGAAATAGAAAGGGACAATGTACAAGCAAGATTCGACAAACTAGAAAATGCAAGTTTGATGGATGCAATCCAAATGTGCTAATGAAAATAAGAGGCAGGAACAGAAGAGGAATTAATTGTATTTTTTTCCAATTTTAACACCACAAATTGATGGTTTAGGCCAGGACATGAAACACTGAAAATCTAGTACGGTTTCAGATAAAAAGATGCTGAAAATCTGGAATAAAACAAAATGTTAAAAACTCATCAGATCAGGCAGCATCTATGAAAAGTCAATGTTTTGAGTCTGCAAAATGTGGGCCATTTTCTTTTTCAGATGCAGCCTGAAAAAAGATGAGTTATCAACAATTTCTGTGTTTTAAAAAAAAAAATTAAGTTTGTCGCACATAAAACTTTGACAATATCTTCCCCTCACAGATGTTGCACTTATGCCGAATTCCTCCAGTTTCTTTTGATCCAGATTCCAGCATTGGAGTCTCTCAAGAGTGCATGTCGACTATTCCTATATTTATAGTTATTACATTTTCATGATTATTTCAAGATAATTGTTTAACAGAGGAAAACAATACATTTGAGTTCTGAACTAACTGATTTCACTGGGAAGGAGGCATTTCCCATTAAATGGGAAGCTTTAGAAACAACCAGTTTGAGCCTTCTAGCATGTCCAATCATGAAAATATCCCAGAAACCGTTTGCAACAAGTCCATGAATTGGAAATAATGAAAACTGTTTTATGATTGGTGCAACTGTTAGATGTGCATTCAATACATTTATAAATACAAAATAAGGCACCATTTACAAGAAATTAACAAGTCCAAAAGGAAACAAATTAATCAGATTTTTGTTTAGTTGGTAAACCAGCATAAAGAGCTGACAGTGAATCTTGTTCAGTGTTGTTGCCAATAATGCGTCCTCCTGACCTATTTGACACTTAAAGCAGAGTTTTCTGTAAATTCACTTTGTACTTTCAATTGGTTGATTGAAAGATACAGCATGGAAATAGGCTCTTAGGTCCACTATGTCCACACTTCTTCAGACTAATTATGGTAGGGGGTAGAAAGCTGGAAGACATGTGGTGGCAGAGAGTTGGATAGTCCGCCAATGCCTGCAGGATTTCCCAGCTGTTAACCATTTTAACTCCTCTCCCAATTGCCACAGAGACTTTTCTGGCCTAGGCCTTCTCCACTGCCAGAGTGATGCAATGTAGAAAATGGAGGAACAGCACCTCATATATAGCTTCCAACTCAACTGTATGAGCATTGAATTCACGGTTGTCAGGTAACTAACTAACCATATCCTTTCAACTTCCACCCACATCCCTTTCACTGACTTCACATTTCATGTCCCTTCTCTCATTATCTCACATGCCTTTTGTCTTCTTCCCATCTCCAGCCCGTGTCCATCCATTGGCCAATCAACTAACACCTCTCCTCATTTGTATCCACCAATCACATGCCAGGCTTTATCCCACTTCCACCCATCTTCCAGCTTTCTCCCCCCACTACAATCAGTATGAAGGACACCGACCCGATTGTCACCTACCCATGTTCTCCAGAGATGCTGCCTGACCCGCTAAGTTATTCTACCACTTTGTCTTTTTTTTTTTTTTTTGAGTACTTGCAAATTTTGAAACATCAATCCATCATAGACATCATAGGTGCTCACTACAATATTCAACCTCTCCCTGGCCAAGTCCGTAGTCCCTGCCTGCTTCAAAAGATCCACCATTGTACCTGTATGAAAAAATGCCTCCCCATCTTGTCTGAATGACTACCGTCCAGTGGCCCTCACCTCGGTAGTCATGAAATGCTTTGAGAGGCTGGTCAAGAAACACATCTGCGCCTTCCTCCCTCACAACATGGACCCGCTACAATTCGCATACCGTCCGAACAGATCCACGGATGATGCGGTCTCCCAGGTTCTGCACACCACTCTCTCTCATCTTGACAGCCAGAAGGGAGGGCTATGTGAGGATGCTGTTCATAGACTTCAGTTCAGCCTTCAACACAATAGTCCCCACCAGACTGACCGAAAAGCTGCTGGAATTGGGGCTCAACACCCCTGTGTGCCTGGGTCCTGGACTTTCTCACCACCAGGCCCCAGGTAGTCAAGATGGGCTCAGCAGCTGTGGAAAGCATCTTGTCCGGAAATATCAAGATTTGTTTTGGGAACTACTCTGCCCAGGACAAGAAGGCTCTGCAGAGTAGTGTGTTTGGCTGAATGCACTATGGGAACTATACTCGCCCCCCCCCCCCCCCCCCCCTTTGCAGGAACTTTACATCAGAAGGTGCAACTCCAGAGCCAACAAGATCATGGGAGACCCCTTCCACCCCAGCAACGGACTGTTCTAGCTGCTATGGTCAGGCAAACACCTCCATTGCCATGCTGTGAGAACGGAGAGGATGAGAAGGAGTTTCTTCCCAGAGACCATTAGGACTGTAACCTCCTATCTCTCCAGGGACTAACTTTACCGTACCATTTTACTTCTGTGTGGTGTCTTTGTAAAATTGCTGTTTTTTTACTTTTCTTCCCTCCCACAAATATATAATATGTGATTCTGTTTGTAGTTTGTTTGTTTTTTTGCACAATCCGCGAGCATTGCCACTTTTCATTTCACTGCACATCTCGTATGTGTATGTGATGAATAAACTTGACTTGACAAAATTAACCAGCTATAGGAAAATATACATTTATAAATCCACTTGAAATTCTTTGATAAAGTAAAAGTGGGTTGATAAAGGAAATACAATTGCAGTTTCAAAATATTTGACTAAGACAGATCAGTTAAAAAATTGAAGACCGTAACAATTAAAGGATTGTAAATGTGAAAATATGATTATTTGGATTACTGATTTAAACCCTTATGGTCCTTAAATAATTTATTCTTCTCAGAATGGAAGGAAGTGCCCAAATATCTTCAGATTTGGTTAGCATTCTTTTAGACTAACATTTTAAGAACATTGATGTACAGATGAATTCACTGAGGAATCTTGGGGAAAAACACAGGCCTACTGGTCTGCATAACTATTAAGCACCAATTTACACAAATCCCATGTTTTAATTCTCCCCACATTTCCATCCCCAGACTCTACTACACGTGCACAATGTTATAATGGCCAATTTAGTTACCAACCTCAGAAACTACAGAGTATCTTAAATGGAGACAAGTGGAATACCAATTTTAATGAACTGCTAATTAACATCTGTAGAACGATCAGAGGTTAGCACTGTAAATGAAATCACATTTTTTAAAACGGTATAGGCATTAGCAATACAAGCATAGTTAAGTTATGTGAGACAATAAATTTATGCCTAAATTAGTATAGCATCAGTGATTTCTACTGAATGCAATACAGGAAGCATTTGAATCAGGAAAATATTTTGCAAAAGCCAAACAAAGTGCTGGAGGAACTCAATGGGTCAGGCAGTCTATGTGAATAGAATGGACAGTCAATGTTCCAAATCAGAACACTTCTTCAGACAAATTGTAGGGGGGGGGGGGGGGGGGGGGGGGGGGTAGAGAGAAAGCTGGAAAAGAAAGGAGATACCAGGAAAGGCCTGGCAAGTGATAGGTGTATACAAGGGGTTTTAATTTGCATTGCAAGACAAAAGGGTGTCAGATAAGAGAAGTGAAATGTATAGCCAGAGGAAGGGACATAGGTGGAAGGGGTAGGAGGGAACAGGGAGCAGGAAGGGAAAAGGGAAACGAGGGATTCAGGTGGTAGATTTTACAAGAGCCTCAAATACTTGATGACTGGGATGATCTTTAGAATTTTATGTTTAAAAGTTAATTAGGTGAAAGTAACCAACAAGAATTGCAGGTTTATCATAGTTACTGCAAAAATTATGTGAAATAATGGTCAAGGTTTGTTCATGCAAGTGCAATGAAAACATTTCTAATTTAATTTTAGAAACATTCTGCCAAATTCAATGTCTTAAGATTACATGACCACTGATATATCCAACAGCACTTCAAGCTCTATCATAATCCAATCTTCAGCTGAATGTTCTGCAATATAAAATGTGCAATTTTTTAGCAAAGAGATACTAAAACAAAAGTATTTACCTTTGTGCCCTAACATCACAGCAAGGTGTAATGGTGTGTTTCCTGAAAAGACAAGATGCAGACAAGAGACATGTGCATAATTTTTGTCAGCAACATAATAATTATTACTTTCTACAATACTTACTAAAGTAAATATCTGACAATGAATGAACCATTTATTTTAGCTTCACTGTTACCTGAAATATAACTTTAGTGAAGCAGAGTAAAATCAACGAAAACTTTAGCTCTTTGTAGAATTATGTTTTATAGGTGCGTACAGTCTTTGTTTGGTTCACTGTATTGCAAAAAAATAATTTTACGATGACACTGTAAAAGCATAGAAAAACAATAAGATTTGAAGTTTGATTTTGAAGTGGTAGGAACTGAATACTATCAAGCCAATGGCAAGAACAAATATTGAATCAGTAAATTGGTATGACATTTAGGCAACACTAATCTGTGAAGCAAATACAATGGACAATTTGGATAAGATCGGGCATGGAGCTGTCACTCTTGGATCTAGATGTTGAAGAGGACTTGGCAAGATGTACCGGTAAAATTCTGTGAATGGTCAGTCAAATAAATCAACGTTGCCCTGGATGGAGTATTGCTGTGATCATTGTTGGAACAGTGCACATTCAGGCCATGCAGAGTATTTCAAAATCTGCTTTATGGTCCATCTTCTTTGTCAACGGAATCAGGAAATGGGGTAATGAGTAGAGAATATATTAACTATGACTTGTTCTGCAGCCACAGTATTTGTGTGACAGGTTCAGTTAAGTTTGTAGTAAATGGCAACCCACAAGATTTCAACAGTGAAAGACTTGGTAATAGTAACATTGCAAAAGAAATGTCAGGGTATGGTAGGTAGGCAGGAAAAAAAAGTTATTTTAAATTATCAATGCCAATCAAGATAGTAGGGTGTAATTTGCAGCAGGAGTTAAAACTGGCATGTAACAAAGGTAATGCCACTATGGTGATGGGGGATTTCAATATACAGATGGACTGGGAAAATCAGGTTGGTTCAGGACCCCAAGAAAGAGAGCTTGTAGAATGCCTCCGAGATGGATTCTTAGAGCAGCTTGTAATGGAGTCGACCAGAGAAAAGGCAATTCTGGATTTAGTGTTGTTCAATGAACCAGATATAAGAGAACTCGAAGTAAAGGAACCGCTCGGAGGTAGTGATCATAATATGAGGAGTTTTAATCTGCAATTTGAGAAGGAGAAGGTTAAATCGGAAGTGTCAGTGATGCAGTTGAACAAAGGGGACTATGAAAGCATTAGAGGGGAGCTGGCCAAAGTAGACTGGAAAGGGATCCTAGCAGGAATGTCAGTGGAACAGCAATGGCAGGAATTTCTGGGCATAATCCAGAAGACGCAGGATCATTTCATTCCAAAAAGGAAGAAAGATTCTAAGGGGTGTAGGAGGCAACCGTGGCTGACAAGAGAAGTTAGGGATAGAATAAAACTAAAAGAAGATGTATAACACAGCAAAGAATAGCCAGAAGCCAGAGGATTGGGAACATTTCGGAAGACAACAGAAGAAAACAAAACAGGCAATAAGGGCTGAAAAGATGAAGTACGAAGGGAAGCTGGCCAGGAATAGAAAGGAGAGTAAAAGCTTCTTTAGATATGTTAAGGGAAAAAGAGTAGCAAAGTCAAATATGGGTCCCTTGAAGGCAGACACGGGTGAAATTATCGGCAACAAGGAAATGGCAGAAGAGTTGAATAGGTACTTCGGATCTGTCTTCACTAAGGAAGACACAATCTCCCTGAAGTACTGGAGGACAGAGGATCTAAGTGGGTAAAGGAACTGAAATAAATTTTCATTAGGAGAGAAATAGTATTGGGTAGGCTAATGGGACTGAAGGATGATAAATCCCCTGGGCCTGGTCGTCTGCATCCCAGGGTCGTCAGGGAGGTGGCTCTAGAAATAGTGGATGCCTTAGTGATCATTTTCCAATGTTCAATCGATTCAGGATCAGTTCCTGTGGATTGGAGGATAGCTAATGTTATCCCACTTTTCAAGAAAGGAGCGAGAGAGAAAAAGGGGAATTACAGTCCAGTTAGCCTGACTTTGGTGGTAGGAAAGAATTATTAAAGAGGTAATAATGGGGCATTTGGATAGCTGTAAAATGATTAGTCCAAGTCAACATGGATTTATGAAAGGGAAATCATGCTCGTCTAATCTTCTGGAAATTTTTGAGGATGTGACATGTAAAATGAAGGGGTGCCAGTGGATGTAGTGTATCTAGACTTTCAGAAAGCCTGTGATAAGGTCCCGTACGGGAGACTGGTGACTAAAATTAGAGCACATGGTATTGGGGGTAGGGTGTTGACATGGATAGAAAATTGATTGGCTGACCGGAAGCAAAGAGTAGGAGTGAACGGGTCTTTTCAGAATGGTAGGCAGTGCCAAGTGGAGTGCAGCAAGGCTCGGTGTTGGCGCTGCAACCGTTTACCATATATATTAATGATTTGGAAGAGGGAATTAGGAGCAACACTAGCAAGTTTGCGGATGACACAAAGCTGGTTGGCAGTGTGAACTGTGAAGAGGATGTTTGGAGGTTGCAGGGTGACCTGGACAGGTTGAGTGAGTGGGCAGATGCAGCGTAATATAGATAAATGTCAGGTTATCCACTTTGGCGGCAAAAACAAAGGGGCAGATTATTATCTCAATTAGGGGTTAGGTTAGGTAAGGGAGAGGTGCAGCGAGACCTGGGCGTCCTTGTACACCGGTCACTGAAAGTTGGCTTACAGGTACAGCAGGCAGTGAAGAAAGCTAATGGAATGTTGGCCTTCATAACAAGAGGATTTCAGTATAGGAGTAAAGAGGTTCTTCTGCAGTTGTATAGGGCTCTGGTGAGACCACATCTGGAGTATTGTGTACAATTTTGGTCTCCTAATTTGAGGAAAGATATCCTTGTGATTGAGGCAGTGCAACATAGATTCACGAGATTGATCCCTGGGATGGCGGGACTGTCATATGAGGAAAGATTGAAAAGACTAGGCTTGTATTCACTGGAGTTTAGAAGGATGAGGGGGGGGATCTTATAGAAACATATAAAATTATAAAAGAACTGGACAAGCTAGATGCAGGAAAAATGTTCCAAATGTTGGGAGAGTCCAGAACCAGGGGCCAGAGTCTTAGAATAAAGGGGAGGTCATTTAAGACTAAGGTGAGAAAAAACATTTTCACCCAGAGTGTTGTGAATTTATGGAATTCCCTGCCAAGAGGGCAGTGGAGGCCAAGTCACTGGGTGGATTTAAGAGAGAGTTAGATAGAGCTCTAGGGGCTAGTGGAGTCAAGGGATATGGGGAGAAGGCAGGCACAGGTTATTGATAGGGGACAATCAGCCATGATCACAATGAATGGCGGTGCTGGCTCGAAGGGCCGAATGGCCTCCTCCTGCACCTATTTTCTATGTTTCTATGTTTTGAAGAATGCAAGGCATTGGAATGAAGTTTTCCCAGTATACGTTGAACACAGATTTTCTGGCAGCCTCAGTTCCAGAGCCTTTCTGGACTATCAGTTTTTCTGAACCAACAGAGGTCACTTGATAATGAAACTACAATACACCCCTGGCCTACAAATGACACCCTTCTCAGGGCTCTTACTTAACTTTTTCTCCCCCTGTTTTCAGCCGGGCAACCTAGGCAGCTTTTTAGATTGCCAAATAATAGTTTAGGTGGTCATTTAAGACGGCTTGCATGACACGTGCGAAAATTTGCTCGGACGAAGTGCGTAGTTACCAGTCGGAATTATGCTCGTTGAAGCATTCACATATTATTTCTGCTTCAAACAAAGTCACAAACTAAACATATTCACCAATCAAAACATGATATGTACCACAATGACATGCAGCAAAATTATAATACAGTATCTCAACTCTTTTTACACATTGCAATGAATGCAATTTCTATTATTTCCTTCCACTGCCAAACAAAAATGTGGCTGGATTATTCAACGTATGCTCAACCTCGGTGAGACGAAGTGCAGGCTTGGCGATCGCTTCGCACAACACCTCCACTCAGTTCGCAATAATCAAACCGATCTCCCGGTGGCTCAGCACTTCAACTCCCCCTCCCATCCCGAATCCGACCTTTCTGTCCTGGGCCTTCTCCAAGGCCAGAGTGAGGCCCACCCCAAATTGGAGGAACAGCACCTCGTATTTCGCTTGGGCAGTTTACACCCCAGCGGTATGAACATTGACTTCTGCATTTCAGGTAGTCCTGCTTTCTCCTCCACTTCCCAGCTCTCCCTCAGCCCACTGTCTATGCCTCTTCCAAACCTCTACACCACCACCCCCTGCCCCCCCCCCCCCCCCCCCCCCCCCCCCCCCCCCAACAACAGAATATGTAAACATAATACAGAACAGGAGATAAAAGTTCAGTGTATCTATCATAGACCATATATATACACACAATAAATAAACAGATAAAGTGCAATAGGCTGTTATTTTTCAGAGTTTGGTGGTGGAAGGTCCACTCCAGTTTAAATTCAATTTTGGATATTTTTGTAGGACCAGGAAGCCAAGAAGCAAGAGTTACCCAGGGAGTTACTCCAGCTCCAGGGAGTGATTCTGCGTTGGTTTTCAGCAGTCTCGGCGAGGTGGCGACCGGACAGTAATGGCGGCCAGATCTCCCACAATGCAAAGGGAGGGAGAAAGTGCCCGGCGCCGACCAGTTGCCGTGGCAGTGCACATGTGCAGGGCGGCCGATGATGTGTGGTCATGGTTGTGCGCACGTGTAGGGAGATGCGCAGGTGCAAGGCGGCTGGCCGTGCCGGCGGATGAGGAGTGGGCGGAGAGCGGAGAACCGGCGGAGTGAGAGAGAGTGACGGGCAAAATGGCACGGCTTTTAGGTTGCCTGGCGGGACTTTAGGTCGCCATTGGCACCCGGGCAACCTTTAATTTCGAGCCCTGTATCCTGTGTCTTTAAAACACCATGGAATGCCAGTAACTTAAACAAAACAGGTATAAAATGTAAATTGAATGACCTGCCGACTTGCACCGTCTCCTTGGCTGTTTAGAGCGCCTTCTTCCGACGCCATTCCCGACTCGCAAGGTGCACCAGCAAGTCCTTCACCCACCACACGGACTACAGTTTTGGTAATTCAGCGCGTCAGGATCTCTAGAGAACACGGATAGGTGACTTCGGATCCGTCCTCAAACCGATTCAGTCAGCTGATTTACTCCACCATTTTATGTCATTTCGCTTTGAAACTGGGAGCCGATGCCGCTGGTCTGCACCAGCGAACCTTTCTTCACTGGCTCACATGGCTGTTGTTGTGGCTCATGTTGTTATCCCTGGCAACAGCGCTTGCTTCGGGTCGCCGCCCCCTCCTCCCTCCCCCAACCCCTCCTTCTCCGCCCGGGGTCACCAACATACTCCACCTTGGAGGCAACAGCAAGAGAGAGGGGAGGGAGCCCCATGGTTACCGAGCACATTCTGTCAGTGGGGTCACACTGATGAAAGCCGTCGCCAGGGGCTATGTGAGCCGCAACAACAGCCATGCGAACCGGTGAAGAAGGGCTCACTGATGCAGATCAGCGGCATTGGCTCCCAGTTTTAAAGTGAAATGACACAAAATGCTATAACTGCCGACTGAATAATTCGGAGGAAGGGTCCCAATGTCACCTATCCGTGTTCTCCAGCAATCCTGATGCACTGAATTACTCCAGCACTTTGTTCCTTACGGTGGGTGAGGAAAGGCTCACTGGAGCTCCTTGCAAGTCAGGAGTGGCGTCGGAAGTTGGCTCTCTAAACGGCCATGGAGACGATGCAAGCCGGCGGTCGGTCAGCAGGTCTGTCTGGTATATCAAACATCTGTTATAAGGGGGTCATAAAAAGAGGGTTTATTGTATTGCCTTTGCAAAACAGTTAGGAGAGAAGATTGAGAGTATAGTTAATCATTTCACAACAGAGGGACATGACCAGAAAGAGCGCTCGCCACTCGCAAGCCATTTATGGCTGCTCAGATAATTTCAACCGAGATCTCATAATTTTTACTGAACGGGCGGACCATCAGTTGCCAGATAATTGGTGTTCAACCTGTATTTCCTGTTTTTGTTGAAAATAATATTTGGACATACTGTATATGTGTACAAGCTATTATCCAAGAAAAATACAAGTAGCACTGAACACGGCAATCATCAGCACACGTCTGCTAATCGGAAAGAACTGTGGAAGGGTGAAATGCTGAATATCAATGATGCAGTTGACGATGGATGAGCCTAGTACACTTCTCCAATTATATAAATACCCCAGCACTGGTCTACAACAAGCATCTCAACTACTCTCCTGAATTAACCCTTTTGTTCTTAGTTTGTCCAGGACAATAGTGAGGTCAGAGGCAGAATGGTTCCAGTACCAAAAGAAGTCTGCGCAAGTGACTGCTGAGTAATTATCACTCAATAGGAATGTTGACAATACCTTCCATTTCTTTACTAATGGAATTATAATAGACGGCTGACTAGACTTTTTGTCCTGGTTTTGGGACACAAGACATCTCAGAGCAATGTTCCACTTTGCTGGTTAGAGGCCGATGTTGTGGATGTACTGGATTTGCTTGACTAGAGATGTATTTGGTTCTTGAACACATCTTTGGCACTACTGCAGAATATTGTTGAAGGTCACAACCTTTTCTGTATTCAGTATGCTCTGCCTGTTCTTGATATCACATGGACTGGCTCAGTTGGCTGAAGATTTTTGTATGTTTCACTTAATAGTTACGTATTGAGGAAAGGTATAGCTTGCCAATTCAAGTAAACCTTTAGCTGTATCATAAAGTCTTAAACATAGCCAACTATGTATTTGGAAGTGACAAATTGTGGTGGTGTGATGTCATTAGATCTTAATTTTACTACAACATAAAATTTGTGTGTGTTTGAAAACTTGTCTCATCTTAGTTCTAATCCTTTTTGTTTTCTAATACTGCTTTTTTATGATTTGACATTAGATATTATAAGCATTATTTCCTAATTACTCCTTAAGAGATTTAATTCCTCCTCCCACTCCACTTTTTTCCCTTCTGGAAATGGAGAACTTGCCCAACCTGACCTGTCGGGCACATCTTTCTTCTTTGTATTTTGCAACTTCTATAATCCATGATCTCACTCTTTAACTGTGCCTATTCACTCATTGACCAAATAACTTAAATAACAGCTCCACAATCACTCTGGTTTTGCTCTCCTCCATCCCACCCTCCCTACATCTTAACAATCTTCTTCCCAGATACTGATAAAAGTACTTTGCTCCTGTTCTCACAGGTGCAGTATAACTTGCTGAGCATTTCAAGCATTTTTCAGTTTTATTTCATAACTCATCAATCCAATTTGTTGCAAAAATAAAAACAGAAAATACTTGATTAGTTGTTGATCAATGCTTGATTAGTTGTCCACTAAAGCTCCAGATCTCCCACTGTTGAAAGTGTGCTGTTCTGAGTCAATGTTCCACATGGTCAGGGTGAAAGCACATAGAAGATTTGGTCAAGTATAATGAATGGTTAGTGTTGTTCATCATCACACACCACAAACATCCAAGCCTTTGTTTGTGAAATTGTGGAAAGCTGGACAATAAACTTGCTGTGTCAAGATCTTAGAAACTATCTTGCTGTAATTTACAGAAATTGGATGCGTGATGAAAGAGACCAAAGAAATTAAGGCTGTCTATTTGGAGGAAAAGGAGAGAATTACAGAGCAAGTTACTTAAGTATTCCAAAATTATGGAGTGTTTTTGACAAAGTTAACATGAGAAGCCCTAGCACTAAATATCTGTAATGGCCAGTTGGTGATTAGTTTAGTTTTGAGATGCAGTTTGGAAACAGGCCTTTCAGCCCACCTCGTCCACTTACAGCATCCTACACACGAAGGTCAATTAACAGAAGGCAATTACCTGTACGTCTTTGGGGTGCGAGAGGAAACTACAACACCCGGAGAAAACCCACATGGTCACAGAGAACGTACAAACCAATCCGCTATAGGATCTTTGGTACAAACTCCGTACAGATAACGCCGAACCCGGGATCGAACCAGCGTCTGCTAGTTCTGTAAGGTAGCAACTTTATCACTGCGCCACCCCTTACTTTAAGAACAATGGGATTAAAAGGTAAACATAATCTGTCATAGCTTTTCCACAATGTGCAAACATTGAGGATAAACAGTACGATTATTTTCCCTTTCCCCTGACTAGTTCTGAAGAAGGGTCGCAACCCAAAGCGCCACTTATTCTTATCTCCAGAGATCCCGTCTGACCCGCTACTCCAGCTTTTTATACCCATCTTCGCTTTAAACCTGCATCTGCAGTTTCTACACAAATATTTTTAAAACAAGCCTATGATAAATTAATGAAATTAATTCATTTTAAAATTCGCGAATTAATTTAGTTAAGCAAAATTCAGACACCGCTTAATTGATTCTCCAAACTACAGTTCTTATCTGAAAGTTTTCAGAATACAGATGATTTTGAGGCCTACTACTAAACAGATTCCAGTTCTTTCCCTTCAAGGATTACTCCTACTTTACAGACTTATCTTTATGCCGCTTTTATTCTTCAATGTTAAAACCATGGAAGAATATTAAACAATTCAAATTTAAACAATTCAACAAATCAAATATAAAACATGCGTGCGCATACATTCAACTTTGATTAGTGAACACTACTTTGGCCAGAGATTGCCATTTTCCCAGAAGAGTTAATTAACGCCGTGTCAGAACTTACCGTGGAGATCTTTTTGAGCTATGTTGTGGGTCCTTATTGATGACGATAATTTACGAATATCGCCTTTAAAGACGCATTCATGGACTGGAAAATCAACGGCCCTGGCTGCTGCCGCCACCGCCGCCTCCGTGATGGATGCCGGGCTCTTGAGCAGTTTGTGGTTCGCAAAGAGTTTAGCCCGGTTTTTAGTCCTAGTCGCTTCGTCGTCGTGCTCCGCTTCAGCCTCTTCTTTGAACAGCCTGTGATCCCTACGCACCGAGCGGCCGTTAGCAATCCTTTCCGCCTTCTCTCCTGTCATGACGACGAGAGAGATGGAAGAGGGCAGAGTGGCAGTACTGCTGCCGTGGACCTCGCACACACTCGGAGGTTGCCGATAGCACTTCTAGCTGCTGTTGTTGCACCGAGACCGCCACACAACGACATGTAGAGCAATCAGATACGGGGCTCGGAGGCTGCGGTAACATAGGAATAAGACAGCGGCCTGAAGGGTGGGGAGAGGGCGGCACCAGAGAGAGCCCGGGGAAGGCAGCGAGCGCTGAGCGATGTTGAGGGGAGGGGTGGGAAGATTGAAAAAGCAACGCCAAACAACCACTGAAATATAATCACGGACGCATATAAAGCCAGAGGGCCGCTGATCGGCAGCGCCACCATCCAGTTCGTAAACTCTTCAACCTGCACTTCAGCCTAGACCGCCATTTTTGTCCCCTCACTCCCCTCTCCCAACTATCGCGATGTTTTGAGCGGTCTCCACTTTTGTCGCGATCTTTCATGACTCCCGATTGTCGCGTTGCGCCGTCACCGTGGCAACGCTGGCAGCGACGTGGTTTCACCCACTAGCGGGCCCCGGCGGCGGGTGGCGAGTGAGATGCTGCAGCAGCAGCAGCAGCAGCAGCAGACATGCCATCACGCAACAACATAACTTTGAGGAAAACATGTGTAGGAAAGAACTGCAGATGCTGGTTTAAATCGAAGGTAGACACAGAATGCTGGAGTAACTCAGCTGGACAGACAGCATCTCTGGAGAGTAGCAATGGGCGACGTTTCGGGTCGAGACCCTTCCTCAGACTGATCAGCCAGATTTGAGGAAAACATGTTGGCTACAGAGTGTGAACTTTGTTGCAAAATGAGCAACTAGGCTCCAAGTTCCAGGAAGATACAGTGGGACCGTTTGAATATGATGTTAAAATGGAATAAGCTTTTTTAATGAAGGAAGTTATTGTGGATGGTTCTATCATTCTGGTGCCTGATCTTTCAGGTGAATCTGTGAGCTGCACGGAGGCTCTTCGACTATGTCTGATGGCTCTTTTGTGTTGCAAATATATAAGTAGAATGATGCACAGCACTTTAGATGAAATAGTATATCTCAACTATGTAGCATTGTTTAGTACAATAATATATTAAAGTCCTGCCACACTTAGTTTCTCTTAAATACATTACCCTGTTTTCTCTAACCTACCATTGAGTATTTACATTAATGGAATATGCAATCAATGTATTTACATTAACGTAAATAGTATATTCAACTGATTGTAAATTTGCCAGCACTTAAACATGTCAATTACTGAATTATTCGTTGTAAGTTGCACTTGATATCTTTAAGTTTCCACTCTCAGAACTCTTAAGTCTAGTGGATCATTTATGCAGATAGGCGTGAGATACATCTTGCCTCGCCATCCTGTTTTGTGACTGCTGCTGCAACAAATAAACTTCAGAGCATTCTATTATGTGTTTTCGATCGCCATCATCTTAGTGTCATCTCTGTGCACTAAATAGTATGGTTAGTATGTCATTAATAGCTACAGTAAATGTAATGATATTGTATATAATATAACATATATAACATTATATAATAAATGTAATAACATTGCTGGTTATCATTAATATTATACTGACAATTTCTGCTTTATATAGTTGTCCATCTTTCTGCCTCTACTTTTTTATTGCCTTGCATCCTGACTGATTGTAGACACCAGACCTTTCCTCTTTCCTGCACTCACATTTGAAATTAGGAAATAATCTCTCTTGACTTTTCCTTTCAGCATTCCAGATTCCAACCATTCTGTCTGTGATAAGGGTCCCAACCTCAAACGTCGTGTGCCCATTTCCCGCCACAGATATTGCCCCACTGAGTTCATCTAGCACTTTATTTTTTGTTAATCCTGGTAAATCTCCTCAGCACCTACTCCAGCACAATTACATTCTTCCTATAGCGTGGCGAACAGAACTGCACACAATACACCAGATGTAGCCTAACCAATGTCTGAAGAAGAGTCTCACCCAGAGACTTGTGAATCTGTGGAATTCTCTGCCACAGAAGGCAGTGGAGGCCAATTCACTGGATGTTTTCAAGAGAGTTAGATTTAGCTCTTAGGGCTAATGGAATCAAGGGATATGGGGAAAAAAGCTGGAACGGGGCATTGATTTTGGATGATCAGCCATGATCATATTGAATGGCGGTGCTGGCTTGAAGGGCCAAATGGCCTACTCCTTCACCTATTTTCTATGTTTCTATGTCTCGACCCGAAACATCACCTATTCTTTCTCCTCAGAGATGTTACCTGTCCCGCTGAGTTACTCCAGCATTTTGTGCATATCATTAATTTATAAAGTTGTAACATGACATCCTTGCTCTTATATTCTATTGCATGACAAGCATCACACATACCTTCTTTACCTCTTTATTTAATTGTCCTGACATTTTCAGGGATCAATGTCTACCTGGTTTGAGTTTAGTTTATTGTCAAGGTACCGTTAAAAACTTTTGTTGCATGCTAACCAATCAACGGAAAGACAATAAAAGATTACAATTCAGTTAAAAGTATCTATTTTTGTATTTGGCTGAAGTTTCCAGAACTTTCATTGCAGATTTTAGATTTATAATGAGGTGACAATTATTCCTTTGGCATTAGGGAGAGCTATTACGAATATACAGAGACCTACCAATTTTCCTTTAGAACACTAGAAGAATACACTGCCACAATCAGCTATATATATTAAAAAAAATCAAAAGCACCATTGAGAGCCTAACAGAAGCTGTTCCTGAGTTTGAACTAATTTAGACAATACTTGAGCAGCCAATGAAAGCTTTTATGAACCATTTTTTGCCAGTATTAAACAGATTTTAAACGTTTCCCAAGATATCAGTGATAGATTTTAGACATTGAAGATACTGCACATAAACAGGTACTTCGGCCCACCAAGACCGCGCTGACCAACGATCACCCCATACACTATCAATATCCTACACACTAGGGACAATTTTACAATTTACTCAAACCAATTAACCTACAAATCTAACTGTTATTAGGATCAAACCCAGGTCTCCAGTGCTGTGAGGCAGCAATTCTATCACTGAGCTGCCCCGATGATAGGGAGCAGCTGGAGAAGTGGCATGTGGGCTGCGGGTTGTGTGGAGTTGAGAGGGTAGGTAGGGAGAACTGCGGGGGAGAACAGAAGAAAGAGAAGTGGTTTTCACTGAGGAAGGGACAGCAGAACCATATGGTAGCGTGTGAGAGAATGTTCGGAGCGTAAAGGTAGGAGGGCCGATCGTTATTCGGGTGCTACTTAGAGAAGTCTAGCTTCCATTTTCTTCCAACAAGGTCTTTGGGCCTGTAAAAGGATGGTAATGTGGGAAGAAAATGGAGACCAGATTTTGCTAAGTAACACACTGAAAGTACATTCCGTGGAAGAGCAAGAGCAGATGCTGATCATGAAGGGAAAATAGAATATAGAGTCAGGGGTCTGATTAGGGCTTTGGTTCATGGATGGCCTGGGTTTGTGCTTGGGTTGTTCAGTGAACAAGATCAGTGCTGTGAAAGGCAAGGTATCAATTAGAAGAGAGTATTGTTCTCTGAGCAGGAAACAGTGTTGGGAATTTCAGGAGGAGGAAGTTGAAGAATAGATAATGAACAATGACCCGCCTTTGTGCATCTCTGTCTGCCACAGCACCATTAACGATATTTGTTTCAGGCGTGGCCATGATAATCACTTCCTGGAACACCATGACTTTTATTCCCAGGTAAAACTAACAAAAGTTGCCGAATGACTCATGGCATGGCGTGGCTTGTTACATTTCTGAGGTCACAGTCATACAGTGTGGAAACAGGCCCTTTGGCCCAACTTGCCCGCACCAACCAAAATGTACCTTGTACACTAGTCCCACTTGCCTGTGTTTGTCCCATATCACTCCAAACCTGTCCAATCCATGTACCTGTGAAGGTATTTTTTTTTTTTTTTTAATAATATTTTTATTAGAAGTAATCCATCATAACAACGGTATAACAACTTTTCAAATACACAACCAACTTATTTCAATAAGTATATGGATATTACGAATAATTCTTATAACCTATTTTTTAGAAAATAGAAAAAAGAAAAGAATAGATTTTAATCAATAAGAATAGTGATTAAATAATAATTTTGATTATATAGAGAGAGAAAGAGAAAAGAAAGAGAAAAAAAAAATTGTTATATATATTCAATTAAAACAAAGTATTATATATATATTAAAAAAAGATTATAGTATACATCTTAATAGCGAATAATATAATTTCAAATGACGATATCAATAGAGACATGTATACAAATCAAAAAAAAGAAAATAATTATTTTCATCTAATCTTGCTGGGTACCCATTGAGTTGGGATGCCAAGAACAACTACCCCTTCAAATATTCTGTATATGGAGACCATATCTGTTCAAAGAGTTCATATTTGTCCATTAGGACAAATCTGATTCTTTCCAAATGCAACGTCTCCAACATTTCCACTGTCCACATTTTTAATTGTGGGGGATAATGTTCCCTTCCAAAATTTCAATATTAATTTTTTCCCTATTATCAAACAATAATCCAAGAAATTTATTTGGTTTACTGTTAATATTAAATTTGAATCCGGAACTCCTAATATTATTAATTTTGGATCTGGGTCCAGTTTAATTTTAAGAACTTCAGAGATAACTCTAAAGATTTCTGTCCAATAATAATTGAGTTTTATACATGTTACTAAACTATGTGCTAAATTAGCTTCCAAGTTCTGACATTTATTACAAATAGGAGAAATGTTAGGATAAATTCTATTTAATTTTGTTTTTGAATAATGTAATCTGTGTAATACCTTAAATTGTATCAATATATGTCTAGCATTTAATGAGCAATGATGTATATGTTGTAGGCTTTCTTCCCAAGTTTCCTTCGTTATAGATAAACCTATTTCATTTTCCCATGTTTGTCGATATATTTCCGAAGTTGGGATTTCCCTATCCAAGATAGTATTGTGTATATACGCTATTAATTTTTCTGTATTTGGGTGTTTATTAAACAATTCATCTAATAATCCTGGTTTTCTATTTTTATAGTCTTGTGTATTTAACTTCATATAGTTTCTAATTTGTAAATACCTAAATATGTTATTTGACTGCAATCCATAGATGTCCTGTAACTCTTGAAATGAAAGAAATTTTCCTTTCTTGTAAAGGTGTTCTATCCTTTTAATTCCTAAATCATTCCAGTGTCTAAACCCCTTATCCAATACAGAGGGCTTAAACAAAGGATTATTCATAACTGGCCAACAAAGTGACAAATTATCCATATGCAGGGTCTTAACTATTTGTTTCCAAATACGTCTATTGCTATGAATTATAGGGTTATCGCCATACGTTTTTTTTTGTACTTCCCTTGGTGCAAAGAGAATCAAACCTACATCAAAAGGCAAACAGTCTTCCTTTTCCATCTTTAGCCAGCTTGGCTCATAATCTAAATTTACCAACCAAAAAATCATATTCTTAATCTGAACTGCCCAGAAATAATATAAGAAATTTGGTAGTGGTTAGGGTTTGGTAGTGGTTAAATTTGGTAGGTCCACCATTTATTATAGATTTACATAGATGTTTTTTACTGATTCGATGATTTTTATAGTCCCAAATAAAACTATTAACCAAAGTATCTATTTTTGTTTTAATATCTTAGGGAGATATAAAGGGATGGCTTGAAATAAATATAACAATTGTGGCAAAAAAAATCATTTTTATAGCGTTTATTCTACCGATCATTGAAATAGGTAGTGTTTTCCAATATAAAATATATATTTTTAGTTTATTTAACAATTGAGGGTAATTATATTTAAATAGACAGGTATAGGATTTAGATACATTAATTCCTAGATATTTAAATTTGTCCGTGACTATTTTAAGTGGGAATTGTTCTAGTAATTTAATTTTATTCCAGTTATAGGCATAATTTCACTTTTATTCCAGTTAATTCTATACCCAGAAAATGCACCAAACTTAGTTATAACATTAAGTAGATTGGGAATACTAATCTCCGGTTTTGTGATATAAATTAAGATGTCATCTGCGTATAGAGATATTTTATTCGTTGTAGTTTTGGTATTATATCAATATATTTCTGGTTCTGATCTAATCATTTCGGCTAATGGTTCTATTACCAGAGCAAATAGTAATGGTGATAATGGGCATCCTTGTCTACAACCCCTAAAGAGATTAAATTTTGCTGATAACATTTTATTTGTTAATATTCTTGCAGTTGGATTTGAGTATATGATTTTTACCCATTTGGAAAATCTATCCCCCAGTTGAAATTTCTGCATTATTTTAAATAAATATGGCCATACAACCTGGTCAAATGCTTTATCAGCATCTAAGGATATGACAGCTAGTTCAATATCATTCACTCTTTTTGAGTATATGATATTGAATAGACATCTCAGATTATAAGATGAATAGCGTTTTGGGATAAAACCTGTTTGGTCATGATGTATTAAGTTATTAATCACTAAACTTAGCCTCCGAGATAAAAATTTAGTTAGTATTTTTTGATCAGTGTTTAAAAGAGCTATTGTTCTGTATGACCCAGGGTCTTCCAAATCTTTATCAGCTTTAGGGATAAATGTAATTGTAGATTCATTTAATGATTCTGGTAACTTTCCTTGTTCACAAGCATATTTATATATTATATGTAAACGTGGAGAGATCAGATCATAAAACTTCTTATAAAATTCAACACTTAAGCCATCAGGGCCTGCGGCTTTTCAGTTATTTAATGATCCAATTGATTCTTCAATATCTTTTACTGATATATCAGCATTTTTATCAAGTCTCTACCTTCCTGATCCAAACTATTAATATGACATTCTTGTGGGAATGTTTCCATTCCATCTGATTGTCCTGCTAGTTTAGATGAGTAAAGATTTTGAAAATATTGTAAAAATGCATCATTGATATCGTTTGGTAAAGTCAATATTTCTCCTTGTTCAGATCTAATTTTATGTATCATTTTCTCCTCATCTAATTTTCTAAGCTGGCGTGCCAGTAAATTTTGTGGTTTATCCCCAAATTCATGTACTTGTTTAGTCTGTTGAAAAAGTTTAATAATCTGATTTGAATATATTTTATTTAGCTTATATTTTAATGATGCAATTTTATTACTTAGCCTCTTTGAAGGGGATATTGCATTTTCAATATCTAATTGTTTTATTTAATTTTCCAACTTTTGTTGAGTTTCGATTTTCCTTATTAAAGTATGCGTGTGCTGATATTATCACACCACGCATAAATGCTTTAAATGTATCCCAAAGCAGTGATGGTGAAATTCCTGGTTTGTCATTAGTTTCAAAAAATAATTTAATCATTTTCATGTGAAGGCATTAAAGAGGGTTTAGAAAAGGTTCAGAAGAATTGTTCTTAAGATAAGGGATTACAATAACAAGGACCAACTAAAGATGCAGGGACTGTTTGCTTTGGGAATATGAAGGCTAAGGAGAGATCTAATAAATAGTGGGAGGCTGTTCTGGTCGATTAATGATTGAGAAAATGAAGTCAACAAAAATTATGTGACAGGAGGAAAAACATTTTTTTATAGTGAAAGTTGGAATCTCGAATGCACTGCCTGCAGAAGTGTTGAAGGCAGGTTCCATTGTGACCTTCAAGATGAAATTGGATAAACATAGTGATGAAAATTTGCAGTGTAAAGGGGAAAGGGTCATGGAGAATGGAACTTGGGAGAATTCAAGATCAAGAAAATAGAGCAGGCATAGGCTCCAGGACCGTCAAGCCATTCAATGTGATCATGGCTGATCTATGTTGGCCTCAATTCAGTTTGTTCCTCAGAGCTCTCAATTCCTTCCTCTTTCAAATATTTATCTTTCGCCACCTTTTGAGAGAAGAAATTCTATGTACCTCAGCTTTAAATAACCAGCCCCTTATCTTGTAAATATGTTCCCTTGTTTATAAGTTGTTTTTTTTTTCTTAAGAAATGGATAGATGTTTAGATCTAGTAATTGAATTTTGTAATTAGCTACAATTGGGTAACTAACTAATTATATGCTTTAATTTCAGGTCATCCAAGTAATATTGTTTCATATTTGTTTCAGAATACTTCATATAATAACTGAAAATTTCTTTCAGTTCTCTTAATTTTTAAGAAAGTTATGGGCTTTTGACTGTCCTCGATCACAGCTTTTGTGTTAAGTCAATGGAAAGCAATAGGGAACAAGATGCTAATTTCTGAGTATGAAAATAGCCATAACGTTTTTAATACTGAAGATATGAAAGTAAATTAGGTGTCAAATTAAACTTCTTTTTATGCTTTATCTGATGGGATAAATTGTAGACTTGATTTTTTTAAATCTCAAAATTTTGTAACATTGCTAACACTAGGGACAATTTTACAATTTACTCAAACCAATTAACCTACAAATCTAACTGTAGTTAGAATCAAACCCAGGTCTCTGGTGCTGTGAGGCAGCAATTCTACCCCTGAGCTGCCCTGATGCAGCTGGAGAATTATGGGGATGGCTGGGGGTTGTGTGGAGTTGAGAGGTAGGTAGGGAGAACTGAGGGGGAGAACAGAGGAAAGAGGAGTGGTTTTCACTGAGGAAGGGACAGCAGAACCATATGGTAGGGTTTGAGAGAATGTTCGGAGCATAAAGGTAGAAGGGCTGATCGTTATTTGGGTGCTACTTAGAGAAGTCTGGTTTCCATTTTCTTCCAACAAGGTCTTTGGACTTGTAAAAGGATGGTAATGTTGTGGGAAGAAAATGGAAACCAGATTTTGCTAAGTAAAACACTGAAAGTGCATCCATGGAAGAGCAAGAGCAGGTGCTGATCATTAAGGGAAAATAGAGTATAGTTAGTCAGGGGTCTGATTCGGGCTTTGGTTCATGGATGGCCTGGGTTTGTGGTTGGGTTGTTCAGTGAACAAGATCAGTGCTGGAAAGGCAAGGTATCAATTAGAAGAGAGTATCGTTCTCTGAGCAGGAAACAGAATATGATGTGTTGGGAATTTCAGGAGGAGGAAGTTGAAGAATAGATAATGAACAATGACCCGCCTTTGTGCATCTCAGTCTGCCACAGCACCATTAACGATATTTGTTTCAGGCGTGGCCATGATAATCACTTCTTGGAACGGCATGACTTTTATTCCCAAGTAAAATGAATAAAAGTTGCAGAATGACTCATGGCATGACGTGGCATGTTAAATTTCTGAGGTCATAGAGTCATACAGTGTGGGAACAGGCCCTTTGGCCCAACTTGCCCGCACCAACCAAGATGTACCTTGTACACTAGTCCCACTTGCCTGTGTTTGGCCCATATCAATCCAAACCTGTCCAATCCATGTACCTGTCTATTTGCTCCTCAAACGTAAGAAGAAAAACAATTTAGAAATGGTCCTTATTGTATTAAATTCCAGAAATATTGCATTTATAGTATAATATAATAAACAGTAGATACAAAGAACTGCACAAATAACCGGATCAACTCAGCAGGTCAATCAGCATCTCTAGAACACATGGATAGATGATGTTTCAGGTCGCAACCCTTCTTCAAACTAGTAAACAGTATACCAAAAAGTGTGCAGGAACAGAGGAACCTGAGAGAATGGGCACATCGGTCTTTAAAAGTAACAGAACAAATTAAGAAAGTGGTAAATGAGTTATACACAATTCTGGGCTTTATCAACAGACAGTACAAAACAAGGATCTCATACTGTATCTTTATAAAACACTGGTTTGGCTTTAGCTGGAATAATGTGTTCAATTCTGGGAAGAATGTGAAGGCATTAAAGTGGGTTTAGAAAAGGTTCAGAAGAGTTGTTCTTAAGATAAGAGATTACAATAACAAGGACCAACTAAAGATGCGGGGACTGTTTGCATTGGGAATATGAAGGCTAAGGGGAGATCTGATAAATAGTGGGAGGCTGTTCCGGTCGATTAATGATTGAGAAAATGAAGTCAACAAAAATTATGTGACAGGAGGAAAAACATTTTTTTTCAGTGGAAGTTGGAATCTCGAATACACTGCCTACAGATGTGTTGAAGGCAGGTTCCATTGTGACCTTCAAGATGGAATTGGATAAACATAGTGATGCAATTTGCAAAGGGGAAAGGGTCATGGAGAATGGAACTTGGGAGAATTCAAGATCAAGAAAATAGAGCAGGCATAGGCTCCAGGACCGTCAAGCCATTCAATGTGATCATGGCTGATCTATGTTGGCCTCAATTCAGTTTGTTCCTCAGAGCTCTCAATTCCTTCCTCTTTCAAATATTTATCTTTCGCCACCTTTTGAGAGAAGAAATTCTATGTACCTCAGCTTTAAATAACCAGCCCCTTATCTTGTAAATATGTTCCCTTGTTTGTAATTTTTCCCACTAGTGAATACATCTGAATATTTACCTTGTCAAACTCCCATAGGGTCTTTCTTTCTTTAATTCTTTTAAAATCTTTTTATTTGTTTTTTATAAAACAAAACTACAAAAAAGTAATGATAAACATAGCAGTGATATTAATACAGGGATCAGGATTACATTAATGGCAGGTATAACCTAAATATGAGTCCAGTGTCAAAATACACATTGAATATAGACCTCCAGGTCTCTGTAAATATAGTTAAGTGTTTAAAAGAGAACATATGTATAAAAACAAAAAGATAAAAAGAAAAATAAAGAAAAAAAGAGAAAAAACAAAAAAACAAAACCCCCCTAAACTAAAGACAAAGACGAAAAAAAAGGCAAAACAGAATCTGGGCTGCAAAGAGTTTCAACAATTTAAGTCCGTGTTTGTCATCAAGTCCGTTCCATCGTATAATGGTAAAAAAAATTATTATAACAAATCTTATACATTTGTCCAGGTCACCCTTCATTCTTGTAGAGTCCAAGGAATACAGAATTAACACTTAATCGTCTCTCTATATAGAACAACCCTCTAATCCCAGGAATTAGCCAGGTGCATCTGCTTTGAACTGTCTCCAGTGCTACTATATCCATTTTTTCAGTTAAGGTGGACCTGCCTGCTAACATTTTGTGATTCATGCACTTCACTTAAATCCACCCGTATTCATTAATTTGCACTTTCTCTTCATTTAGATAATAATCTGCCTATTGATTCCCTTTCCATATTATGCTATGATTTTTGGCCATCCTACTCACAGTCCTCCTCCGCTGAGCAGGCCTCGATGATTTTTCCCAAAGATGAAAAATAAAAATGTTATTAGTGTTTAAAAAACGTTGAGATCCTCTCATGTGTCAATCATGAGAGGGGGGGGGGGGGGGGGAGGGGGTACGGGATGCCTGGACGTGATTCAGTCACGCTGTAAAATCACGAGGCAGAGGCCATGAAATACTAAGCTGTGAATCAACTGAACTGTGAGTCTGCAATGTACTTGCAATAAATGATTTGTTAGCCCTTAATGACAATGCCATGAGTTGTGCTGCCCTGCCTGTCTTAGGCCTGTCCCTGCCTGTGCTTGAAATGCAATGCTTTATTAGGTACGACTGTGTTTGGGTTCAAAAGGCCTGCTCAGGCCGCGCGCTGATTTGCGTAGTTTCCGGTGAGAGCAGAGGTCGCACTTATTGCATAATTTCTGGTAAGTGCAGAGGTCATGCTGATTGCGGAAGAGCCGCTGACTGCGGAAGTCCCGAAGTAGAGAGGCCGCACTCAGCCGTGTGAGTATTCAAGAATGTTTACTGTCATATATATGGTGTGTGAGTGTGTGTGTATGTGTTTGTGTGTGTGTTTGTGTGTGTGCATGTGTGTGTGTGTCTGTGTGTCTGTGTGTGTGTGTGTGTCTGTGTGAGTGTGTGAGAGTGAAAGTGTTTGTGTGTTTGTGAGTGTATGTGTATGTGTGTGTGCATGCGTGAGTGTGAGCGTGTGTGTGTGCACGAGTGTGTGAGTGGTCTCAGTGACTGAGCTGCCAGCCCAAGAATACATTCGGCCCACAATGTCCATACTAGCCCTCTGGAAACCAGTCCCTTCGGCCCGCAAGTGTGTGTGTGTGTGTGTGTGTGTGTGTGTGTGTGTGTGTGTGTGTGTTGTGTGTGTGTGTGTGTGTGTGTGTATGTGTGTGTGTGTGTGTGTCTGTGTCTGTGTCTGTGTGTCTTTGTGTGTGTGTCTGTGTGTGTTTGTGAGTGTGTGTTTGTGTGTATGTGTGAGTGTTGTGTGTGAGTGTGTGTGTGTGTGTGTGCGAGTGTGTGATGGTCTCAGTGACTGAGCTGCCAGCCCAAGAATCCATTCGGCCCACAATGTCCATACTAGCCCTCTGGAAACCAGTCCCTTCGGCCCGCAAGTGGGTGTGTGTGTGTGGTGATGTTGTGTGTGTGTGTGTGCGTGTGTGTGTGTGTGTGTATGTGTGTGTTTGTGCGTATGTGTGTGTGCATGGTGAGTGTGTGCTGAGAGTGTGTGTGTGTGTGTGTGTGTTGTGCGAGTGTGTGAATGGTCCGCTACACCATGCCCACAATATACAGCCCTCTGGAAACGCCCCTTCCCCCGCAACCATGCTAGCGCCCAGAAAGCCCCCCCCCCCCCCCCCCCAGACCCCGCTTTGATTCCTATCTCAGGCTAACAAGCTAGGAGTGACCAATGCCCAGCATCATTGTTAACAGCTGTGTCCAATTAGAAAGGAGAGGATGGAGAGACTGGGGAGAGCTTGGGAGATGGTGGCCGCGAGCTGAGCGGGTCCGCGGCGTGGACATCTTCCTGTAGGAGTAGGCAGGATAGAGCAGAGTTGGAGGGTGGCTGTTGTTTTTTCCCCCATTTCGTTCATTAATAGTAGGACTAGTATTACCAGAATTAGATTAGTGTTAAGAAAGGAGGGGTTCTAGAGGCCCATGGCCTCAGGAAATGGTGGGGCTAAGGGTGGTGCGTGGCAGATAAGGAAAAGGGGGCTCTAAGAGAGAGGCATTGAGCGAAAGACCCGAAATGTCAGGAGACAAAGGAAATAAAGTTAGGAGAACTAGAATTATTGAAGAATTCGTCGTGCTGTTTAAAGTTAAAGGAACAAATCAAGGAGATGCAGGATTTAGAGCAGTGAATCCAATAAAAATTACCGCCGCTTTGGAGAGCCAGATAGGCTGGGATTTTCAGGCCAAGATTCTGTATAATGGGATGATAAGAGTTGTTGCAAGGACAGAAACCAGTTTAATGATGCTATAGGTGTGGTGAAATTGGTGGTTAAGGTGGAGAGTTTGGTCCCTAGAAGAAGACAGCAGGGAATAAAGGGAGTGGTGTATGGGATGTATGCTGGCTTGTCTGAGAAGGAGATCTTAGAAAATGTTAATGGGGGCCCAGGTACTGATGTTGTGAGATTTAAGACTAGAATGGAGTCGGGACCCGCCTTCCTGCTTACGTTCAAAGATGGAGTACTGCCACAGAGAGTGTTTCTTGGGAGTATGGCGTATCAAGTGAGGGACTACATTAAACTCTGTTGCGCTGCTATAACTGTCAGAGGTTTGGCCATGTTGCTGGCTCTTGTTGGGGTAAAGAAAGTGTGCAAAGTGCGGTGGAGATCATGCAATACAAAATTGCAAGGCAGAGGATTCTAAGTGCCCTAAACTGTGATGGGGATCATGCTGCAGGGCTTCATGTTGTGACGCGTGTTCAGCAAGCGAGTGCAGGAAGCAAGGATCAGACAGCATATGCAGAGGCACTCAAAGGGTGGGCTAGAGAACGTGGAGAGTGAGCGCTGGGACTAGAGTGGTGCTAGGAAGCCAGATCACTGTGCCAAACTTGCCACGCTATTTCCACTGACATTGTTGATTTTAATAAGAGAGTCATTTCTATCTTTTGTTTTCTGTATGTGCTGGTAGGAGCTAAAAAGCAGTCTAACCGGTCAGATATCCTCAGTTATGGTGGGGGCACTGAAAGGTTCCTCAGTGTGAATCATTCGCCAGAAAAGTTGCATCAATACATTGCGTAGAGTCAGTGTATGGAGAGGTCACAGTTGTCGAGAGCTAGCAGTATGGATATGTCAGTAATGTGTTGGATGATGATCCTCATTAACATCATAATGTTTTTTATACTTCAATGGAACGCCCGGAGTCTGATTGGAAATGGTCAAGTGTTAAAGAGATTTGTTGATGAATTTAAAGAAGCACCAGAATTAATATGTATCCAAGAGACATGGTTTTCAAGCCCTGTCTAGATTTTTGTAATCCCAGGTTATGAATCGTGTGGATTAGATGGGTCTGATAGATCAGGTGGGGTTGTGCAACTTTTGTTAAGACTGGGTTTTTTAGCAGTATAGGAAACTTGACATTAATTCTAATCTTGAGTTTTGGCTGTGGAGGTTTGGAGCAGTCAGAATTCTATTACTGTGATAAATTATTATAACCCCTTCAACCCTTGATATTGTCAGATTTTGATGAGATAAGGAGAAGGTAAGGTGTTCCTGTTATATGGATTGGAGATTTTAATGCCATAATCCTTTATGGGGTAGTGATCACAGGGATAAAAATGGTATTATTGTTGAAGAATGTCTAGATAAGTATGAGTTGGTATTGTTAAATGATGGAAGGCCGTCTAGGTATAATATTGTGAGAAACACCTGCAGCCACATAGATTTATCATTTGCTTCATCAAACTTAGCAGGAATTGGTGAATGGGATGTAATGGATAGATATACACTGGGTAGTGATCATTATCCAATTTTATGTAGGTTTGGTAGGGATTTGAGGAGAGAAGTGGAAAACAAAGTCCCTAGATATAACTTTTCTCAGGCCAAATGGGATAAATTCCAAGAGAAGGCTCAAAGTTTAGTTGGAGAGGTTAATAGTGAGGGTTCTGTAGATAGTTGGAATACTTCCATTAGTCTCATGATTCATGAGGCAGCTTGTTGTACTATTCCTGTGAAGCAGGAACCTCGGTCCCGTATGTCTGTTCCTTGGTGGAATAAAGAATGTGATGAAGCTGTAAGGAATAGGAAATTAGCCTATCGAAAATTAAGAAAGTATCCAATTTTGGTCAATGCAATGGAATACAAGCGACTAAGGGCAGTAGCAAGTCGAGTTGTAAAGGATGCAAAGAGGAATAGTTGGAGGAAGTTTTGTGGTACGTTAGGCCCTGAAACTCCAGTAAGGCATTTGTGGTCAGCTTTGCGTAGAATGTCAGGAATATATAAAATAAGTTTGTTACCAGTGTTGCAGAAGGGTGAGGTGGTAGCAGCCTCCAATAAGGAAAAAGCAGACATGTGTGTTGACAGTTTTCAAGCAGTGCATAGATCAGAGAGCATGGGAGTGGAGAGGTGTAGAAAGAGAACTGAGCTGATGGCAGTTAATCAGTGGAAGCTGGAGAGGAGTTTAGTAAATGATAATACCTTTAATCTGTTTTTTACTATAAAAGAGTTGAAGGATGCAATTATGTCCGGGGCAAATACCACCCCGGGGAGAGATAGGTTGTCGTATGAGTTATTTAAACATCTGGATGATACTGTACTTGATGAAATCTTAGCTTTGTTTAATACTGGGTGGGCAGAGGGTTATTTACGAAAGGAATGGAATCATGCAGTCGTGGTCCCTAATTTAAAACCGGGCAAAGAGGCATCTGACCCTAGTTCATATCGCCCTATAGCGTTAACAGCAGTGCTCTGTAAAATTATGGAAGGATGGTAACCAACAGACTAGTTTATTTTTTAGAAACCAGAGGACTATTTGTTGATGTACAGAATGGCTTTAGGAATGGAAGGTCTACAACGGAGTCTGTATCAGTTTTGGATCAGGATATTAAAAGGGCATTTAGAAGCAAGGAAATAGTAGTGAGTGTATTCCTTGATATTGAGAAGGCATATGATTCTTTGTGGAAGGAGGGATTAATGATTACAATTTTTGACTTGGGAGTCAGGGGACGAATGTTTAACTGGATTAAGGATTTTTTATTGAATAAGAAACAAGTACAAGTAATGCAAGTAATGGTTCGTAGTGTCAGCTCAGAGACTGTAGAAATAGAGAATGGAACCCCGCAGGGAAGTGTTATCAGTCCAGTTTTATTTAATATCATGATAAACAACATATTTTGTAAATTAGAGAGAAGATTTGGTCTGTCTTTGTTTGCAGATGACGGGGCCATCTGGAAAAGAGGTCGTAATGTAGTGTTTGTTTTAAAACAGATTCAAATAGTGTTAGTGTCTGTAGAGGAATGGGGGAACACATGGGGCTTTAAAATAGACTCTGCCTCTAAGACTAAATATATGGTATTGGTTTTTTAAAAGAAAGTTACCTAAGTTAGGGCTGTATATGTATGGGTCCCTATTGGAGAAGGTAAAGGTTTTTAAGTTTTTGGGTGTTTGGTTTGAAGAGCGTGTGACTTGGGCTGTGCATAGGTAAAATTGTGTTGAAATGTGAAAAAAGTTCTGAATGTTATGAGAAGTCTGGTTGGGTGTGAGTGGGGCCAACAGGGAGACATTGATACATTATCAGGCCATGATCAGATCTTCTCTTGACTAATGGGTGTTTTGTGTATGGGTCTGCGTTCTAAAACTGTTTTGGCTAGGCTAGATGTGTTGCAGGCAAAGGCTTTGAGGCTTTGCTGTGGAGCCTTCCAGAACTTCCCCAGTCCCTGCCGTGATTATTGAAATGGAGAAATACCCTTATGGTTAAGGCCTGCATTAAGCTAGGGTTACATCAATGGGCTAAACTTTGTGGTGTAATGATACCTTCCCAGCAAGGTGTTTTGTTGCAAGAGGTTGATGATGGTAACAAATATAACACATTTTTTTGTCATTATAAATCAGTGGGCTAGAAGCTGGGTTTGGAACAAGGGTATTATCGAGCATACAATATGGCTACCTATGCCCTATTGGGTTCTTCTTGAACTGTTTATTGAGCTTGCTTTTCTTCAGGAAAGATAAGCGCAAGGGTGACTCCAAGAATAGTGGAATATCTTAATTCAATCATGAGAAGCACTTTGATTTGTTTTTTACAGATGGATCTAAAGATCCAGTTAGTGGGAGAGCTGGGTTTGGAGTGTATGTGGAGCAGCTTGGGTTGAAGATTGGCCGACCCATTTCTGATGTTCTCACGACTGAATTAATGGCAATTCAATGGGCTCTATGGTGGATTGAGGAAGCCAGTTTTAGAGGTCATTATCTGTTCTGATTCTGCAGCTGCTCTTGAAACTTTAAGAGTAGGGAAATCTAAAGCTCGTCCTGACATTCTAAATTAAATCTTGAGTGTGTTTTCTAGAATTGGGTTTGCACGTACATCACTTTTTGCTGGGTTCCCGGGCATGCTGGGGTAAGTATAGGGGAAGAAAGGTATTGTTTGTTAGACTGACAGGACTTGGAGTTGAGGCTTTTTCTGTTTTTTCTTTGTTTGGACACAGTGAGAAACATCAACTGATATCCAGGGCTGTTCTTCAATTCCTGCATGTTACAGGACTGTATGTAAGAATCTAGTTCAAACTTTGACCTGTGGAGGGCAGTAATACGCTTAGCAGCGTCTACACTGGAATCCTACAAGAAGAAGAAGATGAAGAAGGGAGAGGATGAGAGGAGAAGCTGGAGAGAGAAGGGAGAGAAAGCGGGGCATCTCCCTACCAGTTGTGTTCCCCTCTTGCAGGTTTGTGAAAGACTAAGCCCACTGACACAAACCTTTGAGCCAGCCCATATCCCCTGACTCCGCTATCTTTAAGAGCCCTATCTAACTCTCGTGAAAGTATCCAGATAATCAGTCTCCACCACCCTCTGAGGCAGAGAATTCCACAGACTCGCAACTCTCTTTGTGAAAAAGTGTTTCCTCATCTCTGTTCTAAATAGCTCACCCCTTAATCTTAAACTGTGGCAGGGTCCCAGCACTGAGTCCTTGCGGTACACCACTAGCCACTGCCTGCCATTCTGAAAATGACTCATTTACTCCTACCCTTTGCTTCCTGTCTGCCAGCCAGTTCTCTATCCACATCAATACTGAACCCCCAATACCGTGTGCTTTAAGTTTGTATGCTAATCTCTTATGTGGGACCTTGTCGAAAGCCTTCTGGAAGTCCAGATATAACACATCCACAGGTTCTCCCTTATCCACTCTACTAGTTACATCCTCAAAAAATTCTATAAGATTCGTCAGACATGATATACTTTTCATAAATCCATGCTGACTATACATCAGTAAGTCTGCAGTGTATGTTCTCTCCTGTGTATATTTCTTCATATAATGTTCTTTTCCTTCCTTCACTATCATTGTTGGTGGATTCACTGTATGGGGTTGTAATATGTTCTCCCATTCTACCCATTTATTATCTGGGAATTTCATGCTTCAAGGAATTGCATTATACTGTGGAGAGAATGCAAAACTATGTTCTCCATTAGTGTAACAGGTTCTGATATTTCCACTGCACATGTTGCACAATTGAATGTTCATTCATATAGCCCAGCTATCACTGGATTCCATGATCAAATAAGTATGCAACTGACCTCATTGCATCTTCTTCTTCTTCTTTCGTGTGGCGTGCACAGCCTAAAGTTGTTGGACAACTTGTTCTATTTGATCTTACGTTTGTGCACGTCGAGTTGATTGCATTAGTCGAAACAGGGCGGACCACGTGAAGGTTGCAATCTTCCACCCCATTGCATCTGCATGTGTTTGTGTTACTACTGCCACATAGTAACCTCTTTCATTATCAGAGTCAAGGGGAAGGATCTAATCAAGTTTGGTTTGGAGGAGATCAGGGCTTGCTTGATTTTTTTGCAAATGCATAAGCTAGTTCGTGTAAACAGCAATAATTCACAAAGGGAGTCTGTGGCTCACCTTCAGAGCAAACTCTGTATTGATAGTTGAGCAAATTTGGAAGCATCTGTCCTTAGGCAGAAGCTCTCCTATCCAAAGCATACATTATAATTCATAATATTCTAAATCTACTTTCAACCCTTCTACCTTCCAACCCCCCCCCCCCCCCCCCCCCCCCCCCCTCCCCCCATTGCATATCTAAACCCTGCGTTGGGTACTCTGTTGAAATGGTGAGGGATTTGGGATGACAAAAGTAAAATGCTGAAATGGAAAGGGGCCTGTGATTTGGCAGGCCTGAGATCTGGTATGGCCTGTGATTTAAACTGAACTCTCATTTGTATTTTCACAGACAAATAATGATTAAATCAAAATCAAAAGGATCTCTAAAACTCAAAATCAGTCAAAGGTCTTGAACAAGAAGGTCTTTTAAACTTCTGGGAAAATAAAACATTTTTGTTCGCAAAAGCAACTTTTAGGATCATTTCCTGATGTTCCAATCTCCCACCCAGGAAACTAATATCAAATTCCCAATTTGAATAAAAATGTAAATTATAATCACCAATTTCTCAGAATGCCAATTTTTATTTTCCTGAAGTGTGGGCACCTCATAACTGAAATGAAGATGCTCACATTACTAATACTGTATTCCACATGGCCTAGTGTGAAATCTGGGCCCTTCTCACTCTGTCTCTCACTGTCTCCCATATTAATTCTTCATAGCTTTAAGGTGAAAGGGGCAAGATTTCAAAGAGATTTGCAGGGCAAGTTTTTTAGGGTGGTGAGTGCCTGGAACACATTGAAGCAGATATGTTAGTGGCATTTAAAATATTTTGGATAGGCACATGGACAATAGACAATAGATAATAGACAATAGACAATAGGCGCAGGAGTAGGCCATTCAGCCCTTCGAGCCAGCACCGCCATTCACTGTGATCATGGCTGATCATCCACAATCAGTGCCCCTTTCTGCCTTCTCCCCATATTTCTTGACTCCACCATCTTTAAGAGCTCTATATAACTCTCTCTTGAAAGCCTCCAGAGAATTGGCCTCCACAGCCTTCTGAGGCAGAGAATTCCATAGATTCACAACTGTGTGAAAAAGTTTTTCCTTATCTCCGTTCTAAATGGCTTACCCCTTATTCTTAAACTGTGGCCCCTGGTTATGGACTCTCCCAACATCGGGAACACGTTTCCTGCCTCTAGCGTGTCCAAACCCGTAATAATCTAATATGTTTTAATAAGATCCCCTCTCATTCTTCTAGATTCCAGAGTATACAAGCCCAATCACTCCATTCTATCAACATATGACAGTCTCGCCATCCCTGAATTAACCTCGTGAACCTTCATATCTCAGGCAATAAAGAGATGTGGGTTATGTGCAGATAGATAAGTGATGGTCTTGGCATCATGTTCAGCGCCTACATTGTGGGCCTGTTCTCGTGCTGTACTGAACTGTTCTATGTAATTCCAAAGGAAAAAAATAACAGAATACAAACTTAAAACACAATTAAGACAAAAGAGTTTGCAGTTCTTTTTGTTCAGAATATTCACAAGAATTGACAATTTAGAATCTATATTAATTTCTACAGTGGAAAACTTAAATATATATACTCCAAAGAAGTAAGTGAAGGAAAAGATGGAGAGTGCCCCCCAACACTCTCACATTCACATAATTTCTTAAAGAAACTCCAGCTCCTAAAATGTAAGAGCATTTTTGTTTCACATCAGTAGAATCTATCAATTGGTCGCATTTTATTTCTTCTGGAACATGACATTAATAAAATGTCCATCCATTACAGATTTGACAAACACAACAGCTTTTCATTCTCACACTCACTCATAAATGCGCTCTCTCTCTCTCCATCCATTACAGATTTGACAAACACAACAGCTTTTCATTCTCACACTCACTCATAAATGCTCTCTCTCTCTCTCTCTCTCTCTCTCTCTCTCTCTCTCTCTCTCTCTCTCTCTCTCTCTCTCTCTCTCTCTCTCTCTCTCTCTCTCTCTCTCTCTCTCTCTCTCTCTCTCTCTCTCTCTCTCTCTCTCTCTCTCTCTCTCTCTCTCTCTCTCTCTCTCTCTCTCTCTCTCTCTCTCTCTCTCTCTCTCTCTCTCTCTCTCTCTCTCTCTCTCTCTCTCTCTCTCTCTCTCTCTCTCTCTCTCTCTCTCTCTCTCTCTCTCTCCCCCCTAATAAAAGGTTATTTAGCCTTGACCCTTCACAAATTATTTATTATTGCATCTCATTTGCTTCTTATCTCTCCCTCTCCCTCTCCCTCTCCTTCTCTCTCTCCCTCTCCCTCTCCCCCTCACCCTCTCCCCCTCTCCCTCTCTCTCTCTCTCTCTCTCCCTCTCCTTCTCTCTCTCCCTCTCTCTCTCCCTCTCTCTCTCCCCCTCTCCCTCTCCCTCATAGAAACATAGAAATTAGGTGCAGGAGTAGGCCATTCGGCCCTTCGAGCCTGCACCGCCATTCAATATGATCATGGCTGATCATCCAACTCAGTATCCTGTACCTGCCTTCTCTCCATACCCCGTGATCCCTTTAGCCACAAGGGCCACATCTAACTCCCTCTTAAATATAGCCAATGAACTGGCCTCAACTACCTTCTGTGGCAGAGAATTCCAGAGACTCACCACTCTCTGTGTGAAAAATGTTTTTCTCTACTCGGTCTTAAAGGAATTCCCCCTTATCCTTAAACTGTGACCCCTTGTTCTGGACTCCCCCAACATCGGGAACAATCTTCCTGCACCTAGCTTGTCCAACCCCTTAAGAATTTTGTAATTTACTATAAGATACCCCCTCAATCTTCTAAATTCCAGCGAGTACAAGCCGAGTCTATCCAGTCTTTCATATGAAAGTCGTGACATCCCAGGAATCAGTCTAGTGAAACTTCTCTATTACCCCTCTATGGCAAGAATGTCTTTCCTCAGATTTGGAGACCAAAACTGTACGCAATACTCCAGGTGTGATCTCACCAAAACCCTGTACAACTGCAGTAGAACCTCCCTGCTCCTGTACTCAAATCCTTTTGCTATGAATGCTAACATACCATTCACTTTCTTCACTGCCTGCTGCACCTGCATGCCTACATTCAATGAATGGTGTACCATGACACCCAGGTCTCGTTGCATCTCCCCTTTTCCTAATCGGCCACCATTCAGATAATAGTCTACCCTCCTGTTTTTGCCACCAAAGTGGATAACCTAACATTACCCCACATTATACTGCATCTGCCATGCATTTGCCCAATCACCCAGCCTATCCTAGTCACCTTGCAGCCTCCTAGCATCCTCCTCACTCCTAACACTGCCCCCCAGCTTCGTGTCATCCGCAAACTTGGAGATGTTGCATTCAATTCCCTCGTCCAAATCATTAATATATATTGTAAATAGCTGGGGTACCAGCACTGAGCCTTGCGGAACCCCACTAGTCACTGCCTGCCAATCTGAAAAGGACCCTTTTACTCCTACCCTTTGCTTCCTGTCTGCCAGCCAGTTCTCTATCCACATCAATACTGAGCCCCCAATACCGTGTGTTTTAAGTTTGTATACTAATCTCTTATGAGAGACCTTGTCAAAAGCCTTCTGAAAGTCCAGATCTAACACATCCACTGGTTCTCTCTTATCCACTCTACTAGTTACATCTTCGAAAAATTCTATAAGATTCGTCAGACATGATTTACCTTTCGTAAATCCATGCTGACTTTGTCCAGTGATTTCACCACTTTCCAAATGTGCTGCTATCCCATCTTTAATAACTGACTCTAACAGTTTCTCCACTACCGATGTTAGACTAACTGGTCTGTAATTCCCCGTTTTCTCTCTTCCTCCTTTTTTAAAAAATGGGGTTACATTAGCTACCCTCCAATCCTCAGGAACTACTCCAGAATCTAAAGAGTTTTGAAAAATTATCACTAATGCATCCACTATTTCTGTGGCTACTTCTGTGAGTACTCTGGGATGCAGCCTATCTGGCCCTGGGGGTTTATCGGCCTTTAATTCATTCAATTTACCCAAAAAACACTTCCCGGCTAACCTGGATTTCACTCAGTTCATCCATCTTATTTGACCCCCGGTCCCCTGCTATTTCCAGCAGATTATTTATGTCTTCCTTAGTGAAGACAGAATCAAAGTAGTTATTCAATTGGTCAGCCATGTCCTTGTTCTACATGATCAATTCACCTGTTTCTGACTGCAAGGGACCTACATTTGTTTTAACTAATCTTTTTCTCTTCACATATCTAAAAAAACTTTTGCAGTCAGTTTTTATGTTCCCTGCCAGTTTTCTTTCATAATCTATTTTCCCTTTCCTAATTAAGCCCTTTGTCTTCCTCTGCTGGAGTCTGAATTTCTCCCAGTCCTCTGGTAGGTTGCTTTTTCTGGCTAATTTGTATGCTTCATCTTTTGTTTTGATACTATCCCTGATTTCCCTTGTTATCCACGGATGCACTACCGTCCCTGATTTATTATTTTGCCAAACTGGGATGAACAATTGTTGTAGTTCATCCATGCGGTCCTTAAATGCCTTCCATTGCACATCCACTGTCAACCCTTTAAGAATAAATTTCCAGTCTATATGGCCAATTCACGTCTCATACCTTCAAAGTTACCTTACTTTAAGTTCAGAACCCTTGTTTCTGAATTAATTATGTCACTCTCCATCCTAATGAAGAACTCAACCATATTATGGTCACTCTTGCCAAAGGAGCCACGCACAATAAGACTGCTAACTAACCCTTCCTCATTACTCAAAACCCAGTCTAGAATAGCCTGCTCTCTCGTTGGTTCCTCTACATGTTGGTTTAGAAAACTGTCCCGCATACATTCCAAGAAATCCTCTTCCTCAGCGCCCCTGCCAATTTGATTCCCCCAATCCATATATAGATTGAAGTCACCCATTATAACTGTTTTACCTTTGTTGCACGCATTTCTAATTTTCTGTTTGATGCCATCCCCAACTCCACTACTACTGTTAGGTGGCCTGTACACAACTCCCACTAGCGTTTTCTGCCCCTTAGTGTTTCGCAGTTCTACCCATATCGATTCCACATCCTCCAAGCTAATGTCCTTCCTTTCTATTGCATTAATCTCCTCTCTAACCAGCAACGCTACCCCACCTCCTTTACCTTTCTGTCTATCCCTCCTGAATATTGAATATCCCTGGATGGTCAGCTCCCAGCCTTGGTCACCCTGGAGCCATGTCTCCGTGATCCCAACTATATCATAGTCATTAATAGCTATCTGCACCTTCAACTCATCCACCTTATTACGAATGCTCCTCGCATTGAGACACAAAGCCTTCAGGCTTGTTTTTCACTCTTGTTTAACACTCTTACTCCTTACACAATTATGTTGAAAAGTGGCCCTTTTTGATTTTTGCCCTGGATTTATCTGCCTGCCACTTTTCCTTTTCACCTTGCTACCAATTGCTTCTACCCTCATTTTATACCCCTCTTTCTATCTGCTCACACATTTAAGAAACCCACCACCTCTTATTCTCTGTTTATTTATTTTTTCTTCTTTCCCCCTACATGTTGGGTCTGAGTGCTTCCCTTCTCTGCCTCCTGCCTCAGACACTGTCTACTAGCTTTCTCTATTTGAGTCCCTCCCCCCAACCGTTCTAGTTTAAAGTCTCCCCAGTAGCCTTTGCAAATTTCCCCGCCAGGATACTGGTTCCCCTCGGGTTCAAGTGCAACCCGTCCTTTTTATACAGGTCACTCCTTCCCCAAAAGAGGTTCCAATGATCTAGAAACTTGAATCCCTGCCCTCTGCACCAGTCCTTCAGCCACGCATTTATCCTCCACCTCGCTCCATTCCTACTCTCACTGTCGCATGGCACAGGCAGTAATCCTGAGATTGTTATCTTTGCGGTTCTTTTCCTTAACTCTCTTCCTAACTCCCTAAATTGTCCTTTCAGGACCTCTTCTCTTTTTCTACCTATGTCATTGGTACCAATATGCACCAAGACCTCAGGCTCCTATCCCTCCCTTTTCAGGATATCTTGGACACGTTCAGACACATCCCAGACCCTGGCACCAGGGAGGCAAACTACTATCCGGGTCTCTGGACTGCGTCCACAGAATCGCCCATCTAACCCCCTAACTATAGCGTCCCCTTTTACTATTGCCCTCCTCTTCTTTTCCTTACCCTTCTGAGCAACAGGGCCGGTCGCTGTACCGGAGGCCCGGTCGCTGTTGCTACCCCCAGGTAGGCTGTCCCACCCAACAGTACTCAAGCAGGAGTACTTATTGCCAAGGTGTACAGCCACCGGGGTACTGTCTGGTCCCTGCCTCTTCCCCTTGCCCATCCTAACCGTGACCCACATGTCTGCCTCCTGTGGTTTTGGAGTGACTACCTCTCTGTAACTCCTCTCTATGACCCCCTCACTCCCCCTGACCAGATGGAGGTCATCGAGCTGCTGCTCCAGGTTCCTAATACAGTCCCTTAGGAGCCCCATCTCGACACACCTGGCGCAAATGTGGACGTCTGGAGGGCTATCCGACTCCATGACCTCCCACATCTGACATCCAGAACAGTAAACTGCCCTGGGCCTCATACTCCCCCTTACCCTGGATACAATACAAAATACAATACAATACAAACTGCCGGAAGAAATCAGCAGGGATCTGACTGCCAATCAGCTGCTTACTCTAGTCCACTTCCACTAATCAACGGCTTCCTCAAGCCCACTTAATTGAATGGAACGTTACAGATTTAGAACGTTACAGATTTCGGTCGCCCCTCCCTCACCAACGGCTCCTGAGCCTCTGAAAAAACAAAGCCCCGCGCTGGGTTTTTACACTCACCGCTCGGACGTCGCTCCTCCCTCACCAACGACTCCTGGGCCTCTCCATCTCGTTCTCTCGTAAAAAAACGAAGTAAACTCACAAGTGATCACAGGTCATACGGCATTTTAAAACTCACAGCTCATTCACACTTTAAACCAGTTCATGACTTACTCCTCATTTAATAGCACTCAAGATATTTATTATACTTATTTTATACTATAGAGAGTTCTGAAATGAAAAGATTAACTGTTTCGCATGGTGCAATCACATAGCTAAAAACTGTCTCTTATGTACTCATGTTGTTAATGACCAGATGTTGATCACGTGATCTTCTTTCATTCTTTGTGTTCAATGTCCTGTGTCTCTGTGTCTGTAAGTCTGTGTGTGTGTGCGTCTCTGTCTGTCTGTCTGTTCTCCCAAAGACAGTGTCAGGCTCAGACCATTGAGACTAGGGTATAATCTGGTTCTTTGGCAGTCAGGGGCTAAGGTCTGAATTGTAGTTTACTTCCCATTCCCTTTCATCGATGTCACCTTCCTCTAATCCGTCCTCTTTTCTTTTCTTTGCGATTGCAGTCAAAATTGGGTGGGTTTGTCCTTATCTCGTAACATTCATTCATCTTCTGTGACTGTTCGTGACCCTTCTCCAATTTCAGCAACTTTTTCTCAGCTTTTCACAGTGCATTCTCACACTGTATAATGTTTTATTTTAAGGTTTGACAGTGTTGCTTGCACTTATTTTAACCTGTTTGTCCTACCTCCATCGGCACAAGATTGTAGCTTCCCTTTCACAGTAGATGGAAATAATTCACGCAGAGTATGGAGTTCACCTTCAGAACAAATCTTTTACTGCAAGTTGGCCAAATTAGGAGACATCCGTCCTTGAGCAGTAGCTCTCTGATGCAAAGTTTAAATTATCTTAATACTATTCTCTATGTACCTCACCACACCCCCGTCATCTCTACCCCATGTGCACTGTGAGGAACTACGATGAGGTAAGTTGTTTTGGCCGCTCTTTTCCTTGTGTTACATAAGATGTGTACATTTCTATTTTTACCATGTATGTAGAATGAAAATTTCCACCCCGGAGTCTGGGTACTGGTTGCTATGCAGTATCTAGGTATAGGTTCACTTTAGTTCACATTTAGCTCGTTGCAACGAGCCGGGACTGGTATTATCTGGTTCCAACCAGGTGTGCCCTGTCTCCAAGGCTCAGGAATCATTCCACTGTCTCCTTTTACAGTTCTTTCCTTCATTCTATTTTCTCTCTTGATGGTTTGCCACCCCTTAGTAAGTTCCTGGAGAGATCTAGCCAATTCTATATAGTTTTCCACAAAACGTGCATAGTGGTTAAATAATACCTGTACCTGTCGCACTGTTATTGATTAGGACCGATTCAGAACGGCTTGTTCCCTTTCCCTGGAATGTCTTTCTCTCCTTTTGATATCTGGTACCTTAGGTACATAATTTGGGACTGTCCAAATTGTGCCTAATCAGGGTTTACATCTTGTTTCAAGGTTTGAAAAATATATCATATCATCCTTTACTCCTTCCAAGGCTACAAATATGTCATAAACATACTCGAAAATTTAATCCATGGCCCGTTGAGGGTGATCTGACTATATACTTGTGCCATATGTCGAAGGAAAATGACGAATTGTTATGAAACCCCTTGGGCAACCTATTCCATGTGTACTGTTGGGCCCCTTTTGTAAAAGCAAATTGAAGATGGTGGTCGGGATGTATTGGCCTTGACCAAAACCCATTTAAATTCAATACTCATGCCTGGTAACATCAGTGGAGAGAAATGCGAAGTTAATGCTTCAGATTGACAACTTTCAGATCTTTGGGATGAGATTTGTCAAATTTAAATCTGTTATTGATTAATGTTTATTAATACATAGTTCAATGTAACTTTATGGTTACGTACCAAGGTACAGTGAAATTCAATTTTTGTTTCAGTTCAGTAAAAATCTTGGTACACAATCACAAGAGTGTAAGAATAGTGGGTTACACTGAGACAATACACAAGAGTTGCCAGATTTCCTGCGCTACTTTGTACCCTTCAAGTTCAAAATTGTTATAAAATGTGAAGTTGTACATTTAATACATCTGACATTCAGAGGCATTAAAAAAAATAACTGAATGATTAAAATTAACTTTAGAATTTCAATAGTTAACTGAAGACATTTTCTTCAAATTAAAAAGCTTACATCCCTTTGACGTGTGTCTTTGCTCTCAATCAACACTGAAGTCAAAAGGACCTTAGATCTTATTCCAATTCTAACTAGGACATTGGAAATTTCAACTACTATGTCTAATACCAAACTATATCGTACATATATCTTGTTATTAACGATTATTGGAGTATTGGTGAATATGTGATACTCTTCCACAGTTTCAGGTTTCAAAATGGTGTAGATGGTACAATCTCTCTGGTTTCTTTACTGACCCAAAATACAGTTGGCTGCATTTTAACTTGCTACTGAAGAGACTTCACAGAGTGCAGGAGTAGCTCAGCCGGTTAGGTAGCAGCTTGAAAGAAAAGGGATAGGTGACATGTTTTTCTGAGATGCTGCCTGACCTGCTGAGCTACTCTAGCACTCTGTGAAGTCTCTTCAGTAGCAAGTAACCCAGCACCTACAGTTCCTTGTTTCTATTGAAGAGACTTAATTGTCTATCTAACTGCTGCCATCAATTCTGATTTAGTAGGATACTGTAGCGGCACCTGCTGGTGCCGGTGGGTAGTCGAAATGCAGACGATTCAGTTCCCGACGCCCATCAGAGCGCCGTCAGCCTCAAGCTGCCAGTGTTTTGGCCTGAGCAGCCGCAGGTGTGGTTTGCACATGTGGAAGCGCAGTTCCACCTGCGCCGCATCGTCGCAGACAAGACAAAATATTTTCATGTAGTAGGAGCCCTGACGCAGGAGTCAGCCTCCCGTCTGCTGCCTTTTCTGCAGAACACACCCGCGACCGCCAAGTACGACGGCCTCATGGCCCTCCTACTGCACACTTTCGGGCTCAGCCGCCAGGACTGAGCCACCCGCCTTCTACACATGGACAGTTTGGGAGATCACAAGCCGTCGGTTCTCATGGTCGCGTTAATGGATGGTCACCGCCCATGCCTGCTATTCAAGCAGGCATTCCTAGAACAATGCCAGACGATGTCCGCCTCATGCTCGCAGGTGCGGATTTCGCCGATCCTCTGCAGCTTGCCGAATGGGCCGACGGACTCTGGCTGATGAAACATTAAGATGGCGGCGCCATTAACCACGTGTCTGCACCAGAGCGCCCTTCGCGTCAGCCGGACCGCAATGAGGCCCCGCCCACGAATTCCAGCGCGGAGCCACAGCAGCGATCCGGGACCGTTGGTATCACCTCTGCTGGGGCGCGGAGGCTCAACGCTGCCGCCAACCCTGTATGTTTCAGGGAAATGCCTTGGCTGATCGTCTGTAGAGGTGATCACGATCGGCCCAAACAGCCGCCTCTACGTACGTGACCTCCACTCTGGCCGCTGTTTTCTAGTGGACTCCGGTGCAATCGTCAGCATCCTCCCTCCGACCGGGCGCGACACTCGTGCTGGTAGGCGGGGCCCCGTGCTCACTGCCGTTAACGGGAGCACCATCCGAACGTACAGTACGCGGACCCTTCCACCTACCTTAGACTCCCGCCCGTACGAGTTTAATGTGGCGGACGTCGCTCAGCTGCTCTTGGGAGCTGATTTCCTCTGCGCTTTCTCCCTCAGCGTGGATTTACGGGACGGTTGCATGACTCTGCGGTCGCCCATCGGTTCCACTGCACCGCGGGCCCCACCCCCACTTGACCAGCAGCTCAACGCCATCGCCGATGTGGATGGTCCTTACGCCGCCCTGCTCTCGGATTTTCCTGAGCTCCTTACACCCCGTTTCAGTGGGCGGCTCTTAAACACGGGGTCGTGCATCACATCCCCACCGAAGGTCCTCCGGTGCGTGCCCGGGCTCGCCGCCTCCCGCCGGACAATCCCCATCCCGCCGGGATGAATTTCAACTGATGAAGGACATGGGGATTGTCCGGTAGTCCAACAGCCCATGGGCCTCCCCACTGCATATGGTCCCGAAAGCGAAAATGGAGGCCATGCGGTGATTACCGGCGCCTGAACGCAATGAGCACAGCGGACCGCTATCTGGTGCCTCATATTCAGGACTTCTCCACGCACCTCGAGGGCGCCGCTTTCTTTTCCAAGGTTGACCTCATCCGGGGTTACAACCAAATCCCCGTACACCCCGACGATGTTCCGAAAACCGCTACGATCACCCTGTTTGGCCTGTTCGAATGGCTTTGGATGCCTTTCGGGCTAAAGAATGCTACGCAGGCATTCCAGCGGCTGATGGACCAGATCGGACGGGGTCTGCCTTTCGTGTTCATTTATTTGGACGACATCCTGGTCGCCAGCGCCTCGCAAGCAAAGCACGTCACCCACCTCCGGTCTTTGTTCCAGGGCCTCCGCGAACATGGCCTCATCATTAACCTCGCAAAATGCCAGTTTGGCCTCCGCTCCATCTCCTTTCTGGGGCACAGCGTTAGCCCGCAAGGCGCTACCCCCCCCGCTCCCCGTGAAGGTCGAGGCCATCCGGCAGTTCCCCCGGCCGCTCACCATGAAGGGGCTACAGGAGTTTGTCGGTGTTAGGTACTTCCCCCCTCCCTCTGGTGAATGCTATTTACTTAACTCTTCTGTTTCTCTCCTGAGTGCAGGCCCCGTGGCTGGGAGTCAGGAATCAAGGGGTTAAGGGCTCCTGTACCCGATTGGCCAAGCTGCGTCAGGTGACGGTGACTCATCAGAAGCTTAAATACCAGAATCTCCCAGAATTCTCTCTCTTCGTCGACCCTGGCTCGTGAGCAGGTTGCTGGTCTGAGCTGCAGGAGGCCTGGCCACATGGCATAGAACTTTGTGTATTATTACCTACATTTGTTAATTAATATTGAATTGGGACAGATAAGGGCTGACCTGAGGGTTTTTGTGTATTTTGTTTCAGGGTTATTTCCATTTAGGCAGGTTAGAGACTCTAGTTCGACGGCCCATTGAGAGGCTGGGCTGGAGCACAGTTATCTTTGTTTATTAGTATGTCCTTGTCTGGGTTGTTTTGATCAGGTTTGGGTTTTAACAAAGTAAAAGTCTATTTTCTTGAACTTGAGCCTGGTTTTTGATTATGTTATGCGACTCTGAAGTACCTGCATTCGGGAGTCGTAACAGTCAGCATGGTGAATTTTTATCATCGTTTTGTGCCGGCAGCTGCTGACATCATGTGCCCCCTGTTCCGATGCCTGGCAGGTAAACCGTGGGACCTCGTGTGGTCCGAGGAGGCAGACACGGCTTTCGAGGCCGGGAGGAGTTCGTCTCCGTCGGCCGTCTCAAACCCGCCCACGTGGATGTGGACAGCCTGGTGGTCGTTGCTGCACTGCGATGTAGAGGTCATCCACCGGCCGTCCTGAGCGTACTGAGTAAGCTCATTTCCTCCACCCCTGTTATTTCTGCTCCTTTGCCTGCCCCAGACTTGTTTCGCAGGCCCCCCATGTTACACCCGCCCCGCCTTCGTGGTCCCTGCGTCCTCCTGGCCCTGTTTCGCCGGCCCCTCATTTTACGCCCGCCCCACCTTCGTGGACCACACGTTCTGGTCGTTCCATACGGGTCCCCGCTTGGTTTCGTACCTCAGGTTCTGGGGCAGTACTGTAGCGGCACCTGCTGGTGCCTGTGGTAGTCGAACCCTGAGGTTAGCTACCTTGGTCATGTGACTGTGGGGAGGGGTTTTGTTTTCGCGTGTTTTCTGGGCAAGCCTCATTCATTCTTTCGACCACCGTTGTGGTAAGAACGTTTGTGTTTAGCTGTTGTATGATCTCCGTCGTTTTCACCGCTTTAACAATAAAGCTTGTTTGGAAACCAACCATTGTCTCGACTCGCTAAAATACTATATATGGGTTGGTCATACTTCGTATAAGTTGGCCAACCACTGGAAAGGCTTTCACTTTTATTTCCCAAGATCCTCCATCTACTTCTACGCCCGCTCTTGTTGCACATAATGTTTTATTTTACTTCCTCGTCTATTATCATGATGGGGTTTACTGCACTTACTACTGCAATTTTTTGTAAAAACCAGCTATCATTGTTCCAGGAGACAATCCCTAAAATTGAACCTTCTGCAGTTTTACATAACCAAACCCTAATTTCTGTACTAAACTTGTGTTTCCCGTAGGGTAGGTTTACTAAGTACTGCAAAGTTTTCTCCTCCCCCTATCCAGCTTCTCTTTACAACCTTATGTGTGAGTGGCAATGCAATAGCAATTATAGATAGGAATATATCGTTCTCTAATAGTTTGCAATACATCCCTGTGGATCTCCCTCTTCTTGAAGGCTGATACCGACCATGCTATCTTTGCTATCCGAGCCCCCACCCCTTGCTTGACGCATCTACCGAGGTTTGAATGGTCAGTTTTGATCGATTGCCTGGCTGGAACTCACGATTTTGATTGCTTGCTCAGTTCTGCTTTGGAATTTGCCCTTCTCAGTTGCCATCCTCCACCCACCAATCCTTTGTGAAATATCCATTCTTGTGACAATTGTTGGACCGTGGCAGCTCTGAGATGCCTCCCTTCCTTTTCCTACACTCGTAGGTAAAATATTCTACCATATAGCATTCTTGTTTGCCCTCATCATTTATCAAATTGATTTTAGCCTTTGTACCCTGATTCACCTGATCTGTCATTGCCAGGTCAGTATCTCATTGAAATTGTTCCCCACTGGGACCTCCATGTTCAATATTCGCTTTCCTCCGCCTGTACCTATTTTCTATGTTTCTCTGTTTAAGTGAGGTACCATTCCATACTGAAATAAAATCAGGAACACATAATCTTTTCTCTTAGGGTTCGTCTGTACAAAACAATGGTGAGGTTACATTTGGGGTATTGTGGTAAAGAGTGGAGAGAAGATTTACACGGATATTGTCAGAACCTGAGGACCTGGGCTACAAGGAGACGTAGGGCACGCTAGGACATTATTACTTTGATAGTAGAAGGCTACATGGGTGATATTAGTTCAAGTTCAAGTTCACATTTATTGTCACATGCACCAATTGGTACAGTGAAATTTGAGTTACCATACAACCATACGAATAAAAAGAACACAATAAACAATTAAATTTAACATAAACATCCACCACAGCGGAATCAACCTTTCTCACTGGGATGGAAGGCAATAAAGTTCAATCACTCTTCCTCTTTGTTCACCCGTGTCCGGGGCCTTTGAACACTCCACAGTCATCGCTACGGACGGTCCGATGTACAGGCCCTCTCGCCGGGATGATTGAAACTCCGGCGTCGGAACGGAACACTCAGCGACTTGGAGTTTCCGATCGACCGCTTCTTTTTACCGGAGACCGTGGCTTCTGAAGTCCACAAGTCGAGCTGGATGGAGCTCCAACACTGGCGATCCTCGGCAAAAGATCCCAGGACTCCTCGATGTTAAAGTCAGCGCAGCGCCCGCTGCTAGAAGCTTCGCAATCCACAGCTCCACGGTGTTAAAGTCAGCAGGCCAAATACTCCGGAGCTCCAACACTGGCAATCCTCGACAGGATCCCACGCTCCGCGATGGTAATTCAACGCTGCGTCTGCTGCTGAGCTCTGGGCCGGTCTCCGGTAGGAAAGGCCGCACCAATCCAGTTGGTAGGCCGTGAGGGGAGGTGGTGGGGGGGGGGGGGGGGCTGCGAAGATGCGACAAGGAGAAAAGGCGCATCTCCGTCCAGGTAAGTGACAGAAAAATGGTTTCCCCCAATTCCCCCCACCTACCCCACATAAGACATACAGAGAAACATTAAAACATACATTTAGACGCACTAAAAATAACAAAAAAGGCGAAAGGACTGACAAACTGCTGGTGAGGCAGCCACTACGGTGGCGCCACCCAATGGAATTATAGAGGTGTATATATAATGATGAGGGGAATTGATAGGGTGAATGCACAAAGTCTTTTACCCGGGGTAGGGGAATCAAGAACCAGATGTCACAGGTTTAAGGTGAGTGAGGAAAGATTTAATAGGAACCCGAGGGGCAACTTATTCACTCAGAGAGTGGTGAGTGCATGGAATGAGCTGCCAGAAGTGATAGTTGAGGCAGGTAGAATAACAACATTTAAAAGACACTCGGGTAGGTACATGGACTGGAAATGTTTAAATGGATATGGATGAAATGGGACTATTTTAGATGGGGCATCTTGATCCACATGGATTGGGTTGAAGGGCCTGTTTCCTTGTTACAGTATATGACTCTATGACTAAATCTCAAAATGTTTACTATAAACCACAAACTTTTGTTCCGCATAATTCTACTTTCTCCCGCATAATTCTACTTTCTCCCTTGGCACTCACTGTCAGCAAACTCACTCATCAACCCATCCACATTTATGTCTAGGTTATCACAAAGAGCAGGGGTTCCAGCACAGTCTTCTATGAATAAGACAGATCTGATTCCATACGACCAAGTCATTGTGAATCCCATCCATCCATCCATACTTTTACTAAAACTCGCATCTTGGCCACTTCCGTTTGCATTTTAAAAAAAAATGTGCGCAAAAACTGTACCCTTTTTCGCTAGGATTTATTTTGCCACCTTACCCACCGTTCTCCTCTCCTCCAAGCACACCAAGTTTTGTTCCGATTGGTAGAAGATTACAGAAGTTATTAAGGTTTAAAAAATTGTGAGATCTGCAGATTGGTCTTCTCGCCTGTCGTTCAACATGAAGGTAACGCCCCTTCCGGCGCCTGCTGGAGAAAAACCTCGGAGACGGGGCTGAGTAAACAAGTGCTGATTGAGTCCACAAGCCGTGTGGAGTCGGGAAAGTTGGTGTGTGATGTCGGGAAAGTCGCTGAGTGGTGTTGGGGAAAGTCGCTGTGGTGTCAGGAAAGTCGCTGTGTGGCGTCAGGAAAGTCGCTGTGTGGTGTCGGGTAAGCCGCTGTGTGGAGTCGGGAAAGCTGCTGTGCGGTGTTGTGAAGGTCGCTGTGAGGTGTTGGGAAAGTCGCCGTGTGGTGTTGGGAAAGTCAATGTATGTTGCCGCGGCCAGTGGCCGCTGAGTAGAGTCCCCCCTCCCCCTCCTCCACACACACACCCCCTTCCCCCTTCCCCCTTCCCCCTTCCCGTCCCCTCCCCCTCCTCCCCACACACCCCACCTCACCCCCACACACCCACACCCCTTCTTTACCCCTCCCCATTCCTCCCCTCTCCCCCCACCCCCCACACCACGCCCCCCACACCACCAACCCCCAACACCCCGGCACCCCACCCCTCCCCCCACCCCTTCCCCCACACCCCCCCTCCCCCTCACGCCACTCCCTCACCCCTCACGCCACCCTCCCCCCACGCATTTTGTAGATGGCATGTACTGCTACTGCAAGAATAAACGCTTAAGGTGAATTCTCATTATAGAAATATGTTGTTTCCAATCACGATATTTTCCCTCTGTTATCAAGTCATGCAGAATGTTCTCTTGTCATGAGAGCATTGCTTCACTTCCTGTGGTTCTGCTTTTAATCTTCTCTCCCCATTCTCCCTGCCTGCTGTTTGCAGTTTCAGTATCAGATCAGAGGCAGTTGGATATCATTGTCCTATCGGACACTAGAGGCCAGCATTGTCATTAGTTTCCCCTTTCTTAGTTCAATTGAGCCATCACATCTGAAGTTCAAGTTAAGTCAAATCAAATTGAGTTTGTTGTCATATGCACAAGTACGGTGAGGCGCAGGTACAAAGAAATTCTTGCTTGCAGTAACATCACAGGTGTTATAGGCTCAGACCAACACGTAAAAACATATTATATACATAGACCCACCTAACTTTTTTAAACTGCAAAATAACAAGACATAGGTCAAAAACACAAATAGGAAAATAAAATGCATGGAATGCAAGAGGTGGATCATAATGTTCCTTCTCGAGGTAGGATTAGGCTTGTGTGGTTTGGTTCAAGAACTTGATAGTTACAGGAAAGTAGCTGTTCCTGAACCTGGCGTTGTGAGACTACAGGTTTCTGCATCTCCTGCCCAATGGTAGAAGTGAAAAATAGGCATGGCATAGATGATAGTAAGATTAAACGAGAACTTACCAGTTCGAAGTTTGATCTTTATTTTATGAGGAGTAACGATGAGGGATTACGTGAAGAAGCCCCGCCTGGCGCTGGAACGGCATACTTCAAAGCAGCGGCATGAAAAACACAGAACACAATAGCCGGAGTAAGATAGTAAGGCTCATCATAGATTTAGAACTACCAGATGATCATTTATTTTATGAGGGTGTGGAGTGGAGGGCACGTAATCCCTCATCGTTACTCCTCATAAAATAAAGATCAAACTTCGAACTGGTAAGTTCTCGTTTAATCTTACTATTTTACTTCGGAGTCACGTGAGTGACTACGTGAAGATTTTGAAGCTTCTGTGTTTTTCATGTCGTAGAATTCTTCCATACGACAGTCCGGCTAGGTCAACACATACATGAGAAAACCAGACTAGTTTTAGCTCTTTCCATAAATCTTTTAATGATAAAAGAACATATAATAACCCTCTTTTATACCTGAGGGAACCATTACAAAGTGATAAAAGATATAAATGATAACATAATTGATAATATCAATCAATAGTGAAACAAAGCAGGTGATTATAGTGAACCCAACACCGCGTGTCCAAAGCCTGTCATTGTGTGAACAGGTTTATTGTAGAACTTTGAGAAAGTTTCTTCTTTACACCACCCTGCGGTTTCTAAAATATGTTCGAGTGGTACGTCCTGTAACTTCGCCGCGGATGTAGCTGCTGCCCTGGTGGAGTGAGATTTGAACACATCAGTGTCTACTCCTGCTAAAAGTAACACCTGTTTTAACCACCTTGAGATTGTTTGCACTGAAGCTTTTGTGTGTGGTTTCTTATGCGTAATCATTAATGTTTTTTCATCTCCTCGAAGAGTTTTGGTAACTTTTACATAATGATTCAAATGTTTAACTACACACAACGTTGGATCAATGGGATAAGCTTGAAACATTACCTTCTCCCCTGGTCTGCTTTGTTTGATCAGATCATAAACATAGAACACAATGTTATCTGCAGTCACATGCATACAGTCTAAACGTAACATTTGTAATGTTTGCACCCTTTGAGCTGAAACCAATGCCATTAACATTACTAATTTAAATGTTAACCTTTCCAATGACAAAACTTCGATTGGAGTCCATTGCCTAAGTAAGGTAAGTACAATGCTAACATCAAAATTTCTGTATATCTTGGTTTGGGTGGATTTTTGTTAAAGATTCCTTTCATAAATCTGGATATTAATGGATGTGATCCAATTGATTTCTGGTCAGAGATTTGTCCTAAATAAGATGATAAGGCACTACGTGCACTATTAATGGCACTGTAACTTAGGTGTTGTTCAAAATGCAACTCGGCAAGGAACTCCAATATGTTTGCAATGTTCACAGTATGATAGGATATATTTGACTGTCTGCAAAAATTTTCCCATTTCTTTATATGTGTCATATATTGTCTCTGAGTGCTATCTCGCCATGATGCGACTATAATATCCATAGTTCTATCCGACAATCCAAGCTCCTGTAGTGGTCTGGTCAAAACCTGCAGATTAACAAATTCATATAAGCATGTAATGGATGAATTTCTTTGGTTACTGGTTTTATCAATAAATCACTGCTGCTAGGAATTGACATATATGGTTCTTTAATCATATTTAACATCAATGGGAACCATGGTTGTGTCGGCCAATTTGGAATTACCAATAATCCTGTGGCAGAATCTTGTTCTATTTTCTTCAGACATTGCTGAACCAGAGCAAATGGCGGAAAAGCATAAAAGAACATATTCCCCCAGTTTAGTGAAAAAGCATCTAATGCTACTGCGTCTGGATCTGGTTCCCAAGACACATATTTAGGCAATTGATGATTTAGTCTTGATGCAAACAGATCAATGTCTGGTAACCCATATTGAGTCACAATTTTACTGAAAATAACTGGGTTCAACATCCATTCTGTGTTATCTTTAAACATCCTTGATCTATTGTCTGCCACCACATTGTCTTTACCTGGGATATAATTTGCCGAAATCCAAATTTGGTGGTTAATACACCATTGCCATATCTGATTGACCAAACAATCACATGATACCGATCTGACTCCACCCATGTGATTAATATATGCAACAGCTGTTTTATTGTCTACTTGTATCAGTACATGCAGATTCTTTTTTGTAGAACAATATGCCTTCAACCCATAAAATGCACCCAATAATTCTAAATAGTTAATACCATATGTTTGGAGAAACATTTCCTCTTGGACAGTCCATCTGCCCCCACAGCTGGTGAATGAATCTGTCGCCCCCCATCCGAGAGCACTAGCATCTGTTTGTAAAATCACTTCAGGCTGTTGTATCAGAATGTTTTTAGCAGCTTGTGGGACATTTTCAATCCACCATTGTAATTCCAATAAAGCTTCTTTTGTTAATTGCATAGGCCTATCAAAATGGCCTGCTCTCTTTTTTTAGAGCTCTTATTTTGTCCCTTTGAAGGTTTTGGTAATGTAATGGACCAAATTCTACTGCAGGAAATGCTGCTACTAGTTTACCAATAACCTTTGCTACTTCTCGGATGGAGGGATAAGATTTGTGAATGAGACCCCTACAGGTCACCAAAATATCATCAATCTTATCTGTTGGCAAAGTTACTAACATAGTAACTGAGTTAATTACAAACCCCAAATAGTTAATTGACTGTGCTGGCTGCAGCTGGGACTTAATTGGATGAATCAAGAAACCTAACTTCTAAAATAAAGTTTTAGTTGCTGAAATTGATTTTTCAGCTGATTCCTGATTACTATTGATGATTAAAATGTCATCCAGATAAGCCATAATGATGTGCTTTTGTGCTCTTAATTGTGCTAAAGCTGGTTTCAACAGCTTTGTAAAGAGCCTGGGAGCTGAACTTAACCCATTTGGTAAAGCTTTGAATTGCCACAGCTGTCCCAGCCAATTAAATTTTAAATACCTTCGAAAGAACTGATGTATTGGTACTGAATAGTACGCATCCTTTAAATCAATTGTAGCCATATAACAACCTGCTGATATCAAATGTCTTGCAGTGTTAAATGTTTCCATTTTAGAATGTTTATATTCGACAAATTTATTAAGACTTGTAAGGTCCAGAATAATTCTGCAACCACCATCTTTTTTATTTCTTGGAAATATATTTGACACACATTGATGCTCATGTTCAACAGTTTTTTCAATAACACCTTTTTTAAACAATTTGTCAATTTCCACATTTATTTCTGCCTCTTCAATTGCAGAAAACATGAAACCATAAGCAGGTTTATTTTGTACCGGAGAATTAACACCTTCTTTAAATGTAATAGTAGCTCCTGAAACTGTTTGTAAAATAAACCGATCAGATGTGATGGCAAGCCATTCATCATAAAACATTTGTAATCTCCCTCCAACTGGAGATTTGTCCACAGTTTCTTTAAGCATAGAATAAATTTTTTGTACCTCTCCATATGAACGTGGTGGTCTCCTTCTCCCCGTATACGGGTGAACATTAGGCTGTGTCGGATGATAATATTTTCTTATCATACTCCTGCCTCTGTTTCCAAAATCAAATCCCCTTCTTGACGAAAAATACCTTTTTTGTCTAAAGACGAAAGGTCTCATGTGGCTAATAGATTTAGCCTCTTCATCCATTTCTCTTATTTGTTTAGGCAGGTTTTCTCCAAATAGATAACCAGGAGCTTGAACACCACTTGATCGACACAGACCTGCAAACCTTGGATGAAATATGGGCCGAATCGCAATTTTCCTCATACAATTAATTTCATAGAAGGAATTGCATAATAAGCCAAAAGTATCTTTTTGAATTTTATCCATCTCCAACCCCTCCATTTGCCTTCCAAAAGCAGTAATGGCAGCAGAAATCAATTTGAGGATTCTTTGAAATCTTATTTCTTGTCCTCTCATGCCTGGAGTCATAGGCGTCCATATAGACGGATTAACCGTAGGTACCTTCAATGAGGTGCAATTTTCCGGTGTTTTATATAATTCTGCTGTTTCAATCATCACAGAATCTTGAAGTTGGTGAGATACCATATAATTAATACTGGCAGCTAGGTTTTCTTCCATAGCCTCACCACTTCCTTCAGGTATAGCAAAATCTTTTGCCATCTCAGGCACATCTGGCCTTCTCTTTTTTATACGTGGTGTGCACTCATAATCCACATCACCACTTGCAGGGTCTGTCTTTTGCAGCCCTGATACACTTGGAATTATATCCAATGAGACTTCCTCCGCCCTTAATTCTGGGTCCGGAGTTTCAAATTCCCAATTTGGCACATAGCCATATTCTGTATATTCAAACCCCTCAGGGTCATTTTGGGAAACTTCTGGGTACTGTGACCCTTGTCTCATTACATTTTGGAGCACTTTCTCCATATGTTCCATTTTTAGCCATATAGCTTTATTATCCGGAGGACTTTCATTATCAGAGTCATTATCAGAAACCACGGGCCTCACGGATTTCTTTTTACATTTTCTAGGAACATTTTCCTCCGTGGTTAGTATTTCTGGAGAAATTATAGTCTCACTAACGGGTGAATCAGCGGCCACCGGTATCGGAACCGGATCCGCACTAAACTCTTGTCCCGTATCTTTAGCTTCACCCCGGGACGATCTTTTTACCCGCGAAACTTTCCTTTGAGACTTCTCCATTTTCTTTTCCATTTATCTCGCTAAATCAGTACGCCAGCGTGACTCTGATTTTAACTTTTACTTTCTCTTTTACTGGTTTTACCAGCGTAACGTCTTTTTTAGAACGTCCCCACTTTTCCTTACACTTATCTGCGGGTCCGTTCCGGCCGCTGCGAGGAGCTGTGCTCTACAACTCTTGCTTCTGCCGTCAGCGTCGACGTAATGCCGTTCCAGCGCCAGGCGGGCTTCTTCACGTAGTCACTCACGTGACTCCGAAGTAAAATGGGAATCCTTTATGATAGATGGGAGGGGTGTGTTGGCGGTGGAGGGGTGTGTGTGGGGGGCAGGGTGTTGTGTGGGTGGGGGGAGTGGGGGCAGTGTGTGTGGGGGAGGAGTGTGGGCAGAGGCAGGTGTGAGGGCCGGGGGGTTGTAGGGGGAGGGGGGTGTGTGGGCCGGGGGATTGTAGGGGGGAGGGGGATGTGTGGGCGGGCATTTGCGGGGGGCATGAGTGTGTGGGGGGCAGGGGGAGTGGGGTAGGGGTAGGGTGGGGAGGGGCTGTGTGTGGGTGGGTGGGGTGTGTGGGCAGGGGGCTGTTGGGCCGGGTGTGGGGGGCAGGGGGGTTTGTGGGCGGGAGGGAGTGGGGCGTGGGGGGGGATGCGTGTGGGAAGGGGGTGTGAGGGGGAGAGGAGATGTGCGGGGGGTTGTCGGGGGGGGTTTGGGGGTGGTGGGAGGTGTGTGGGCGGGGGTCGTGGGGCAGATGGGTTGTCAGCGGGGAGTGTGGGGCTCTGGGGGGGGGGATGTGGGCATGGGCCTGTCAGGGGAAGTTGGGGAGGGGGGTGTGTGAGCCGGGGGGTGTGGGGATGGAGGCTGTTAGCGGGGGGTTGGGGGGATGGGGATGTGGGGATTGTGGGGAGGAAGGGGGTGTGTGTGTGGCAGGAGGTGTGTGGGGAGCAGGAGGAGTGTGGGCGGGGGGCAGGGGAATGTGGGGTTTGTGTAGGTGTTGGGCAGGTGTGGAGAGGGGCAAGGGGTGTGTGTGGGTGAGAGGGTCTGTGAGAAGGAAGGGGAGTGTGCATGGTTGGGGAGCAGGATGTTTGGGTGTGTGGGGTGGGGGGGTGTACAGTGTAGATCAATCACTATTGCTGATTTGATCCCTGACTGGTTTCGATATTTAGGACATGATCCCTAATCATTGTAGGTTTCCACCATGCCATCGTGCGGAATGAAAGCAATCATACTTGCTGTTTGAGCTACGACTTTGAGCCTTCAGTACCTGTCATTATGGTCTCTGTATGTATTCTTATTAAAGTACTTATTATGAAGTTCTATGACTCAGTTTTATCAGTACTTTACTCACAGTATTAGAAATGAACCGGATCGTCTTTGGCTGCTGTTTTACTAATTTCACACTCTCAGAGATGGCTGAAACCTTCCGAAAACCGGAACCTCTAGTCTTCTACTCTATGATTCTTGTCTGCCAACTCAATTTTCTATCCATGTGAGCACTACTTAAAAGAAAGTTTTGACCCCCAATACCATAACCAGTGCCCTAATTTTGCCCACTAATCTCCTATGTGGGACCTTATCAAATGCTTTCTGAAAGTCCAGGTACACCACATCCACTGGCTCTCCCTTGTCCATTTTCCTAGTTACATCCTCAAGAAATTACAGAAGATTAGTCAAGCATGATTTCCACTTCGTAAATCCATGCTGACTCAGACCGATCCTGTTACTGCTATCCAAATGTGCCGCTATTTCATCTTTTATGATTGACTCCAGCATCTTCCCCACCAACTGGTCTATAATTCCCTGTTTTCTCTCCCCGCCTTTCTTAAAAAGTGGGATAACATTAGCTGCAATCCACAGGAACTAATCCTGAATCTATTGAACATTGGAAAATGATCACCCATGCGTCCACGATTTTGAGAGCCACTTCCTTAAGTACCTCGGAATGCAGACCATCAGGCCCTGGGGATTTATCAGCATTCAGTCCCATCAGTCTACCCAACACCATTTCCTGCTTATGGATTTCCTTCAGTTCCTCCGTCACTCCAGATCCTCTGGCTAGTACATCAGGAAGATTGTTTGACGATCGAAGCAAGACATAACACTGCAAGCATATTTTGTTAAACCTGTGGGACGTTTTATTCCGCAATGTAATAAGGTGCCTCCCATATCGCTAAAAGGAAGAAAGCCCCACTTTTGGTCAAATTTGCTATGGCTGTAAAAGGCGCAACCATTTCTGCAGATGGGAGGGGGGATATCTGGGCACGAGGGGATGTGGGTGGGAGGGGTGTGTGTGGGAGTGAGGGGCATGTGTTGTGTCGGCGGTGGGGGGGTGTTGGGAGGAGGGGGGCGTGTGGGCAGGGGAGGGTGTTCGGGGGGGAAAGAGCTCAGAGAAAAGACAGGGGGAGAGCCATGGGGGGAGGGGGGGTATCATGAGGAGGGGGGCAGGAGCCAGCGAGGGAGGCCACAGGGGAAGGGGCTGGAGCTGGGTGGTGGTGCAGTGGGGACTCACAGCGGGTGGATCAGTAATTGGTCGCTCTCCTCCGCCAGGATCATATTCTTCACTTTCCGTTTGACTGACATCTCCAGCTCTATGCCGCTTCCGGTCCATCCGACAATTGTGTCCGGTTGGAGACCTCCGCCGGCCACGGCGGAGCGTCCCTCTGCTGCAGTAAAGACGTCGAGCGGCACGCAGGAATGGGTGTCACCGTCATCCTGACTGACAGGAGAGGAGACCAATCGCTGTGTCGTTGACTGACAGGAGAGGAGAGCAATCTGCGCATGTGCAGTTTTAAAGTTTTTAATCTTAATAACGTTTAAACTATACCATCGATCGGATCAAAACTTGTTGCACTTGCGCATTGGAGAATGTTGAATAAGGTGGTGGAAAATCGTAGCGCTATCGTGTACCGTTTTTGCGCAAATAGAAAAACCACGCAAACCGGAAGAGCTCAAGATCAGAGTTTTATTTATGTATAGATGTCATGTCCGATTAACCCAACTAATTTTATTTTATGGAGATAACAAGGAAGGCTAGTGTGTGTAGAACATTTAAAGTAAACTGCAAGGTTTTGATAATTTCCACCAGGTACATTGCTTGCAGGATCCAAGGTTAGTTCCAAACTGGTTCAGTAGCAGATAGCGAAGGCTCGTGACCGACTAGAATTTTAATGAACAGAAGTCTGAAAGCAGTAGATTTCCACGGAGTTTAGTGCAATATTCTTTGCTCTGTGTGCTATCTTTAGATTTAATTTAAGGGCTTGAAGATGGTACCAGAGTCCAAAGAGTGTTGGTAATCTTCAACTCATTGCTTGAAAGGGTGCTGGAGGCTGAAACCATCAAGACGTTTGAAGTGCAGCTGAACAAACACAAAGAGCCATAACTTAAACCTACATGGATTATGTAGGACAAATTACTTTGTCAGTGATGTACCTTATTCCCCCTTATTTCTGACCAAAATTAATATTTTTGAAAGCAGACACTACATAAAAATTGTAAAATACCAAGCATCAATTATTAACCCTTATTTATAGTTTCAAGGTTTGCCAATCTAGTTTCAACTAGAATAACTGCTCACTTCTGCATTATTTCTGCAGCTATTAATCAGTTTAACAGCTCCGCCACTTCTACCTTTGATAATCTCGGCCACATGAACACCATTAGTTTATTTCATGACAGTTAAGCTCTTGATATGACTGCAGTTTGTTCTCACATGTTATGGAATGGAGACTTGAAAATATTAGTTGTACTGTTTTAGCCAATTTCCTTTACCTTTAAATACAAAGATCTTGTGGTCATTAAGATTGGAATTTGTTCAACTGCTTCTTCCATTTTCTTCCCTTCATGCATGCCCAGTTTGAACCCTGAACCCACAGTCCCCCCCCTCTTACATCTTTCCCAACTACCCTTGATTAGACTTTAATTTGGTGTCTTGACGGCTCCCTGCGGTGAATCTGAAATATCCCAAAACATTTTTTAAAGGAAAACAAAACGTTTTCTATGCCAAAATTCACTCTGTATTCACTAAAATTATTGATCTGATCACATACCTTGTTATTGATTGAAGGAATTTGCGCAGTACATTTGGAAAAAAAGAAAGTGTAAGAATAGTTTAATTATTGTCAAATAATGCACTTTAAACAGAATATATGGAAGGAAAAATGGGTAAAACAAATACGACAAAAAACCCCTTTGTTTCTGGAAGCTTAATTTACTAAAATATGAAGGAATGGGATTCTACTACCACAAAAGCTAATTTTCAGTGCTGAAGAGATGTTTTTGGCAGTTATGAAGACATACTGCTATTGCGAAATATTTGCACACCAGTGAATATACATAATAGTGGCAAATTCTCTATTTTTCACTGAGCCAATCAAGCCAAGAAGACTCACATTATGTAGCTTTCATCTCAGTACCATTGAGCTACATACATGTGTCTTCCTATCCTATCTTGATTGGCGAAGAGAGGCAAATAGAGAATTTGCCACTATTATAATGTACGTTCACTGGTATGCAAATATTTAGCAATATATTAAGTCTTAATAACTACCAAAAAACACCTCTGCAACACTGAAAATTAGCTTTTGTGGTAGTGGAATCCCATTCCTTCATATTTTAGTAATTGAAGCTTCCAAAAAAAAATATTATTTTTGTTATCGTCGGCACTCCCTTGAGCCAATCAATCTTTCCCAACGGGAGGGGGGGCAGTGGGTGTTTCCCGGAGCCAATTAATTGACTCTGCTTTTGGGTCGTGGTCGGAGCTACCTGGAGGCAATTAATCCTTCCCACGTGGGGGAGGGGCGCAGTCGGTGCTTCCCGGCGCCAATGAATGGACTCAACTTTTGGGTCGGCGCACCTTGGAGGCAATGAATCCTTCCCATGTGGGGGGGCGGAGGGGCAGAGGGGGGGCAGTCCGCACTTCCCGGTGCCATGGAATGGACTCCTCTCCTTTTCCCTACCCTCAGTCCCTCCCTCTCCTCTCCCCTTTCACACTCCCCCACTAAAGACAATGTTTAAATAACATTTCTACTCCTCCCATCCCTCACTGCGTCAACTCTCATAGCTTCTGTATTGGCAGCAAAGATCCCATTGTGATGACATTTTCAGTTTTCGGAATCTTCATGGCAGCTTGTGTAAATGAGATCCCATTGTGATTGGATGACTGAGATGACTGTGAGATGCCATTGCAACAGTAAAAAGTCTCACTCTCACAGGTAGTCATTATTTTCAAAGTTGTTTTTTTTTAATCTTTAAATATCAATAACATCAACTGTGAAGAAACCATACTAATGACTGCGGGAAAAAGTTGAGTACGATTCTGCAAATATTTCCACGTTATTGTGTACCGTTTTGGCGTCGATCCTTGATCTCACAGACCGACAGACAAGCAAGACGAGACTTTTAATAGTATACTAGACCAAGTGGGACCCATTGGGCCCCGCCCCCAACGCAATGATCCACCACTCACCCGTTCCCCCAAAGCAACCCGGTTCCACCACTCACCCGTTCCCCCAACGCAATAATCTACCACTCACCCATAATCCCCATGAGAGGCCTGGTCCCCCAATGCAACCCCTTTCCCAATGTAAGATTCCACAACTCATCCGTTAGGTCCCTGGGACACGGGATGCCTGGTCCCTCAATGCAACCCGTTACCCAACGTAAGATTCCACCACTCACACGTCCCCCCAATGTAACCCAATCCCCCAATGCAATATTCCACCACTCACCCCCCAACTGTGCAGGTCATTTTAAACTTTAAAAAAAATGCACTAAGATTTAATGTGTTGCAAATGCCACCGATAAGGCCATCTTTTATTATCAAAATCTAATCATTAAACTTTGCTGTGCTGGGTTAGGCTGGCAGATGCTTCCCCTGAAGGACATTTGCTGTGAAGGACTCAATGTTCTGGGATAGAAACACTGTAGCCGGTATGGGATTGTGCCGTCATAACTGCCTAACTGCTAGCGCAGATTTGAAGAAATCCAACTTTTAAATGTCACTTTAAAACTTTTAAATCTCCCCCACTACTCCTTCTCCTTAAAACAGAGATCATCAGCAGACAGCAGCAACGATCACATTGTAATGTCATTTTTGGTTTTTGGAATTTTCCCGGCAGCTTGTGTCAATGAGATCCTATTGTGATTGCATGGCTGTGAGATGACATTGTGGCATCCTCACTGGAAGTTGCTGGCAGAGTCTCCCTGTCAAAGGTAGTTATTTTTTTCAAAGTTGGCTTTTTTTTAACTTTAAATATCAATAACTTTTGAAATATAACATCAAATCTGAAGGAATCTTGATCAGATCGATGACGGGAAAAATCTGAATAAGGTACTGCATTACCGCATACTGTTTTGGCGAAGATACAATAACACACACACATACACACACACACACGTACAATACAAGGCTAGTATATAGATAGATAGATGTACCAAATGTGGACAGGTGGGACAAGTGTACTTGGGGCATTTTGGTCGGCATGGGCAAATTGGGCTGAAGGCTTGTTTCCTTGCTATATGACTCTATGTCTCCCTAAAGGCTTTGGGTTTGAACAGAGGCTTGTTAGCTTCATAGAGTTATACAGCACAGGTACAGATCCTTTGGCCCAACCTGTCAATGCTGACAAGAATGCCTGCCTATGCTAATCCTGTGCCTGCATTTGGGCCATATCCCTCTGTCTTTCACATCCATGATTCGGTCAAAATGTATTTAAATGTTGTAATTTCAAGATGTGGTAGCTAATTACTCATCTGTATGGGAGAGACAAATAGATAAGTTTTTAAAAACTTATTTTCATCTAGTTCTTCCTAACATTAACAACCAATTGCTTAAATTATTTGTAATCATTTGATTGGAAGATTGTTTGATATTTCGGCAACTCATGAGCAGTGCAGTGGATTGGAGCTCATTATGGACACCAGCAATAACATTATTATTTATGTTTATATGTTTATTGATTCAACCTCTTGTAAATGGGACCATTTTCTGTCTGTTAATTTGATTGAGGCAATCCAAGTGTTTGTCTTAAATGGTGGACAGTTAAGTGTTTAATTAAAGAACTGGAGGTGACATGGCAAAAAAAAAATTAAGCAGTGAGTTAGTATTCATCATCAAGGATGGTGTGTACATAAATTAATAATTTAATCCGTGGACAGAAATATAGCCTACAAATGGGAACTTGATCAATTAGTAGGGTCATGGAATAGAACATTGGAAAAAGGGCTATGGAGACTGTATATTGAAGGTGCCAGTGCAGACCCAGTGGATTGCGTTTTGCAGGAAAGCATCACTATTTACTTATGTAACCACTGTTGAGTTTAGACATGGAAATCAGGAGAGAGTTGTTCTGCTCCTCTAGAGGTTTGCTACATGGATATCTCGGCAATGTACTTATCACTGAACACATGTTAAAGTGTGAGATTTCGGTATTTGCACATTTGTCTATTCCAATGAGCACAAGCTTTGATTGGTGCCCAAAATTCTCCAGACTGAAAATCTAATTCCTTCAGATTTGAAGCATTTTATCATGAAGTAATTAAAAAAATGTTTTTACAATTTTTTAACTATACTTTTGCTATTTTGTTTGAAATGTGTTTTAGATTTAACTGAACTTTCTAGTTAATTCTGTGAGCCTCAATTAGTTTTTTTTTTCCAATTGCATTGTTGGTAACGACACAGGATACTAGAAATTGTGTTACCAAATTCTAAAATTGTGAGCTGTGTCACCCAATGTGAGATTCCGGACAATACCATTAGGTTTTCCTGTGTGATGATATGTCATAGCAATTTTGATATGTGTTACTATACTGCTCTATTGCAGATTTTGCATGATCACATTTAACTGTATAGGAAGGTTGCACCAAAGATCCTATAGCAGAGCAAGATAGACCACTCCTGCTAAATGCAATGGGTTGATGTATAGTACGCAATGGAGCGAAACGTGGGCCTTTTTTTCATCCATTTCAATAACCCGACCTGACTTTGTAAATCCCTCTCCGCGTTGCGGGGGACAGTTTGCGTATGTGATATAGGGTTAGATTCATAATTCTGTTCATTCATAATTCTGTTAAATTTTGTTAAAGATTAATATGTTAACAAATTATGATTCTGTTAATTGTTTTTTTTCCAATTTTTTTTTTTAAAGATTTTCTTTTTAAATGGCTCATGTGCTGTGTTTGAGTTTGAGTTGATTTTTGTATTACTCTTGCATTCTGTAATTCATCTAATCACACTGTTCACAACTGCGGTATTTGGAAAATAATAGCAATATGAAGATTCCAGTTGCTCTGCTCTTGGAATTTTGGAATGTTCCTTAATGTTTTTTTGTGTCTATGGAATTGTTTTTCAACAATAAAATGGGTCAGGTCTTCCCAATAGCCAGAGAGTGGAATGAAATCTGTCTGTAATGGTGGGGTTACCTAAATTAAGTATTTCACAAAATAAAATTTGTTTTGAGGTAGATTAAAAAACGATGTATAACTTAAGGATGGTTTTATTCAGCAACCAGACAACTGATTAGATTGTGCAGGAAAGAACACACACACACACACACACACACACACACACACACACACACACACACACACACACACACACACACACACACACACACACACACACACACACACACACACACACACACATATGTTTAAAAAGGAACTGCAGATGCTGGAAAATCAAACCCGCACACACTGAGTTTCTCCAGCACTTTTGTCTACACACATATATTAATGTGATATAGATGTATATAATCACATAACACACACTTATATATTTTCCAAATTTGTATATATAATAATAAACTTTATTTCAGACTCAAGGCCAGACAAGGGGCAACATTACATAAAAATACATTGCAAACCTCCCCGCAACTTTACCTTGGCGTCCCAGCCATGCTGCTCTGGGCCTGACTGCGCCCTGTGGAAGGAACATAGGCATATTTTTGCTTTTTATTGTGGCAGAGAGGCAGAAGGAAAATGAGGAGAACATTTTTACCTAAGATGTTTGATTTTTACGAGGATGTTTCCGTAACCATCTTCTGTCTCCGTACTAGTATCTTTGCTCCGCTATGGTGGACAAAGATGGCGGAGACGGAAGCCGGCTACGGCAATGGGGCCGAAGATTACCCATGAATCTGCCCATGACTGTACTACGTCTTTTTCCTCAAGTGGGCTATCTTGCTCGCTATAGGATCCTTAGGTTGCACGCAGTCAAGGTCACGACCCGTGACCCGTACTGTTGCCACGCAACGCCAACTGGAGTACACGCAATGAACTGCAGTAAGCATTTACTATAGGGCCTGTCCCACTTTCACAACCTAATTCACGACCTCTGCCGAGTTTGACTCATACTCGCAGCATGGTCGTCATGAGGTCGTAGGTAGGTTGTAGCAGGCCGTGATGCTAGTCGTAGGTACTCGTGGCATCAAGGAGGTCGGGGGGTTTTTCCAGCATGATGAAAAATGTCCACGAGTAAAAAAGGTTGTGAATTAGGTCGTGAAAGTGGGACAGGCCCTTATGGCTGCCAGCACAGCAGGCCCTTCTTCTGTCCTAGCATTCGGACTGTTTGCACACTCGTGGACCCCGGGCCGTTTATCCCCGCGGCTGGGGGTGGGGGGGGGGGGGGAGGAGTTTGGGGGGAGAGGAGGAAGAGGTGGTGGGGAGGAGGAAGGAGGAGGTCGGGCTGCCGGTACAGCGCGGTCAGTGACTCTGGGTGGGCGGAGGGAGCAGACCGTCCCCTACTCTGCTGCAGCTGACGTTGCCTGGAGCCGCGGCCCTCCTCCACCCGGCCCCGTCCCACCCGTCCCCGTGTGTGGGCGCTGCCGACCCACAGCCAGTGACAGTGCGGCCCACAGGGGGAGACAGGGCGAACGGCGCCCGTGGCTGGACAGCGCTGACCCCGGGTGGGGGGGGGGGGGGGGGGGGCTCCTTCGGCCGCTTACACCTTGGTGCTCGGGTTCAGAGCAAAGATACTAGAGTATTTGGTTCAGAGTGCTCAGTACCCAAAAAAAGAACTCCACAATATTGCAATCAAATTGCTCTGAGTTTGAGTTTGCTTTATATAGCGAAGGCTTATCGAGATGGTACTGTCTGGACACGACAATGAATGCGGCTATCAGTCGCGGATTGTAAAATACGCTACACCATGAGATAATACCAATTTAAACCTTATACCTTCCGCTTTCAATGACAGCACCCACAATTATTTACAGCGTAAAAATTGACAATTTCGGCGTTTTTTAACAGGTAAGTATGCGTTTCATAGAAACATAGAAAATAGGTGCAGGAGTAGGCCATTCGGCCTTTCGAGCATGCACCACCATTCAATATGATCATGGCTGATCATTCAATTCAGTATCCTGTACCTGCCTTCTCTACATACCCCCTGATCCCTTTAGCCACAAGGGCCACATCTAACTCCCTCTTAAATATAGCCAATGAACTGGCCTCAACTACCTTCTGTGGCAGAGAATTCCAGAGACTCACCACTCTCTGTGTGAAAAATATTTTCCTCATCTCAGTCCTAAAGGAATTCCCCCTTATACTTAAACTGTGACCCCTTGTTCTGGACCTCCCGAACATCGGGAACAATCTTCCTACATCTAGCCTGTCCAACCCCTTAAGAATGTTGTAAGTTTCTATAAGATCCCGCCTCAATCTTCTAAATTCTAGCGAGTACCAGCCGAGTATATCCAGTCTTTCCTCATATGAAAGTCCTGACATCCCAGGAATCAGTCTGGTGAACCTTATCTGTACCCCCTCTATGGCAAGAATGTTTTTCCTCAGATTTGGAGACCAAAACTGTACGCAATACTCCAGGTGAAGATATGAGGTTGCTTTGGCAAGAAAGGTGAAAGTAAACCCAAAGGGTTTCTACGGCTATATTAATAGCAAAAGGATAACGAGGGATAAAATTGGACCATTAGAGAACCAGAATGGACAGCTATCTGCAGAGCCAAAAGAGATGGGGGAGATATTGAACAATTTCTTTTCTTCGGTATTCACCAAGGAGAAGGATATTGAACTCTGTGAGTTAAGGGGAAAAAAGTAGAGTAGCTATGGAAACTATGAGATTCAAAGAGGAGGAAGTACTGACACCTTTGAAAAATATAAAAGTGGATAAGTCTCCAGGTCCTGACAGGATATTCCCTAGGACATTGAGGGAAGTTAGTGTAGAAATAGCAGGAGCTATGACAGAAATATTTCAAATGTCATTAGAAACGGGAATAGTGCCGGAGGATTGGCGTACTGCGCATGTTGTTCCATTGTTTAAAAAGGGTTCAAAGAATAAACCTAGCAATTATAGACCTATTAGTTTGACGTCAGTGGTGGGCAAATTAATGGAAAGGATACTTAGAGATAATATATATAAGCATCTGGATAAACAGGGTCTGATCAGGAACAGTCAACATGGATTTGTGCCTGGAAGGTCATGTTTGACAAACCTCCTTGAATTTTTTGAAGCGGTAACTAGGGAAATTGATGAGGGTAAAGCAGTGGATGTTGTCTATATGGATTTCAGTAAGGCCTTTGACAAGGTTCCCCATGGAAGGTTGGTTAAGAAGGTTCAATCTTTGGGTGTTAATTGCGTAGTAGCAAGATGGATTCAACAGTGGCTGAATGGGAGATGTCAGAGAGTAATGGTGGATGGCTGTTTGTCAGGTTGGAAGCCAGTGACCAGTGGGGTGCCTCAGGGATCTGTGTTGGGTCCACTGTTGTTTGTCATGTACATCAATGATCTGGATGATGGGGTGGAAAATTGGATAAGTAAGTATGCAGATGATACTAAGATAGGTGGTGTTGTGGATAATGAAGTAGATTTTCAAAGTCTACAGAGAGATTTGGGCCATTTGGAAAAGTGGGCTGAAAGATGACAGATGGAGTTTTAATGCTGATAAGTGTGAAGTGCTACATCTTGGCAGGACAAATCAAAATAGGACATACATGGTAAATGGTAGGGAATTGAGGAATGCTGTGGAACAGAGGGATCTAGGAATAACTGTGCATAGTTCCCTGAAGGTGGAATCGCATGTAGATAGGGTGGTAAAGAAAGCCTTTGGTGTGCTGGCCTTTATAAATCAGAGCATTGAATATAGGAGTAGGGAAGTAATGTTTAAAATTGTACAAGGCATTGGTAAGACCAATTCTGGAGTATGGTGTACAATTTTGGTCGCCTAGTTATAGGAAGGATGTCAACAAAATAGAGAGAGTACAGAGGAGATTTACTAGAATGTTGCCAGGGTTCCAGCAACTATGTTACAGAGAAAGGTTTGAACAAGTTAGGTCTTTATTCTTTGGAGCGCAGAAGGTTAAGGGGGGACTTGATTGAGGTCTTTAAAATGGTGAACGGGATAGACAGAGTTGACGTGGATACGTTTTTCCCATTGAGGGTAGGGAAGATTTAAACAAGAGGGCATGACATGAGAATTAAGGGACAGAGGTTTCGGGGTAACGTGAGGGGGAACTTCTTTACTCAGAGGGTGGTGGCTGTGTGGAATGAGCTTCCAGCAGAAGTGGTGGAGGCAGGATCGATTTTAACATTTAAGAGTAAAGTGGATAGGTATATGGATGTGAAGGGAATGGAGGGGTATGGTCTGAGTGCAGGTAGATGGGACTAGGGGAAAACAAATGGTCGGCACGGACTGGAAGGGCCGAGAGGGCCTGTTTCCGTGCTGTAATTGTTATATGGTTATATGGTGTGGTCTCACCAAAACCCTGTCCAACTGCAGTAGAACCTCCCTGCTCCTATACTCAAATCCTTTTGCTATGAATGCTGACATACCGTTCGCTTTCTTCACTGCCTGCTGCACCTGCATGCCTACTTTCAATGACTGGTGTACCATGACACTCAGGTCTTGTTGCATCTCCCCTTTTCCTAATCGGCCACCATTCAGATAATAGTCTACCCTCCTGTTTTTGCCACCAGTGGATAACCTCACATTTACCCACATTATACTGCATCTGCCATGCATTTGCCCACTCACCCAGCCTATCCAAGTCACCTTGCAGCCTCCTAGCATCCTCCTCACACCTAACACTGCCCCCCAGCTTTGTGTCATCCGCAAATTTGGAGATGTTGCATTCAATTCCCTCGTCCAAATCATTAATATATATTGTAAATAGCTGGGGTCCCTTTCGTGTATTAACATTGTATGCCGAGGCAGCCATATCCTCCACATGGATTGAGCTGCTCCGTGCATCACGCCCTTTGACCCGATGACCTTACGTGCAACCCCCCTATAGCTGCAACCTCAACAACCAGCCCTTAAAATGACCTGAACTGAAACTTAAAACTGAAATAAAAAGGGATTTTGCAGTTACTGGACTGTACAAGAGTGGTTTTTGAGGCCGTGGGTGTTGGACAGGCTCGTAAGCAGCTGAAGATGTGTTCATTGTCCATGGACACCAGGAAGATAATCAGAGCTACAACCAGATACTCCAGCAGAAGGTTGTTATACTTAAGACCATGAACACAGACTAAGTAAGCTTCCATTTTGGGGAAAACTGTTTAAAATTTACTTTAGAGATACAGGGGTGGATGGAGGGAGGGGGTAGCAGATGGTGGTGTAGATGTGTCATTATTCTCCATTTTAAAGCGAGCATAATGAATTGAAGCCATCCGGAAGCGTCATAGCCACTTTTGCTACCCGAAAATGTTCAACTGCACAACTTGTGTTATGAGGTTGTCTCAATTAATTTCTATGCCAGGTTGATTGTCTTAATGAAATAATTCCTCCGTGGGAGGTTTCTACATTAAAGTGGTTCGGAATCCTAAGTAATGTACAAACACCCATAGAAAGCGCTGCATCGACTTAAAAAAACTGTTGGTTGACAGCAAAGTTAGATTCTGGTAGAAACAAGAAACTGCAGGTGCTGGTTTACACAACAGATACAAACTGATGGAGCAACTACGCGGCTCAGGGATAAATGGCCCTGCTTCCATTGTTGTTTAATCCTATTGGACGTCCTTTATTTTGTTCATCTTGGGAGTTTTTTTTAGTTTTGATTAAAGCGCCGACCTTTGCTTCGGACCGCTCTGACCAGCGATCAACACAAACTAGCCAATTAACCGGTACGGTTTTGGAGTGTGGGAGGAAACCGAAGATCTCCGAGAAACCCAGCGCAGGTCACAGGGAGATGTTGAAACTCCCGTACAGACAGCGCCCTTGGTCAAGATCGAACCCAGGCCTCCGGGGCTGTAAAGCAGCAACTCCACCGCTCTGTCTGTTAGTCTTCTTCTTTCGTGCGGCGTGCACAGCCTAAAGTTGTAAAACAACTTGTCCTATTTGATCTTCTGTTTGTGCACGTGGAGATGATTGCATTAGTCGAAACAGGGCGGACCACGTGAAGGTTGCAATCTTCCACCCCTGTCTGTTAGCTATTTGGTTGCTTTACAAAAGGAAGCACTGGCCAGGTTCTGAGCCAATAGTAATGTAAAAGTAATGTAAAAGAGATGTGGGTACACAAAAGGCTGGTGAAACTCAGCGGGTGCAGCAGCATCTAAGGAGCGAAGGAGATAGGCGACTTTTCGGGTCTTTCGCTCCCAGAGATGTTACAGGGTAAGAGCGGCCGCTCTGTGATGTGAGTGGGTTGGCCTACGTCGTCCCGTCCCGTCCCGCCCCGCAAGCTATATTCAGCAAAGATTATAGAGGAGCAAGATGCGCCACTCAGCGAAAAAGACGTAGTATCACATGTGTGATTGTCGACGCCATGTTAGCGGACTGCCTCGACCAAAGATGGCGTCGACTATGGCGTCTACATCATTGGGAAACTAGGCTTCTCTATAATCTTTGTCTCTCGATCTCCCTCTGTGTAATCTGCTCCAAAGCTACAGAGCAGTTGCAAGCAAAGATTATAGAGGAGCAAGATGCATTAGAAAGTTATTATATTTATTTGTAATAGATCTTTACTTACCGCTCGATCTCGATCTCTCTCTCCCCCTCCCCTCTCTTCTCTCTATTTCCCCTTTCGATCCCTCTCTTCTCTCTATCTCTCTCCCCTCTTCTCTCGATCCTTCTCTATCTCTCTCTCCCCTCTCGATCGCTCTCTCTTCTCTCGATCTCCCCCTCTTCTCCATCTCTCTCTCCCCTCTCGATCGCTCTCTCTCCTCTCTCTTCTCTCGATCTCTCTCTCCCCTCTCGATCTCTTTCACTCCCCTCTCGATCTCTCTCTATCCCCTCTCTTCTCTCGATCTCTCTCTCCCCTCTTGACTCTCTTCCCTCTCCTTTCGATCTCTCTCTTATCACGATCTCTCTCTCCCCTCTTGATTTCTCTCTCTCCCCTCTCTTCTCTCGATCCCCCTCCCTTCCCTATCTCCCTCCCCTCTCTCCCCCTTCTCTTCTCTCTCTCCTCTCTCCCTCCCTCTCTCCCTCCCTCCCTCCTTCCCCTCTCTCTCTCCCTCTCTCTCCTTCCCTCTCTCCCCCCCTCCGTCCCTCTCTCCCTCCCTTCCCTCTGTGTGAGAGTTGGCAGCCCTGCTATGCCTTAGGTCCAAAAGAGGATAGAAAGAAATTACTTAATGGTCTTTGTAAGAAGATTTTAATAAGCTCTTCTATCTTTCCCATCTAATAAACACAGCATTTCATAACACACAGCAATACAAAGACATGAACTTGTGCTGCAATAGAGTCAAGGTTAGAAATGTAGAAATCTTTGTGAGTATCCACATGCACTATGGACTCAAATTCAAGAATAGAAAAATGCATAACATGACTGTTAAAAGGAAATGTAAAATACTTCAAAAAGTGGAACATAAGTAAAGTGCATAATTTTCAAAATTTATTTATTTGAAGTAATACAAGTGAGTTTATTGTCATGTGTCCCTGATGGTACAATGACATTCTTAACTTTGTTTCAGCACAACAGAACATAGTAGGCATTGACTACAGAACAGATCAGTGTGTCCATATACCATTATATAAATATATACACACATGAATAAATAAATTGATTAAGTACAAATAACAGATAATGGACTATTAATGTTCAGAGTTTGGTCCGAGCCATGTTTAATAGCCTGATGGCTATTGGGAAGTTGCTATTCCTGTACCTGGTCGTTGCAGTGTTCGGGCTCCTGTACATTCTAGCTGAAGGAAGCAGAGAAGAGATGAGTGTGTGGCCTGGATGGTGTGGGTCCTTGATGATACTGCCAGCCTTTTTGAGACAGCGACTGCGATAGATCCCCTCGATGGAAGGAAGGTCAGAGACGATGATAGACTGGGCAGCGTTAACTACTTTTTGTAGTCTTTTCCTCTTCTGGGCGCTCAAGTTACCGAACCAAACCACAATGCAACCGGTCAGCATGCTCTCTACTGTGCATCTGTAGAAGTTAGAGTCCACCTTGACAAACCGATTCTCCGTAATCTTATCAGGAAGTAGAGGCGCTGATATGCTTTCTTAATATTTCCATCCGTGTTCTCGGACCAGGAAACATCTTCAGAGATGTGCATGCCCACGAATTTGAAGCTCTTGACCCTTTCAACCATCGACCCGTTGAAATAAACGGGTCTTTTGCTTCAGCTGCAGCAGCCTCTACAGGAGGCTTTAAACGTTTGAGTGAGTCTGTGTGTGTGTGAGAGTCAGTGTGTGCGAGTCTGTGTGTGTGGATCTGTGTGTGTGTGTATATATGCGTGCTTATATAAAAGCGTGCTTCGTTGAATGATGACTTCTGAGATATATTATCAGATTATCTTGGTTAAAATTTGACCGCGGCAAAGCGACATAAAGACGCTGTGGGCAGCAACAAGAGACACAACAAAAAATAACTTAATAATTCTCACCTTTGACATTTAAATTGTTCTTATATTTTAAGAGTTATTCACATTTTAAACTTTAATAAATCCTTTTTCCACTTTTCATGCCTGTGTGTTCTTCATCACAATGGGAATCTAATGGGCAGGAATGGATACTCTGTGGGAGAGCCACTAAAGGCAAAGATCCTATAGCGGAGCAAGATGGACCACTCCTGCGAAAAACACAGAGTACGTTTTTTTTATCACCTCAGTCCTAAATGACCTCTCCCTTATTCTAACACCGTGGCCCCTGGTTCTGGACTCTGGAAAAGTGGGATAACATTAGCTATCCTCCAATCCACAGGAACTGATCCTAAATCTATTGAACATTGGAAAATGATCATATGCATATATGTATGTGTATATCTGCATGTATATGTATGTGTATATATGTATGTATATGTGTGTGTGTGTGTATATATATGTGTTTATATATATGTATGTATATATGTGTGTATATATATATGTATGCCTATGTATGTATGTATATGCATATGTATGTATGCATATATGGTTTATGTACATCATCTAACAAATAAGATGGAGAGCAATAGTGACACTTTAAATCAAAGTTTCTTCTGATTCATGAAAAGGAAATATATTTATCTCTCAAGGGCCTGTCCCACCATATATTTATATGAATGTGTGTTTTTGTGTGCCTGTAGTTTTGTGCAGTGTGTGTGAAAGCAATACAAGGGAAGCTGCACAATACAATGCAAGGGAAACTACGCAAAGGTGGGGCTGGGGAGGAAAGATGGGAGGGAAATGGGGGAAAAGGGAGGGAGAGAGAAGTTGGGAGAGAGAGAGGGAAGGATGGAGAAAGGGAAAGAGAGAGAGGGGGAAGAGAAGGAGGGAGAGAGGGAGAGAAAGGAGGAAGAGAGGGAGAGAGGGAAGGGGGGGATAGGGAAGGGAGGGAGAGAGGGAAGGGGGGAGAGAGAGATCGAGAGAAGAGAGGGGAGGGGAGAGATCGAGAGAGGAAAGAGAGATATCGAGAGGGGAGAGAGAGATCGAGAGGGGAGAGAAAGAGATCGAGAGAAGAGAGTGGGGAGAGAGATAGAGAAGATAGGGGAGAGGAAGAGAGATCGAGATCGAGAGGTAAGTAAAGATCTATTACAAATAAATCTAATAACTTTCTAATGCATCTTGCTCCTCTATAATCGTTGCTTACAACTGCTCTGTAGCTACGGAGCGGATTACACAGCGGGAGGCATCCGCCAAAATGGCGGCCGTGACGTTCCGTTGCGTACTACACGCCAGCCCATTGGGTTTCGGAGGAGTGGTCTATCTTGCTCCTCCGGTATCTTTGATATTCAGCGGTTGTTGCCCAGAAGGGAACAGCAAGAATGTCTGCTGGGGACAAGGAACGCGATCTGTTGAGCGGCTTTCAACCCCCTTTTGAACATTTTTCCACTCAGGCTCTTCACGTGGGGCAGGATGCCGAACAGTGGACCTCGATGGCAGTTGTGCCCCCGATTTCCCTGTCAACCACTTTTAAGCAGGTTGCACCAGGGAAGCATGCGGTGAGTGTTTAATGCACGCCAGTGTAGACAGGGTGCAACGTAGAGAGAGAGTGTGCGTGTGTCCGACATGTACGTGGCCTATTGTTCTGCCTATTTCCAGATTTCTGGCTGGAAACCGATTCCTGTGATGAACCATCCATGTACACAACAAAATTCAGAACATTATACAAGTTTAAATAGCACCCCATTTGACTTACATAGATGGTGCCTCACCCGCTGAGTTTCTCCAGCATTTTTGTCTACCTTTTATTTTACTTACAACTATGTTTCCTCAGAGGTACAGACGGGCTAGTGCAAGATTGCCAGAAGGTTAATTTGCAAGGAATGCAAATTCAATGTTGACATTCATTTCGACGGTACTAGATTATAAAAGCAAAATGTGATGCTTAGATTTTATAAAAACGCTGCTGAAGCCACATTTGGGAAATTGTGAGCAGTTATGGGCTACTATAAATGAGGAGGAAATTCTGATTTTGAAGAGATCCAGAGGAGGTTAACGAGAATGATCCCAGGGATGATTGTTTGGGTTAACGTATGAGCCGAGTTTGAAGGCTCTGGATCTCTACATGCTGGAGTTTAGAAGAATAAGGGAGAGGAGATCTCATTGAAACCTGGATAATGAAAGGCCTAAATAGAGTGGATGTGGAAGGGATGTTTTTAGTAAAGGGCCTGTCCAACTTTCTCGAGTTATTCACAAATTCTCCCGAGTTTTCAAAATCGCAGAATGTTTGTAACGAGTCCATAGGAGGCGGTAGGAGTCCGTGGATATATCGTAGCGGCTCGTTATGCCAGCCATAGGTACTTGGGGCTATCTTTTTACTCGTGGACATTTTTCATCATGCTAAAAAACGTCCCAATTTACCTGATGCCCCGAATACCTACGGCTGGCATAACGAGCCGCTACGATATATCCATGGACTCCTACGTACTCGTTACGAACATTCTGTGAGTTTGAAAACTCGGGAGAATTCGTGAATAATTCAGGAGAATTTGTGAATAACTCGGGAAAGTGAGACAGAGTCTACAACCCGAGCGCACAGTCTCAGAATAAAATTGGAAACCTTTTCAAATGGAGATGAGGAGGAATTTCTTTAGTAGGAGGGTGGTGAATCTGAATCTGCAGAATTATTTGTCACGGATGGCTGTGGAGGGCGACATTAGGTATTTTTAAAGTGGAGTTTGTTAGGTTCTTGATTAGGAAGGGGGTTACGGGGAGAAGGCAGGAGAATGGCTTTGAGAGGAAATAATAGATCAGCTATGATTGAATGGTAGAGTTAACTTGATGGGCTGAATGGCCTTATTCTGCACCTATGTCTTACGGTCAGCAAGTGGGCTAAAGGGCCTGTTTCTGTGCTGTCTAACGTTATGACCTTCGTGTTATCAAGAGTCAAGACAAGTCAAGAGAGTTTATTGTCATGTGTCCCAGATAGGACAATGAAATTCATCCTTGCTGCAGCACAACAGAATATTGCAGGCATAAATATAGATCAGAGTGTCCACATACCATAGAACGAACAGACACACACACACACACACACACACACACACACACACACACACACACACAAATAAACAAATAAAGTTCAATAGGCTGTTATAGATCAGAGCTTGTTTGAAGTTGTGTTTAATAGTCTGGTGGCTGTGGGGAAGCAGCTGTTCCTGAACCTGGATGTTCTAGATTTCAGGCTCCTATACCTTCTACCAGATGATAGCGGAGAGATGAGTGTGTGGCCAAGATGGTCTGGGTACTTGATGATGCTGGCAGCCTTTTTGAGGCAGCGATTGCGATAGATCCCCTCGATGGTAGGGAGATCAGAGCCGATGATGGACTGGGCAGTGTTCACAACTTTCTGCAGCCTTTTCCGCTCCTGGACGCTCAGGTTGCCGTACCAAGCCACGATGCAACCGGTCATCATGCTCTCTACTGTGCACCTATAGAAGTTCGAGAGAGTCCTCCTTGACACTCCTACTCTCTGCAATCTTCTCAGGAAGTAAAGGCGCTGATGTGCTTTCTTTATGTGCTTTCTTTGCATCAGTGTTCTGGGACCAGGAGAGATCTTTGGAAATATGCACGCCCAGGAATTTGAAGTTCTTGACCCTTTCCACCATCGACCCGTTGATATAAACGGGACTGTGGGTCCCCATCCAACCTCTTCCGAAGTCCACAATCAGTTCCTTGGTTTTGCTGGTGTTGAGAGCCAGGTTATCGTGCTGGGACCATTTGGTCAATCGGTCGATCTCACTTTTATACTCTGACACGTCCCCATCAGTGATACATCCCACAACAGTGGTGTCATCGGCGAACTTGATGATGGAGTTCGCACTATGTCCGGCTACGCAGTCATGAGTATAGAGTGAGCTGAAGGCTGAGCATGCACAGGGCTCTCACTTAACTTTTTTTCCCTGTTGCCAGGCGGGCAACCATGACAGCTTTTTAGGTCGCCAAATGGCAGTTTAGGTGGTCATTTAAGACGGTTTGCATGACGCGTGCGATAATGTGCTCGGACGAAGTGCGTAGTTAACAGTCAGAATTATGCTCAATGAAGCATTCACATATTATGTTCAAGAAGGATCTGCAGATGATGGAAAATTGAAGGTAGGCAAAAGTGCTGGAGAAACTCAGCGGGTGCAGCAGCATCTATGGAGCGAAGGAAATAGGCAACGTTTCAGGCCGAAACCCATCAGTCTGAAGAAGGGTTTCGGCCCGAAACGTTGCCTATTTCCTTCGCTCCATAGATGCTGCCGCATCCGCTGAGTTTCTCCAGCACTTTTGTCTACATTCACATATTATTTCTGCTTCAAATAACTCACAAACTAAACATATTCACCAATCAATACATGATATATACCACAATGACATGCAGCAAAATTATAATACAATATCTCAACTCTTTTTACATATTGCATATTAGTTCTTTCCACTTCCAAACAAAAATGTGGTTGGATTATTCAGCAAATGATCAACCTGTGTCAATAAATCCTGGACCATGCACATTACAGATTGATGCAAGCATGTTTTCTGTGAAGGACCGAAAATTACAATGACATGGCCATAGCATGGGTCGTTATTGCTATTGGCACAGAAACACTCTGGCTTCCCACATAATTTATCCATGACAAAATATACAGGTTGCAAGGACATTTCTAGAGGCATTTTATGATAATAGCTGTTAAAACCGACTATACCCATCTGACAGGTTAAACATTACACTAACTGACAAGAGATGGCCAAAGGACATAACTGTAGCAAATGTTCTTTTGGTAATATGTTTAAAGGTGTCAAAACAAATAATAACATTGGGAATTAAAACACATTTGATTACATTCCGTTATCAAACATAGTCAATGTTCGCCCTGAAGACCATGAATCACAATAGGGTCAGGGGGTGTGTGAATCAGTGCGGGGTGGATAGATGGCAGGGGGGAAGGGGAGGGGTTGAGAAGGCAATCGGTGCGGAATGGATGGATTGAGACAGGTGAACTAGTACGTGTTGGTTGGAGTATGTAAAATTGTGAGGGGAGAGCACGGGGATGTCAGTGGTGTTGAATGGGGGATCAGTACAGGATGGATGGGGCGGGGGGTGTCAGTACAGGATGAATGGGGGTAGACATGCTGGAGAAATTCAGCGGGTGAGGCAGCATCTATGGAGCTAAGGAAATAGGCAACATTTCGTGTCGAGACCCTTCTTCAGACTGTTTCCCCCATTCTTCTTGAATGGGGGGGATCAGTACAGGATGAATGGGGGGGGGTCAGGACAATGTGAATCGGAGGGTCTGTGCAGGATGAATGGGTGATCACTACAGGAATGAGGGGATCAGTATAGGATGAATGGGGGATCAGTAAAAGATGAATGGGGAGATCGCTACAGGATGGGTGGGGGGTTTGATGCAGGGTAAATGGAAGGTGGGTCAGTACGGGATGAATGGGCGCATCAGTCCAGTATGAATGGGGGGGGGGGAAGTGCAGGATGGATGGGAAGGGGGGGGGTCAGTACAGGTTGAATTGGGGGACCAGTGTAGGATGGATGGGGGGAGGCAGGAGAATCAATGTGAGGTGGGTAGGCAGATGAATAGATTGGGGGGGGGGGGGGTTAGATGGGGAGGGGAGCACTGGGGATGTCAGTGAGGACTGAATAGAGGAGGGAATGGGTATCAGTGCGGGATGGAGAGGAGGGGTCCCAGGATAAGAGGGGTTGAGGGCGGCGTACAAGAGAGAGAGAAATGGGGGGGGGGGTGGAAGAGGCTGAGGAGGTGGGGAGGGAGGAAGATCAGCGCTCCTCGGACAACATCACCCCTCTGCCTCGGCCGTCCCTGTCCAACGCCAAAGTGCCGCCGCCAAAGGGGGATGTGGTTGGGAACTCGTCAGCACCGCCTCCCCTCCTCCGCCAGCCGACAGGTAGATGCGGGGCCAAGCGGTGCAGCTCAAAGATCCGAAAGCTATAGGATCTTTGGTGCAGCTGCTTCAGTTGGCAGAAGGAGGCCTCCGCCTCCCTCTCTCCCCCTCCCTCCCTCCTTCCGGCCTCGGCGTGCGAGAGGGGTTGTATTGAAAGCGCCGTTAACGGGTTTGCAGGCAGCAGCTGTTATCAGGGCGATAGCGGCCGCTGCCTGCAAATCAAAAGCTACTGCTGCAATTCCACCGACTGCTCTTTCAAAACAACCCCTCTCACACGCCGAGGCCGGGAGAGGGAGAGAGAGGGAGGTCTCCTTCCGCTGGGCAGGGTGCGGGAGGAGGTGGCGGTAGAGCCGCTATTGCGACCGCTGTTGACGCTGTTCGGGGCCCGTCATTCGCTCCGACCCTTCGTCAACATGCACCTGGTATCTTTGCCCCGCAACAAAGATACTAGAGGAATACAGCCATCGACACGAAATGTCACACTCCTATTCTCCAAAGATGCTGCCTGACCGCGGAGTTACTTCCGTTTTTTGTGTCTATCGGTGTAACCAGTATTTGCTTGCCAAGCCGGGCAAAATGAGTCGGTGTTTAGGTTGACCGGCGGCACTTTGGGTGGTCATTGGCACCCGGGCAACCGCTAATTTCGAGCCCTGACGCAGCCTTGAGGTGCTCCCATGCTGATTGTTATTGAGGATGACACATTTCCACCAATACGGACAGACAGTGGTCTGTGAATGAGGAAGCCGAGGATCCAATTGCAGATGGATGCACAGAGACCCAGTTCTGAGAGCTTGGTAACCAGCTTGGAGGCGATGATGGTATTAAATGCTGAGCTGTAGTCAATGAATAACAGCCTGACATGCGTTTTTGTTGTCCAAGTGGTCCAGTGCGGTGTGGAGAGCTAGTGAGATGTTAGTGCCACTGGTTGATAGTCATTGAGGCACGTCACCTTGCTCTTCTTGGGTACCGGTATTATTGATGCCTTTTTAAAGCAGTTGGGAACCTCAGACCTCAGAAGGGAGAGGTTGAAAATGTCCGTAAAAACTCCAGCCAGTTGGTCCGCACAGGTTTTTAAAACGCGCCCGGGTATACCATCAGGTCCAGGCGCTTTCCGAGGGTTCGCCCCCCTGAAGGATCTTCTGATGTCGCCCTCTGTGACTTTGACCGAAATACCATCATGGAGAATGGGGGCTCGGGAAGGCATATCAGTGTTTTCCCTATAAGAGCACCAGGCATGAGGGGTAGACTTGGCTATCCCTCAGTACAACAACGTTCTTGATGTTGCTGTACTGAGGGATAGTCAAGTCTATCTTTCTTGGCTAACAACCTTCCACCTTCGGCTTCCAAGCCACATGTAAATTCTCGTGCCTTATTTTTGGGTAAAAAATAGCGTCTTCATTGTCGGGAAATACGGTATTTAAAAACGTATAGCACCAAGAAATCTACTTACCACATAACTTGTACACAAACTCCATTCTTCTCTCTTTATTTCTTAAGATACTCTTAAGATAATGTTAAAGACAATCCATGTTTGAAAACCCGGCCAAGAAACTTGCGCTGCGCATGCGCTGTATGCTGCTGCGCATGCTCAGTACTGCAAAGGCAGAATTTCAACTGACTTCAGCCCCTGGAAATTGCCGGCTTGAAGCATCGTCGACGGCACTTGGGCTGCACAGACCTTCGCGTGTCACATGCACTGCGGATGAAAGGCATGGAGAATTATGCCTCCCTAACAGATCGATCTCTTAGGTAGCCATTATTCTCCCATGCCTTTACTATTTATATTTAATAATTACCATTTTCTAATTTCAGTCAGGGTAGGCAGTGCCGACCTTGCCTACCCTGACGGCACGTGCCTGAAGAGCACTTAGGGAATCTGTGTTCTGTGGAGCGCTGATGTCATTTTATAGCTGTTACTCTTGCAAAAAAACTGCAGAGAGGTAAGTTACCCTGTTACATTGAGTGTTTGATGAAAGAGACCCGAATCAGTTGCTGGAGAAGCATTTATTTAGATTGAAACAAGCTTCAAAGGATAATTGGTAGCGTTCACTGCATTTAGACTAAAACTGTAGACTAAAGAAACTTGTGATGTTGGTTTTGTTCCTTTTTGAAAGGTATATGCCAGAGGATTATGTTGCTTCATTTGCAAAGGCTTTAATTTGTGAATCTATTGTCCAGTTAAAGTGTCTGATTCTGGACTTTTCTACAGGGCTTTGAATATAGCCGCAGTGGAAATCCTACACGGAACTGTTTGGAGAAGGCTGTTGCAGCACTTGATGGAGCAAAATACTGTAAGTCATAGAACTTACTATTTCGATGTATTGTCTTTGCAGCAATGCCAGAAGGGGAGGATATTAATGCATAAAAGAAGGATTTTCCTGCTGCTTTCAAGTCTTTTTTTTCTGTCAGTGCTAGGTGAAGGGTGACATTGGCCTCATTAGCATGGGTTCTCTTATTTGCTTGCATCATTTAAAAAAATATTGTGTATGTGTAAAATAAAGCATATGTTTTGGTAACGTATTAAGGGGACTAATGGCAGAAGTATGTTGATGATAAACAATATGTGCAGGTGTAGTCCATTCGGCCCTTCGAGCCAGCACCACCATTCAATGTGATCATGGCTGATCATCCACAATCAGTACCCCGTTCCTGCCTTCTCATAGGAGGGGGGGGGGGAGTGGAAAGCAGAAAAGGGTGTGGAGGGGAAGACGTGACAGGCAATGGGATAGTATTGAAGCTGGCAGAACTATGGAAGAATGATGAGTTAGATGTGATGGCTGGTGAGGTGAAAGACAAAAAGAGGCACCGTCCCTATTTTGTCTGAGGTTAAGGAGGGGTGAAAGGAAATATGCTGGAAATATGAGATGCAGGTAAGGGCATCGGCAATCAGAGTGGGGGGGGGGGGGGGGGGCGGGTTCTGCGGCATAAAAATGAAAAAAACAGCTCTGTCTTGGAGTGGAATTCCCCATCTTGAGAATGGATGTGGCAGAGAAACTGGGAGAAAGGAATGGCATCATTACAAGGGACAGTATAGAGGAGGTATAGTAGGAGGGTAAGTTAGTGGGTTTATAGTAAATGTCCGTGCATAATTTGTTTCCTAAGATGGAGAAAGATCAACAACTCAGTGAGAGTTCTCAGAAATGGTTCAAATGGATTTGAGGGTCAGATTGAAGTTACTGGCGAAGTTGATCAAAATTCCTCACGGGTGGGGAGGCTGCACCAGTGCGGTCATTAATGTAGAATGGTCCACATAGTGAACAAAGGGGCAGGCATAACTAGGGCCCATATGAATGCTCATGGCTACGTCTTCGATTTGTAAAAGGTGGGAGAAGTCAAAAAGGAGAGAAGTTGTTGAGGTTAAGTTTCTATAACATGGATCCAACTAGTTACTCTCTGCTAACACGTTCCTCCACCTGGCCAGTTCTGGAGCAAAATGTTGACAGAGAGAGCACTTGGCTGGATTCATATTCTCGAAAGAAATAGAGCCCTAAGGACCTTTGCTGAAGGGGATTGGAAGTGTATAGGGACTGGATGTCCATGGTGAACATGAAATGTTGAGGGGGTGGGGAATTGGAAGTTGAAATGGTGGCGCACACGCAAGATGTCCTGGATGTAGGTGGGGAGGGACTAGACAAGTGGGAACAAAAATACTCAAGATACATGGCAGTCTGAAGGGTGGATGCGATGGGTGCGGTCGCACCCCCCCCTTTTTTCCCCCCCAAAGTAAAAAAAAATCCAGCGGAAAAAAAAACTGGAACGCAATCAATGTTACCACTTTGAAGGAAATTATGGTTCTGGTGCGTGGGATGATTTGGTGGGAAAAAAAAAATTGTAACCTGCGCAGTTGGGGGAGGCCGGTGACGCAGTAGTGAAATGACACCGTCTCTTTGCGCGTAGGCCGGGGTGGGATCAAATCAAATCCGTGCGTAGCTTGGGTAAGTGGGGCTGGGGAATATTGCGGGATGTTTTTTTATCGGGGGTATCAAACCACTCGCGAAGAGTCCAATCCGGCCTGCGGGATGATTTGGAAAAAAAGGGGGTGCCTGCTTCTCCAGGCCTGCGGTGTCAGCCCGCCTGGTCCATCACCACCATCCGTGGCATCGGAGCCTCGCCTGGCGTCCAGGGAGTGGGTCCGGGGAGACTGTTCTCCCATCTCCGAGCAGGAGCGGGAACGTCTGAATCTGAGCCCAGTCCTGGCAGCGGCCGTGACCCCGACACCAAGTGCCGCTTCGGCCGGGTCCACGCCTCGCCCCCCTCCTGCCGGGCCCCTTGCCTCGCCCCCTTCCTGCCGGGCTCCCCGCCTCGCCCCCCCCCCTCCTGCCGGGGCCCCCACTTCCTCTCCACGCCCCCCCCCCCCCCCCCCCCCCCCCCCCCCTGCTGCGGGCCCTCCAACGCTGCGAGGGAGAGAGAGGTTGGAATGTGATAGAGAGAGGGGGAACATTAGAGGTGGAGGGGGGGGGAACCTTGGGATCTCTTGGGTACAGGGCTTGACGTGCTCGTTGTTTCTGCGTCTTCTGCACCGGCGAGCGTGCGTCGGCCAAAGGTCTCGGTAGTTCTCCGGAAACTCTAGTCGCGGTGCGAGCATGCGTAGACCAAAGCTCTCGGAGTTCGCGGAACCTCTCGGGTACAGGGCCCGAGCGGGTCAGCGTCGACCAAAGGCCGCTACAGTCTTCACACACACACACACACACACACACACACACACACACACACACACGCACACACACTATATCAATATTATTCATTGCCTCCTTTTACCACATTTCCACTGGCGCATAGCCCCCAACTCATAGGCATATCTAGAAAGGGAGGGGGGGAAAGGGATGGGGAGAGAGGAGGGGGAGTAGTATGTTCTATTGCATTTATGTGAAAAATACCTATTTCCCCAACAAAATACTCATTTTCGGCCATCAAAATACGGAAATGCTCAGTGAAACTTGGCAGCTCTGCAATTATTCACAATCACATTGTGTTTGGGAATTCAAAATGTTATTTATGATCTTGTTTATGAGTCATCATGGAACTATAATTTGTTATAATAATATGACAGTAAAAAAGGTCAGTTTGAAAGTCATCATAGTAATTTAGTTTGACACCAATTTTCATGATGTATTCACATCACTATTCCATGTTGAAATTGATGTGATGTGAAGTTGTTAAGTCAGGATGACCATTAAAGGTGTACTGCACACATTAACACAATCTAACAGTAACAGGCAATGAAATCAACACACAAAACATTTTCTAAAGTAGATAAAAATGCTGGAGAAACTCAGCGAGTGAGGCAGCATCTATGGAGCGAAGGAATGGGTGCCGTTTCAGGTCTGAAGAAGGGTCTTGACCTGAAAAGTCACCCATTCCTTCGCTCCATAGAGGCTGCCTCACCTGCTGAGTTTCTCCAGCATTTTTGTCTACCTTCGATTGTTCCAGCATCTGTAGTTCATTCTTAATTTTTTTCTAAAAAAAGGTTTGCTTTACAGAAAAAACTTACAGTATTTTATTTGCGGTTTTTGTATGCTCCTTTATAACATTTTACATAACATTTTACAACAGTACAACTTGATTATTAAAACAAGGACAACTTCAATTCTTGATTTAAAAAAACGTATACAACAATGACCCCAATCATCGCATTCCACCCACTCATTACTCTTGATTCAACCAAAATTATTTCTGAAATATTGGTCATAAATTTGGTGCAAAAATGCTCCAAAATAAGTCTCAGAATGGACCAGAGAGCATCTAAAAGCCCAGAGCCTCAAGGACCCTTAAGCTGGCCCTGGACCCTAGCCGCGAGGTACTTCACGCTTCGCGCTCATGATGTGCGCTGTGCGCATATTATTTCACAGAAAATATATGTAATCCTGTCATGCCACCCCCCTTTTTGAAAAGCTTCATACGGGTCTGAGATATGAGATGAGTTCAGTAGGGGTAAGAGGAGGTAGAAACATTGAGCCTGCAGGGCAGGCCTTAGGTTAGACATAAAGTATGGAAACCGGCCCTTCAGTCCACCAAGTCCACGTTGTTCATCAATCACCCTAGGTCAGGATCGAACTTGGCGCTCTGGCGCTGTGAAACACAGGCTCTACCAGCTGCATCAATGTGCCCAGTCCCATTTGTGAATCTTGGTAGGATATAAAAATGTGCAAAATGGGGTTGAGCAACTGAAGGGGATATCTCACTTTGGTGGTGGGGTCATGGTCAAGTAGTAGATATGAGAGGGACAAGACACTGGCGGGTGCCTGAATCTTGAGCAAAAATCAGGAGAAACATGTCAGGGAGGGAAATGGACAGACAACAACATTTCAAGTCTGGACCAATTCCTCTGCTTCTCAGGAGATAGAGGAAATTTGGCATGTCTTTAATGACTCTTACCATCTTCTACAGATGCACCATTGAAAGAGTATTGCTGGGTTGCATCACAGCTTGGTTTGGGAACAGCTATGCCCAAGAATACCAAAACAAAATGCAACGTCATGGATCAATGTTCCCCATCATTGACACCATCTGCACTTCAGGCTACCAAAGCAGCCAATATAATTAATGTCCTTTCCACCCTGGCTATTACTCCTTCAACCCGCTCCCGCTGGGCAAAAGTTACAAAATATTGTAAATGTGTCCCACCTGACACAGAACTGCTTCTTACCCTCTGTTTTCAGACTTCTGAATGGTGCTTCCATAGCTAGGGTACAGTCTTGATTTTCCAACCTGCCTCATTGTGGATATTGCATGTTTTCTCTGGAATTGTCCTGCTACAATGTTGAGAAACTATATTTTTATCTTCACTCTAACTGTTGTACTTGTATTTGCCTTGATTGCATTCATGTATAATATTTTCTAATTGAATGGGGTAGCACATAAACAAAAGATTTTCACTGTACATCAGTGCACATAGCAATAATAATAAATCTAATTTTGGGATGAAGTGGTGTCTGGTACAATTACAGTAAATCACAAATTGAATGTTGATCTAGCTCAGATTAACTCCTCATATAGTGCAGGCATTAAATCCAAGACATTCCTGATTTGTCGAATTAATTGGCTTGCAGGGCAATGCACAAATATTTTCATAAACAGCACACTAAGAAAACTGCCCATCATGGAACATAGACCAATACAACAGAGGACCCACAATGTTTGTGCCGAACATGCTAAGTTAAACTGATTTTGTCAGTCTGTTTGTGATCCATACCCCTGCGCTTCCATGTGCCTATCTAAAAGCCTATTAAATGCCACGATTGTATCTGCCTCCATCCGCACCCCTGGCAGTGCGTTCCTGGCCTCCTTCCCCCTATGTGTAATAGTTGTTTTTAACTTGCACTGTACATTTCCATTAAGCTTTCCCCCTCTCACCTTATCATATTATGCATTCGGTGAAAATAAAAAAAATTGCATGTCACTGAGCTGATGCATTAACTCTGTTTTATGCATCATGCGGCCCGACCTCCTGATAACATCCAGCATTTTCGGTTCCATTTTAGTTGGTATATTGATATTTGAGCTTTATTTCCATCTGTCTACAGGCATGGCATTTGCATCTGGTTTGGCAACTACGATGACTATTGCTCACCTATTGAAGTCCGGTGATGGCATTATTTGCATGAATGATGTATATGGAGGTAAATTTTGTATTTCTGCATAGGTTCAGATTTGTGTAAGAAAATCAGATTAAACTAATTTTGCATGTCAGAAATGGATGGACAATCAGCAAAAATGCAAGCGTGGACTTACTTGCTGGTGTCCCAATTTGATCGTCCAACTGCGATGCCAAAAACATCTGTCCAATGATAATGGGGTTGCTCTTATGATTAAATATACTGATCAGATATGTTGACAAGACTAGAACCTTACTTTTTTCTTAATGGGAAGAGCAGATGTGCTTTCCTGCCAGTTTGAAGCAAACAACAGTTAATTTGTTTTGTGGAATGTGTGGAAAGCAGAGACCCACATGCTCCACACGTGGTGTAGGACAGCTGCATGAAGCCTTCATTGCACATGTATGTGGCGTTTTATTGATGTCCCTGTGGTGTGCTGGAAACCACAACGTTTCTGCATTATCTCTAGCAGAAGAAAGGATAGTAAGATCTTGTTCTAATTATAAAACCTAGTATGATTCTATATGTTTCTTGAGATCTGGCTAATGTTGTATTTTAGGTACCAACAGATACTTTCGCAGAGTTGGATCTGAAATGGGTTTGCAAACCTGTTTCATTGACTGCACGTCATTGAAGTGCCTGAGGGAAGCAATTAAACCAAACACCAAGGTAGATTTGTTGAAAGTAGAAAATATGTAAGCTGTTTTATCTGGTTCTTTCCATTCTGATTATCTGTTTCAGCCCCACAAGTTAATGATTACAATAAAAATCTCTTACCTTGTGCAATTTATCTTTAGGTACAATGTTCAAAATGTGGATAGCTGCAATGTCTAAAATAAATATTGTTGATGTCTAGGAATGATATTTGGACCAAGCTACCAAGATCATGTGATTAGATTAGTTTATTTGGATAAATAACCACAATGCAATGAAATTCCTTCTTTACATGGAGCTCATAGAGAAAATAGCAAATACAGTAATTAAAATTAAACAATACAACAAAGGTACAAAACAACAGAATGGTGTAAGATTGAAGTGCAAAAGAATATTAAAGCACAATAACAAGATAACAGAATGAGGTAGAATCAGGAGTACGGCTAGCACCATCAGGTTGTAGAATAAAGTTTAAAATTTGGTGCATGGGTGTCATGTCAAGAGTGGAATTGTGGAATGCATTGCTGGGACAATGTAAACAACATAATATGTACAGTAAAGAACAATAGAATAAATTTGACTTGTCAACAAAATAGAATGGCATATTTTATTTCCCAATAATACAAAGCTGAGTTTCAGTGGAAACATTTCCATGCTTGTACTTTTAAAGTATAACAAAATGAGGGAGACATGAGTATGGACATATCTTTAGGCAGTGAGGGGTGGGGCATAGAGTACACAAATGGATTGGTTTATTTTTTGGAAATTAGAAGAAAATGAAAATGGGATATATAAGTTTTCAGCACACAAACAAGGCTCTCATTGTTATGATTTTTTGTTTGTGGATGTCCAGATATGGAACAGTGTTCAGACTTATTCAGTTTCAGAAATGTTTGCAAAAAATAATGCCATTTTGATTTTTGAACCGTAACACTAAGAGCTCTTATTGTGGAGGTATAATGGGGCAAAGGTTTTGCCAGTACTCTCTGGACACACTGTGTGACCTGTTGCAAGACTCTGAAGAAAATAAACTTGGTGGTTGGGGATTTATTAGGATTATGTGGTTTAATAGCAGACAGCAAGTATGGAAATTCCAACCACAAAAAAACATTGTCACCTTTGTAGTTTTCCATTTCAAGATACTGAAGAGTCAGAATTGAATAACCAACATTAGTGTCCTTATTACAATTGAAGAATAACTCATGACCAACTGCTGTAGCACCTAACCTTTTATCTAAAAATTATCAACTGAAGTGCTGTAAGATTCCTTTTGGTAATGTTACCAGCACTATCACTTAGACTAGACAGTGCTAACAAAAAGCAGCCTTTATTGAAGGCAGCTATGTTGAACAAAACAATAGTGGCGCAATGGTAGAATAGCTGTCTTACAGTGCCAGAGACCCAGGTTTGATCCTGACTGCGGGTGCTGTCTATGCAGAGTTTGCCCGTTCTCCCTGTGACTGTGGGTTTTCGCTGGTTTCCTCCCACTTTCGTACAGGTTTGTAGGTTAATTGCCTTCTGTAAATTGGTTTGTAGGGTAGAACTAGTGTATGGGTGATTGCTGTACATTGTGGACTCAGCGGGCTGAAGGACCTGTTTCCATGCTCTAAAATGACAATAAATGGTACAATATATAATGGGGAAAATAGTGTAAAAATGCCTCAATTTTCATGGTTATTTTCATAGCTTGTCTGGATTGAGACTCCGACTAACCCAATGATGAATGTTATTGACATCAAAGCTTGCGCAGAGTTGGTACACAAGCGCGGAGACATCATTATGGTGGTGGACAACACCTTCATGTCACCTTATTTCCAGGTAATAGTGTGATCAATAAATATGCAGGATACAAATTATCCACATTTCTAAATATTCTTTCAAATTTATAGCGTTGGTTCATTTTTCCTCTCAGACGAATATCTCTTTGTTAGGTGAGTCTGCCCATAGTTAATGGCATATCTGATTCTAGCTGGGCAACTTTGTTGAACCATGCTTCTGAAGTGATGAGTCCTGAATCTAATTACACATGAATATTTTCTGCTCTCTAACCCATGAAGTTCATATTTTTTTGCTTTGCAAAAATAACCGCGCCAGTATATCCATGCATTCCAGGAAATATTCAGTTAAAAAAAGTCAGCACATTTTAAACTCGACAACTTTAGTTGATTTAACTAATGTTTATTGAATTAAATAACATTCACGTTATTTTGAGATAAGGATATTGTTTTGGTGTTGCATATGTTCAAAGCTCTGGATGAGATCAATATCACACCCTGAATCCTCTTCCTTTGTCCAGGAGCTTCTTTTGATCCAAATCCTTCTTTCTTCTAGAACATTTTGTGATTACAATGTTTTAGCTTTTTGTTTTCCTTCCCCAATCTAATCAATTCATACATGGCAATATTGAATTTTATTTGCCATTTCTAAGTCCACCCAATTGTACTTCTTTTTGCCTCCGTATCCTACTGATATTATTAATGCATAGCATGAACCCATGCTCTTCAACAAATGTAGACCTCTCAGCAAATGGCTGCAGGGTGATCAACCACCCAGACCAATGACCAAGTTTGAAATATATGATTAATCCTCAGGGTACTCTGTCCAGGGACCTTTTTAATTTTTCAGAACATTCTTGTGCTCGCCTTTCATATGCCTTCCCCCACTGTATCCCACCCCATCTTTTCGCTGAAGACTCAACATTGTGATCAGTAATAGCTACATTCACTTGCTGGTGTCTTAAAGTTTTTCTTTGTACCATTCAAAATTGAATGTCAAATTTCTCAACAGTCATTTTATTTGCAGTTCACCAGAAATAACAAATAGAAGCAGGAGTAGGGCATTTGGCTGATCTGTCTTTCTCTGCCATTTAATGAAATTGTGATTAATACTTTGGAATGTATTGGAAGGCTGTGTTTAATGTTTTATCTTATTTGATGGTTTAGTTAAAATATGCATATTTTGATGATATTTCTCCTATTCGTGCAGCGTCCTTTGGCCCTTGGTGCTGATATTTGCATGTATTCTGCAACAAAGTATATGAATGGTAAGAGAATTTGGATTTTAAAGCATTGTGTTTGCATTTTGATGTTTTAGACTGATGTCTGTAGAAAGATGAAATTCTGCTGTAACATAATGATGATTGGTTTGATGTTTGTGATTCGTGCAAATGGTAACTAACATTAGTGCTAAAATGTCAGACGTTTTTTGATTCCCACTGCCATTATTTTAATTGTCTATCTGCAGTGCATTATGAACATTGGACCTGTAATTATGATGGATTAAGACCTCATTTCTGGACAGTTCATTTAGCAATTTTATCTCTACCTCGTTTTATTTTTTATTAGCCCTGCCTTTCAAATCTTCATTGTTTCTCTGTAACAATCTATTCTTAACTCTGGTCCTTTATTTCCATTTGATAATTCTTCATTCCTCATGACTTTTTTAAAGATATATTTTCTTTTTGTAGGGTGTTGGGGGGATACCTGAAATTTCACAAAGTAGGAGTAAGCAGTTCAGTCTCTTTCCCTGCGTAATCATTCGGTATTATTGGTGCCACTTTCTTGCGCTAATAATATAACCCCTTGATTCCCTTCATTCAGAAGAATGTCTAGATATTCTGAATTGAATATGCTCAGCAATTAAGCCCCTCCACCTCTCTTGGGTAGTGAATTATATGATTCTTTACCTTCTGAATGAAGAAATAATCATTTCCACTGTCCTTAATGCTGACCTCTTCTTTTGAGACTGACTCCTGGTTCTATGCTCCCTGTCTGGGTTCCTACCAAGCACGATAATAATTTTGTACACTGGTCCTATACTTGCTAGAGTTTAGAAGAATGAAGGGGGTGGCCTCATTGAAACATACAGAATAGGGAAAGGCTTGGATAGAGTGGATATGGAAAGGATGTTTCCACTAGTGGGAGAGTCTAGCACAGGGTAGGGGAACCTTTTCATGTTGGAATGCCGCATTAGGTTAGCTGTAATCTAATAAGGCCGCATGCAAGAAACTTCAATTAGATATACTTCAAAATGTACATTATTTTGTACACAAGCACGGAGTACATAGCTCTCATGACTTACTAATGTTTTAATTATGGCCGTCATTCGGGGAGGATTATGTTGTTGAATCTTCTTTTACTCTTTAGTATTTTAAATACGTCATTTTAAGATTAAAATAAAAATAATAAAAGAGAAACAAAAACATACTAATAAAAATAAAAGGATTTGTTCTACAAAGTTTGGATTCATTCAAAATGCCACACTTTTTGACCTAGAAGGCCACATGCGGCCTTAAGGTCGCAGGTTCCCCACCCCTGGTCTAGGACTAGAGGTCATAGTCTCAGAATTAAAGGACGTTCTTTTAGGTAGGAGATGAGGAGAAAGTTCTTTAGTCATCAGGAGGTTATAGAGGCCAAGTTAGTGGAGATTTTTAAGGCAGAGATAGATAGATTTTTGATTAGTACAGGTGTCGGAGGTTATGGGAGGGAAGGCAGGAGAATGGGGTTAAGAGCGAGAGATAGATCAGCCATGATTGAATGGCGGAGTAGATCTGATGGACTGAATTACCTAATTCTACTCCGATCACTTATGGCATTTCTATGAGATCATCTCTTCTCAACTCCTAGGGAGTGCAATCATACTCTACTTTGTATGATAAACTCACCATCCCTGGTATCCAATCTGGTGATTTTGCACGTCCTCCTTCACAAGTATATCCTTTCTTGGCTTCCACACCTGTTTACAATATTTGACAAGATTTCACAAGGGTTCCATGTGATTTTGGAATACGATGTAATACGATCTCTCACAATAAAGGTTAGCATATCATTGTCTTCCAAACTGCTGGGTTCGCCTCCATATTTACTTGCAATGATTTATGTGTAAGGACACTCCAGACTCTTTAAGCACTGGCATCTTTCAATCTTGCATCATTTCCAAATGTTTTGCTCTTTTGTTTTCTAGCCTATATTATCTTGCAATTTCCCACATTACATTCCATGTCATATCCTTCCCATTCACCGAGTGTCTTTATCCCCAGAAGAATATCTATATTACCATTGATTTATCACTAGGTTCTTCTGCTTGACACTTTCAGTATTCTGTCACCTCGCTTTGTATCTCAAAAAAATTGGACATATTCCATTTGAGTCCTCATCCATAACCATTTTGTTATTTTTGTTTTTGAATTCCTGCCTCTTAATTTTTTCCTCATTTTAGTATTATCCACTTTAACTAAAATCAATGTTTTCAGTTTGTATATCCTGAATAACCCACTAATGCGAACCTAGTATTTTTCAGTTCTGATGGGTCCCAGACCTCAAACATTAACCATTTCTCTTTCCATAGCTGCTGGCTGACCTGAGTTTTTCCAATTTTTTAAAATTCCTGCATTTCTTTCACTTGGTAATTATATACATTTTGAAATCCATTAACTCATTCTCTTAAAACCTTTAACTTTACTTGCTGTAACTGTTAAACTAGACAGATTTGTAAGTTAATTGGCTTGGTAAATGTAAAAATTGTCCCTAGTGGGTGTAGGATAGTGTTAATATGTGGGATTCGCTGGCCGGCGCGGACCTGGTGGGCGGAAGGGTCTGTTTCCGCGATGTATCTCTAAACTAAATTAGCCTGATTAATTTTTTTCAAGTATGTTTGCTGTCTTGCCTGGCTTGCCTTGGATTCTCAAGGACTTGGTCTCCAGGAGCAATGCTGGTACTAAAGTGAGGAAAATATTTTGTGTGCACAGCTCACTTGTAAGTCACATGTGTGAATGCACAAGCCCAACTGCTGTTGGCTCAACTTCAGCATTCCATTCTGTGTGTTGCATTTCAAAAATGTCTAGATTTTCCATTGCTGGTTCCATTGCCACAAACATGTTTTGGATGTGTTCTATTTGGGATGGTGATGGAAAGTTCTGGAATTTTAATTGTTTTCTGAATGTGCCTGCTTGCCTTTTGGTTATGTTGACACTTGATGGGTCTTGGCTTTACTGCCTTACACCAAATATTTGTAAAGTAGACTTTGAAAGTAAAACTCATTTGATCCTACAATGTCCTGTTTCAGTGCTTCTGTCAGCTTAACCTAACTTTAAGTTAAAATTGTGCTTAAAAGCCATGTAATTACTGTGTGACTCTTGCCTAATTTTTGGTAATAGGTAATATATCCCTAACTTTCTAGGTCATTCTGATGTAGTCATGGGGTTGGCTTCCACGAATCGTGATGACCTGTATCAAAAATTGAAGTTCTTGCAAAATGGTAATGATTTCATCTGAATTCTAAATAACTTGATGTAGTTAAAAATAAATCCATAATGTTTTGTAATAGCAGGCTAATTTATTCTAGTCAGACACTCTTTATACTGGTCTTTTGTAAATTCTACCATGAATGACCCAATGTTAAAGCATGGTCTGTTAATTATTAAATGCATTTTCCAAGCTGATAGGTTTCAATACCAAAGCACATAATATTTTAAGGGTACTTGTTTAAACAAAGCCACAATACCCCAAATTTGCTGGGGAAAAAAACTTGCACTTATCAGCAGTAGGTTGAAGCAATGGTCAGTGTGTGCCCCACTTTATTGCTTTAAGGTTCTCAGAGGATATCTTGGAGGGTATCAATTCATCACATGATACTTCCAGTATTTTCCACACTCCACTGAAGGAGTCTCCAAAGTAAGAATGGTAGAGAATTAGTGGAACTAGGTTTCAGAGGAAGAATTTGATGTTCATGTAAAGTAATATCCATCTTGTGTGTATATAAACCATAATTTATGAATAAAGATTTTGCTTACTACTGATCAGATGCTATCATGAAAGGAAATTGAATATAAAAGATTTAAAATGCTAGTAAACATTTTGAAATTGGGGAATAATTGCTTTAATGATAAGCATGTAAGTTTTAAAGATAAATGGCGTACTAAAATGAGAGGCTGAAAATGATAATGCCAAAGTACATATAAATAATTACCACTGCAAATTAGACGGATGAACGAGGAGGAGGAATTTAAATAGAATTTATAAAGGTATGACAGAAATAAGAATAGTTTTTTTTTAATCTTTATTTATTAGCGGTACTGTAAGTTACATCAGTGTACATCCCTTGTATTGTATTACAGTCATTGTACCCTTTAATTTTTTTTTTATTTTAAGGCTTTAGAAAAGAGAGAATAGAGAGAAAAATAGCAGCATAGAAAGTAGAAAAGTGAAAAAGAGATGTGAAAGTGCAAAAGCGTGACAGAGGGAAAGGAAACCCTTGAAGAGTTAGAATTAAGAGATAGACCCTGGAGAGGAAAAAAAATGGAAAAATAGAGAAAGAAAAAAAGAAAAGCCAGTTACTTTATTATAAACATCTCGCAAAAGGAATCTACTAACTCGACAATTTTTCTTCCCCCTTTACCAAGACCCGACACCAGTACTTTTTTGAGGTATTCTTGCACCTTATCCTTGTAATAGATTTATAAATGCAGACCACGTCTTATAGAAACAGTCTGATTTTCCTGTTAGTCGGAGTCTCATATCTTCCAAGTGTAGTGTTTCGAACATAGTTGAAATCCACATATTGACTGTTGGTACCGGAAAATTTTTCCAGAATATAAGATTAGCTTTTTTTCCAGTTATTAAGCCATATTCAAATGGAGTCTTTTGAAACACATTTAATTCGGGGCAATCTTCCGATATCCCGAAGATTATCCAGTCTGCTTCCGGGGTCAGTTTTATTTTAAATATTTTTGTGAAAATTTCAAAAATTACAGTCCAAAATGTTTGAATTTTTGTACAAAAGACAAATGAGTGTGCTATATTAGCTTCTTGACATTGACATTTATCACATATAGATGAGACGTTGGGAAAAAGTTTACTTATTTTAGTTTTTGAATAGTATAATCTGTGTAGGATTTTAAATTGTGTTAGGGTGTGTTGTACATTAATTGAACATTAATGCACGTTTAATAAATATTCTTCCCACCTTTTTTGGGGAATTTTTATACTTAATTCTTTTTCCCAGTCTCTCCTGATACCATCTGTTGTTGGTATTTCTGCATTTAGAATATTATATATGTATGATATTAGGTTTGCTGATTCTGTCTTTGTATTCCTTACTTCTTCCAGTAAGTCTGGAGGCATATTGTGATAATCTTGTGCGTATTTTTTCAGATTTGGAAATATTTAAAATACTGATTGTTTCCCAAATTGTATTTTAGTTGTGTTTGTTTAAATGATAATAGTTTTCCCGATTCATACACATCTCCGAAGATTTTAATTCCAGCTCTTTCCCATTGTATTAATGTTTTATCTATAGTTGAAGGTTTAAATGCGGGGTTTTTACCGAAGAAATAAGAATTGTGACTCATAAAGTGAGTAATCAAGAAATGGCAGCAACATATTAAAAAAATCTCTGAAAGAGCCAGTGAGCAATAGAAAATTATACTAAAATTCTGAAACAAGGACAGCAAATGTGAAAATACAATGCCAGTCTAGCAGCATCTATAGAGAGAGAGTATTAACCTTTTGGGTTGAGACCCTTCGGCAAAACTGGAGAAGTGGGAAAAGGAGTGTGTTAAATATTAGAGATTGTGTATGGGGGATGAAAAAGGGATTTCTGTAATTTGGCGGAGATCAGAGTTATCTCAATAATACAACTACTATCAATGATCATCTAGGAAAGGGAACTGAATATTTGTACATTATAGCTGAGCATTTGAGAGGAGTAGAAATTCACATGCATTTAAAAGTACTCTGTCATTTGATACAGCCAGAAAGAATGTAAGTAGAAATACTAGAATTCATTTGTAGAGCAATAGGATAGAAGAAAAAGTTTAAGAAAATGTTAGATCTGTGTGAAATTGGTTCCTCCTCTGGAATCCTCTGCATTTCTGGCCTCCATGGGTTAGAAGTGGAGTTGGATGTGGTAGTCCATATGACGTGCACTTCTGAAGGTAAATATTTTGAATAATTAAAAAGGAGCAAGACAAACTTTTCCACAAGGTGTGTCAAGTCTTTTTTATATGTTTGTTAATTGTGTTACAGCTATTGGTGCTGTTCCATCTCCATTTGATTGTTTTTTGTGTAACCGTGGTTTAAAGACATTATCCCTACGAATGAGGCAACACTTCAAAAACGCACTGGCTGTAGCCCAGTTTTTGGAGGCAGATCCTCGGGTAGAGAAGGTCTTTTTCCCAGGTGGGTGATTTGAACACTTATTTACATGACTGGCGTGGCAATATCTTCCTAGTGCAAACAAATTTGATAGTATCTTGTTGGATTTTATTATCAATAATTATCTTGACTAATAGCTCAGTTGTAAAATAATTCATTGGATACTTTTCTTAATAGTAGTGTTGATAACTATTTACACTTAACATAGAACAGTACTGCACAGGAAGAGGCTCTTCAGCCAACAATGTTTGTTCCGAACATGTTAAGTTCATAAGTGATAGGAGCAGAATTAGGACACTCGGCCCATCAAGTCCACTCCGCCATCCTATCATTGTTGATCTATCCCTCCATCTCAACCCCATTCTCTTGCCTTCTTACTATAACTCCTGACACCCTTATTAATAAAGAATCTGTTAATCTCCGCCTTAAAAATATCCATTGACTTGGCCTCCACAGCCAACTGTGGCAATGAATTGCAGATTCAGCACGCTCGGACTAAAGCAATTCCTCCTAATCCCCTTTTTAATGGTACATCCATTTATTCTGAGGCCATGTCCTCTGGTCCTAGACTCTCCCACTAGTGGAAACATCCACTCTATCCAGGCCTTTCACTATTCGGTATGTTTCAATGAGGTACTCCCTCATCCTTCTAAACGGCACCGAGTACAAGCCTAGTGCCGTCAAACGCTCAACATATCTTAACCCAATCATTCCTGGAATCATTCTCGTAAACCTTCTATTGGTCCCCCCTCCAATGCAGCACATCATTCCTCTGATATGGGCCCCAAAACTTCGCACAATACTCCAAATGCAGTCAGAACAGTGACCAAAAAGGTCTTGACATTACATCCCTGTTTTTATATTCTAGTCCTCTCAAAATAAATGCTAGCATTGCATTTGCCTTTCTTTCTACTGATTTGACTTGCAACTTACGTTTTTTGGAATCCTGCACCAGCACTCCCAAGTCCTTTTGCACTTTGAAATTATCTTCCCATTTAGAAAATAGTCTACGCCTTTATCCCTACTACCAAAATGCATGACTCCACACTTTGCTCTGCTGCATTCTCTTTAGATTCTGGAGTAGTTCCTGAGGATTGGAGGGTAGCTAATGTAACCCCACTTTTTAAAAAGGGAGGGAGGGAGAAAACGGGGAATTACAGACCAGTTAGTCTAACTTCGGTAGTGGGGAAAATGCTAGTCAGTTATTAAAGATGGGATAGCAGCACATTTGGAAAGTAGTAAAATCATTGGACAAAGTCAGCATGGATTTATGAAAGGTAAATCATGTCTGACGAATCTTATAGAATTTTTCGAGGATGTTACTAGTAGAGGGAGAACCTGTGGATGTGTTATATCTGGACTTTCAGAAGGCTTTCGACAAGGTCCCACATAAGAGATTAGTATACAAACTTAAAGCACACGGTATTGGGGGTTCAGTATTGATGTGGATAGAGAGCTGGTAGACAGGAAGCAAAGAGTAGGAGTAAACGGGTTCTTTTCAGAATGGCAGGCAGTGACTGGTGGGGTACCACAAGGCTCAGTGCTGGTACCCCAGCTATTTACAATATATATTAATGATCTGGATGAGGGAATTGAATGCAACATCTCCAAGTTTGCAGATGACACGAAGCTGGGGGGCAGTGTTAGCTGTGAGGAGGATGCTAGGAGGCTGCAAGGTGACTTGGATAGGTTGGGTGAGTAGGCAAATGCATGGCAGATGCAGTATAATGTGGATAAATGTGAGGTTATCCACTTTGGTGGCAAAAACAGGAAAGTAGACTATTATCTGAATGGTGGCCGATTAAGAAAAGGGGAGATGCAACGAGACCTGGGTGTCATGGTACACCAGTCATTGAAAGTAGGCATACAGGTGCAGCAGGCAGTGAAGAAAGCGAATGGTATGTTAGCATTCATAGCAAAAGGATTTGAGTATAAGAGCAGGGAGGATCTACTGCAGTTGTACAGGGTCTTGGTGAGGCCACATCTGAAGTATTGCGTACAGTTTTGGTCTCCTAATCTGAGGAAAGACATTCTTGCCATAGAGGGAGTACAGAGAAGGTTCACCAGACTGATTCCCGGGATGGCAGGACTTCCATATGAAGAAAGACTGGATAGACTCGGCTTGTACTCGCTGGAATTTAGAAGATTGAGGGGGGATCTTATAGAGACTTACAAAATTCTTAAGGGGTTGGACAAGCTTAATGCAGGAAGATTGTTCCCGATGTTGGGGAACTCCATAACAAGGGGTCACAGTTTAAGGATAAGGGGGAAGTCTTTTAGGACTGAGATGGGAAAGTCATTTTCCACACAGAGTGGTGAATCTGTGGAATTCTCTGCCACAGAAGGTAGTTGAGGCCAGTTCATTGGCTATATTCAAGAGGGAGTTAGATGTGGCCCTTGTGGCTAAAGGGATCAGGGGGTATGGAGAGAAGAAAGGACACTGAGTTGGATGTTCAGCCATGATCATATTGAATGGTGGTGCAGGCTCGAAGGGCCGAATGGCCAACTCCTGCACCTATTTTCTATGTTTCTATTCCATCTACCACTTATTTACCCACTCTCCCAACCTGGCCATAAAGCCTTCAATTCCCTCATCCAAATCATTGATGTAGAATGTGAAGAGTAGCGGTCCAAAACCAACCCCTATGGAACACTGCTAGTCATTGGCAGTCAATTAAAAAAAAAAAACCCTTTATTGTCACTCCTTGTCTTCTGCCATCCAGCCAACCTGCTACCCATGCTACTATCTTCCCTCTGAAACCATGGGCTTTCATGTTCTTTAGCAGACTCGCATACGGTGTATTATCAGAGGACTTCTAAAAATCCAGGTAAATAACATCCACTGCTTTGGTATCCTACTATTTTTCTGCTCAAAGAATTCCAACAGGTTCATCAAACAAGATTTCCCTTTTACAAAACCATGCCCTCTTTGGCCTGTTTTATCATGTACTTCTAAGTACTTAGAAACCTCATCCTTTATAATGGACTTGAAGCTTACCAACCACTGAAGTCAGGCTAACCGGCCTATAGTTTCCACTCTTTTGCTTTGCTCCCTTCTTGAATAGCGGAGTAATATTTGCAATTTTCCAATCATCTGGAACCACTAATGCCTCCACAACCTCCAAGGCTACCTCTTCCAGAACCCTGCAGTTCATCCAGTCCAGTGACTTATCCACTTTCAGACCTTTCAGCTTCCCAAGTACCTTCTCCTTAGCAATAACCACGCCGCTAACGTCTACCCCTTGACTCTCTTGAATTTCAAGCACGTTGCTGGTGTCTTCTACTAGCAATGTGCCTGAATGATAAACTAAACTAAAGTTAAACTGATCTCATCTGCTTTTACATGATCCATAGCCCTCCATTCCCTGCACTTCCATGTGTCTATCTAAAAGCCTTTTAAACACCACAAACGTTTCTGCCTCCACCACCACCCCAGCCAGTGTGTTCCTGGCTCCACCTCAAAAAGAAAATCTTGCCCCACACATTTCCATTAACCTGTCTCTCGCCTCATAGCTATGCCATCTAGTATTGAACATTTCTACCCTCACGGTTTATATGCTTCTATCAGGTCTCCCCTCATCTTCCAAAGTTCCAGAGAAAACAATCCAAACCCTTCCTGTAGCTGAATCCCTCTAATCCAGGCAGCATTTTGTCTCATTTGTTTCCTTATATCCAGAATTACAGCAAGAATAACACTAAATACATGCTAGTGGAAAGCGTGGCTAATGTTATTTCAGCTGTAGCAATCTTAACAAAAGGTGACAGTATAATCAATTAGTTTTGGATGACTGTCCGTATATCTTGATTTGTTAAACTGGTTTGACTACTTGTATCTAGTTGACTCCAGGCGTTTTGTTTGTGAAGTCGGAGGATGGAGGTAGTTGGTGCAAGCTGCTATGTGTCTTGCCAAACCAGTTAACTCAACACATTGAATATGTGAAGCTGGGAATTTGGAAGCTGGAAGAGTGGTGCTTAAATTATTGCACGAATAGTCCAAATGTTTGGACTAATAATCCTAACATTTAAGCACAGATCTCAACATTGCAAAAAGAAGATTTGGGATGACTATAACCCAATGAACTAAATGCTACAATAAGTAATATTATATGTGGTGGAACTTTTAAATTTCTCTCATTGCACTCTGTAATGGTATTGCATTTTCTTTGTTGAACCATATGTAAATTTTTTTCCCGATCATTTGGGTTAAAATGTAAATCTCTTGTAAATTTGGCTCCTTTTTGATCTTAGAATAGTTTGCAAATTGAATCTAAAATAACTTTGTATAAGCATATTATCCAGCTATGAAGTAGCTTCTAACTATAATCTCCACCCAATTTGGTGCTGCTAATTTCAGCTTTCGATAGCATCCATTTCTACAACACTTTTAGTAACATATATTTTCTTAACTTCTCCCTTCCATATGAGCCTTGGGAACTTACAATTTATTTTAACTGCCTTTTTTTTTACATATGTAGAAGCTTTGACGGTATTCTTTTTATGGTTATTGCACTCTGGGTCCCTTTTTTTAACTGAATTCTGGTGTACTGCTGTTTCTGGCAACTTTGTTCCTCTTCTTTGGATCTAATACTGTCCTCAGTTTGTATGCCATGGTGAGATGGATTTTCCTTTTCTGTTTTTGCTCCAGAAAGAAATGTATAACTGTTTATTTTCCTGCATTCATTCCATATGTCCACCACTAGTGCTTTTGAAAGAAGCCCCCCAATTTATCACAGCCTTTTGAAATGTCCTTTGTTTAAATGTAGGACCTTAATTTTAGAACATTGCTCTGGTTCCTGTGTTCCTTTTTAACTCACCAAAGCTCTAGTACCCCCATAATCTTGCAATTTAATAAATCCCGTGCTTGCTTCCAACTAATGTGGTTCACAGGAACATTTATTGTCAAGTGTATTGAGCTATTGAGTCATTGAATCAAAATTATCCATAACTTAAGAAAAATTGAAATATTCTCAAACTGTGTTGATTTCAAGTATATAAAGATGCCCCCCTTTTACAGTAAATGTGTTTCTTTCAGGGCTCCCTTCTCATCCACAATACAAGCTGACAAAGCAGCAGTGCACTGGGACTTCCGGCATGATATCTTTCTTAATTAAAGGAAATCTGGAAAATGCCAAGATATTCCTGGAGAACCTCAAAGTAAGTGCTGTTAAACATTGTCCACTTCTTAGAATTTGCATAGGCTTTGTGTTGGGCAAAGACTTAAAAAAAAATAAAAAAATAAAAAAGTTGCTTCTTTCTAACCCCTAAAGCAGGGGTTCCCAACCTTTTTAGTCCCGTTTACCCGTGGGAACTTTCATAGCACATAACAATGTTATTTCACTTATTTATGAACAACTAATGATGAACAGGTATACCAGAACCAAACACAGTCAGTCAATGAGAAAAAATATGTACAAATCCAGAATCAACAAAATTACCCCATGGGCAAGGCAATTTACTCCCTGGGGATAAATTTACCCCAAGTTGTGAACCCTTGCCCTAAAGTATTGTATTGTTCCCTTATTCATTAGTTAAATGCAAGTTTAAACTGCTATTGTTTAATGGTAATAATTCCTGAGGAAATGTTATGAACATTTAAATATGAACTCTACACCTCCACCCCTCACCAAGAAGGCCTAAATGCCCTCAGTTTCTTTCTCGACTGTAGAACCAACCAATTTCCCGCTATGAACACTCTCCTCTGCCTAGCGGAGCTGGTCCTGGCTCTCAACAACTTCTCTTTCGATTCCTCCCACTACCTTCAAATCAAAGGTGTTGCCATGGGCACTCGCATGGACCCTTGCTATGCCTGCCTATATGTAGGGTAGACGTTGACGAGGGTCTTTGCCATAGATCTAGGGTACGTTGAACAATCCATTTTCCAGGTGTTCATTTGCCCTATACCCAAACTCTATCTCCGCCAGATTAACGATTGCATCGGGGCTATCCTCTACATCCATGCAGAACTCGGGGACCATTAACTTTGCTACCATTTCCATCCTGCACTCAATTCACTTGGACCATGTCTCACGTCTCCCTCCCTTTTCTTGATCTCACCATCCCCATTACAGGAGGTAGATTATCAACTGAAATCTATTATAAACCTACTCATTTAATCTATCATAGATGAGGCACTCATATGTGTCTCCTCTGTATCCCATAGCTCCTCTCTGGCTCCCCCCCCCCCCCCCACCTGTCGCAACAGGGACAGAGTCCCCATAGTCCTCGCCATGCAGCACATAATCCTCTGACATTTTCACCACCTGCAACAGGATCCCACTACTAAATCATATCTTCTCATCTCCCCACTACTAAATCATATCTTCTCATCTCGACCCCTTTCCGGTTTCCACATTGACCATTCCTTTTGCAACTCCCTGGTTCACTCGTCTCTTCTCACCCAAACCACCCAAATTATCTCTGACTCCACTGTCAGAGTGAGGCCACATGCAAATTGGAGGAACAGCACCTCGTATTTTGCTTGGGCAGCTTAAGATCCAATGGTATGAATATTGATTTCTCTAATTTCAAGTAACCCTTGCATTCCCTCTCTCTCCGTCCGTCCCCCACCTTAAGAGTCCTGCCAATGTTACTGTTAGTATCACCTCCTCCACTGTCATCAGTCAAGGCATCGAGTATAGATCTGTCATTAAACCACTGCATAGGGAGGTGCAGTTGTAGTCTGGCGGGCTGACCTTTACAGTGCTCGGGCCAGGTGACAGCTTTTTGACACCACCTCCTACCAACCCGATGACCATGGCCCTACAGATATACATCAGGCCAATGTCTCTGATTTCATCACCTCTTGTGATCTGCTCTCCACAGCCTCCAGCCTTATCGTCCCTAGCCCCGCATGGTCCGCTTCTACCTCCTCCCCAAAATCAACAAAATAGCTGCCCTGTGTAGATCCATTGTCCCCTTTTCCTCCCCTCCACATACATCCCTCACTCTTGTCTTTACATTGCATTCCTCTTCTCTTCTTATCTGACCTCCCTTTGCCCCTTTTCGGTTTTAGTCCTTGTGCACCCATGCTCCATTCAAACTACCTTCACCTATATTCCATCTATCACTTGCCAGGCTTTGCCCGTCACTACCTTCTCTCTTCGAGCTTTATCTCCCCTACTACAATAAGTCTGAAGAAGACTCCTGGCCCAAAATGTCGCCTATCTATGTCGTCCAGAGATGCTGCCAGACCTGCTGGGTTACTCCAGCACTTCCCTATTTTGTAAACCGGCATCTGCCGTTCCTTGTGCCTTCACTCTTAGCTTTCACCTTGGTGTGTAATGTGGTGACAGTGGTCTTCCAATGCATATGCTGATCGGATATGTCCTGGCAAGAGAACAATTAAATCCTTAGTTGCCACAGCTTTATGGCAATAGGAAATGTATGCAATAATACAATAAATTAACGACAGTAATACGAAGTAATGAGATCTTAAGAGTGTAAAACCAAAGTCCATGGTATAACCAAGTCCATAGTAGATCATAGTTGCTAATGTAGGGATGTGATTAGTAGTGTTCAAGAGGCTGGTAGTTGCTCGGAAGCTGTTCTTGAACCTGGAGGTCACATAGTTTGGGCTCCCATGTAAGCTTCTCAATTATAGAGTGGGATGATGTAGCTTTGATATTGGCCAGGATGATGTAGATCTTTGATATTGGCTATCTTGGTGAAGCAGGGCCACCTGTAGATCCCTTCAATGGTGGAGTGGTCAGTCCCCCTAATGGATCAGACAATGTCTGCCAATTTCAGCGACTTCCTTCGTTCTTGAGTGTTGGAGTTACCTAAACTCCCCGTGATGCAACCAGTCTGTATGCTTGCTGCTGTATATTCGTAGATGTTTGGTAATAGTATTCAGCAGCATGCCAATTCTCCTCCTAAGAAAGTGAAGGTATTGATGAGCATTCATTGTGATTGCATCAATGTGCTGGGCCAAGGATAGATCTTAAGAAATGTGATGCCCACAAATGTAAAGCTGTTGAATCTATCTACCACAGTCCCATTAATGAAGACTGGTTCATGGATCCTCTGATATCCCTTCCTGAAGTCCACAATTCGCTCCTTGTTAACATTTGAGAGCAAGATTGAGTGGCAGAATAATAGATTATCAATCTTCCTCCTGTTTTCTGACTCCTCAATTCCCAATATTCATACAATGATGGTATCACCTGCGACTTTAAAGATCGTGTTAGAGCTTGGGAATTGTAGTGGGTCCAGGTCTTCACTACAAGGTAGGCCTGGTCAGCTGCTTCCACTTATCACTTACCAGGCTTCGTACAGCCCCTCCTCTCTTCCAGCCTTCTTACCCCCCCCCCCCCCCCCTTCCTGTCCCCCAACCACAATCCGTCTGAAGAAAGGTCCCGATCTGAGACATCAACAAATACATGTTCTCCAGAGATGTTGCCTGACCCGCTGAGTTAATCCAGCACTCTGTCTTTTTATTTCTTTACTACAAGGACCAGGTCCTTACTGAAGTAGGAGATGATATGCATCAAAACCAACCTCTTGAAGCATTTCATCACCACAAATATTAATGCCATCAGTCAGTAGTCATTAAGGCAGGTCACCTTGCTCTTTTTGGACACCGATCTTCTATTGGTCTTGGTGACAGATTACCTGAGAAGGTATTTTGATGTTTCCTCCTTTGTAGCGAGTATAGAAAGCATTGAGCCCATCCAGGTGTGCATCGCTATCACTTGAGTTACTACCTGATTTGGAAATGTATTATTCATTTACTCAAGTATATCTCAAAACTGGTATGTTTTTGACATCATCGATTTGAGAAAACAGTGAGATTAGTTTCTTAATTTATGAAAAGGTTTAAAGTTTAAAAAAGGATACCATTTGCAAAGCATTTTCTTTGCTAGCCCTCTTTTTGTAAATTATGTGTATCATGTGCCTGAGCAGAATAATCTCATTTTCACTTTTTAACTTATTATTTAGATATTTTGCCTTGCCGAGAGTTTGGGAGGATATGAAAGCCTGGCTGAACATCCGTAAGATATTTTTCTTATTTTTTAAACTGATTGAAGAACTGATCTTGGTTAATTTCACCATACAACAATAATCTGATCTCGCTGCCACATGACTCCTCTTTTATTTAAATATTCAATATAGTAAACTTAAATATTGTGGGGGGCAAGGAGGCACAAAGAAAAATGAATTGTGTAGCAATATTGGTGAAGCAAACAACATTGGTGAAGAGGAATCTTATTTGAGAGTTCAACAAGTGAGGCCATGTGGATGAACAGTAGAGAAAAAAGATAAATCAGTGTTTGTCTCATTGGAGTTTCCTTTAGACTCCCAGTTGGGGGAGATTATAATACAGAATAAAGTAGATATCGATTTATTCAAAGACACTCAAACTTTTAAAATTGGTATGTCGCAATTTCAACCAAGAGGGAGTGAAACTGATTTGTGGACAAATGGCTGTAGGCAGAGGTGCAGTACTGCCGGTGCTCACCGGAGTGATGCTCCGGTACCTCTGTTTAAAAAAAAAGCCAAAAAAAACAGCGGGAATTATAACTAGCGGGTGTGTGGTCGGGGTAACCTGGTTGAAATAGGGGAAAGGGGAAGACCCATCACTACTGACGTTCCCTGTGGTGGGGGGGGGGGTGGGTGTAGGACCCAACAGAGTCAGACCACGTGCTGTCTGCATGGTGAAGTTTGTGGGCCTGGTGCTGAGCCTGGAACTCTGGTGTGGTGACGGCTCCAGCCCGCTGGTGGCTGGTGGAGAAGCGATGGTCGGTGGAGTCGCTGGTGGAGGCCTGTGAGGGGCTGGAGTAGAGATACGGTTCAGCGGCAGCAGCATCGGTGGCCCCGGGGAGACAGTGAAGATCGGCGACAGCGGCGGTGACCCCAGGGAGGTGGTGAGAGTCGGTGAGAACAACAGTGACCCCAGGGAGGTGGTGAGAGTTGGCAGCCGCGGCAGTTTCGGTGGTCCGGGCCTGGGTTTTGCCGAGAAAGTGGTGAGGGGCAGAGAGGCGATGGATGTTGTTGCTGCTCCTCGTAGTGGCCATCCTGGCCTCGTGGTGGTCGTGCAGGCAGCGCCGTGGTCCAGCGGTGGACCTGCGGGCGGTCGAGTCGAGGAGTGTCGGTGGAGGGACCGGTCTGGGGGCGGGCAAGCTTGTGATCCTTGGTAGAATCCAGATAGGTGAGGTAGCGTTTGTTGTGTGGATCTGGTGTTGAATGAAGTAGAGTTGTGGTCCATTGAGTGGGTGGGTGAATGGGTGAGTGTGTGTGTGAAGGCCCAGAGCTGCGAGAGAGTCAGGGCAAGTTGGTGCCGGGCTGGCACCTCTATAAAAATACATCGTTACCGTCTTTTTCTTTGCTTGCTTGATAAATATACCTCACGATAATTAGAGAGTGCAACCGTGCAATATTTTGTCATATTATTAAATGAAGTATTATATGTTTAATTGTACTAGTTATACACTAGGATGTTATGATAGACAATAACCCTCTTGGGAGACGAGCTTGGCCTGCCACCTCCAAGCAAAACCTGAAATGACGTCCCTGTTTGACAGCTCCGGCACCTAAACAATTAGCACTGCAACACTGGCTATAGGAGGACATTTTAGAAATAACAATTGTAACAAAGTTAGACCAGCAGTACAACTTTTAAATTGGGAAAAGGCGAGTTTCATCAAGCTATGATGCAAGTCAGCAAAAGTGTACTAGAGACCTATACTTCAAAGTTCATCCTAGTCAGAACTATGCAAGGTATTCAACAAGAAAGAGTTTCAGACCAAATTGTTCTCTAGAAAAGATTATTCTGGACATTTATTAACCAAGGCATACCATTAAATAGATTATATCTAGGGTAGTGTGAATAGTTTTGACAACAACACAATAAAGGATGAGAGGCAACGGAGATCTGTGGTTATTGGCAAGATAAAGAAGTGGATAGAGATATATAATGAATGATCTAGCTTGAACAGGGAGGAAATATTTATTTGGTAGTGATGTAGATGAAAGAAGAGTAAGAAGGAAGTCATCAAAAACTTTCTTTGCAAGGCTCTGGAGAATTAGTAATTTGCTGCTGAGAAAAAACATTTTTAAACATCAAAGATACCTGGATGAGTATGTGAATAGCTTTAAGCCTTTCTGGCTATGTATAGAGGTGGAAAATAGGGATAATTAAAAAAAAATCCATTTTGACAAGCACAACACACCAATCCTGTAGTGCCATAAATGTAATTAATTCCAGGGTTATCCAGAAGCACCTGCTGCGTCTGTGGTGGTTTTCTATTTTCCAAATCACTACTTCCACAGTGAAATTGTCTTTTAGCAGTAAGTGACCGGCAGGTTTAGTTGATAGATACAGCATGGAGACAGGCCGTTCGGCCCACCGAGTCTGCGCCGACCAGCAATCCCTATTACACTAGCACACACTGCACGCTAGGGACAATTTACAATTTTTACAGAAGCCAATTAACTTACAAACCTATACCTCTTTGGAGCGTGGGAGGAAACCGGTGCACCCAGGGAAAACCCACGCTGTCATGGGGAGAAGGTACAACTCTGTACAGTCAGGATCAAACCCGAGTCTCTGGTGCTGTAAGGTAGCAACTCTACCACTGCACTGCTGTGCCGCCCAGTTTTTGTACTGTGCATTTGTGCCTATTAGAAGCTGTTTTGAAATCGCCTAAACACATTTAATTTTGCATATCTGCAGTTTTCCATATGACTTTATAGCATTTGACCTTACACATGGAGTTCAAGCAAATTATTAATTTGGTTAGTACAGGCCCATAACCATCCAATGTCATTTCTCCCTACGACATCCAAAAAATATCTAATGAGGTGCTGTCTGTTCCAAAAACAATATGGGTTCTACATATTGGAACGAGGCAAGTTACATGACATCTGTCTGTCTTGCTTTCCTTCCATTCCGTAAGAATATAAAATCGAATTGCCTATTTCAAAATAAAGGAGGGAAGAATAATAGTAATGATTGTTATTTCTGTGTAGAGTCTTGCAACCCAACTCGTCCAATGTATGTCTAGGTACATTGTTCAAGTATAGTAGGTATGTTACAATACCTACCTTGAGCGGTGCTGCAGTTCTGCTGCTCCCCGTGTGCGTGACTGTGGCGCCTTTCAGAGGGGGGTGGGTTTAAAATGCCGTTTTTCCCCAGACAGTCCAAATCGATCTACAGTGGCTTGCAAAAGTTTTCATACCCCTTGAACTTTTCCACATTTTGTCATGTTACAACCACAAATGTAAATGTATTTTATTGGGATTTTATGTGATAGACCAACACAAAGTGGTGCATAATTGTGAAGTGGAAGGAAAATGATACATGGTTTCCAAATTTTATTACAAATAAAAAACTGAAAAGTGTGGCAAGCAAAAGTATTCAGCTCCCCTGAGTCAATACTTTGTAGAACCACCTTTCGCTGCAATTACAGCTGCAAGTCTTTTGGGGTATGTCTCTACCAGCTTTGCACAACTAGAGACTGAAATTTTTGCCCATTCTTCTTTGCAAAATAGCTCAAGCTCAGTCAGATTGGATGGAGAGCATTTGTGAATAGCAATTTTCTAGTCTTGCCAGAGATTCTCAATTGGATTTAGGTCTGGACTTTGACTGGGCCATTCTAATACATGAATATGCTTTGATCTAAACCATTTCATTGTAGCTCTGGCTGTATGTTTAGGGTCGTTGTCCTGCTGGAAGGTGAACCTCCGCCCCAGTCTCAAGTCTTTTGCAGACTCTAACAGGTTTTCTTCCAAGATTGCCCTGTATTTGGCTCCATCCATCTTCCCATCAACTCTGACCAGTTTCTCTGTCCCTGCTGAAGGAAAGCATCCCCACAGCATGATGCTGCCACCACCATGTTTCATAGTGGGGATGGTGTGTTCAGGGAGATGTGCAGTGTTAGTTTTCTGCCACACATAGCGTTTTGCATTTACGCCAAAAACTTCCATTTGGTCTCATCAGATCAGAGCACCTTCCTCCACATGTTTGCTGTGTCCCCCACATGGCTTGTGACAAACTGCAAATGGGACCTCTTATGACTTTGTTTCAACAATGGCTTTGTTCTTGCCACTCTTCCATAAAGGCCCGATTTGTGGAGTGCACGACTAATAGTTGTCCTGTGGACAGATTCTCCCACCTGAGCTGTGGATCTTTGCAGCTCCTCCAGAGTTACCATGGGCCTCTTGGCTGCTTCTCTGATCAATGCTCTCCTTGCCCGGCCTGTCAGTTTAGGTGGACGGCCATGTCTTGGTAGGTTTGCAGTTGTGCCATACTCTTTCCATTTTTGAATGATGGATTGAACAGTGCTCCGTGAGATGTTCAAAGCTTGGGATATTTTTTTTTAACCTAACCCTGCTTTAAACTTCTCCACAACTTTATCCCTGACCTGGCTGGTGTGTTCCTTGGGCTTCATGATGCTGTTTGTTCACTAATGTTCTCTAACAAACCTCTGAGGCCTTCACAGAACAGCTGTATTGATATTGAGATTAGATTACAAACAAATGGACTCTATTTACTAATTAGGTGACTTCTGAAGGCAATTGTTTGCACTGGATTTTATTTAGGGGTATCAGAGTAAAGGGGGCTGAATACTTTTGCACGCCACACATTTCAGTTTTTTATTTGTAAAAAAATTTGAAAACCATGTGTCATTTTCTTTCCACTTCACAATTATGCGCCACTTTGTGTTGGTCTATCACATAAAATCCCAATAAAATACATTTACGTTTGTGGTTGTAACGTGACAAAATGTGGAAAAGTTCAAGGGGTATGAAAACTTTTGCAAGCCACTGTATGTCGGGCGATTTCGTCGTTAAAGAAAAATCGCTCCGACATTTCATTCATGAAGCTATTTTTAAACTACGCTAGATTATTTATTAACTAGAGTAGATTAAAAATCATCTTCTAAAGCTCTGAACGCTGACAGCAGATCGGACCTAATGTAGGCGATAAAAGAAGCCACACAGTTTATTTTTACATTAAAACTTGGTTTTTAGGAAGCCTTTAATCACATTTTCATGTTGCGAAAAGGGGACAAAAAAAATGTATGAACCGCCAGTATTTTTCCTGCCGACTGTGGGTTAAATTCACCGCAAACTACAATGTTCTAATCCACCGCATTCCACTCACAAGTTAATTTAAATGGCCATTAATTTACAGGCATTAAACACTAAATTCCTTCCATTTGGCCTATAAATTCATAAAAATGAGATTTAAAAATCATGTTATATTGTGGATTATTGTGTGAATGTTATTTGGACACTTAGGCAATTTAAAAATGTTTATCATTTCTTAAGAAATGGATAGATGTTTAGATCTAGTAATTGAGTTTTGTAATTAGCTACAATTAGATTACTAACTAATTATATGCTTTAATTTCAGGTCATTCAAGTAATATTGTTTCATATTTGTTTCAGAATGCTTCAATCTATAATAACTGAAAATTTCATTGAGTTCTCTTAATTTTTAAGAAAGTTATGGGCTTTTGACTGTTCTAGATCCAGCTTTTGTGTTAAGTCAATGGAAAGGCAATGGGGAACAAGATGCTAATTTCCAAGTGTGAAAATGGCCATAACTTTTTTAATACTGAAGATATGAAAGTGAATTAGGTGTCAAATTAAACTTCTTTTTATGCTTTATCTTTTTTTTTGATGAATATTTATATTAGTTGTAAACAGAGATGCCAAGTGTCCCGGATTCGCCGTATTTTATCCCGGCGAAATAAACTTTTTACGGTGTTCCGGCAGCCAAACATGCTGTTACGGAACACCGCCGCGCCGGTGTTCCTCCCGTGGTGAACACCGGCGCCATGTGTCCCGGTTTGCCAGCCCGCGCGATCAGCGGCACTTTGCCGGGCCCTAGTGTCCGCGCCTGCGCAGTGGGGGAGGGTTGCCGGGCCCCAGTGGCCGCGCGTGCGCAGTGGGGGAGGGTTGCCGGGCCCCAGTGGCCGCGCGTGCGCAGTGGGGGAGGGTTGCCGGGCCCCAGTGGCCGTGCGTGCGCAGTGGGGGAGGGTTGCCGGGCCTGGCGCCATTTCGAGCCACGCCACGCCCGGCCCAGAGCCCGGGCGGCGCCGGCCCGCGCGATCAGCGGCACTTTCTTGCTGCCAGCCGGCCGCTCGCGGCAGCCCCATCACCGGGCCTCCCCCCCACCCCCACCCAGTGCGCAGGCGCAGACCCGCCGGCAACCTTGCCAAGTGCGCATGTGCCGCACCCGCCCGCCGGCAGCCCGCTGATCTGCACCAGTGCGCAGGCGCATAGCCGCCGGCAACAACCCCAGGTGAGTATGTTACGGAGAGAAATGCATTTAACCCCATTTGTTACGGACAAATGGGTTAAATGTTACTGTGAACTAAATTTAGGGTTGGCATCTCTGTTAGTTGTAAATACATATTAATAGAAAATACTTCTTACATACATTCGTAATATTATTAATATTAACATTTAAGACTTATTTATATTTCTATACATTTTTTTTTAATAAGTAAGAAAAGATAGAGAAAAATAATATAGAGATAAAAAATCGAAAATAAAGAAGTGAATGGAGTATTAAAAAGTTATCCATCGTTGGAGATATATCCTTGATTTGTTATAGGTATTTCTACGTCTATTCCATTATTCAGGTTTCAGTCAGGCTCTCGCACCGAGCCATTTTGACCCTTTAGATATTCAATGTATGGAGACCATATTCCTCTGAAAAGATCCAACCTGTCCATTAGGACGAGCCTCAATCTTTCCAGATGGAGTGTCTCCGACATTCCTGTAATCCACATTTTGATTGTGGGGGATGTAGGACCTTTCCAGAGTTTTAATATTATTTTTTTTCCCAATTATTAAACTATAATCAATAAAAATTCTTTGATTCGTTGTTATTAATTGATCTGTTTCCAGTATTCCCAGTATTATTAACTTTGAGTCAGGAGTCAGATTCATATTAACAACATTCAAAATTATCCTAAATATTTCTATCCAAGATTTTGTAATTTTTACACAATTTGTAAATGAGTGTGTCAAGTTAGCTTTTAAGCGTTGACATTTATCACACATGGCAGATACATTTGAAAAAATGTTATGTAGTTTGGATTTTGAGTAATGTAGTCTATGTAATATTTTAAATTGTATAAGAGAGTGTCTAGCATTTAACGAACAGTGGTGTATGTGTTGTAAACTTTCATCCCATACTTCGGTCTAATAATTTGACCTAATTCGTTTTCCCATGATTGTCTATATATTTCTGTTAATGGGACATCATTTTCCAATAGGATATTATAAATGTATGATATCAATTTTTCTGTGCTCGGATGTTTATTTAGACATTCATCTAAAATTTCTGTCTTTCTATTTCTAATTTCCTGTGTGTTTGCTTTTACATAGTCTCTAATTTGTAAGTATCTAAAATAATCTTTTGAATGTAATCCATAAATTTGTTGTAATTCTTGAAATGAAAGGAAAGAATTTTCCCTGTAGAGATCTCCCGTCTTATTAATTCCCTTATTTTTTCATTGTAAAAAGCCTTTATCCATCATTGAAGGTTTAAATGTAACATTATTTACAATGGTAAGGGCTAGTGGTATAGATTCCAATTTTAATGTTTTCTTTATTTGTTTCCAGATACGTATTCCACTTTCTATTATAGGGTTTTCACTATAGGTTTTCTTACCTAAATTAATATTGGCAAATATTATCGAACTAATTTCAAAAGGAGAACAATCTTCTTTTTCCATTTTTAACCAAATTGGTTGTTTATCTGTCTCTACTAACCAAAAATTCATATTTTTAATATTAACTGCCCAGTAATAAAACAAAGTTTGGTAGTGCTAAACCTCCATTTATTTTTGATTTACATAAATGTTTTTTATTTATTCTGGGGCTCTTATAATCCCAGATAAAGTTGGTAACTAAAGAGTCCACCTTCCTAAAGAAATTTTTAGGAAGCTATATGGGAATTAATTGGAAAAGATATAGTAATTGCGGAAGAAAAATCATTTTTATTACATTAATTTTACCTAGCATTGAGATGGGTATTGTTTTCCAATATAAAATGTTCTTATTTAATTTATTCAATAAGAGTGGGAAGTTGGATTTAAATAAAGAATCAAATCTTTTTGTTACATAAATTCCAAGATATTTAATTTTTTCGTTTGTTATCTTAAAAGGAAATTGTTGTAATATATGTAAGTTATTTACCATTATTGGCGTGAGTTCACTTTTATTCCAATTAATACTATATCCTGAAAAAGATCCAAATTCAGTTATTAATTTTAATAAATTTTGGATATTAATTTCCGGTTTTGTAATATAAAGTAATACATCATCCGCATATAAGGAGATTTTATTTTCAGTATCTCTGGTATCATACCCATATATTTCAGGATGTGATCTCACACGTTGAGCTAATGGTTCTATTGCAAGTGCAAATAGTGGTGGGGATAAAGGGCAACCTTGTCTACAGCCTCGAGATAGACTGAATTTAGTTGATAGCGTTTGATTTGTTATTATTCTGGCTGTTGGGTTAGTGTATAATAATTTGACCCAAGTAATAAACTTCTCTCCCAATTTAAAAGTTTCCATAACCGAAAACAAGTAAGACCATTCCACCTGGTCGAAGGCTTTCTCCGCATCTAACGAAATAACTACTAGATCTTTATTAATACCTCTTTTTGAGTATATAATATTGAATAAACGTCTCAGGTTATATGAGGAATATCGTTTTGGTATAAATCCTGTTTGATCGGGATGGATTAATTCATTAATAACTGTACTTAGCCTTTGTGCTAATATTTTAGTTAATATCTTTTAATCAGTATTTAAAAGAGCTATAGCTCTAAATGATCCTGGGTCATCCAGATCTTTGTCTATTTTAGGTATAAGTGTTATCATAGATTCATTTAACGTTTCTGGTAGTTTCTGCTGTGTATAAATATATTCAGAGTGTCTTCAAGCGTGGTGCAATCAGATCATAAAATGTTTTATAAAATTCCGAGCCAATACCATCTGATCCCGGTGTTTTACCATTTTTTAATGATCTGATAGATTCTTGGATTTCTTTGACTGAAATTTCAGCATTTAATGATTCTCTATTTTGTGAATCCAACCCATTCAGATTACATTTTTTTTAAATGCTTCTATTCCTATCCTGTTTTCTGTCGTTTTAGCAGAGTATAAGTTTTTATAATATTGCAAAAATCTCTCATTAATATCTTTAGGTTGTACTAAAAGTTTGCCATTATGTGATTTAATCCTATGGATTATTTTTTCTCCCTCCATCTTCCTTAATTGGCGAGCCAATAATTTTTTAGGTTTATCTCCAAATTCAAACTGTAATTGTTTAGTGTATTGATAAAGTTTTACAACTTGATCTGAATATATTTTATTTAATTTATATTTCAGTGCTGCGATTTTATTATGTATTGTTATGGATGGATTAGCTGCATTCTCTGTATCTAGTTGTTTAATCTCCTTTTCCAGTTCCTGTTGATCCCTCCGATTCTTTTTATTATAAAATGCTTGAGAGGAAATCATAATTCCACAGAGATATGCTTTAAAAGTTTCCCATAATAAGGAAGAAGATATTTCCGGTTTATCATTTATTTCAAAGAAAATCTTGATCTGTTCTGTAATATATTCCTGAGTTATTTTGTTTTTTAAAATTTGTGGATTAAATCTCCATTGTCCCCGTTTTTCCATTTTACCATTTACTTTAATCTTAAATGTTAAAGGTGTGTGATCTGAGATTATAATATTATGGTATTTTGAATTATAAGTGAGTGAGATAAGTTTGGCATCGACCAAAAAGTAATCTATTCTTGAGTAAGTTTTATGTACAGGTGAATAAAAGGAGTATTCTCGTCCAGTTGGATTTTCTACTCTCCAAACATCTTTAATATTAGTAGTTTCCATATATGCATTTAATAAGTCACTGGAATGGGATTTACTTTTCCTTTGTCTTGTAGATCTGTCTAAGTAAGAATCTAATGTACAATTTAAATCTCCTCCAATTATTAAGTTATGTTGTGTTATTTCCGGGATGTTGTTAAATATTTTCTTGAAAAACAATGGACTATCAAAGTTTGGTCCATATACATTAACAAAAATCATTTTTTGTGCATTTAATTCTCCTATTACAATAATGTATCTGCCATCATTATCAGTTATAGTTGATGTATGTTTGAATAAAATGCCTTTACGAAATAATATTGCTACACCTCTTGATTTGTGTGTAAAAGAAGAATGATACATTTTATCTATCCATTTAACTTTCAGCCTATGCTCAGCATCTTTTTTTAAATGAGTTTCTTGACTGAAAATTACATCAGCTTTAATTGCTTTTAAATGTGCTAATACTTTACCTCTCATAATTGGTTCATTAATACCTTTAACATTCCAGCTGCAAAACATTATTCCTTCATTCCCCGTATTCATTTTTAAGTCTTGCAGCTTTTGTCTATGGGGGTCTGTAATAGAGCCAATGGTTCAGTTCGACAGACCCGACCTTACACCCGAGCACCGAATAGACGAATTTTAAGTCCCTTGAATGTCTCTCACGTGTATATCTCCTTTGATCCAATATATAACTCCATTCAAACTGAAAATAATAATAATAGTTTATAGTAGAAAAGAAGAGAGGATAGATTAAGAAATTAGTATAGTGCACAAAGGAGGAAAAAAGTACATCTAGTATTGGTGTAGTTAGTGCTAGCCAAACTATCATGGCTAACCATCTACCGACTTCCGTAGTTGATGTTACTAACTTAACGAGCTCCCTGGTTTTTTGGAATTATTATTCCATAATGGTATTTTACCGGGGATATTAAATTTAAAATATTCGGGTTATAATAGTCGGAAATGTGAGAATACGTATGTTTAAAACTTATTTGAAAATCTAATTATAAAAAACACACGAAAAGAAAGGAAAATAAAAAATAAAAATGAAAATTACTGGTACAAAAGAAAGGTTTCCAAAGGGGACAAATGAAGTCAGACTCTATATTTGACTCTAATCATTCCAATATAAATAAACATTAGTCATTAGTAATAATGATTAATTCTGATTAGTAAAAATACCACGGTATAATTTTAATATTTACTAGTTATTATATTAGTAGTGTAGTTAGTGTCATAATGATTAACTCTGATTAGTGAAAATACCACGGTATAATTTTAGTATTTATTAGTTATTTGTAGTAGTAGTGTAGTTATACTAATTATTAGTATCCATGGGAGTGTTTCCGATCCACACCTTTCTCCAGCTTCCATCCAGCACTATCCAGTTCCATCCAGTCCTGCAAAGTCAGTGTATTCAATGATGAGGCCTTCTCAAGTCTTAATCTTCTGGGCAAAGTCCAGCGCTTCCACAGGGTTGGAGAAGAAATATTCCTTCTTGTTGAAAGTGACTCTTAGAGTAGCTGGGTAATTCAGGCCATATTTCAAGTTTTCCACCCCCCTCAGGAGACTTTTAGTCTCATTAAACGCTTTTTGCTTCCTGGAGACTTCTGCTCGATAATCTCGATAGATGCTGATCTTGTGTCCTTCAAATCCAAGATTTCTGTTTCTCGATGTTTTTTGCATTATCTCCTCCAAGACGTAGTCGTATTGTACATTTATTATCATTTGTCTTGGGGGAGCATTTGGTCTTGTCTGACGTCTCATCACTCCGTGTGCTCGGGCTAGCAAAGGCTTTTGTTCCAGAGATAAAACATTTTGCAGTAAATTCGCAGTAAATTCTCGGGGATCTTTATCTTTCTCTCCCCCTTCAGGAATACCCGCAATTCTTAGGTTTTGTCTTCTCTGGCGACCTTCTAGTTCAGTACATTTCTCGGTTATTTTGGTCAATAAATCCGTTAGACGTCCATTTTCTGTGATAAGCTTTGCTGTAGTCTGAGCACTTGTATCGGCTAGTTCTTCAAGGCTTTTTATGCCAGCCGTCTGTTGGTCCAGTGCCTTTTCCACAGGATTCAGCCTTTCTTCAAAATCAGTTTTCACATTTTTAATCTTATCATTCATCTCCTTTGACATTTCAATCATCATTTCTGCGATTTCTTTCTTCAAATCTTCCGATATTTTCTTAGTCGTAGTATTAATATTGGTATTAATTTCAAGTTTCAATTCTTTCATTTCAGTATTCATCTGGTTTGTTTCCTCCTTTAAACCAGCAATTTCACATGAAATAAAAGTTTTAAGTTCTTCACTTTCCGATTTTTTCGTCGTTTTTTTCATCACATCTTCTTGGGGTAACGTCCTACCTGAGTCCGAGGCTTCAGTCAGGCCTTCCCCCGGTCTCAGCCTGGTAGTTCAACTTTTCGATTTTTCGGGTGGGCTGTGCTGTGTAGCCATAACAAGTCGCGCACCTGATGACGTCACTCACAGCAATCGGTGTAGAGACGGCAGGCAGCAGGTAGGTCCGTTAATCCCTGTTTTTTTCCCGTTTTTTACGAGGAGCTGGCTGGCGTTAACCTCTAGCCCTCCATAGCGCCACCGGAAGTCCCTTTTTATGCTTTATCTGATGGGATAAATTGCAGGCTTGAGTTTTAAAATCTCAAAATTTTGTAACATTGCTAAGTATAGTTCTGTATTTTAAATCGATCATTCTGATCTGGATTTTTTTAACGACTGCTCTTGATCAATGGCAGAAGTTATAATAATGATTGTTGCAAATGCTATGGTTCCAATTAGATCTCAAATGGCTGTCTTTGGGGTTGGTTTTAACAGAGTTTGTCCTTTAAACCACAACGCCAATGCTCTTTATTCTCTCATAGGGCAATTATGACGCATGCTTCTGTCCCAGTGGAGGAGCGCATGGTATTAGGGATCAGTGATACCCTAATCAGATTATCTGTTGGTTTGGAGGATGTGGAGGACATCATTGAAGACATACATCAAGCTCTAAAAGTGGCAGTAAGAAAGCAAATCTAATTAAAAAAAGATAATAGTTATATGCTCTTGCATGTTAATATTGAGCTTTACGCTAAAACATTAAGTAAAAGTAGGAATTGCAAGTTTGTTAATGGTACTTGGCATGCTTCCATTCTCTTGCCTTTCACCATCCATTCACCATTGATGAACAATCTGAATTAAGACGGACAATTGCAGAAATTCCTTGATGACCTATGACTGCATTTGGTTCAACATAGCAATGCTATAAATCTAGCGGTGGTTGTGTCAGAGATTTGGGGTACTTCCATAGTATTGTTTTGATGACCAATGGAAGCTATAAGACTTATTAGTAATGGGCCTGTCCCACTTAGGCGATTTTACTGGCGACTGTCAAGTTGCCGGCAGTCGCCTGAAAAACCGTCAACTGGAATGGCGACTGTCAGAGTGGAGTACACACACACACACACACACACACACACACACACACACACACACACACACACACACACACACACACACACACACACTCCTTCACCAGCCCGTTATGCAGGTGGGGGACAGGGCAAGCGGCGGGGAGCGCTGTCTGAGTGAAATTCACACCGTGCAAAGCTGAGGTGATACACACACACACTGCGATGAACAGGAACATTGGCGCTATAATCAACACATCTAAGCACAGTGTACGGTAAGTCCTTTAAAACAAGGGGAAAGAAGGAGATCGAGTGGAGACAACTTTTAAGAAGCCAGAGATAAAGTCACCTAAGTGGGACACGCCCATAAGTTGCAATGTTAGAAAGCAGGAGCTGATGCATTCTCTTGCAACATCAAAGTAGTTTTGCTCCCTATTTTACCATTTTAACACATGCAGGAATTTTTAGGAGAATTGTATATTATTGCCCCCAAGATATTATACCCTGCACTGTAATGTCCTGGTCAGCTTGTTGATAGTTGCCAATACATAATAATCACAAACCCCCTTTTCTCCCCCAACAAAATATATCTTTAATTTCCCCCCCCCCCCCCTCCATCTCTCCTGTTCTGCCTGAGATAGCTGTCATTTTAATAATGAATAAAGATTAATGTTTTTTAATTGTGGAAGAGGAATTTCACTTACTTTTGTTAATCTACTTCTCCAGCATCCAAACGTGGTAACATCGCCCATATAAAGCAACGTGTTCCTTGGAAGAAATGTGATCACAAATAGGGAACGGACCTGAAGAAGATTGGAAAAAATGTTGAATCAATTGCAACGTTTGAGTTAATTTCAACCACTTGAGTTGTTTTAATCTGATTGTAACAGATGAATAGCAAATTTATGCCTATTTGATATTTAGTTTACTTAATAGGAAATAATTAATTCATTTTGAAATAACAAAATTTTATCTTTCTTGGGAATGACGGGAGAAAACTATAAAACTATTAAATATTATTGAAGTCAAATGGATGTTCTCCTTTCCTGACCTAGAAATTCACTTACTCCCATGTCAGACTGCTGGAGCTGTTATTTTTAAGTTGCCAAAGGATTATGTTTTTTCCAATGTATTTCAAGGAGAGACAATTTTTTTCCAGATGATTCCAAATTGGAAACTCTTCCATGTGAAAGAGAATTGTGTCACATGGCTGTGTTGACACTCAGTCTAGCCTTTGAATAAACTCACACGTTGTTTTTGCAAGGGTGGTAAGGCAAACCAGTACTTCACGAAACCTTGATATACTTGTGAAAAAAGCTCCTTTTGAGAGATTTGAGACAGGAATGTGCGGTACGGGTGCTTGTAAAGTATGACACATTTTATTAAGGGTCTCAACCTGAAACGTCACCTATTCCTTTTCTCCAGAGACGTTGCCTGACCCGCTGCGTTACTCCAGCACGTTGTGTCTATCTTCAGTGATGAGGCCTTCTATTCTATCGTTTACTCCCAGGGTAGCAATGTTTCAAGTCAATATCCTTTCATATCACGCAGCTACTCACCATCCCTGCGGGCCCGGAGCAGCAGCGCCGCCACCCCCAGCAACAGCCCCAGGCTCCGGGTGCCCGGCAGGGCCTCTCCCCGCTCCCGGACCCCACACTGGCTGCAACCCCAGGTCGGGGCCGCAGTCAGGCCACAGTCCATGTCCGCTTCCCAGCGCTCAAATGTGGGCCCAGGGGTCCACTGTGCCGGCGTGGGGGTGACTGGCCTCCCCCAACTGTGCAGGCACGGCTGGCAAGTGGGGGTGCTGTTTTAAGGTAATTAAAGTTTTAAATGTCAATAACTTCTAAAATATGACATAAATCTGAACGAAACCTGACTAATTCACACCCCAGGACAATGGTGAGTAAGGTGGGCCAACAATTGTAGCGCTATCATGTAGCGTTTTGGCAGAGATTTGGGAACATGCACGCCCACCTACATGCAAACAAACACTAAAACTCCCTTGTTTAATATATATACTAGACCTAGTGCAGACCCGTGGATCTGCTCCCCCAACGCACCCGCTCTACCCGTAGCCCCCACGGGAGGCGTGGTCCTCCAACATGATGTAGTGGAGGAGTTGACTCGATGGACTGAATGGCCTAATTCTACTATGTCTGATGGACCTATGGAGAGAACCAAATATTACCTTTGAAAGTAGTTGATGGGCTATGAGAAACAGATCAGCTAATTAACAGTAAGGAGACTACAAGTCTGGCCAACTTGGGTGTTTGCTTATGCAAAGTTCTAAGTATTTTGGCAAAACACAGTCAAAGGTAGATCCACCTCATGTCTGTGTTTTGCCCGGAAACGATTTTAGAAATATTGTCAGAAGTTGTCAGTATCTTTGTGGCATGGTTTTAGACTGGTCCAGCAGCAGAACACACGAGTAGGAATAAGTCAATAGACTCTTCAAACCCACCCCACTGTTTAGTATGATCACGACTGATTTATGTTTCCATTCATTTTCTGTTTTATATCTCCATACCTGTCTATTCCTTGATCTTTCAAATATTTATCCATCTCCATTTTAAATAGTTCCAATAATCCACTTCCACCACCTGCTGGGCTTCCAGAGGAATTCCAGAGATTCACCACCCTCTTCAAGAAGAAATATCTATGCACCAGCCTCTTATTTCACAATTGGTTCTTCTGATGCTGGGAGGTTTTCTGCTTTTCACCTAAAATGTATGCCATTGTCAGTGCAATTTATAATTATATTATAACATTGTATCAAGCCCCAGATGCAGATGCCAGATAGTAAAAAAAGTTTAAGTACCGTTGGTTAAGTTCAAGAGGAAAGAAAGAAATGCGAAAAAGGCATTGGAGGGAGAAAACTATTTCATTTGTGGGCTTTTGCCTTTAAATGGGCCCTCTTCAGTTACTGCAATTAAGAGAGGAGAAGTCACTACCCAATCACAAGCTACTCCATGCGGCTATGGGAATTTCAAATAAAATAGTACAAACTGAGAATGGGGTGGGGGAGGGGCATAGAAAAAGGTGATATGGAATTTTTTCCATGTCTAATGTTAACTAATGTACTTCTGGGATCAATGGTATGACACTCTGAGGCAGTTTGATAGAAATCAGAGATATGTTTCAAGGCTACTAATTAAAATCCTTTTTAAGTAGATAGATTGGCTTTCAAAGTTTGCAATGCTGTGGGTCATTGCTTTTATGCACATGAGACTATTAGTTAATCTAAATTTGAATGTTCACAATTGCCTAGTCCCCTGGAGCACTGCTAATGATTTGGCTGAATTCCTTCACCCGTTTTCCAAGTGAGTGTGCTTTGAATATCTATCAGTACCAATTAACCTACCAATGTACTCCACTCTCAAATTATAGCACCTACCATTCAGCATGCATCCATGCAGACAGATTTTAGAGAGAGGGTTACACAAAAAGCTGGAGAAACTCAGCGGGTGCAGCAGCATCTAAGGAGCGAAGGAGATAGGCGACGTTTCGGGTCGAGACCCTTCTTCAGACTGGTCAGGGATCAGGGAAACGAGAGATATAGACGGTGATGTGGAGAGATAAAGAACAATGAATGAAAGATATGCAAAAAAGTATCGATGATAAAGGGAACAAGCCATTGTAAGCTGTTTGTGGTGTGAAAATGAGAAGCTAGTGCGACTGGGGTGGGGGAGGGAGATAGAGATAGAGGGAATGCCAGGGCTGAGGGAGAGGTGGGAGGGGGAGGAGACAGCAGGGGTTAACAGAATTGAGAAAATTCAATGTTCAAATTTTAGAGAGAATTGTGTCCCATAATCTTGCCACTACTGGCATTGTCAACAATGTGTCTCGAGCTGACAAAACCAATTTGCAACTGGGCAAGTGAAGATTAGGTGTTTCCTAATGGATGCAACACATTCAGTGAGGGTAACTGGGATAGGTACAATGTGTTGCATGTGGATTGGGGTTGATGGAAATGCAAAGGGACATAATGAAATACATAGAAATTACGGATGACACTCACGAATCTTGAATGGGTCTGGGGAATGACACATTGGATGCCGCTAACAATGCACTTTTTTAACATGGTTATGTGACTAACCACTTGCTAAATGGCATCCATCACTCATGATTTATGACTCGGCATTCTAATGCTCAGATCCTCTTGCGTGTGATGCATGTAAATATATACACAAAATACACAATTAATTTAAATCTCTTAATACTTTGAATACCTCATTAGATTCCATGGTCCCTCGTTTAGTGTTACTTGTTCTGTCTGACAAACTTGTGCAAAGATTCTGAATCCAATTTTTTGTAAATTATATGCATTAAGTTCCAACCTCTCAGAAGATTAGATGGACGTTTGCAATCATCACCATTCGCCAGTGTCAACCTCCAAACCTGGAGCAGTGCTGGTTCCCAAACCTTGGATCATAGGGATTTGATCAATGCCGCCTTCACCCTTCTTCTCAGAGACAATTGAAAAGGGAGAGATGTTGGTCCGTACTTCCACAGTAGCTGGGACATGAATCAATAGACACTGTGACCTTTGAAGAGGTAACCAAAAAAAGTTGATGAGGGCCTTTGCCGTAGATGGATATCAGCAAGGCCTTTGATAAGGTTCTGCATGGTAGACTGCTCTGGAAGGTTAGATTGCATGGTTTCCAGGGAGAACTACCTAACTGGATTCAAAATTGGCTTCATGGAAGGAACCAGAGGGTGATGGTGGAAAGGTGTTTTTCAGAATGGAGACCTGTGACGAGTGGTGTGTCTCAGGATGCAGTGCTGAGCCAATTGCAGTCTGGTTTATTTCAACGATTTGGATGAAAACGTTCAAGGCATGGTTAGTAAGCTTGCAGATGACACTAAAGTAGGTAGTCTCTCAGATAGTGAAGATGGTTATCAAAAATCACTGCAGGCTCTTGATCAGCTGGACAAGTAGGCGGCGGAATGGCTAATGGAGTTTAATGTAGATAATTGCAAGGTGTTGCATTTTGAGAAGTCAAACCAGGGCAGTACCTTTACACTGAATGGTAGGATCCCGGAGAGTGTTTTAGAGCAGAGGGATCTAGGGTACAGGTACATACTTCACTGAAAATTGTGTCACAGGTACCTGTATGTAGGGTGGTCGAGAAGGCTTTTGTTACATTGGATATCATCCGCCAGGATATTGAGTATAGAAATTGGGACATAATGTTACAGTTGCACAGACATTGGTGAGTCCACTGTGTGCAGGTCCGGCCACCCTGCTATATAATGTTAACTTGGAAATTGTGCAGAGAAGTTTTACGAGAAATATTGCCAGGACTTGAGGGGCTGAGCTATACGGAGAGGTTGGACAAGCTAGGACTTTATTCCTTGGATCACAGAAGGCTGAGGTATGATCGTATAGAGGTGTGCAAAATCATGAGAGGAATAGATAGGGAAAATGCATAGTCTTTTAACCAGGGTTAGGGATTCATAAAACAAGGACATATGTTTAAACTGAGAAAAGCAAGATTTAATACAAACCTGAGGAGCAACTATTTTACTCAAAGGATGATGGGTATATGGAATGAGATTCCAGAGGAGGTAGTTGAGTCAGGAATTATAACAAACACTTGGACAGGTACATGGATGGGAAAAGTTTAGACAGATATGGGCCAAATGCAGGCTAAACTAACATAGAAGAGGCAACTTGATTGGCATGGACGTGTTGGGCCAAAGGGCTTGTTTCTGTGCTGTATTACTCTGACCAACTCAGCAGATCTGGCAGCAGCTCTGTAGGATTTGGATGGACAAAATTTCAGTAAGGGAACTTTATTCAGTGTGATTGGAATAAGGGGTGAAAGCTGGAGCAGAGGTGGAGGCAGGACAAAGCTAGCAAGTGATAAGTGGACAGTGGTGAGCGGGATTCATTAGCAGCTGAAGGACAAAGGCAAGAAATGGGAAGAAAACAACTAGATGTGAGAAACGGAGCAAAGAGGTATGAAATGTGAGGCCAGAGGAAGGGATGCAGGTGGAAGGAAAGGAGGAAGGGCGGCGGGATGGTGGGAGAAATGGGTGCGTATCCAGGTGAGGCATGGGGAAAAAAGGAGGGAGAAATAAGAGTAGGGATTATAGATTAGTTGCCTAATTTTAAGGAATACAATGTTCATACGTTGGCTGCATGACATCCAAGCTGAATATGAGGTGCTGTTCCTCCAGTTTGTGTGCTTTCAATCTGCCAAAGGAGGCCCAGGACAGAAAGGTCACAATGGGCCTAGGAAGAGGAATTATAATGGTTAGCAACCAAGAGATCCAGCAGGCCATGGCACATCAAGCATAATTAATCGGGGAAACACTTAATCTATGTCTGATTTTGTTCATGTACAGGAGGCCACGTCAAGAGCCCCAACTACAGTAGATGAGGTTAGAGGAGGTGCCTGTGAACCTCTGTCTCGCCTAGGAGGGCTGCTGGGTCCCTGGCTGGATGTGAAGGCGGAGGTGTTGGGTTAGGACAGATGTTACATCTCCTGAGGTCACAGGGGAAAGTAGCTGGGAGGGGACAGCTTGGGTGTGATCGTCTCGCCTGTCTGTCTTTGTTCCAACCCCACCTTTCTTCCATCTCTAACCCCCCACCACAATCAGTTTGAAGAAGGGTGCCAACCCGAAATGTCACCTATCCATGTTATCCCAGTGATTCTGCATGACCCACTGTGCTCCTCCAGCACCATGGGCACGCTGGGCAGTTGCCCGGGGCCCCTTGCCCGGGGCCCCACGAACATAGGGGCCCTATGCTAATCTATGTATGTTGTGACTTGCTGTCAATAAATTGCTCCTTCTGGCGACCCTCGGCAAAGGCTCACCTGCTCCGCGATGGAAAGTCCATGCCGCGCCCGCGGCTAGAAGCTTCAGGATGTCGTAGTCCACGGCCAGCGATCTTCAGGATGTCGTAATCCGCGGGTCAGTGGTCGGAGCACTTCTAGCGACCCCCGGCAAGGGATCGCCTGGCTCCGTGATGGAAAGTCCGTGCTGCGCCCGCTGCTGAAGCTCTGGACCTGACTCCGGGAAAGGCCGCACCAATCCAAGCTGTTAGGCTGCGAGGGAGGGCGAAATGCAACTAGGAGAAAAGTCGCATTCCACCTACCACAATTCCCGCCCCCACCTCCCCCACACTAAAACACACTTTTAGACATACTAAAAACAAAAAAAAGTGGAAAAGACAAACAGCTGCTGGCGAGGCTGCCGGCTCGCGGTGCCACCTGTTGTTCCAACGTTTGTGTTGATTAATTTTTGCTGTACAGCATGTTTTTTAATGTTTAAAGACTGATTTTGTTGGAAGTACCAATTAAATATGTTTAATTTTATCAACCATTTACATTTTTATTCCTGTGAGTGGTTGTGTAAGCAGGGGCCCCATTTGCTATAGGCCCCTGCTTTGCCCGGGGGCCTATAGTGCTGTTAAGACGGTCCTGTGCAGCACTGTTTTTTGCTCAAGAAACCGACATCAGCAGTTCTTTGTGTTTACAATTTGAGCAGGTGTGATATAAGAAGTTCTGAATGTTTGACTGAATTGGGCCCACAATGACTTTTCAATTTCAACCAATCATAAAACAATGAGAAAATATGCTATAAGTTAAGAGTGCAATGTACCACATTTTTGCACATTCATGCTACAATCGGGATCAAGCTCAGTAGTAAAATTAATCAAAATGCTTCCAGATACAAACTTTTTTTGAAAAACCCATTTTTCTTCTTGCAGGGCTTAGTTCATAGAAAAGAGTGATTGAAGAACATTGCAAAAATGGCACATCAGCTATAAGGAATAATCATTGATGCTGAGGCAGCAGATGACACTAGTAGGAAACAGCCGGGCATTCTGGAGAGCAACCCCTGTGCAAAGCTTCATTCGGTTATAGTCAGTGGCAATACCCAATATCTTCCCTGCCCGATCACTCTTGAGCCAGCCTGTGTACTGAACTTTCTTTTCACTATCTCCTGCAATTCTTGTGGATGAAGAGGCCCAGATAAGCTGATCCCTCGCCCATATCCACACCCGAGAGAAATTGGTGAGGAGAAGCTGGCTCTGAATAATGACAAGGCTTCTGGCATATTCCTGATTGCTAATTATTTAAACATCTTTGACAAAACACCTCTGACACATTTCCTAGAGATATTACAAACTATTTAAAAACATATTTAAAAAAATATATTAAATTCATTGTTTAAAAGATATTCTGAAATTAATTAGCGAGGTAGAGAGAGAGAGAGAGAGAGAGAGAGAGAGCAAGATAGAGAGAATGAGATAGATAGAGCGAGATAGAGAGGGGAGAGAGCGAGGTGGGGTGGGGGCGAGGTGGGAAGACAGCAAGGTATAGGGAGAGCAATGGGTAGAGCGAGTGAGGTGTAGAAAGATTGAGATAGAAAGGGAGAGGAAATGAGGTCTGTGAATACTAGATGGCTTGATCAGATCAGGGCTGATGTTTGGCTTCTGCCAGTTATAGGTCAGTTTACCAAGTGTAATAGCTTTAACTGTCATGATATCATTGGGGTTTGTTCTTAGTCAATAGGATGCTGTAAGTGTAGAGAGGGGTAGCTGACTGACAGTAAGAGAAGTGGAACAATTGAAATGGAGGGCTTGTGTCTCGATTGTTTTACTCCTTGTGTCAATAGTTAGCTCTAAATAAGTCTAGTGAAGGCACAAATAGATTGGTGAATCCTGGACATGGGAGAAAAGATTTACCATCCGGGATGAAGACTTCTGGCCAAAGGAATGAATATGTGATAGAGCTGGCAGAAATAAAGTTCCACTACATTTGGGCTTGGAATTCATTAAGATGGGAACATTGAAAGATGATGTTGAGGCCTCTGCTGGGCACTGACTATTTGGGATCAGAAAGAAGGATATCAAAAGGGATAGTGAGTAAGTACAGGAGGTGAAACTGCAGGAAGCAATCAGATTGAGGAAAGAAGGACTGAGAAGGAATATTATAATGAGTTATAAAGAGCTGGAAACAGGACATAGAAGCAGATCCTATGGTCTGACATATGTCAACTGTCAATTCTGACCAAGTTGGCACATTGGGCTAGTTCAATTTGCCTGCATTTGTCCCATAGCTCTCTATCCATATATCTGTCCATGTGTCTTTTAAAAGCATAATTATATGGAGAAAGGAAAAGCCACCAAATGTTCAACAGTGGAGGGAAAGATTGAAAAATGTATACTTGATGGAAAGTATAACTGCTAAACTCCAGTTGAGGACCGTGGTCCTTTAATATTATATGGAAACCGGTACTATTACAAATGCCAAGATTGATTAAGGATATGAATGGATGAGCTTGCTATGGTGCCTGTGAATAAGATTCTTCTATGATAGAATGTTAAGAGGATCCGATGTGATGGTTAGGTGATTTGTATTTTGTCATTTTGCAATTGTCTTTTGTGTGTCTCTTTGTTTTGTCTGTATTTGTATTTTGTTATGTCAATAAATGTTGAATTAAAATAAAAAGCATAATTATATCTGCTTCTGTAGCTTCTTCTGGCAACTAATTCCAGATGCAGACTACCATCTGAGAGAAAAGGTTACCCCTGAAGCCCCTCTTAAATCTCTCCACTCTCACTTTAAGCCTGTGTTAGAATCCTCTATCCTGGGAAAAAGACTGTGAGCATGCACTTTATCCGTGCCCCACATGATCTTGAACATCTCAATAAGATCATCCCTCAACTTCCTACATTTCAAACAAATAAGTCCTAGTCTACCCAACCTCTCCATATAACTCAAGCCCACTAGCCCATGTAACATCCTGGTTAATCTCTTTTGTCCCCTTTCCAACTTAATGATATCCTCCCTGTAGCTGGGTGAGAAGAACTGCACACTGTACTCCAATGTCTTGTAAAGGCGCATCACAATGTCCCAACTTTTGCACTTCAGTTACATTTCAATTGCCATTTCTTGGTCCACTTTCCCAAGTGATCTTGTTGACCTTGTTGTAAACTTACATTTCTTTCCTCATTGTCTGTCATACCACCAATGTTGGTGTCATTTCTAAATTGTCATACAAATCATTAATGTATATATATAACGAACAGCAGTGAACCCAACACACCATTGATCACAGGCCTCTAATCAGAAAACCTACCCTCCACAACTACGCTTTGATTCCTTCCACCAAGCCAATTTTTAATCCATTTGGTTAGGTCGCATTGGATTCCATATGATCTAACCTTCCAGACAGCCTACTATGAAGAACCTTGTGAAAGGCCATGCTAAAGTTAATGTAAACAACCTTTACTGTCCTGCCCTCATCAATCCTCTTGATGATTTCAAAAACGCCAGATAAAGTTTTTGAGACAATGCTTCTCACACAAAGCCATGTTCATTGTCCCCAAACAATCTGTGCCTACACAAATGGTGGTAGAACCTATCCCTTAGAATCCCATCCAACAACCTGCCGACCATTGACAACTGACTCACTAACTTCTAGTTTCCATTAGTCCTTGCAGCCTTTCTCAAATAATGGTACAGCATTAGCCACCCTCCAGTCTTCAGGAACATCACCTGTGGCAACGATAATGCAAATATCTCTGCAAAAGCCTCTGCAATTTCCTCCTGAGCCCCCCACAAGGATAGAAGGAGTACTTGATCCAGTTGTGAGGAGTTATCCACCCTAATTTGCTTGAAAAGTGCCAATGCCTCCACTTTGGTAATTTGTATATGATCTAAGACATCACAACTCCTACACCTCAATTCCATAGATTCCATGATCATCTCAGTAAAAATAGATGAGAAATGTTCATTTAATATCTCCCCCATCTCTTATGGTTCTACACAAATATGCAATGCTGATCTTTAACAAGACCTATTCTTTCCCAAGTCACCCTGTTATTCTTATTCTTAATATACCTGTAGAATCTCTTGGGATTTTCTTTTACTTTGCCTTTTGCTTAGAAGACTGTTGACATTTGTGATCAACATCAGCATTTTCATTTAGTTCTTTGATGTATTATTACATGAGTTCCTTCTGCAAATTTAGTTTGTCTAGTCTATAACTAAATTAAAAAAAAAACACAATTACTGAGTTAACCTTGTTACTAACTCATTTAATGTTCTGTTTTGTATTCTGTCCACCATTAGGTTTGTTAGAGTGCCTTTAAATTACTCCTACTAATGTTTTCTGCTCTTTGTAATTTCATAGCGGCACCAATAATGATTCAAAATCCCAATATTCTAAAGTTATTTCCAATAGTTTTGGCTCATTCTTTATTTTCAGGGCCACAACATCATCTCTTCCATTATACATTTCCAAAAATGGTCAGCTCAGAACCAAACTCAGTAATAGATTTCAATCAAACAAACTAAATTCTGCTCTCATATGCTGATTTTTTTTTAAATGCTAAGGCTATTCCAACAGTGCTTTAAAGTTCATCTTTAAATTATAAGTTCAATTTACAAAAACACTGAACTAAATTAGATTTACTTTGAATGCAGACTTCTGGTCTACTCTCTTATTGTACAGTTTGGTTTATGTTTCATAACTTACATTCACATAATGTCTTTCATAAACCAAAACATTCCAAGAACTTACAGAGGTCTTGTAAAATTAAATATTAAGTCTAATGGGGAGATACAGGTACAGGGTGTTCAAGTGCTTGGCCAGAAAGTGGTAGATTTTAAGGAATGACTTAAAAGGACAAGGGGTAGATTCAATAAAGGAATGGCAGACCTGGTGCCTAGACAGCTGAAGATCTGCCATTAATGATAGCACACTTAAATCTGACAGAATTGGAGGATCTTGGAGATTTCACCCTGGAGGAGGTTATAGTAATAAGGAAAGATTTGTATAGAAGCATAAGAACTATCTTTCCAAACACCTATTTAAAATTGTAATTGTCACTGCCTCTGTCACCCCTCCAGATCTCCTTGAAATTTCTCCTCACTCGCCTTAAACATGTGGCCTCTAGTTTTAGATTCCCCTATCTTGGAAAAAGTATTGGCTATCCTATCTACGTTCCTCACGCATAAACCTTTTTAACATCATCTCTCAGCCTCCTACATTACAGTTTGAATAAACTGTATCGCTCAGAAAGTGGCCTAAAGTCTTGCAGTGAATTTAGGATGATATAGAGTCCCTCAAGTGGGACATGGCTATGTAGGCATGTAAATAGCTCATACTAAGCTCCCCCCCCCCCCCCCCCCACCCCCGTCTAGTTTCAGTCAATAAAATACTGAATCAAGTTCTTGCGCAACTAAACTTTATTTTGGATAACACAACACAAATTCCCCTATACAATAACTAACCACCGCGGTCTCGATCCTTGTATCTGCTTGGCCAAGCCCTTCTAGCCTCGTGCAAGCAGAGACACTCCAAAGGGTCACACAGTCCCAAGTGTTCTTCGAGAATATCGATATTGGACCTCGCGGGAGCTACTTTTTATAGGTCCCTGAACCTTGAGGGGCCGAACTACATGGGGGTGGTCTCTTTATTATCTAATTAAACATATTAATAATAACAGTATATAATTGACAGTTCCCTAACCCAATAATACAACCTTGAATACATTGCATTTGAAAGAAGCTTCTAGAAGGAAGCAAACAAGAATAAACATTGCAACATGTGCCCTGGGATCCAAACAATTTCTCCAAGGCTCAAGAGTTCGACCAATCATCAATTAACAGGATGACCGTCTCGCAACATTATTTATACTATTTACAATGCCCTTGCAGCGATCCAATTGAAATGATGCATTTAAGGTTTGTTTGCAAAACTGCTATACATTTTATCAATTTAGGAGAAACAAGGAGAACACCTGGATACCTCGCCATCCTGCATACCAGTCTGAGTCTAGACTGGCTGGCGCCATCCAAAGCCTGTAAATGTCAGCTGACAAGGGTTAAGCAATTCTGACAAATGCAGGGATCCTCCATTTTATGGTGTCTTTAATTTGGCCAGTATTAACATTCCTCCCTTGTTATCATTTATGATAACCCTCATCATTAATGATAACTCCAGAATACAATGATGACTGCTTTAGTTTAACAAATGTTCTAACAAGAAGATATTGATATAGCTTCTCAGAATTTCATCGAACTTCCCGAATTTTCGTGGGGTTAGCTCCATGATTTCTGTCTGATGAGTCTTCACCTCCTGAGTTTTCATGGGCGCGAATTCCATCCATGAATCTTGATAGTTCATTGGTCCTTGATCCGTAAGAGTGGAGAATTTCTAAGAAAACAAGTTAACCACCTATACCTTCACTAATACTTTTACAATGATGAAGATGCACCCAGGCATTTCTTCCCTCTACATTTACTGCTGTTGGAGTAATTAGAAGAACTTGGTAAGGTCCTACCCAACGATCTTCTGATACTTTCCTCACCCAATTCTTCATAGTCTCCAGGTTTTACGTAGTCAGGTTTTACTTTAATGGGAGTTGCTAATGAAGGCATATCACCATAGGCTGCTCTCACTCTACAATGTAAATCCCTTAAGGCTCTGGGCAAGGCTAAGATGTAGTCGGTCATCTCTGCAATCATATGGTGGAAATTAACTATTTTCATCGCATTCTGGTTCCAAGGGATTTTTAAGAGCCTATCGTAAATAATTTCAGCTCGGCAATCTAGATTTCCCTGCAGGCATGACTCTTATCTGAAATAGGGCTATTGTGAGTAATTTA